>OX103972.1:19509756-19679458 GCA_944470395.2 Schistosoma turkestanicum | reverse complement strand
ATGAAAAATGCTACCAGCTGCTTCCAAATATCAATGACTTAAAACTTTGCACAGTACTTCTTAGACCCTCGGATTATTTTGGTTTGAAATATCTAATTCACCAACTATCCTAAATCCTCTTCTTAGAATGGTAGGAATCAACACATTTTCGTTTCAAACTTAGTTAATTCGACTTAAATATTCATAATTTTTGTTAAAGACATAACTATAAAAATGAGTTGGAAAGAAAACTGTCTATTCATAACATGTGAAATTAATTCACTTAATGGGACGAAGCTATTCTATATTTTTACTTTTTCATGACTTCTTCCCTCCTCTTAACGACACAGATAATTTTACCGTATTGATTAAAGTAGTCTTATCGTTGTTTATATTTATGCTATCTCATGCAGTGTATATATATTTGTGTTTGATTTGATAGAGGACTTGGTATATAAATAACAGTTGTTTTTCTCACATATTCATTAAGCCGTCTGTTTTTGTCTCTTAGTGTTCATTCATCAGGTCAAAGAAGCTGTATTACAGATATGATTATCGTCTACTTGATCACTTTGACTCTTATTTTCATTCAACAGTTAGCGCTTTAGTTATCTGTCTCTTCATGGAAACTAGGTATGTGATATTCTGCTGATTAGAATGCTTTGACGTATATTTTTCCCAAATAAATGAACTATTCAAAACATGTGTAACTTTCATCCAATGATCATTATTCCTACTGTTGAAAATAGAATAATTATACTTGATATATTATATTTATCTGTATTAGATTTATTTATTTAGTTTAGATTATATAATAGAATGCAATTGCACTTCGTCAAATAATCATTATTAATGTATTGATTATTGTGCATAAGGGCAATGTAAATACTTTATATTTCAGTCTTTTATGTTTACACGAATTCTTCTTAAACATATAGATATTTTCGAATCATCTTTAGGCAAACTAGTCTCAGTGTAACACACATTTGAAAACAAGTATTACTCAGAATTGAGCCTATGAATGTTTATCTTATTCATATTAACAATTTAATTCAGTGAGTAGGAAAGTGACGCATAACCTTTGAAAAAAAACATTATTTATTGAATAAAGACATTACTGTCCTACTACTCAATCTTTTGTATTCGAGTTATGGATGCTACGATTTGTGATTCAGATACTAATGTGTTTTTTATTTATCTTTTAGCGAACAAAAACAACTTAACCATCTTGTTTAGTGATGATCAAAGTATCAGATAACTACATAGGATTAACCTGATTCCCAGCAGTGAGTCTTGTACTGTTGATCGAGATTTGGGGTTTTACTAGTTGATTGCGTTTTTAGTGAGATATAGTGTTCTGCCTATAATTTTCAACCGACTGAATAGTGTATAGTTCATCATGTGAACGGTTCAGGTGAAGCTATTTTAGCTTCAGATTAACTGAAATACTCATTTCACACTTCTGAGCAAACCTGGTTTTGACTGGTGAATATGTTTATTTTAATCCCTCATTTATTTCATACTTAATCAGGAAATTAATCGGTTTTGACTCTCACATATCTCCTACATACTGATATAACATGTATTGGGTGCCTTTTTATCCACTGGAGTATACTGCAAATAAATGGTCGACTGAATTTAAATTATCACTGGATCAAATACTTAAACGATGCAGCACGCAGACTATACCACGTCACACGAAACTCGATTCACGATGAAAGTAGAGAATAACAGTAAGCGATATACAATATTTTATCCCATCCAAGCAGTCACCTAGTAAGTCCGGACTAGAAATTCATAGGAGGAAAGGTAATCACATTTTTAAAGGTCAGTAGGTTGTGCCTGATTTTCCACGTTCGATGAATAACCACATTTTCCTTTCACTAATGCACCACATATATATGTACATGTTTGTCTGTCTATTCAACTTATACAGTAACTTATATAAAACCAGTGGCTAGTTTGCAATACGATTATTATGCTGCTTTATTTGTCGTGTAATTCATTCCAGATTGCTGACAATGACCGCCGAATCTAATCAGCATTACACTTTGTTCACACATACATACTTTGGATTCCATCATTATTAGTTAATTATTGTGCTCCGCGATGTGGCTACTCGAAATTTTACCGATTGGGCAATCTCAGATATTCCAGTACGACAACAAATTCTGTTTCTCAAATCCCCAGTATATCAGAAAACAAAAAGCCGTCGAATGTAAACTGTTTAGGGAGTCAGAATACAGCCTAGAACTTTACAGAACTTTACAATAAGGACGACCGTAAATACTGACCAATAGGAAGCGAGATGTGAAATAGGTGAAAAGTTTGAGTTATGTGAAAAGTCTGAAAACATGTGAAGTGTGAAAACATACTATTTTACGTTTAATGATAGACTTAGACTTAACAGAACAATTTTATGATATTTTTATGAATATCCTAACGTTAATCTACTGATTAGAGCATATTTTATAGTGATATTTAGATATCATATTAGGCTGATTAAACAGGATAAGCCATTATGATTATAAGAAAGTGGACGAATGTAAAGTCGATCAATAGTCTCTGGGCCCTAGCCAAATCATCAAGCAGGCGCATCATGAAGTGTTGAGCAATTTACCTATACTTCTCAAGATCAGCCTAACGCCTGTTGACTGGCCGTACTCCAAGGACTGGCCTGTGCTTCCACAGTCGTCGCACTTTGTTCGTTCGATCTATTGTTACGAATACACTTTTGTGAGAAGGTTATGTCAGTTCTATGTGGTCTTAACAGTAACCACATTGCCTAGATACGCCGAAAGGATAATTCAAAGAATCCTAGAAGAAATTTTTAAGATACTTTACAATTTAACCCATAAAATGGCATTATATGCTAGGTTTTTACGTCAGGTGTTTGGCATAGTTACATTACATGCCTGGGTAGAAATTATGGATTAGTTATTTATCAAGCAAGCATCTATGTAGCTCACGAAAATCTTTTGAAGTAGATCTGTTGTTTTTACCTAAAGGACATTTACACCTAAGCTGCCGTGTTGAGAAAATGCAAATCATATTTTGTATATCTAAGCTCAATGTCACATGCTTCACGATATAGCATCCGTAAATCTTAGTATTACATCTATCAGGCTAGCATGTGATGACTGAGGTTTAGATAAGCGTGTGATAGGTATTGTGTTATTCTGTAGTGGTATACGCAAACACTGAAACGTAAACATTTATTTACTTAATTCTGACAATAAATGTTATATTGTACTCCTTTTGTTCATCTGTACAAAAGACCATCTCTCCCATGCCAAGCGTGTTTTTCCCTCTCCACTCTTCTCCTAGCTAATCGTTAGCCACTTGTGTACCGTAGCCTCGACATTATTTCGAATATCACAAAGCTAGCGATAAATATACTTCTTCATCCAGAATAATCTTTTTCTTTGATTTCTGGGTTATCGGGATTTACATTAGTAATCCCGCGAAGGGATATATTAGTTTCATTTACAATAATTCCTTGTTTAATTTTATCCTACTTATTGCCTCTTAACCTCTAATAACTGCTTTTTATACGTTGATGTATCTGTTCTAAATTTAATCCTGAAAGATCATGATCTATCATTAAACTTTTGTTTCCTTGACATCACAGATAAACTGATCTGTTTTATGAAGTCGCTCAGTAGGAACACAATGAGGATTCTGAACTTGTTACCTTTAAGCTGAATCATACAGCCTTCCCTGTTGCATGTATTTAGATCTAAAATAATGATAACATTTTCTTAAATCTGTAACTTGGTTCATGAGAAAGTAGAGGTCCTCAATAGGGAAGCTAAAATTTCTGTTAATCTCTGAAACGGTAAAGTATGCTTAGTATGATGTGTAGTGCGAAACCAAATCTAGTTTAATAATATATCATTTACTAATGTCTGGTTACATGATATGCGAAAAGTTCGTCAAAGTATTTTACAGAGGTAGTGAAATAACTAGCACTTACAACCTACCTACGTTGCGCAAATGTATTCCGTTGTTCGTTTTTGCAATGAAGTCTCTATAAGTAAACTCAATTTTTAAAGTCATTTTTGTGAACTCTCTCTATAATCCGTAAATTTTTACCTCAACGAATGTACGAAAGCTAATGAATAAAGATTGCCCTTCTTGCATTGGAAGAACTCAGACTTTTGAAGGTAATGGCCAAGGTTTACTTTCATGAAAACTAATTATACAATACGTAAAATTACGTGATTTTCAACATATTGACGTTAAGTGTTTGGAAAAACTTTAGGTTGTTGGACTATCTGGAACCAAGGTCTAAGACATTATCCCTTTTGGATATTGACTAAACGTCCACCTCAAGATGAAATCTCGGGTTGCTTCGTCGGACACCGATCCAGAAGCACTCGTTAATACTAAAATGAAGTAAGTACGCTCCATAGCAAATTGCCACTTCGGCTAATTCATTTTGAATAAAGCTGGCAAAGTTGTACATTTCATATTCGTGGAGTGTGTAGACTATTCCAAAGTTTTGCGCATATATGACAGTCTTGCCAAAGTCGAAGTAGCTACAAATGCTGTCAGGTAATAGTAAGAATAAAAGAGGGTCTAATAAATTCATTTGTATGGTCCCACTAGTTACCCTATTAGGTTATAATGTATTTGAGTTAAAGTAAGAAGCTATATTCTTGTAAATTGATGCCGGAACTTCACGTTTGTGAAAAACATTATTAATCATTTTATACATCAAATGCCAACCTCCCATTCATACTATAAGTGCCTCAGTAATCATGTTTCCAGTTATCTTGGCGAAATTGTAAAACCAGCATATTTTTGGAATCATGAGTCTCAGAAGTAGAAAGCGCTTAAGAGCAGCTTCAGTACCATTGACTGGTCGCCACGTCATTCACAAACAGATATTTCGTGTTTCCTGCTTCCGCGACATTTTTCGCCATCATTTCCCATATATTTAGGTTCGTCAGATTTAATTTCCTTAATCACTTGCTTGTTTACTTCTGTTTATCCTGCACGTGCCTTGGATTTCTTCATCGCAGTTAGACTGTTATTGATTGATATCTTCCTGATTTTCCTTCCTTAAATGCTATCCAGAGTATCAACAGAGATCCTTACCTTATTATGCTCCATCCTGTGACCGTAAACTTCATGATATTGTAGTGAAACACTTCTACGAAGTAAACGCGATTGGTGAAAAATAAGCCCTTATTATTGTACTCGTTTTGTTTAACTGTACCAAAAACACTTTTCTTACGCGCAGCGTTCTTTTCGTGTTGCTGCCATTTTTCATAACGTGCTGCTTTCTGTGTAATGCCTACTTTCTCCTTCAATAAATATTCGAACATGGACTTATTTCTGATTTATGTGACGAGGTAGTATGGAGCATTTAGTAATGATCTTAGTCAGTCTCGACACTGTCACTACTAAAACATGTTGAACTTTTAGCTTCTTTGATAGCTTGCCATTTGTTTTAATAGCCCTGGGTTGCTCTTAGTTAAATACGCTCTTTGCTTTGAAGGATACTCTGGTGCTCGTATGTTCATTAGATTCCATAAGTGTTTTTGGGCTTTTTTGGATGACATGATTTCAACTCCATTCGCGTTATGCATTTTCTTCTTTTCGTCCGACCAGCGCTCAGTGAGTTCCACTTATCCTTTTCAACGAATGCTTGTATCGATTCATGGTTCTGCGATCTTCCATACTAGGAGAGCATTCCATGTACTTATGGCGTTGCTAACCCAACGCTCTTCTTTATTCGGATTTGGTACCGGCAATAATTCTGGATGGGCTCCAGGCAAGGTTTTCTGAGAAGAAAGTATGAAACTATGTTTAAAAGTCAAACTATTTTACTTTTGAAAACTGTCCGTCTGATTTATCTTGTATGATCCACACATCATTTTGTCACTACTGTATGGAAGTCTATAAAATCGCCATTGTTTGACAATAAACTTATATTATTGAAATCTGATCAGTTGAATCTGGTCTGGTTAAGGCGGTTGCGATTGGATATTAGGAGTTATATTTTTGTACTTAGAGTATATCAATATCTACCTTAATTGTTAAATGGTAAAGTCTTGGATCATGAAGCTGGGTGACGCAGGATCGACAGTCGCAAGTATACCTTGATAATGAGTTACAAAGCTGAGGCACACTAAGCGAATGTAGATGGTATATTCGAATTGGAGAAGATGAATGAATGGAGTTAAAACCTGACATAAATATATATAGGAAAGTGAACGAATCGTCGCAAAATTTAAGCAGCTAAAATTTAAGAAGTTAAGAAACATGCATGTGTATGTTGTGTCTATATGTTACGTGCTAAACCCGTAAGCTCATATGACCATAATAAAAATAATACAAAGATATAGAGAAGATGTTCGTGATTAACATGATTCTGTCTGTCAGATGAGTCAATTGAAGGGTCTAACCGAATCAAGTGTATAAAAACTCAAGCGTAGGTGCACTGCTTTAATAAACTACCACCTGCGAACCAAAAATTGCAAGTGTCATTGAAAATGAATGGTGGGATTTCAGTCAAAGTCATATTGAAGCTTATTGTACCCGATAGTTGAAAGTAATTAGTAATTATACTCTGAGTAACCACCTGGAAATCAAATGGTTTCTTGTGAAAGTAAGTAGAGCTCATGCGAACTGAAAAGACTCAACATCAGACGTTTTACAGGGAATCATCCATATGGAATTTCGCCTGTAAAGCTGGCTCACTAATAAGGTTGGACTTTGTTTGGTTTGAATAAATGCCCTTAGTCCAACTTCAGTAAATTCAACGTCGAGGGATAGTGTGTGGTTGCTGATAAGGCTCGTCAGAACACGTAATAGTAAAATGATAAGTTCAGAAATGCTTTGACCCTACTAGGTTTTGTTTGTTTTATTTGTTGAGAACGTCGATCTTCCATCTGCGTGCACAACCTTCATTAGGATTCAACTATTTGTATGTCATAGTTATCCAGAGTTCAATTGGGTTGTCTATTCTTTCGCAACAACTGGAAAGTTCATCTGATGATGTTCTGACTTCCAGTTAACTCCACAACTCATCCAGCCCTTAGACCGTAATCGAAAAACTTATATGCCTCTAATTACAATACAATAATTCAATAACTCTCAGCGTTCAATCTTTTAAATTTAGTTCAACAGTCTGATGTTTGTCTATGAATCAGGTTGCCGCATGAAAATTTATCACTTTATGATGATGGATTCAGACGATACAACATACAGGTTCTTAACTCCGGACATTCAGGACCTGTAATACTAATTCTTACATGACTTACGACTGCAGACCAAGCCGTAAAGAGATCAAGGAATTTCACAACCACATACAAACATATTTGTATAAACCTATAGGTCTAAGAAATACAATTCTAATCCATGATTATGGGAAAAAACTTCAAAACCTAATTTCATGGTTTCCTGAAATGCATTGGCAAAGCTGCTACCGCGCATAAAATTGGTTCTGAATGATCAGGTCAAGCTTCATTATTAGGAATATGCTTATATAAGTTAAGAAGAGGCAATATTCATATAATGATGAAATATTTGTTGTCAAGAAACAGTATGTTACTAGAAGCATGCCAGTTTACAGTCCAGGTGAAGTCGTCGCAAATGCTAACACGTTTACTGCAAAAGTTATCACAGTGAGATTAAGTATAAGAGTCTGTTTCTGATAGCACACTTACACCATGTCACTGACAGGAGGGGTTAATATCCAGTGAACAAAAAATAGTACTTTCAGGCAGCCATTCCTTCACTTCTTCATCTACGACTAGACACTGGTTACTAAATTAGCATCTACGGTTTGGTTTATTGTTATGAGGCGTTGTAATTTTTTAGGTTGAATAATTGTACTACAATTAGACCACAGAATGAAATATGAAACCAACGGTAGAGAAAAGAATCACTATTTTTTCTGTCATCTATTATTAATAATTGAATTCCTGGAAGAACAGCTAAATGTAACACTTTTTCTAAAGACGCTAGATCGAACATGTGTATAAACAGATAACTCGTGTATTTAGACATAAAGAGTTTTTTAAAGTTTATTAAACTCACCTAAATAGTATATAGTCTGTCGATTTCGTGACTGGTAGTATTTCATTTTTTCTGTTTTTAGTACTCTAATATTCAAGGTCAGAATTTAGATAAATTATGAAACTGTAAACATAGTGGAGTTTCCTGATTCCCTTTAGTTATAAAGAGAAAGTTCGGAAAAGTTGTTACAGAACCATGAACTCTTCAGAAGGTTTGATTCAGCATGCCAGGGGAAATTTTAAAGAAAGCTTTCTGTCCTCGGAAATGAGTGAAAAAATTAGTTTGGTATCTCTGTTGTTTTCCAAAATAATTTGTACAGGTGCGTCAATGGATCATTGGGACAGGAACAAAATTGTTAGATTCTCAAACATCTAAACCATACAACTTTGAGGAAGCCTCTCAGATACGTAAATCGCACGAACAGTTTGAGTTTAAGTGCATGGTTAGTTCTTGACTGTCTCTAAATTATGTGTAGAAAGCTTTAGAGGTTTTCGCTGAACTTTGTGATTACAGGAAGCAGAGCAGCATCAATCTTGAGCTTAGCGAACTAGACTATATGGTTCAGAGTTTCGTTGAAAAGTTGAACAAGAGAACATTTTTCGTTGTGTCGTGCTACACTTATTTCAGACTAGTTGAAGAAGTAACAGAAACTCACAAAAATTGAATTTGTTTTTAGCTTTGGAGTATTCTGGAAGAGCTGCAAAAGAGGGAGAAAGAGGTCGATACCTACGACGGGGCGTCTATCAAGAATGCGATATCTGATCTAGAGCATGGCGTCGAAAAGTGTGAAGTGAGACTAAATGGACTTGCCCACGAACTGGAGAGACTTAGGATAATCTTAAAGCCTGCTGATCCAGATTATCTGGGGCAACTGGAGGATGGGTTTAGGGATGCATGTCGAGCTGCCACTGAAGCAACACAATCCCTTAAAATACGCAAACTTGTCCTTAAGAAGCACTCCAAGGTTTGTTTATGAATTTTTTTAAAGAGAAGTATTTCAAAGTTCTGTTATGCATATATTAATTAAATGAGTTTTCTTTTGCTAATTTTCAAACATTTTAGCTGACTTTCATGTTTTGCATAGTAATGCTGACAATTAGTAGGAAAATCTGCTGGTATTGCAACGTATATAAATATTTCACGTGTTTGAACTCTTAGTTTTTGATCGTTTGTTGCAATAATTGAAACCATGGAAATTCTCATGTATGAGCGTAACAACTATGTAAATTTAATTTTTGATGCTGTGTTTATGTGTTGTTATTCTGGTAGTGAGATCATACATGTTTTCAGATTTATTAGTTTTTGTTGCATATTATAATGCGCACAAACTGGCCATCATCCTTCTCATAGTAACACCACAACTAAGTCGTTGGTCGGCGTTTGCTAAACATAAACGGCTGACTTTCACTGATTCTAAAAGTGAAATAACTAAAGTTCGTGGACTTATTATGTCCGAAATATTTGAGGATTAGTGCCAGTAATCAAAATTAGGGTTGCTCCTTTCCTAATAAAAGTCGAGAACAATTCGAGAATTCTCTATAGCCATACAAATGAGCGAATTTCCTTCAAAAGTCCAAGAGACACTATTTTGAATCTGCTTAGTTTGGTCATAAAACTTATTTGCACCCAAATATATTTTAAAAGTTTTCAAAATCGACCAACACATCCTTACATGTTGATTGACACCTAGAAATGTTCAGCAATATAAGTTACAATATAACAATACAGTATAATAATAAAGTTTTATGACTGAATAGTATATACTGAGACAAACTAAGAATGGCTGTTCATGGGTGATGTTGATAACTGTTCTTGAAAACTTAAGGTTCCGCAAATATCAAATCATTGAAGAAGGATATACTGCGTAATTTAGAATGTTGCTTAGCGTTTAACATCTGCTGATTTTTACGATAACCTTTGAATCAAATTTCACTCGTACTGTCTGTATTAAGTTAGTTTGATTTCTTACCAGCGCACAAATATAGTTTATTGTAAAAAATAAGTGATTCAGCTGATTTATGAAGTTCATTGAAGGAATTTTGAATCACACTTGATCAAAAGTCCAAGTCAATCAGAGAAATATTTATTTTATTGGTTGTGTTTCACATTTGATTTGTGATTATTAGAGTAATTTTAATAAATTATGGTTATACAATATACAATGAAATCCGATTACTTTTTCGCGAAACTTGGTGGAAAGTAAAATTTGATCATGATAGTTTGTCTTCTGATCTAGGTAACTGCGTATCCGTAACATACCTCTAGTTCCAGATTTATAATAGCTGAAGATTGATATAATGATAACAGCGTATGAAACATGCCTAAAATGATATGCGCAGTTCATTAAAGTTAAACCTATGCAAATAACTAAGCGGTTTAACCCAAATTTAGTAATTATTACTTTCTCTAGAGTGGGATTAACTTTTTTGTTTTACTTTAACGGTTTAACTTATGTAGCATATTTTATGTCTATTCCTACTTTTGAAAGATATACGAATTAAATACTGGATAGCATGTCATTAGTATTTTTAAAGTGAACTGGTTAGTCTTTTGTCTTGACCTATTTCGGGTGTTGTACAAAGAAGTTACGAAATTAAAATGTTAACTAGTCGTGTTTCTGATATGTCAAGTAAATTACCCTTCCTTAAACTTGTCTGCTAATTTATAAGTTCATTTACACTATGAACCAACATAAAGTGGAGAACTATTTAATGTCGAGGAAAGTCGCGTTCTAGTTCAGGAGTCTGCAGTAAAGTGCACACACAATAAAATATTGAAATGAGCCTAGAGCCTTCAGTGCGTTGCATTAGACATCACTGGTGATAATACCCACCGACGCTATGAATCACCATTTTTCCTTAGAATGTTACGAAATCTATCTCATAGCAAGTCAATGTCAGCTAAGATGGTTGTGTTTTAGGTTCTTCATAGTTGAAAATTGTTTTTAATTATGAACTAGTATAACCTTAAAAACTATTACAAATGTGTAACGGGCAAAGGAATTTTGAGAAGTTTGAAAATAAAACTCATTTTATGTTCAAAAATCTTTGATTTTCATTGGTTCTGCAACTGGTGTCAGTTTTTAATAAAAACTTTGTTTTGATTCTCACATGAGTTTTATATTTAACTGAGCGATCAATAATTAGTATTAATGAAATTATTTTTATTTCCTAGTAATGAGGTTATGATTATAGATAAAAATTACAGTTCACAATGCGGGTTAAACATGAGAATGGTGCGTTTTTCTTTTGATTCGTAAACCAGTTAGTGTGCTAAATAGTACACTTGGTACTTGTTGGTCGGATTTATGTGTTTTGAAACTAGTTTTCGTTATTTTAACATCCGTTTTGTGTTTGTTGGTATACATATAACTTTCTTTGTACTTTTATTTACTTCAACTGCAAAAATAGAGTACGCAATCCAACGTTTTATGTATGTCATACTATTGATCATTGACTATTAGCTCTGTTTGTGATAAAACATTTTGAATACATGCACCAACTAGATACCGAATGTATATATATATATATATATATAAATATGAGGTCAGATTTCTATTAGCCATAGCTACTATTGGTAACTTATTGGTTGTGATATCAAACTGACCATAATTAGGATTATTTGTCCGTTCATTGCAAACCGTTGCTAATCAATAAACTGTGTTTATCAGACAAAGATTGACAGATTATATTGGTCATTTTAATGAAGATATTAAAAAATTTCTGTTTTCAGTGGTATATTTATTAGCAAAAAACACTATTTTTTTCTTGTATGATTTTAACTGTAGAACCAATAAAAATCAAGTTGTACTCAACATCGGTTTAATCGTATTTTAGCAATGCCAGATAGTTTTCAACAGTTTTCCAGTTAATAATAGTTCACAATTTAGAATATTTACAAATACTACAGACTTAAAACACATCTATCTTAGTAAATGATTATTATGTATTGACGATTGATTAGTTTTTGGGAGGTTTTCGTAACATTCTATTAGGAAACAACGATTTGTGGGGTAATAAGTCTAGAAATGATTGAGTAATCAACATGATAGTGCATGTTTTAAAGGTTCTTAGCTGAAATGAAAGAGCTGTATTCAATCGTTAGAATCTGATATCATTGAATTAAAGAAATTAATGTAATTTACACAAGATTACCATCGACCAACAACGTGTCTCGTTAAAAAAAAGCGGAAATGACAAGATCACATTGTAAGAGTTTCAATGTTTGGAATCCAAAAAAATGGCAGAATACTAATAATAACAAGATTTTGAATAATTTACAGATAAATAATCTATCTTGAGTGAATTTCGAGGTATTCTGAGCTAATAGTTAATTCTGTACAGTGTTTAATTGACTTAGTAAAAAACGTAGTCGATGTTTTAACAAACTACTACACTATACATGTTTATGTATCAGATGTTGAGAATAATTCATTTCATTGAGAGTCACAACACATGTAAGATACATTTCATGATATAAGGAAAGGAAAAACACTGGAGGTATCTAAAAAATCTCTCATATTTCAGATACATAAATTAATCATCAATGGTCGATTTCTCCTTTAAATTATTAGTTTCCACAAATACATTTTCACAATGAACTTCTACAATTTGAACGAATGACGACTATCTCTATCACTCAAAGAAATTCTTATAAAAATCATTAAAAAGTTAATTTATACACAAATGACCAACTTGAAGTTTTAAGTTGTGAATGGAATTTTAATTTTTGTTAGGTGAAATTTCGATTCTTGTGGTTTATTTCAGTGATGAAACAAAAGTAAACCAATCAATAAATGCACTGCTTTTACGGTAAATTCTTTTTTGAAAAGTTGTTGAATATTTATTCTCCTTTGACTACTTTCTAAATATTAGTGATTAGAGCATTGAGTGAGTAGATTTTAATACAAACTTGTATCAACTGTTTCTGCGCTTTGTATACAATTCAGACGACTAACGATAGTCACTATTAAGCGTAATTGAGATAAAACCTTAGAGAATAACATAAAACCTTTATAAATACTGAACGTATTAATTTACACATGAAAATGTCACTAACATAAATTTTTATTACTTCATAAATTGATATTGTTTTCTTAGTTACTTGAATGTGAAGAAAATGTTTACGAGTCTATCGGTTGGATAGAAGAGCTTTATGAAAATATTGAAGTAATGTACGAAGAAAATTGTGTTGGAAAAAACCAACTAGAATCAGAAGATCTTTTGAAAAAACACAATGATATAGAAAATCAAGCAAAAGTAAGCAATGATATATTTTCTTAATAAATTTATTTAACAAAAAGGGGAATCAGTTTTTTATTCTTAATATTTATTAGGTAAGTAGATATTTATCAAAACTATCTTGACTATAATTAGTTTGATTTCATAATCCAACATATTTTAGAGAAGAATTGGGTTTACATCTTCCACAGTTCAGAATGTACATCAACTCAACAACAACAGCAACAACAAGATTTTAAAACTAGATCATTAAGTGTCAATTTTCACTTGATCTTCAATTAAGATCACTCACTACAATCTTAATCTTCAAGGAGTAAATTGTATCTAACAAATTTTCGCCATTGTTTTTAGTTCATTTAGCATGGAAATTCTTCTTATTAAAGTGTGATTTTTACCAGAGATTTTAATTCAAGTATTTGAAGTTCAGTTCCATTGTTTACTTTCAAAATACTTGTTTAGCTTAATCTAAAATGATGAATGAAAATCTATTTTGATCAAAGTTAGAGCCTGAAATGAAGTCTTTACTGTGAATATTTCTCTAATATGTGGAAATCACTTAGTAAAACTGAAAAGAAAACCGTTTGAAAATGTGGAGTATATCATACTTGTTATGATTAAAATGGTGTGTTATAATCTTATATGATTCTTTGATAAATTCAAGTTAAGTAGTACGTTATATTTCGACACAATTATTGTCAGTTATGCAAAAGCAAATCAGTTCCCATTTAGTACTGTTTATCAAGAAATTCTAACTGCATTTATGGGTGATGTAACTTATTTTATTTCTTTGTAAATCAATAAGTAACTGTTTGATGAACTATTGTGGTGTTAAATTTGAAACACTATTACATCCTACCCGGTGAGTACATTTGTTAATAAATAAGAAGGAGAAAGTCAACATAGAAATATAAATATGAAAATAAAATTTACAAGTTAACTTTGCCAAGATTCAATAAAAATAATCAGAGTCAAGTGTTAATTGTTTACAACTATGACATCTAATATCTTCATACATGAATTTTTAATAGTTTGGAAGCTTCGACTGACTTTTGAATCAAAGATTTTATCAGCATCAAATACTTTAGTTTAATAACACAGTTCTTATTGATAAATCACTTTCTTGACAGGAATTTTCTTTAATTAATTGAAAATTGAGCAACATATTTAAATGATACAATGTTAGTACTTGAATATTTCACTACGAATTCAAATGTACTTCGAAACATTATAGACAATAAATTATTACGTATGCATAAATAAAACTGTTTACAATGCATATTCATCTATGCTAATTTTTCAACTAAAGAATGTGAATACTTATTTCTACTTATTAGCTTTATTCTATTTACACTAAGTTTATAGAAGTTTATGTGAATGTGTAAACATAACTGTTGACGTGTTGATCCATTTACATGAGTCAAATAAATTCTATTAAACTAGTTTGCTGAATATATGCTGTGTATGTAGAGATTTTCAGAAACAAATTAACATTATCAATGGTAGGTTTTGATTTATTTAAGTAAAGGGATACCTAAATATTTAGGCACCATACAAATAAGTGAATTTTGAGCTGGGATAATGTCTGGGTGACTAAACTGAAATAGGCTATGTTCTTAGAACGCCCACTCCCTGAGCTTCTGACCTATAGGTTTAATTTGCAAGGTTGTAGATCAGCCTCAAGAAATTTAGTCTCATAGTAGCTAGTGACTAACAACAGGTTCATATGTCATTCGTCCTTTCAGGATCCTGGAACCTATGTGCACCAGTGGTTCACAAACAGCAACCTCGTCACAGGAAGGCAGTGAGTAGGACTTCTATGGCAGATATGCGTGACCATGTGAGGGGATTTCGAGGAGAGTGAACTCTTCAAATCATCGACCATACTAGGGCATCTAGGGGCGACAATACTATGTTAGTAATGCAGAGGTTTAACAACGTTTGTTCAGATACTCTGATGATAATCCGATCGGTTTCACCATATTGAAATACTGACTTTGATGGGTTGGACATGTACTACGAATGTCTTTCTCGCAAATTTCACTGCGTGCATCATTTTCCGACGATGGGACTTGTTGGAAATAGCGGCGTGGTCATCCGTCCATGATATGGTGCTATGATATGAAAAGAAAGTGTATAAGACTGGTATCTGTTGGTCCTTCAAATCCACAGCTCTTAAAGAAAGTACAACACGGTGGTTTTATATCTCATAAACATAGCTCAGAAAAAAATTCAGTGGAGACTAAAATATGAATTTTATTTAACTTTGTTTGTATATGTGAGAGGAGAATTTTTTAAATGAAAGAATATTTTCTCGTTGAATTTCTTCTTATTTAACTGTTTCTGCTACTAAGTTGTGAATATTTATTTTGGTACCTTTCTGAACGGATGTTTATGAGTTTTAGATAAATAAACCCGTTTACCTAATTATCTCACAAGCTATTTGACTGCTATCAAACGGTAACAGATGAAGTGTTGAATTCTTAAGTATCATAAGATATTAGTCGTTCAAGTGATGACATATGATTAATTAGCGCTGTATTTTGGAGTTATATTTTTGAAGTCACTGTTTAGAGATTCGAAGACACATGATGGTATGAAGTTTCATACTCACTTCAGTGTTAGGGAGACTTTAATCGGTTTATGCATGTGATTAGTGAAGCTTCCTACTCAAATGACCACATCATGCATCATGGTGACAAATTTTTATGAGCGATCGTGGCTAGCATAATCCATTTATCATCTGAAGACTGTTTTGTGGGGATAACTTATTCTGTGCGCAGCATTTGCGACTGAAGAGATGAATGATCAGGTTTTGAATAGCGAATATCTTCAAGAGTAAAAATATACTTTTGATGAACGGTGAATGCTAACAGGCAACAAACTTATGTAAAAACTTTTTTCTGACCAAATTCAGATTTATACCACCCTGGAATCGATTTCTGTGAATAACTTTGCACTTTTAACACCATTCTTTTATTTAGTTGGCTGACAGTTTAAAATTTTAGTTTGTGACATTTGTGATGTCTTAGTTCTGAACATGAGCTGCAGTTTATTCCTACAATTGTCTGTAGATTTTATTTTCAGTCAGGGAAAATGAATTTTTACTTATAAGTAATATATTAATTTACATTTCTTGAACCTTTTCATTTATGAATAGTTTTGTTTTGACCGACACCATATTACGTTTTCGGATACTAGTATGAGATTATTCTCATTTGAGAGTTCAACTGATTAAAATTTGCTTCATTTTGTACTTATTAAGATCAAAACTGTAACCTAATGTTACTACTGTAAAACACTTATCAAAAACATTTGGTAATTTACTACAAGTTTGATGAATGAACGTTTGAAAAAAGAAGTGTGTTTTTTTAACTTGATGTTGGGTATGATGATCAGGAAAAGTTTCGAAAATGTCTCAATCGGTTTGGTTTTAAATAAAAATATAAGCACGTTGGATATGATTGTTTTAAAAGTGAGTTTACAATCTATCTTAGTTACTGAAGTGTTTATCACTGTTCACTATCAAGCTATTTAAGTTTTACTGTTAATTTTCAGTAAAAAAAAACACTTATCAAGAAAAATTGATTTTTGCCACCGATGTAACATTTTTTCATTTGGTTACATAAACGAGCACTCTCACATTCTGATCATTACATTGGGCATTATCCAGCTTTCACTTGAATTTATCAACAATCGTGATATCAGTCATGCAAGAGTGAGGAAGTCACTGTGATACCAAGTCAAGAAAAGTTTGCAAGACAAGGAATGGTTTAATAATTACCTACTCACTAAGGAATCATTTCTGCTTAGATCACTTTCAATCTCCAGCCAAATGTGTAGATTTTCTCTGACTAACACAGTACACACATATGAACAAGACTGAAACTATTTCTGAATATATGAGAATTTTAAGGCTGAAAGAATACATCTGTAAACACTTATTGTTATTCAGCCAAGTACAACTACTAGTTTACTAATTTATTTATAAATGTGAATATGCAATAATAATCATAACAAATATTTATCTTGATTTGATTTTTGATAACAAAAATGTTTCTTTTTTCTATCTTCAATTTATTATCAAGACAACCTATACATATTGTGTACAATTATTAGAAACATACGGTAAATTATGTGAAGCAGATAGTAGACGTTTACCTCGGAATATAGGATTGAGTAAAACAAGACTATTTCGTATATGGCCAAAGTTAACTGACAGATTATTGGAATTACAAGCACGAACAGAAGCTGCAAAAAAAATCTATATAACAACGGATATGGTATGTTATGTATTTATATAAATTGTTAAGTTTAACCAAGTACTATTTGCATGATTGATTAAGTTTGATTCTTTTTGTCAATATTTCATGATAGAATTGTGTGATTCACCCCCGAGAATGAAATAAACTATTCAGATATATATGGTAAGCTACAAAATCACAAAATATTCTTGTGAAATAAAGGGAAATGGATATAAATTAGGCATGATATGGCAGAATTTTTCAACTAAAACTATTTGTGTTGAATTATCATTATAGAATATTAAATATCTGCTTTGGCTCACTTAAAAAATCGTCATAAGTAAACAAAAAAATGCTTTTATGAGAAAGCGGTTAAGTGCTGTCACATTCTGCATGAAAAGTGTTGACTGTATGTATTTTGACATAGTTAATCAATCGTAAAAGCTCTTTTCGAATAGTTTGTATTCCCGTGATAACCTATTATCTACCTAAACGACTCAAACCGAATGGTAGTAACATGAAAGGCAATAATCTCTTGAATATATCCTTGTAATGACTTGAAGTATTGCATCACCATACACCGTTTTCTAGATATCATTCACGATATTTACAACTCATTAAGGATACATAAATAGATTTGTTCATAATGTTTTATATGAGTAAGTATTATTCTATTGTGACGTTTGGTTAAGGTATAGTTCATTAGTGAGATATGATAGAAGAGATCGCTTGTTCTCAATGGAATGACTATTGAATAGCATATTCACTAAATGTCTATCAAATAAGCCTGATAAAATCAACAAGTAATAGGAGAGAATAAAGAGACAAACTTATACGTTTTACTCTTTACGAATTGTGTTCAATATGACTTTGGTTTTTCGATCAATATAATGATTATTCATTGTAGCATGTGTATTACTGACAGTGTGAAATTTTAATCAGTAATAGCACATTGATTTTTATTTCAGTTTGATGTTTATTGGTATTGATTCATTCAGACTTTCGTACAGTACGATATGTCGCTTGAGATTGTGTGATAATTTTGTTAACTTATCATCAAGTATGAGTGAATTCATAGATCGTTTCGAACACTTTGTAGGTTTGAATATCTATCCTTATTATTCGTTGTTTTATTCTCACCAGGCGTTGTTGGATACGAGGTTTCAGTATCAAGCACAAGTTAGTTAAACATTCTGTACAGGAGAATGGTGCTATAGTCTAAAGGCAAAAGACTATGCATCATGGTGTAACTATCAACTTTCAAATAGAGCCGTCAATCTATTTAATAATAATTTATATACACCTGTACTGGCAGGTTGTTACTTCAACGAAATGAACACTACCTGAAATAAGTGTGACAATTTTTTTTAACAATGATGGCACTGATCCAGGTTTAGACTTTCTTCACGTGTCATCATTATCTATGTTAAAAGCATGAATGATAAATGCAACGGAAGTCTAAAAAGACGAGTTATTTATTAGAATGTTATTCAGGACTTTAATTCCTGTAACGAATAAAAACAACAATTCTATTCTGTCAGAACCAACTCAACATGTTGAAATTATAACTGTGTACCGGTTTTTACAATGCTCAACATTCATGACTTGTTCTTCTTGTAATAAGGTTATCGGATTTCTTAATGATACACTAAGAAGTGGCTATTATAATCGATGGCAGAAATGGACGCCCCCAATTAGGACGAAATGCGAGTTATCAGTTCCATCGCTAGCAACTATCAGTCTTCGTTATTTTTGCTTGTAACCTAATGTTAATATCGGGGTAGCCCGTACGAGAAGCATCTATGCCGAAGAGACTGATCAACTACTGAAGTGTTTAAACAATCTTTATTATTAGTTTTTTTAATATAATTCCGTAATGGTAGCTTATAAAATATCACACTGTAGCTTTTAGACAGTTAAGTACTAATGTTCCATGCATCATTTGTTTTTGCTGACGATGACGGTTGACTATTCCTAACATTTTTTATGCTTCATACAAGACGTTGGTTTCTAGGATAATTGATTCATGGTTTCAAAAAAACTTAACAATCTTCACAACCCCATAATGCAAATTACATGTGCTCACTAGTGACTAGCTTCGTGAGGAATCTTCTCCGAGTTCTAGTGGGAAGACGTGACCACTGAAGTTCAACCTGTTCGGGTGTAGACAGTAACTACCGAAGACTGTGTATGAGGTTGCACAACTTCGTGAATTGATCAAATTAGACATTAACACCGTCAGATACTGGCTCAGTGGTCCGATGGTCAGGTGTTCGCCTACAATACCAAAGGTCCTGGGTTCGAGTCCTGCGGGGTGCAGGAGTCGCGGATGCGCACAGCTGAGGAGTCCCATACCAGGACGAAACGGCCGTCCAGTTCTTCCAGGTTTCTAATGGTGGTCTAACATTGATCGATTCATGGTTTCAAAAATGTGTTACTTAACAATCTTCACAACCCCATAGTGCTAATTTACAAAAGGTATATTTATTTTAAAGATAATTTTATGCTTAGTAACATTTCTTCTGTCTGTTCTACTTCTTGTAGCTTTTAACTCGTGTTCAAGAGTATCTTCTAGAATTAAGTCGAAGTCCACCGATATTTGATCGTAAATGTGGTTCACCATCAACTCAAGGAAGTTTACCTGTTCCGAATGATCAAAAACGTATGCAATTAGATAAATTATTACAAGATTTCTCATGTATCAAATCAAGCGGTTTACAGCTTATTGATAAATTACCTAAAGGATTATTATATGAGTAAGTGACTGACTGTACAATGAACACTGAATACAACTGATATCAAGTACTTTCAGTTAATTGAATCTTTAACAGGAAATAATGTTAGGCAAAAAGAATTATATCACAAAAATCCTATGATTATTTTACACCTTTTTTCAATTATAGGTAGAAAAAAATTACTGTAAAGATAGATTGAGAATTTAAGTGAATTCCTAACAAAGAATAAAAATGAAATTAGTTTTTTGAGAAGACAAGATGAATTCTTGAGATGTTAGTTCATTAAATTTGTTTTTGATATTTTTTTATAGAGATATATTAGCCAATGGACAGATAGCAGATGAAGTAATTCGTGTAATACGCCTTAAACTTTATACATTATGGTTAAAAGTAAGAGAATATGAATATGCTTTATTGGGTCGAAACTCATTGGATAATACAACTGCTAGTGAACTTGCTCCTGATTGGCGTTCTCCAAGAATATTATCTCATTCATCGAACTCAACAATGCGACGAGTTGGATCCCTTTTTGACGGTGATTCTAGTCCAATTACTGTGGTTTCACCACAAATACCTGCATATGAGAGAAACACTCGACCATCGAATCCTTTAGGCAATGAATTTTGTAATCATAATGGCTCAGAAGAATCAGATGATAGAGGACAATGTGAATCTATTAATGGTCGAACTCAGTCAATTCCTCAGTTAAGACGAAGTTATTTAGATAAAATAAGCAGTGACATAAGTTTTGCTACGAAATTACCTTCATCAAATAAACCTTCGAAGCAAGAGACTTCACCGTTCATTCCATTTTCTATCAATAATCACAAGGAAAGGACAAGCTATAATGAAGATTTGAAATCGAAAGAAAATCCTGATGATAGTGAGATCTATTCTAATCACACCTTGGATAGTTTGTTTTATGCGGTAAGAATCATGCATTCCATTTTTCTTGTATACTCATTCAGTCAGAAAAAGTATATATTGTCTATCATTTTAGTATTGATAATGTATCTGTTAAGATTTTCTGTCTTAGCGTACTCCTTTATGTACAGGTATGATTTAATACTGTTGGTGATACGAAAAAATAGTGACATCCATGAAAATAATACTTTTACTCAATATTTCTTGCAATAGTAATAGTATCAAATTATTTATATCATATTAGATTGCATATATGGTAATGATATTGAATAAAAATGATCAATCTTCATTGATCGTTGATAACAGATTAAAGTGTTTATTGTTTTAATGATAGGTAATCCAGAAGAACTTATAATAATAACTGGTAGAACTATCATTACAGTTGATGTTATATATAATTATCAGTAATGTAATTGCTTGAGTAATAAAGCTATTTGAATTTGTGTTAAAATTGGTTTGTAAAGTCTACAAGAGGCCACGAAAAGTTTAACTGTAAGCTTCAGGCTAGTGATCACTATTTATCACTAGTATTATAGTCATCAATCCATTGTCAGAACTTTCTTATAAATTCATCATAGCTCAATCTATTCCCGTTGGTCCTTTCTTATTCATTCTTTTAACTCTAACAAGAAATCGATAATTTTCTGGAGCTGTTCAGCAATCTCCTATTCTTTAAATGTGACCGATTTATATGTGAGTAACAGCCACTACTAAAGACACCAGACCTAAATGGTTGATTATGACCAGTTGGAGTAAATTAATTAGTGTAAACCATTACCGTGTAAACTAGCAAACCCAAGGTGACATTTTTATTACATGATCAGTAAATCTTCGGTTTAATCTCGGCAGTGGCTATAAACACCATTCAATACTTCCTAATTTTAGTAGCTTTCAAACGATATCAGTTAGTTACAGGAGTTATTTGCAAAAATCTGTTTTAAAGCTATTCATTACTTCCATCTATTTATTGTCTTTAATTTGTCTTCGATTTTAGTTTAAACGTCAGTTGTCAGATTTAACCAGAAGTAATCAAACACGCAATCCTGGAGAGACGGTAACAGATGTAGAATTATTCATCTCGGAACATGACAAGTCTAAAAATGAAGCGAATAAAAAATTCGATGAATTCAAACGTCAATTGAATTCTCTATGTAATGAAGATAATTCTAATGTTAAAGCATCAAAGCATAATATTCTTCTTGATGCTAAACAACTTCTTGATAATTGGATTACTGATTGGGCTGTACATCGTGAAAATCTTAATTATCGTTTGGCATTTTTAAATCGTTTAGAAGATTTACAAACAGATCTTGGTGAATGTATTTCTCGTCTAGATCAATTAATCAAAGCTACTTGTTTATCTGTTAATACAGCTGCTGAAACATATAAGAATCAACAAAATCTTAATAAATTAGGTGCGACAGTTTTATCAGAAGGTGAAATTTATCAAATCAATACTATTAATGAAGAAGTTAAAGGAATGTTACAAACAATTCCGGTAAGTTTATTTCATCAACATACTTGTAATATTTGTTATCGTTTTTTTTTTGTTAAGCTATTTTATAGAAAAACTTTTTTAGTTTTGTCTAGTGAATTGTAAGTTAAATCTTTTGCGTATATCCCTGTATGACGGTTTATATTACCATATAATTAGGTAGATAGAAGTGGTTAGTGTTGACTATATTGCTTATCACTCAACCGGCAAAAAAGAAAGAAAATCGGTTAGATTATCGTGTTGAATTTTTTGTGTAAATACTTACTTAGTTATGTATGCCTGATACTGCTAATGAAGCCTAGGTCATTGACCAGCATTGTCCAACTTACTCTGTCCCAGGTCTTCTTTTTCAGTTGTATTCTACTGCTATTCATTCTTTTCATGTCTATTTGCAATTTTGGACGAAGTGTGTTCCTTAATCTACATCTGTTCCTCCGACCTTGAGAGTTCCAAGTTAGGGCTTGTCTCTTACTGCTTCTGGCCAGACCAAAACATGGCAGAAATCCATGAAATCACTAACAAGTGGACTGAGTCATGTTGATAGATGTAGGCTACCTGGTTGGCGTCCACGAGACGAAAGTCACCGATGGTTAGAGACTTTGAACAACATGGCTCAAAATCTCTTGCAATGGAGCAGATGCATTCATTCATTGTGTTCTTTCAAATTATCATCTTCAGAATTCTTCATCATCTCTATCTTTCTCACTCTAAATTTATCTCACTGAATGATACTTCTTGAATAATATCTTCGATCTTTAATATTCTTCGTTACTGCTAATAGTTCTACTATCACTATCGCTATCGGATTTGAACTGACAGTTGTGTCTCTGTGCTGTTGTGGTATGGCAACCTGAACTGATGTATTTACGTACGAAGTTCTACGTCGTAACTGACTGACTGACTGGCTGTTGGGTGATTTCCGCAGCGCTTCTTCTTAATTTCTTCTTCAGCTGGAATTATGATATAATTATCATTGTTCATAAGATTCTTAAAAGAATAAAAAATTTTCATTACAGATTTGTGTTACTTATTTGATCTCATCTTTGACAAATATTTTCGCATAAATTTTAATGTAGGGAATATTTTATGTTAATTAAAATTTATGACATTGTTAGTATTAGCAATTGTGAACATTAAAATGTATAAACTGTTAGATAGAAGATTTGTCCTAGTTTCTATCATCAGTTTATTTAATTATACACAATTAAAATATGTAAGAAATGGATTCTAACCATTTTTTATTGTCTTGTATAAATATTATTGTAGAAAACTGATTGATAAAATTTCAAAGTATATTATAGCACAATTTCTATTGTAAACTAACTAACTAATGTTGCAGGTTGAGTAATCAAATTACCAGATTGAAATTAATTATAACAATTCTAGCATAATAGATTGATGAATTGTCAAAAATAAATAATAAATACAAACTAATAAATCAGTCATTTCTTTATTGTCGACAAGTTGTTAAAGATCTTTGATTACTGGCTTTGTGAATAAATATAATTGTTATGATTCTCTCTTAGTAAAACCCAGTTATTCCTGTTGCTTAGTATTCTCTAACACCGATACACTCGACAAGACCCCAAATCAGAACACGTTTAATGAACATGGAAGAGATTATATTCCAAATAGCAAGGTTAAATGGAAGTAAGAAGTCGAAGCGAAGGCAAAACAGAAACAACGTCAGTATCGTTATAGTTTTTGCGTGAGAAGTTTCTACACTGTACTCCAGGTATCGACTAGCACTGATTGGATAGGAATTAGCCAATCAACGCTCAGCTAACACAGTCATGCTTTAATTCATCTATGTCCCGCTAACAATAATATATCAACAACATAATGCAATTATATCATCAAGCTTATTGTACATAAATTGATGGAGTACTTGAATTGGTATTCATAGTTTATTCGTAGTTAACGAGTAAAACTAAGTTTAGTTGTTTTTAATGAAAAAAATTACTTTTGAAATGCAGATATGAGTTTTTGATAGAATATAGACCACCAATATTTTATGAAACTTTTGTAAATATTTTAATGAATAAAATCTACTCTTTTAGAGTTTTGTTTTAATGAAATAGGTCTACAAAATTTCATTTCATTTCAGAAAGGATTATCTAGAGTGTAGAAAAAACTTTCAGACTATGTTGTTGACTTTGAAGTATGACCTTGTTTAGTTGAATGCATATTCATGCATATAAATATAGTATGATTATTAACTATTGATAGATAGAAAAGTCAATTGGATTAGATCATATTATCGATTGACATTTCTAAAAACTTCCAGCAGAAAAAGAATATGGAAATTTATCTTGTGTTTATATTGAGACATTTTGAATTTATTTCAAAATATGCTCTCAATGTCACTACTAATTAAACTTAGTTGGATTTATCAGTTTAGAACTTGCTAGTTAAGTTTGTCGATTAACATTGCCATGACTTCTTGGTGAAATAAAGTTAAGTAAATCAAAGTGGGGCTGGACAATCTCTTTCAAAATTAATTATACTTAAAAAAACTCATTCTTTACAAGTGACAGAGAATAAAATGCAGAATAAACCTGATCGCTCATCCTAATATATGCATAATTATCGGCTACACTATGAACAATATCAATGAGCAAGTTTATGATAGAAAAAATCTTCAGATCGTTCATATTCAAAAAATCCGGATAATTGACTTTAAATAGAAGTAATTAGTTTCATTTAATTTTCATTTATGATTATGAACTTAGCAGCATTGAAAACCACTTATTAAACAGTGACGTTCCTTTTAAAATTAATTGCTTCTTAACTATATGTCTATGTTATTAATTCTTGTTCATTGAACAATTTAATTCTTGGCGTTATATTGGACATTGAAATGTTTGTAGAGTTAGTGAGTGAACGAACCTGACACATTGTTGCTTTTGGAAACTGTTTTTCCGTATAATAATTTGTTTCTATCATAGTAAAATTGTGATCAACATGAAATCTCAGTTTCGACATATTTAGACTTAGAGATTAAGGTGTTCATGGATTTGGAATGGTGCTACATATATAATGGTGTCCGTTATCTGGTTCTTAGCTACATCTCTAAGCATGTTAAAGCTCAACTACATTTGCTGATAAATATTCTTCATAATTAGTTACTTAAAATAATGTATCCCATTCGTCAATGACAGTTTCATAAATTTGGATACTGATATTAACACCATCGTGTATAAATTGAATTTAGTGGAGCGAAGTTCGAACCCAGTACTCATTATGCTTACGTTCACTGCCTTAACTTTCCATTCATTATGTCATTAATAACCTGCAAAACATAAATAGATAATGCCGGTATATGGATATACCCCGTTTATCTAGCGATTACTAAACTATTTACCATTTATTCCTAATTCTGATCTATCTAGGCTGAGAACACAGATGTAAATTCAGTAGAATTCCACTTTGAAATACATTTCTGTGTTGGCTTAAAAGTTGGCCAACTTTCTTTTGCGTATATCACTTCGTAGAGTATTTTTGTGGCACTTTATAATTAGTGATGAATGAAGGCAGGCAAACAAAAAAACCTTTGTTTCTTCATGATAAATATATCTTACTTATAATTTATTGATACAATACACAGAAACTGGTCATTAGTAATTTATCAATAAATGTTCTTTTTAAATTTTAATCATCAACTTATTACCGATTAATCACAATATATTGATTATTTCACCTTTCTATATTTGTGTTTTTATTTAAGGCACAAGAACAGTTTATTCAATCATTGATAAATGAAGTTGAACAATCTGAAAAGTTTCAATTTCCTAATCATGTCATACAAATCAAATCTATTTGGAAAAAATACACGGAAAATTTAAATATATTTAAATCTTTTATACAAAATTTAACGAAGGTATTCTTTATTGCTTTTTGTACATAATATAAATGTATGCTTATTGATCGTTCTCAGTAATGCTCAATGTAATGTTTGTGTTTTTCTCAATGCTTATTGATTTTTGTATATTGAATTGTAGAGTGGTTACTGGTCTTAGTAACTTGACATTGTTCGCACGATGTTTTGTTGTTAGCTGGTTTCAGTAGACCTATATGAAGTTCTCAACCTAGATTTCTTTATTGTTGGCACTGGAATCTCAATAGTGGCAGAAATTCACTCAAAATTTGCTAATACGGCTTGTTGATAAGTGTCAACTAGTTGGAAACCTGATTTTAGGGATTCCTAGCCAATTAACATGAAATGAACTTTATACTTTTTGCAAGTACATTGTCCTTATGATAAGTCATAGTGACGGATGAATTGGTTCACTGATATAGTCTACCAATCGCTTTCATTCAAAGATTAATAAAATAGTATTGACGCTCTAGTATTGTGACATCATAAATCTGTTTGCCAGTCACTGAAATTAACACTTCATTAGAATCATTTTTCAAGAACTAGTTTTTTATCAATTCTGTTGTTAGAAGAGCAAGATCTAGTTTCCAAATATGTAATCGTTGTTCAGCATTACTTTGTATTCATTTCCGTATGATTATTGTTCTGTGTAGTATTTGTATTTGTCCTGTATAAAAATACCTTATTGCAGCGTTTATTTATGTTTTAATTTAGTTTGCACTTCCTTTCAGAATAACATACAGCATGGGTTTTACAGGAATTTTGTGCATTTTCTTTATATGTAACATAATAACTGGACATCAATACTTAAATTATTGAATAAAGTCTTCATGTTTACGAAAAGTTTATTAAAATTATTCATTGTGGTTAGCTTTTGTGCTCTTCCTCTACGTTGTACAAAATCACAGTGGTTTTCTTGTTGCATGTTGCCTCAGAGTTACAGCGACCATGTATGGTATTTAGTAAAATCCTATCTTTATCTTTGAAACTACACTCCGTGATGTGTATCAATTAATATGTTGTTGCTTATGAATGGTGTTTATTCTTCGTACTGTCTAGAGTTTAAATATTTTCCTTGTGTGTCACTGTTGATAATTACTTAACAAATGAGTTTTAAATGATGTGATACTTACTGAAGACTCTGAAAATGAGTAGAGCTATATGATATGACATTCAAGAATAGCATGCTTATTCATTGGTATTATTATTGAAATGGTAATTAGTCTATGTAAAGTAAAGTCAATAAATCTGTGTTCAGTATGAATTAATGCCCATGGATTATATGAAATTTGAGATGTTCACTTGGCAGTTGAATAAAATCAATCATTTTTCTGAATAGTTTCTTAATGGTCTAAAGCAAATGCAAGTAAGCGATACAATCACTTCCCTCAACATATTGGTTACAATTATTTCATTCAGTGAAATAATATATATCTAATCTTTTTCCCGTGTGTCTAATAATGCTTCATATTACACACTGAGAACAAGCAAGTGTAACTGTTCTTCATTTCTAGAGGAACAGAGACTGGAAAAGATTTATTATTATTATTATTGTCACTATTATTATGTAATACCGAAACTGCCATTCATTGATGAAACACAAAAAGGTGAGAATTAAGTTAGCTGGAGTGATTAAAAATGCTCTTATAAAATCAACATCCTGTTTTTGGACGCAAACGTTCACTAATACTTGTCGTGACGGACAATGTCGCAATGCCTTATGAAATATGTGCGTTCGATTGTTTGGTTTGATAAAAATCAATATGTCCGTCCTAGTGATGAATAATCAAGCATTAATGGATATCAGAAAATTAGAAAAAAAAACAAAAAAAAACTGGTCAGTAAAACGTGATTATTCATTTTCACATCAACATTGACATACCCATTATGAATTATTTATTTGAACATATGAATTTTTGGTTTCACGTGATATAAACTCATTGTGTGATTAAGTATGATTCTTATTCGCAAAGGTTATTTAATGTAGGCGCTTATGTTTGCATTGCTTTACAAGCTGAATGTTAGTTCATGTGATAATAGGTATGACTGATTAAAAAGTCTAAACTGATACAATATAATGCAATTGGTAAATGATAAATAAAATATACTTCTTATAATATAATATGTAAATATCATATATGATCTTAGTCTGAAAGTGTATAGGTTATGCAAATAAAAATGTATATATACTATATAAAATACGATGAAATGTTACGCCCTTTTGTTTAAGACACAGATAAGACGTTTTCTACAAATTTTGTTTGCCTACTGAGGAATGAACAGATAATCTTCTATTGAAAGTAGCTATTCAGCACATAAACGATCTTGTTTTCGCACTGCATTTAGATTGTATTTAACTACATTAATAATTAGTGA
Source organism: Schistosoma turkestanicum (assembly GCA_944470395.2). NCBI lineage: Eukaryota > Metazoa > Platyhelminthes > Trematoda > Strigeidida > Schistosomatidae > Schistosoma > Schistosoma turkestanicum. The sequence continues at coordinate 19,650,560 of OX103972.1, read as the reverse complement.
CTTCTGCTTTACCTAGATTAGTATGAAACACCATGTCATGGGTTTTTTGAAAGTGTTCATGCATTCCGTATATGAAGTTCACGTACAGACCTATTACTTAGCAATCAGACATAATGTTGAAGATGTTAGACACCCAGAAATCACTTGGTAAACCTCCTGATTTTGTAATTTATTTTCAGGAATTCAAATTTCTTATTTTCTAGCCAAAAATGCTCCTCATTACCTTTAGTTTGTGTTCGCCTTTTTGAAGGACCTTAAACCTCATTAGTTATTTTTCGGTTTCAGTGTGCTACATTTTGTACTGTATACATTACTCTTGGATTGAATGCTGTTAATTTGTTTGTTCGGAGTTGCTTGTCAATTCTAAAATCTTCCTGCTGACGCTGAACTTCTTACTCTAGTTGATTGGGTTGGGGCTATAGGAGAAAGATTACTTGTCCTGTTTTTGTACCTCTGATCCATTCGCCAGTAACTAGTCAGTGCGAGCATAGCACATACGTAGATGATACCTTAGATCAATGAAACATGATATTTTAATTTAATCATGATCGTTTCATTCTAATTTTGAAACAAAATCAATGCTACACACATTACGAACTAATTTACAAATGAATTTTCATGTAGATATAAAATCATAACCTAGTGAGTAGCAGGTCATTATAAATGTCATTTGTAATGAACATTGTGAAGTAATGCTCATAATTAATAAATTTCAACTGTACAAATAATAAAAAAAACATTACGAATAGTTTTTCGGTGTTTTCTAATGAAACCTTGATGATATCAAACTCATAGTACATAGTACTACTTGATCTGATTGAATATAGTGTATAACCTGGTTTTCATCTAGCTTAAAAAATTCATCAAAGCCAAATAATTAAGTCTAAACATACAATAAATCTTTCAGAATTTCCTGGGTTACTCTGTCGGTTCTTTTTTGTAAAAAGGTGTGAATTATACATCCAGTTTACGTTTCTCCGTATTTCCTACTAATCGGATCTAACACACTTTGTAATGTGTGGTGAATGCTTGACTAATGCATACTTCGTTTTAAAACCCACCATCTGACAATGTCTGGTAAGAATCGAACGATTGATTATACGGATTTATTTTCACACTGAAAATAAATCAAACGGATATCTGAATGCATTACTTTTATGTTATTTAGTTACAATCGGATCAATATTTAGATATTCTATCATTTTCTCAATTGATTACAGTGTGAACACATATTTACCATAGGATACAATTATTATGTAACTAATTGACTAGATTATATTGTTAATCTGCTCAGGATGTGATTACTTATCACAGACGATTGGAAAAAAACCGATTTCATATATCTTTCTCAATGTGATCGATTAGGTCACTGCTCACCAGGTTACTTTTAAAATTATTAGTAGGAAACTACTAACCCAAATATTTTACTAATCGGCACTTTTTTATGGGATCAGATAATGCCAGTGATTTTGATAGTCATTTTCTTGCTTATTGAATTCCTTTCTTACCGACAGTCTTGAATTTGTGACCTTTTAGATCTAAAACCGTTTCTTTAGTTTAAAGGTTAAGAAATGTTCTTCGGTATTCTGGGTGTTTGTTTTTTATATTTCAATTCATTTATTCCAGTGTTATGTTTGTGATTTATATTGAAACAGTTTTCTCGTCATGAATGATGGTTATATCAACTTGTAAAATTACTCTCATAACAATGATTGTGTGCTGGGTCATAAATTTCATTTATGTTTAGCGGATCTGTAGTTTTGTGTTCCGACCAAAGTGGTTTAGGTTGGCCATGCTGCAACGAATAATGATTGGTTTAAGTGTTATCAAATTATATGTTCAGTCTGTATAGGTGTATACTTTTTTATCCAAGTATATTCTGAAATAGCATAGTGAGAAACAGATTATCTCTTACTGTAAAAACGTTCAAACTTCAATCTAGACAATGATAATGTGGTTACTAGAGTTGAATGTTAACAAAAAGGTAGTCATTGCACAAATTTTAACATTTATATTCATTTTAAAAGACTCATAACCAGTTCTATTATTTCTAAAATTATTAATATTATTAAGCTACAGATTTGAAGAATAAAAAGTTTAAACCATAGCTGTTTAAATGCTATTCTCAAACCTGTATAAACAATAGTTTGAAACTCATCAATCAGCCAACTCTGTATTTATTCAGTGACATTCAAAATATTTAGTGGAACTTATTGTGTAGCTGAATTTCTGAATTATGTATCTAATTACATTAGACAGTTGGTCTCTAAATGTTTTATATGTTGTCTTAGAAATCGTGTTCATTTTGTTATTAAACTAAATAATTATATTTTGCTTACTTAACACTGTTTATTTCTTATTATTCCATACTGTGCACAGTGAAACAGAATTAAATGCGTTTACAAGTTATCTGTATTTGTAAATGTTCCTATGCTTACTGAACTACTCAAAAGTATAATTTTATGTTGTCTAGGAAGAGTAAATTTTTATGTTAGTCAAAAGTGATGACCACCGTTAACGTTTTTAATCTATCATACATACGATAAGTACTAAACAATAAGTAGCTTGTACCTTACTCACTTTGGTTTTATTGGGGTGAGAATTTTCAAGACAAATATACCAAGCAATTATTCACATTCTCTTTCCCTTAAAATTCAATACAATTCACAAAATAAAATTATGGATTTGTTTATTTATTATTATTTCTGAAAATTAGATCACTGTTCATACCACACCACTAATTTTCTGTGTAAATTCTTCAATATTTACTCACACTATTAGTGAACTGTCATATTCAATTTTAGGTGTCATTAGATTGATGCATTGAACGAGCGATTATGTAATAACATTTAGCTAAGCCATATTATATGTGTGTGTGTTTAAGATTATTCAATACGGTATCAATCGTTTAAAAGCGCCAAGGTGTTATTGCTTTGTTTAAGATCGGTATACTTCACAAAAGATAATATGACATCTAGATGATGGATTTGAGTCACAAATTTCTATCAAATGAATTGCATATGTCTGGTGGTGTTCACCAATATTATTTTTCCCACCATGAAGTAAGTGGGCTTAACAAGCTCTAGTGAATCAGTGACTGGGAAAATTTCAGCATGTATGTTAAGACTGTGCTTGACTGAATCACATATAACCTAGGTGACTCTTTAGTCTATTTATCCTATGAGAAATGTAGTATAAGCCAGTTTGTTACTTATTTATGGTTATGAAACATGGATGTTAAAGGTGGTCAATAGCGATGCTTACTATTAGGTTTTCAAACCATTGTTTTCCTATTGTAAAATCGCTGAATAAGCCTGATGTTGTAGGAACGTATGCTAACGGTTATATGTGGTTATATGTTACATGTAACTAAGTTTTAGAATTGATTTTTTTTAATCTGGCAGCTTCCGTATGGGAGTTTGGATGTTATGTTGCTTTTCGATCTGACTATTCTTTTCAATAAACTCCTTTCATTTGATGACATTATTTGAACTAACAAATGTACATACTTACCCGTAGATAACATTAAAAAACAAATACGGAAGATGTAGTTTCATTAATTTTAACATAATGTCTTGTCTCATGAAAAGCACTAATGCAAATCTTTTCAAAAATTTTCTTTTGAAATGTATTTATTAACCACATTCAATAACCATTCAATTGATGTTCATTATTTTTTTAGGCTTATAACATTATTCCAGAGTTGAATGACTACAAATCAAGTTATTTAGATTTTATATCTGATCCCAGTAAATATGTGTCTTCAACGAATCAGGTAAATAGCTATTTTTTTTTAAATGATCACGTTTTAACTGAGTAAGTCTGGATCGGAAAGTGTTCGAGTCTTATTATTGCACCGTTGAAATTTTCATGTGAGAGTTAAGTTATATGGTTATATATCAGGATTAACCAGTAATATAGAATATAACACATAAATCTCCATCTAGTCAAGTTTTCCTGCACTTTACATTAACATACTGGAAAAGAAAATTTATGAAATAAAAAAGCCAGAATATTGATAACGTGAATGACGGTGAAAGAACCAAACCCAACATTACTTTCTTTGTCATACATGAATAAAAATGATTTATAAACCTCTGGACGATGTTTGAGTTCAAATACCCTAAATTTACAAACAATTTACAGTTGTCATTTTTGTATTTATATTTCAAATGTTTAAAAGTGTTGATTAGTAATTGTAACTGAAATTTTGTTAATAACCATTTAGAAGTGCGCTACAATATTCCTTAGGTTTTTATTTTGATCAAGTTATTTTATGAAGCGGAAATGAATTACTTGTTAAAATTAACTTATCCTAATTTTGGAGTTTATGTTTTCGAGCATGAGCTGATCAGTTAACCTTGAGATTACATTTCCCACTCGGAAAATCCTTGGCTGTTGTTAGTTGATGTATTATTTTAATAAGCTATTTTTGTGGTTCTCCCGAGGGAGTTTCTATCACATATAAATAAACTCGATTTGTGTGCTTGTCAACCTCATATTTTCTGGGTGCTTGTAGAATACACTTTCTACGCCATATCAAGGCTTCTTCTTCTACTCAGTGAGGGCTTGGGATGCTCGGATTAGAGTAGCCTGTCGTACCACTGGATCATCTGTCTTTGCTCTCGTTTACCGACTAATAAAACTCGTATCAGTTGACAAGCATAACAATTACTTCAAGATTTATTTCGGAAAAACATTTCAATACACCAGCTACAGTTGTGCATACTATCCTGTTTAAAAACAAAGTTCACTTCATCTGACCAAACATTTACATAGAATGGATTGAATTTCCATCAATGTGAATATCGAAGTTTTATTGTGAATCAGCTATAAAATATTTTGAATTCGTAAATATATATTATGAATGTTCTGTTAATTTTTTCTCTTTATTCATGATTTACTTTTTTAGATTGATAGTCATAAATTGCAACAAGCTATTTTCGATATCATAAAACCTGATTGCTTATCTCCTAATGCTGAAAACGTCAGTAGAATATCTTCAATCGATCCACAAGTTTCATGGTTAATACAATATTTAACTTCTCAATTGGATTTAATCAAAGAATCACAAGAAGAATTAGAAATGGTCATGTTAAATATACGAGTTGGTGGAAGTACATCACCTGTGGATTTGTCTGAATTAGCTTCGAAATCCCGTAATAATAAACCTAATAATACTAATACTAATAATAATAATCATCATCATCATCAAAAATATTATAATGTGAAAAAATCTCCAACACAACATTCATCATCACCAGTGTTTTCAGATGAGAATTCATCTGTTGCTTTTGCTAATGATATACATGAACCATTGAAATCAACACCATCAACATATCATTCATTTCCAAATAATATAAATTCAAATAAATCTACAATTCAAATGAATAGTAATACAAATTCTAATGAAATTAATTCTGCACCACCTATATTATGTTCATCATGGCGAATTATTAAACCATTGAATAATATTCAATGTAAACTTGGTGATACAATTAAATTACAATGTTATTTTAATGGACCATCAGCTAGAGATACATTCAGTGTTTCATGGTATTATAGACCATTTAAATTAATCAAAGGACAATTAAGTTATGGTTTAAAAGAAAGAATTAATTTAATTTATTCTAATAATGATGATATAATTGAAAATATTACAATGGATTTAGCTGAATTGATTATTAAAAAAGTGACAACTTTCAAAGCTGGACTATATACTATTCGTATTAAAAATGAAGAAACCGGTAAAGCAATGAAAAGTAATGGTAAGTTAGTTCAAAATGAATTAATATATTATTGTCTTTTTGAAATTTCAAGACATTGTAGCCAGTAATAGACATTTACGATTATTATGTGATTGAGGGTTGAGAAAGACATAAATGCGATTATAGACGTAATACAATAACCTAAACATTTTCTAGTTTAGCGTATAAATTAACTGGAATTGAGTTTGAAATATGAATGGCTGATTTGTCAAGGTGGAAGATTTTAACAGTATTACCTAAAATTAGGCGTTTATTTAAAGAGCTAGCTAGACATTTAAACTGTCTTGTACAAACTATCCATGTTTATGCAGTTCTCATGTCACACCTCACCCTACCTCACGGATTTCCGTCTCCGGCGGTAAGGGTGCCCACTAAGGGCTTTCAAGAGCGGAGCTAATACTCAAAAAACCCTTCATAAAAAGGCCGTGCGTGACCGGCCTCAAGCAGTTGTCCCTTGGGCTCTGCGGTCACGCACCCAGGTCTCTAAGACCAACACTAATTTATCTTCCTTTTCAGATGATTAAAACCCTATAAAAACTTTAAACCGTACTTATTAACTGAGACTAAAATCAGTGGTTGCGAAGATTTTGCTATTTATGTTCTTTCTTGCTGTTCATTGAACGTACATTGAAATTTGTTATCTTTCACTATTCCTCAACTCATTAAAATTATGACTGTTGATAAGTTGAATTCTCTTTGAAAGTTTACCAAAAAAATACTCCAATCTATTATTCTGAGGCTACAAACTATTATCAAAATAATAATTTACTCATTCAAACTCAATAAAGCGAATATATAATTCAATCGATTTTTCAGGTGATCAATATTATTCAACTCCACACTCTGAATTATGATCATCGTTGAAAACCACAATCTTGTGATAACCAGTTAAACAGTCATCTGATCTTTTGTTTGCCTTACTTAAATTAATGTTGATTTAGAGAAAAATTGACTTTGAGAAAAATACTACATATATCGTCATATGTGATTTTCATTAAACATTTAGGCTGACTGACCTCATTTCCAGCTATATTGAATCATCTAACTTAGTACACTTTGCTTGATAAACGATACTAGGCGTCTCTGGTTAGATGGTTCAAAATCACTGTGACATAATATAATCAGTACACAACGTAATTACTCAATGAGTATCAAATCATTGTTATAATTCGTATATATTAGTGTAGAGACATGATGAAATATTGATGACATTACGGGGTTGTGAAGATTGTTGGAATCCTGCGAGGTGCAGGAGTCGTGGATACGCAGTGCTGATGAGTCCCATACCGGGACGAAACGGCCGTCCAGTGCTTCCAGGTGTGTAGTGCTAGTCTAACATTGATCGATTCATGATTTCAAGTGAAAAACTGACTGGAAAGAAGATTTTGCTCTATCTGTTCTTTTATAATGTGATGTTTTCGTTATTTTCTAAATTGAAAATATTAGTTTCCATATTTTAGGTTTTCAGTTTTATTTGTCTGTTTTCATTTAACATGGTTATTCGGTCATAATATTCTGTTTATAATTTCGGAATGAAATGTAAAAATTTCTAATACGGATACAGAACATCTAGTAATTGTTAATAAACTTATTTTTAAGCTATTGTTGTTTACTATTATTAGTAATATTATATCATGTCGATTTAAAAATTAGCTGTTTTCTATTTTTTCGTCTTTCAAGCTTCTTTAACTGTAATCCCCAATATCCTGGAAAGTAAACCTGATTTGGACGTTGAAATTCTAGATTCATCTACAGGACTCTTGAAACCAATTAAGATTATAGTCAATTATGAAGGGTTATGTATCATTCCTGATGTAAAATGGACATTTAATGGTTCACCTATTAATCAGTCTATCTGGCGAATTGATACAGATATTGATAAAAGTATTCTGTATTCTGCCAATGCACATGTTTCCGACAAAGGAATTTATGAATGTGAAATAAGGGATCATGTAACGAATACAATACTTAAAACGAGAAGTATGTTTTACTCTGTGCCACTAAAACTCTAATTCAATGTTTTTGATAAATTAGTTTCTGTCACAGCTTGACAGCATTTTTAAAGTGTAGTATCGCGACCAAGGATATCTATAGTAATTACGTATAATCTACAGTAATAACGTTACATTTGATGCAAAACTTTGATTATAATAAACTAGTTCAAATTAAGTGGACGTTTGAATTCATCCGCTGGAAATGGATAGATTGTGTCACCTTTGGAGTCACATATATTACCACATATTGTTGTGTTAACCCTACTAGTTACCGATTCTAAAGTCAAGAAATATTTTAGACAATTCTGACAGATATTTCATATTGTGAAGTCAAAACTAATGCAATAAAATCATAGAATTGACCAAGTGGTTTGAGACGAAAAAATGATCTAAACCCTATCAGATGAGTGTTTCTTAGAAGACAAGATCACTAACTAATTGACCAGACACCTTGCGGAGTTACACTTGTTATTTAATAGATTTTAATAGTGGTAAAAATGATTTTCACAAAATAAGATATAGTCCTTAAATTCCGTTCGCTTTGTAAATTGACCTTAATTGGTGAAAGTGCTTCACTGAGCATTGATTAACTTGAATTCAACAGGAGTGTAATACAAACATTAATCTCAGTACATCTTTACATACCTTTTAATCGGAAGGTAAGAATTTAGCATGTTATGTAAAATCCTATGATGACTAATCATGAAATATGATATCTACTCACAAGAGACGAGAATTTAAGTTAATACGGTATACTGCTGAACTTATTAGTGACATGGTTATACGATGCACTTAGCTTGTATCAGATCGAGTATCCCGACTGAAATATAGTTAGTATTAAAATGTTTAAAAAACAGCTATTGTTGTTGAAAAATGCGAACAGAACTTGTCAATTCAATATATATATATGTTTGTATTTATTATATCAAACAACTGATATTTCGCTGACCAATTATTCTGTTTTCCAGTATCAGTTAATTGGAGTATTGCATGAATATATTTGATTTTGTGAGTAATCATCTATTAGACACAATTAATTCACAGTATTGATCATGTATATTTCGGATGTCTTACAAATGCTCCTTCGTTACAAAGGGATTCAAAGTAAAATCGTTTTAACACCATTGATTTTTTAAGTCGGTTAGTTATTAACAATTTTAGGTCTTTCATGAATTCAATTCGTTTAAGATCGTCTTGTCATTGAAGCTTAGATAAGAGTGAATGAGAAAAATGAGTTGTATTAAGTAGAAGTGATTTTTGTTAAATAAATACATAAAAATGTATTTCCTATTGAAGGATCAATACAGACCCAATTTTCCGAGCCAGTTGCAGAACAACCGCTTGTGTTCGGCAGTAATCAAACAGTCGGTATGGTATTTGTTGGTGATCCAATCGTTATACGTTGCCCATTACCATCTGTAATAAAAACAGGATCAATAATACACGTTGATTGGTTACATAATCAACATACAATTTACTCGATGAAAACAACAGTTACGAAACAACTTGCCAATAAAGTTATCTCTAGCAAATTAGCTAATTTCGAAGGAAATCAATTTAAACGTAATGATACAATATGGCGGACTTATATAATGGATAATCATTGTGTTCTTACGACAGATCATGTTCAAAATACAGATGAAGGTATTTACAAGTGTCGCATAAAATATGACACTGGTATCTATGAATCTTCAGGTAATTTCATTTCATTCTCTTTGTTTAATTGATGTACTATGGATGTGTATATAAGTTGAAATTTTGATCATTCATGTATTCAGTAATAAGCTTAATTAATAAATAAAAAGTTGATACAAGTTAAGTTGGTCTCGCTTTATCTGGTAAATTTTCCAATGTGGAATCATTATCACATTTTATTGATGATGAATGTGCAGAGAATATCAATTCGATGTTCAATTTCGCAACTTTAATGTGAAATTGCATTGTATTGGTTTTGATTATTATAACCTCAGTGGTGGTCCGATTGATGTGCAATGTGAAGGCATTGATTTCAATCACCCATGGGTCATTTTTGCTCACTGCTGTGAAGTTTCAAGGCAAAACGATGTGCAGTTATAATAGTTTATTGTGCCTGGTAGTGGCTAAGTTGCCGAGGCATATACTTTCTAATCAAAAAGTTGTTGTTTAAACCGCCTTGCATCTTATTCGTTTGACGCAGTCAGTTATTAATATAAGTTCCTGAACTAATCAAGAAGCTTACGTGTAAGTTAGACGACTGATACAAACAAAAGAATTTAAATTGTAGAAGAGTTACAAATTGTGCTTGACGTTAACTAATATGTATCGATCCACTAAGATAAAAAGTGGTAAGTCTATGGCTAATGTAGGTAATGCAGTAAATTTTGTCCTTTACTGATAAGGCTAATTTGTATGGATGACTTTAAGTGACGTGTTAAGCTATCATAAGACAATTTTCAGCTCTAAAATAATACCCATGAAAATTAAAAAAATTACAATAGGTAAATAGTTTCCATATGGATAACAAACTTTTACATGTTGAATTCTTTGTTACAGCAAATGAGCAAGGGTTGGTTTTAGGTAATCGGAATCATTTCAGAGTTATGAGCTAGGGTTACCTATTTACTTACGCCGTTTACCCCCAATGGAGCTGTTCTATCTAATAGTTGTTCATTCTGCACATGTGTGTCTCCATTTCTCGGCGTAATACGTTGTTTGGTCTTCCTCTTTCCCGTTGGCCTTGTAAATTCCAAGTGACGGGTTGTCTTGAGGCTCATTCGGGTGCTTTCCGTAATGTGTATCCAATCTACTTACAATGCTTCTTCCTGATTTCTTCTTCCACTGGAATCTGGTTTGTTCTCCCCCAAATGAGTTAGGGTTAGGAGTTTTATAATAATCTTTGTTAACACAAACAACTTTGACCACCGAATGTGTAACATCAAGCACCCTTAAGGTATAGGATGCATCACATGTAGCTGTTTCGGTTATCCACTACCTTGACAAGCGATTTTGTCTGATGTAGGGATAGGCTGGAAAAAAGCTAGGGACGGCCGAACCAATTTAAAGCTGATAACACCTTATTCTGTAAAGCTTAACTGTCATCCTAATTTCAAACTCCCACTCCTAATCTCAATTTCTAACATTAACTCTTAATTCCATTTTGAATCTCCCAAGTAGTTTTGATTTTTCAAGGTAAGGTTCATAGCAGTCAAAGGTCTTCTATATACTTCAAAAAATAGATATCTTGTGTAATTTAGCTTATGCTCCATGTTACATTCACTGTATAGTTGCTTAAAAGACATTTTTATCACTATTGATAATCTTAATCAGTCCTTAATAAGATTAATATCATCAGTCATTTCATTACGAATTCCATAAACATATTTTTATAGAATAATTAATTACGCTAATCATCTTGTTCGAATAAAATTCTCGGTAATGACTGAAACAGTATCAGGAAAATTTATACTACTAGCAAAAATTATTCACCAAATGGTCATTATTCAGAATATTTTACAATCTGGGCGTTTTATTTTTGCAATCATCTATCATCAACCTCTTGTCTTTTGGAATTATGTTTTCTAGTCAACCTTTGTTTTAGATAATATGTATGTTTTACGTGTTTATTATCATTATTGTCTTTTTTTTAATGTTGAATCAAATAAATTAACATTTTATTTAGCTATGATACAGGTTTACGTGTAAACTAGTAAAATCTGACGGTTAGTTAATAATCATTGTATTATGTATATGTGTCGTTGTGTTGTTTCAACAAAATGTCTTGGTGTGATTATTGTTTAGTCTTTTGCTTAGTCATTAATTTTCTCATAAGTTGAGTTATTTCTTTATGAATACTCATCTAATTTCTTACGACTGTTTACTTGAGATATCATATAGGTTCATTCTTATCACGAAAGCGTAGGTTTTTTGAAAACAAGGAAAACATTTTATTAGAATATAGTTATTTGTTTGTGTATGTTCACTCAACTGATTACATAGTCCCGCTGTATCAGCTGAAGTCCACAGTTTCCAAATTAGATAAATTTTTACAGAATGTCTTACAAAGGTAGCAAGGAAATCATATTTCATGTATGTTGAGTAGTTTTATGACAGCGTCCAAAATGACGTTTAGAAATGGCAGATCCAAATTACGATCTATGCAAGAAACTGTCTTATTACAAATTCCACAGTCGTTTGAATAATAATAATAATAGCTAGAAAAAACTTCATCAGAACGTGTATTTAACTTAATTCTTTAATCTTCTATTCTTAAAGATACTGAATTTCTCTTAAGTTTATGTTTACTTTTCCGTTTAGAACTGGTTTTTTCCCACATTGGTGTTGGTTTATATTTTAAGAACCAATCTAATTCTCTTCTAATTTGGTTATTTCTACACGTTTTGCTGTTGTAATTCAGTGTGTGTACCGTTCCTCTGTTATGCGCACTAATTGAACTGTGGATAATAGTTTTTACCATTTGAATAGTATGATAAATGTGGCAGTCGATTTGTTTCTCATGATTCTTGTGCTATTTTATTTGCAATGTATGCTTTGTATGGTGTAGTTTCAAATAACTTATCACTTATTTTGCTTTAAAGGATCCTTATCTTTAGTGAAAGATGTATATTTCGTAAGAGAGCTGCCTACATTATTAAACGTCTCCAAGGGTGATTGTACCGAATTGACATGTTGCTTAGAAATTCTACCATTAACAGACAACAAGAATATCGATTCCGTTATCAGCAATACGAGTTCATTTAGTCGAACTGTTTCACCACAGTCATCAATGCCGCCTTTATCTCTGTCACCATTACTTAAAACGAATCAATGGGAACAGTTGTCGTTACAAATTAATTGGTTTTTAAACAACGAATTATTGGATATTGAGAAAGCTAAGAAACTTAACATTAATACAAATTTTGTCAATGGATTAGCTACTTTATCAATTGAAAATCTATCTCCAGCACATGAAGGCGATTATTGCTGTAAGGTGGAAAGTCCAAAAGGCATCATTCAAACACAAGGGAAGATTATACTTAGAAGTGAGTGGGATTTAATGTATTCTTAGCATATAATTACAGATATCATTACTTAAGAAACAAGTAAATTATTTTTATCAACGAGATATTATAAGTAAATATTTTCTCACTATTCTAATATATGATCAGCAGGGTTTCTTCTAGAAACCTGAAGATCTTATTCATACTATAAATGTCGTTTAGTAGTCTATTTGTGAATTAATTTTTGACAAATTAATTTAATTATCAACTTTAATTATTAAATATAATAAGACAGTGAGTTTTTCTTTGTAGGACCGTTTGTTTAAATTTGGTCGAATAGTAATTAAGATTTTTACAAATATAATCTAATCGCTTAAAGGGTTTGTATTCCGATTATTCTAAATTGCCTTTAACAGAGTATACAAACAAAATGAAAACTAAAATACGCGTTTTAGAAAGTTTCATAGGGATACTACCCCTAACTCAGGTCTCATATGGTCGAAAAATGAAAATTTCGGAAACGCGAAAAAATCATTGCCCGACATGAGACAAAGGGTAATAGAAGTGTTTGAGCCTATTTGCATCAAGCTAGGCTGCCTCTTCTACTATCCTACGCCATATATGTGTACACCATATGCTATACTGCTATATAGAGCTGAAGGTCTCATATGAGACTAGAGGTTCGCTGTGAATATTGTGGATGGCTTGGCTTTGCTTTTGTAAGCATTGTTAACAGTCCATATACAAAATTGGTTAGCAGGGTGACCGATTTCATTGATATAGATGGTTGTTTTGCAGCATTTCCGAGGGCCATTGTTATTGGGGTGCTGTATTACATATCACCATTGCTAATAATAATAAGTTTGACAGTCACGTTCGTGGGATGGGTCGAAATGGCCTGTTCATGCGGTGCATATTGGTTGGCGCGATCAGTGGTCGGAAATATATATACCATAGTGTGTATATCAAATGGTGTGAATGGTCCACCAGCGTATCAGGTACCTGTGTGGTTGCACCACAGGATTGAGCCGAACTGTCCATGTAGTAATGGTAAAACGTGTCCAGTCTCTTTGGTTCTCCTGAAAACTAATGTAAAATTGCCCTTGACAACACAGCGTAAATTTATATAATAAATTAAAAAAATAATAAAGTTTCATTCACAAGTCTAATTACATATTATGGTTTTCATTATTATAGATTTCATTAGTCTGTAGATATTGGCCGAAAAATTACAACACTGAGTTGTTTTTTGTAGAGAACCAATAATTTTTCATGGCTGTATGTTGTTGGAAAGAAATTGTTTCGCTTGAGACTAAATAGTGTGTCACACTAGTGTGACTACATTCCGTTCCTTCAATCAAAACTGAATTAGCGTAATTAAATTGTCTAATTACAAAGATATAAAATTGATAGTCAAACAGTCTAATTAGGTTTCCAAGAATGTTTATTTGGAACTAAACAAGTCGTCCTTGTGTATGGTGATTTAGTGAGTTTTGAAACCTGAAAGTAATAATATAAATGAAAGAAATGAAAAGTTCTTAGAGTCTTAACCTGAGTGTAACAGTTTTCACATTTTTTAAAACAGGCAAAACCGGTTGAGTTAGCCTAAATAAAAATGTCAAGTTACATTGTAAGTGAAGGACTATATTTTACAACAGTGCCTATGGAAAAATTTAATATCATTCGTAATGCTACTGTCATCCTCAAGTTAATTCTATATGACTGCTGCTACTGTAAAACTTTTGTTTGTTTTCAACTGTTTGAAATTTATCTCCACCTTTCTATTGCATCAATCATCAGTTAAATAGCAAATTATTCTTGTCATCATAGATTGGAGTGTGTACTACTATGTCATATCGGCAAGGTTTCTTCCAAGTAGTTCTGTTCTTGTTCCGAAACCTTGAACACAGCCTCCACTGCTGTTTCCTGCTATTCCACGGACATGAATTATATCTGTTATAAACACTGACGTAGTTTCTACCTCTAACACTGGTTCAAAATATCGTCTAATTTAGTCTTTTGGTGTTGTTTTATCTTTAATGTCATTACCAGACAATCTAACTGCTGCAACAAAGGTTTCGACACATTTCACATCAATTCTAAACAATACATGTGCAAAATATCAAAACCCGTGGCCAGCTATTGATTCCTCATCCCCATTCACAGCATTGTGTATCAATTTTGTTTAGATAAAATGAGTGGTTGTGGTTTCGCCATCTATACCACTTATGAATCATTCTAAATCTGGATATGCAAACATATATTCACTTTGAACTCCACTCTCTGTTCATAACACAATGGGTCCCCAGTCTCTTTTTCTTTGAGTGGGTTAAAGGTACGAATAGGTGTGAACCTGGAACAGAATGACCTTTCATTTTTAAACTGTAATATCAGTCACGCTCCTATGTCATTTACACATGACAATCTGTTCTTTCTGTCAGACAAAGGTCAGGTCGAAATATATGTGCACATAATGACTTGAGAAGAATAAATTGATTGATTTGTCCAAAATCTGGAATAAATCATCAAAGTTTAATATAAAAGTACACACTATAAGATCTTTCCCTTTTTTTTTTTGAATACAGAAAGTCAGCCATTAATGAGCAGTTAGAATTGAGTTCTTGTTTCAGATTCCAGTTTGATTAAAACTAAAACGTACATTCAATGTTCTTATCTTTGACTTTTTAAATAATTTGATATTAAGATTTATAATAACATTTTACGAATGCATGTGACTTAAATTAAGTATATATATACATAGGTTTATGATACACTAATTAAATGTTTTTTGGTATTTTTATAAATTAACATTTTATTTAAACCTGTAGTATTAAGATCGTCTTAATATTTTAATGATAGTAATTGTTGTAAAACTCAACTTCATTGTTCAATTTTTTACTTGTGATCTGTCAGTAAATTGAAAAGAAAATCCAGTTGATCAGGCTTATTCACATAGTGTAACTTAACTCTTAATGGGTTAGTAAAGAAAGAAGATATTTATGAATATTTTTTTTTCCTTTTGAAACTTTTTCATGATGGATATTATGCATTTATCATTTTTTAAAATTTTGTATTCTGTTTGAAAATTCTTCTCAGTTATTATGCAAACGTAAACGGAACTCGTCTCATAAGTAATAAATGATTGATGCATTGTGTTGGGTAAAGTATTTATGCAGTCAGAAAGTTTATTTTAGAATATTGGAACATTTCCATAATCCGTATGATTATTGACTTCATTATGACTGTCTTTCAAAATCCGGAGTAAAAATATTCATATATTAGGATACTACAGAATGATATACTTATCACTTACAGTGATTGTATTATCACCTTTCTGATTATTATTATTATTATTGTTATTATTATTATTATTAACAACGAAATGAATGTTCTGATAGCCTCATCATTTCAAACGAGGAATACTAAAGTAGTAGATCCGATAAATTGTTCATGATAAACCTAATTGAAAAGATAAACTAAATGAATCCAGATAGTAATAATAATATATGACATAGAAATAGATTTTGCTTATTTGAAGGAAATATATTCAATGGTTATGGTTTGACTACGAGTTAGTAACATGTTACTTAACAAATGAACATTTAATTAAAAATAGAAACCGTTTATCAAGCAATCGGGACGTTAGATCCCCAGAACGCACTTGATCTAGGCCTTAATTTTGGATTTTATTCATGGGCTGATCAGTTGACCTTGAGATCACATTTCCCACCAGGAAAATCCTTGGCTGTAATTGGATCCTGAGTTTCTTGTTTTTTTTTGTGGGGGGGTGGCTGCTGATAGGTTGAAAGTATCAAGCAAGGGAAAGATTTGCCCCTGATGATGGGCGATCTGGGGCTAGCCGTTTGCGTATCTGATCCCGATGGTGTGACCACCTCTCGCCTCCTGCCTCCACTTCGTACATAACACGACCAACTTTTCTGACCACTCGCGATTCCGTCCAAGGATATTCACCAAATATCCTAAGAGAACTATTTCTGTGAGTCTAATTCTATTGGTCAGTTCCTACTGGTCAATATTATGGTCGTCCTGTCTGTCAATGTCACTTCAAATGCTATTTCCTATTAGTCCTCCTAACTTTCAATGTCACAGACTTCAGTGTTGTTTCCTATTCGACTTAACTCTATAAATACGCAATATCTGTAACGGTTTATGACCCGAACCTGGACCCCGATCCCTGGTCCGGGATCCTGATTCTCTTCTGGATTCAGACAATCTTACTTTCTGGATGCTAGTAGAATACAGGTTCTACTTCATCTCAAGTCTTCTTCTTTTACTCAATGGGGGTTGGGACACTTGGATTTGAGTAGCATGTCGTCTCGCCGGATCGTTGATCCTCGCTCACTCTTTCCGATCAAGGTAAACTCGTAGTAGTTGAAACACATCAAGCTGACATGTTTAAGTGCGTGCGTAACGATGATGACTCAGAAATCTGCACACACACACGCACACCTGATTCAAGTAGTCATGATTTCTATTCATTCAGTTTGGTTTCCATATCGTACATATTCATTGACTAGGCATTTGCAAATTTATCAAAGGGAACCACTGTTTTGAATTTGCAATCAGAGATTTTATTCAATTGAATTTTATCACCATACAACAAAAATGTTGCTCATAACCATATATAAGTTTACTAGTACTTAGTTAATGTATGAGTTCGAATGTTAGTGAACTGTTTCGCATAAAAATAATCTACTTTATAGCTACTACATTGATTTACTAAAGCTATCCATTTTAAAAAAAGTTATGATATTTTTAAACTTTCATTGCTTAGGAGAGCCTACACCTTCCAAATTTACAAATGATGGGCCTAAAATCATTGGAGAAATTCTGAAATCTTCAAGTCCGATCACAACTAATCAATGTCTAACACTTACAGTAAATTATACATCCAACTCAATTCCAGAAATTGTGTGGTTTAAAAATGAACAGAAACTCGATATTAACAGCAGCCGCGTTAGAGTGAGTTTATTGTTCTATGAAATCTGACAATAATGTTCCCTGTTGTTCTTTTATGTCGAAAAGCACTAATTTTTTGTAAGTGGCTGAAAAGGTAACTGGCACCTGTTTATGATTTTTTACGAAAACTACATTCGTAGTCTGTACTCACGTACTTCTTGACACTAGAGAGGTAGTTAGATTTCGGTTTTTTGTACTCTATATGTCAAGTATCAACTCTACTAGCAAATTTTTGTTTGAAAACTCAATTAATAATGTTATTTCCTATCATGCTTTCTTCTGTGTAAATAATCGTTTTTAAAAAAAAAGTTAAACAATCGACACCCAAAGCAAATTGATAAAATTTTAAAGTTCGGGTTATTGTTCGTTAGTTTTTCTGAATATTTAGAAACATAACTGAATAATTTCAGAAATTAGAAAAAAATAATTCATGAAGTATTTGAAGATCATAACAAGGTAGAGAAAAAAAAGAACAAATTTAAAGTTTTCTGAAAACAGTGATTTCTTAGTCAAACTTTTCCCTAGTCAGACAGTTGCATTCCTCATGTTTTTAATTTGATTTTGAAATTTAAAGTTAAGTCCAAAGTAAATCACGTTTTATGTAGTTGTACTTACGCCAACCTCCTTATAGTCGGTCAGTCTGTAATTTTGTCAAATAAAGTCAATACCTTTGTGCTTTATATTATTCTGTCAGATTTGCATGTGTTCTATGCAATAAAATATTTGTGGATACATTTTTTTTTATCTCAAAGTTTAGAATCTTGCATTAATGCATAAATATATTAATCTTTTGTGATGCTGTATATTGTTCTCATGTTTTCTTTGTGCTTATTATGATTTACTCCGATCAAGACTCATTTAATTATATCTGATTACTTACTTGTTTGTTTATCTTTTTAGATGGATATGCAAAATGATCAATGCATTCTGACCATTTTCGATGCAAAACCTGAAGATACTGGTTATTATACTGTGAAATTAAGTGATTCTTCTGGTATTGTCCAAGAGACAATATTTGTTGAAGTAAAACAGAACAGTATGAACGAGATCGTTAGGTAAGCTGATGATATTTTTTCAAAATTTTTTTTCATGACAATCAGCAATTTGATATACAAGGTATATGATGTAAAAATCTTATGTCAGTTTGCCAACGGTATACATAAGATGATCATTTGTTGATAACTAATAATATTTTTTCCAGTGTTCCTGTGTCAATCAAGTTGTAATCGATCAAATCGGTATGTGTAAGCGATGCAGCATGTTTGATGTTAAATTAGCTGTAAAATTAGGAGTAACATTTCCTGTTTAAGACAATTAATGTAAGAAGTTTGAATCCTTAGTTGAAATTCTAGGATTTAGAATTGCAAGTCAGTCGATAGAATTCAAAGTTAAAATTTATCTAGAAAATGAAATCTGAAAAATTTCTATTGACTTTTGTTTAAATTGTGTATTGTCAAATCACACGGAATAATAACGTTTTCAAAATTATCTGAGAACTGAGCTACACATTTTATACAACGATTTTGGTTGTTACGGAGTTAAAGTCATTTGATTTGATGCACAGATTTATAGCTGTATTGTCTCATTTAAATAACTGTATTGCTGCGATTGTTTTTCAGCGATAAACGAATCCATACTTCACTTACTAATACTTTCTGCTATGTAACGTATCATTTCAATTTAACTGATAATGTATCCGAGATAACTCTATAGTTAGGCTTCGGTCAACTGCTTTCATAAATATTAATGCCACTGAACTGTTCGTGGTAATCTGAATTATGACTACAGTATTGTTAGAATTCATGTAATTATTTGAATAGTATAGTATACTCAACTAAACATTTTCTCACAGATAATTAAATCCTAGCCTAATCTATTTCGAACTGCTTAGTAAATGTATTTTACGAAATAAAACTTTTGATTTTTATGAACAAAATATCTAATCAAAATACTAGTACTATCAAATTACAATCTGCTGATCAAGAATAAACTTATCGATTACGTAGCAACTGATAATTTTCTTCTTTCTACAAACTATCCTACCAGTATCATATGAAAAAGTTTTTGATTTTTAGCATTACATTTAAAGCTTGTACGTAATGGTTTAATTTGAATTACTATTAGAAATTTTTTTCATTTCATTTGTTGTTTGAATTTCCTGTACAACCTTTTTTTTGATAAAATTTGTTTCCAGTCGATTAGCTTGTAATTTTCAATTTGATAAATAACGTATCCTTTACAACTACTATACTTCTATATAATAACACAAACCTCTTATATTTCCATAGAAGTAGCTTAGTTAATGTCCAGTTTATCGGTTGTTAGCAAAGTCCATAATTTATACGCTTGTAGTAATACAAGAATGAATTTGAAATACGTTAAGCTTGTACAGTGAGCATAATTAAGATGTTGAGTAGTGATCAAAACTTTAGTAACATTTCTACTGACTGTAAACCCATGTACTGTAATCCGAAACAGTGAATTCTATCACCGTTGTTCTCTGAAGAAACCTATATATTTGTACGCCAGTAAAGTCGATCATTATGAGAAATAAAAATTATAGTTTACTCTAATCAATCTGGTTTCCAGCCCGTTACCATTTTTATGTGGTCTTATTCAGGTAGTATCACTAGCCCTGACATTTACAATGTGGCTCAGTGCCAAGTATAAGACATGATGCTTGATAATAAGTTGATGATAATAATAGTAGTATTAATAATAGTAGTAATAATGATCCAATAATATCTTTTCTTTTCGCTCAAAATTACTTTCAGCATGAAAGAAGATGCTATAATCTCTAATGGTCCCATTCCTTATAAACCTGTATCAGTAGAATATAATAAAAATTTAGTTGGACAAAAATCTATTACTCAAACATCTGGAAGTTATTTGAAAGCAAAATCTATTATATATGGTCCATTAGACACAAAAGTGAATATTGGTGATACTGTACGCCTATTTTGTGTTATACGACAAATGCCAGAACCATATTTTGTTCATTGGACACATAATGGACAAATATTGAAAAATTCAGCACCAACAAATCAAACTACCAGTGTACAAACATGGGCAAATTATCCTAAGAATGGATTTTATATATTAGAATTGAAATCTGTTGGTTTACAAGATAAAGGATTTTATGGAGTGACTGTATCAAGAGTATTGGATATTTCAGGCAAAATAGTAAATGAAACAATTGAAGAAGCGGTTTGTTGGGTTGATATTGAAGGTAAGAGATTTTTATTTATTATTTATGGAATGGGATTTTTTTGTAAATTAAAATTTTAAGAAAGCACTACTATCAAAAATATTGAAATCATTTCCAAGTCAACAAACTTCATAAAAGTCTACTTCGATATCCCAACTATACAAGTTTAGTAAAGTATCATCTTTGGTTTCTTGTTCCGTCTGTGATATTTTAAAAACTTTTTCTGGACGGACAGGTATTAAAGCCTTAGGTTTTATGAGACGATTTTGTACGTCACCTTAATATCAAAAGCGTTTTTAGTTACTTACGAAGCTTATCATGAATTGTTAAAATGAATCATCTGAGAAAAAGTTTGTGTTTGTACAATGATTGCCAGATTCTTCACTTATTACACACATATTATACTCCCAGCTTCGGTAACCTAAAAATAACAACTTCTGCAGTTTTGCAGAGAAGCCGTGATCGGTGGAGTTCAACTATATTTAGCGTTGGATAGTTATCTACTACGGACACTGGGCTGCGTAATATTGTGAATTGGCCCAAGTTAGATATAAACACTGATGAATGTTGGCACAGTGATCTTGAGAACAGGCGATCTTAAGCGAGACCGAAGTTCTTGCGTTTGATTCATTGATAGTTAGAAGGATTTAGGTGGACGTCGGATGAGACGTAGTGGGTGCAAATTACTGAGGAGTCTTATACTAAGATAAAAAGGTTGTCCAGTGTTTCTAGGTTTCCCGTGATGATTTAGCTAAGATCAGATTTTGACTGAAGTTATGAAAATTCTACAATCTCCACAAATCCCCTTGTATTAAAAAAAACCCAGTAATTAAGTTAAATAATTAATCACAAATTATCTTATGCATGAGATGAAATTAATGAACTAGAACTTGGTAAACATTTCTGTCATTAAACAGTATAAAGTTGTAGAAATAAAAACTGAAATAATTTATGATCATGAAACTTTATAAGGCTAGTTTTATAAAAGGCATGATTTTTAAGGTTATTCAATTTGATATTGACCATAGTAGGAAATGATAGTGCACTGAATTTTATTGGATGATCAGTTTTGACTTCTTTCATTCAGATATCAATAACACCTCGTGTTTAAATTATTACTAGTTGAACTCTATTTGAAGATTCACAAATAATTTAATTCACTATTGAAAATTGGTCATTACATGTTTATTTTAGAGGTCATATGAACTAGATTGGTTACAATCAAATGCTGTAGAAGCATTCATCATCCAAATTAAGCAGTCATACCTTGACCTTATTTCCCAGAACATTATTCATAGGCTAAACTGATTTTGAAAACTTATCTAAGCTATTTTAACATTTTAAATACTGATTTCATGGTCACTGAAATTAACATATACTGCTACTGATAATTTCATTTGTAGATTTCCCTGTTCTACAGAATTATTAGGTCAGAAATTCTAATTTCAAGTCATTGAAATACCGCAAATATATCATTATATAGTTATGAGTATTTGTCTTATTTAAAATCTAAACCCAGCCTTATAATGAGGTGAAAAAAATGAACTGTTGGTTCAAGTATTTCATGTTCTTTCTTCAGTACTTTATTACTATTATTTCTACTGGGTGTACAGTGGTACATGTGCATTGATAGCGTATCTCCAATAAAACTAAAAAATGCATTCAGTTCCTTCTAGTTTTCAATAATTTTCCGAATTACATTAACTAATAGCAGGATTTCAAGAAATAACTAACATAACCTTATTTCGTTTTCACGTACATATGGTACATGTATGCAATTGTTATACTTTTTAACTGTTCAGTCACTAGTCACCTGTATTTTAAAACTGATTATTTTCATTGATATACGATAGTAAATCGATATTCATTCACAGTATTCGAACTAAGAATATTTTTGCTCGATTTTTTTTTCATAGCTACTCTTAAGATTGAATCAAATTAGGTGTTCTGTTTGTCCTTTGTTTGTCTGAAAAGCATTGAATTGTTTATCAATACGTATGACACTGTAGAATGTTTAGACTAATCTTTCTATGGAAATATACTGTCTGATGGAAGCATGCTAGGTTTTTGTATAATTCAACATAGTTTCTAATACAGCTAATGTGTAATTTTAAACAACGACTATTATTAATTCCTCAAAATGGTATGTGTTTGCTTGATTTTTCTAACAGGTCAGAAATCATTGGAAAAGAAAACTGCTCCAGCATTCATAGATGATGATGAATTTTCCCCGATGATGGAAGTGATAGCAGGTCAAGTAGTTCAGTTAAAATGTAAAGTAGTTGGTAATCCATTGCCTTCATACTTTTGGTTAAAAGATGGTGATATGATGTCATCAACCAAATTGAATTTTCAAGTAGGTGAAAGGTTTACCAATGTAATTGTACACAAAACACGATTATATATTTTCATTCTGTCTGAATAAAAAATATTCCCATTTTATTTAAGCACATTATTTATGTGCACGTAATTTTTAAATATTTCCAACTTTTACACTGTGCTAACGAATAACTATTGTAACGTAGAATATGTATTTGAAATATCAATCTACTTGAGTCATTCGGATATAACGAAGTCAAATGAGCAGTCATTAAATTCATATTTCTTGAAACTTTTTTACGCCATCATAACGAGAAATAATAGATTTCTTTCTTATTACACTGTTTAAATTTCTTCCCGTCGTACTTGGAAGATATTTGATACCATTTTGATTTTGTAGCTGCTGTATACTGGCGGAATCATTATGTTATTAACGTTTAATAAAAGCCGTTTCCATTGCCGCTCAATAATAACACATTCTAAAGTTTCTTTTAATTTCAGTAGAAGTGAACAATACACGAATATCATCATGTTAAGATTCTTTTGGAAAATCCTCAATTTTTAAGTCTACTACCATATATGCCTGATTACATTATAGTTTATGATGTGAATCATGCATTCAACTTCTCTGTATTGTTTTAATTTTCTTGAGATCAGACTTTATTCACAAAATTTACCTCATTTAAACTAAATGACATTTGTAGAATATAGTATCACTTAATTTTGACCATTATTCTCCTTTTTTTTTACTTTCAAGATATCTCAATCAAATGGTACGTACAAGCTAACTCTACCAGATGTGAATAAACAACATTCTGGTATATGGGATTTAGTTAGTTATAACTCACAAGGTTTAATTATCAAATCATGTCATTTGTTTATCAGTGATTTATCAAATGGTTATCTGAATTCTAACAATAATGCAACCAAAACCAATGAAACAATAATTAATATAAAATCTTCATCTAACCAATTCCAAGTCAATAATCAGTCAATTAATAAAGAAGAAATTATTGCTGAACAAAATACTAATAAATATTTTGAAAATCAATCGAATTTGTCAGAAAATAAAGTTATTTCTGTACAAAATTCAAAATTAGAACCGCCTGAATTTGATATTACGTTTACTGATAAAGTTGCGCGTACAGGAGAGACAGTCTGCTTAAAATGTTCATTGAAAGGATACCCAAAACCTGTGGTAAGTTCATCGGTTTATTATTGGTGTGATTTCCTATTTCACTTAAGTTTCAAAATTTATTTGTTCTACTCTGAAATCGTTTATAGGGTGCTGTTGTTGATATTTTGTCTGAAATTAGTCCAATCTTTGTTTAAAGACCTTTTCTATATTTTGTCTCAATGTTTAACTTCTTCTGTATTCTGCACTATTACTTATTGACGCATTGGGTTATGCTGGAACAATTGATTAACTCATATGGCTCAGCAATATATGTGAGGATAGATGGACTTCAAGAATTATGTCACTTAAAGTAGCATAACTTATGACATAGAATAGCCAATTGTTGATCATCGTGTATATTATTATCATCATTGAAAAGTCACTTCATCTCATGATTCAAATGTTGGCTGTAAAGTGTTTTACACTGAGGTAGACAAGTGTATAGTTCAATTTTCGGGCAGCATATTTCACAGAATTTGAAGAATATATATAAGAATATATATAATATATCATCTCCAATAATATATTTTGTTTATGTACTATTTGAGGCATTTATATTAACTTACTAAATAATAAATGAAGCAAACGTTCATCATAATGCCACATCTTTTCAATAAAACTAATTACTGATTTTCAGCAAGTCATTTGAAGTGACTTTTTCGTTCGTTTATTTCACTAGGTGCGCAAGATATATATATGTCGATATAAGAGAAAATAATAATCTCTTACAACAGGGAATCAAATTTCTACTATTTTTAGCGTTCATTTTTTTCTTAAAATTCTAATGTAAATCGCCAAACTTCTGTATGCACTAAATTTAACAATGTATAGATGCTTATTAAAACAGTTTCAAACAAATTATGAACCTAAAAGGAACTCATGGTAAATCCAGTATAGGTTGAATCAGATATATTTGTAACAACGTTGGATAAAACTAATGAGATAGTTTAATTTTATGAAACGTGATCTATGTTGAAATGATCAATATTTATAATAAGAATAATTATTCGTTATATAGAATAGGAGATCATGAATCAATTATTGTCAGTCCACCACTAGAAACCTGGAAGCATTGGACGGCTGTTTCATCCTAGTATGGATGCGCACTGCTGAACAGTCTCATACTAGGACGAAACGTTCGTTCATGGCTTTCAGGTTTCTAATGGTGGTCTAGCAATGATTAATTCATGATCCCAATTCAACATATCAGTGTCCAGATCTCTATAATGAATGGCGTATGATATAGTCGCTGGTGACTTGCTTCGTGAGGAAATTCTCGGAATTCTAGTGAAAAGCCGTGACCAGTGGAGTTCATTCCTGTTGTTTGTAGGCGGTAACTACCGAAGACAACGGGTGAGGTTGCTCCTAATCCGAGATTTATTACAGATATTAACTCCTTTAGATGCCGGCTCACTGGTCCAGAGGTTAAGTGTTCACGCGCATTATTTTAGTACTGAAAATTGCGTAACAAGTTTAGTAGCAAACAGTAAAAATATGATAATGTTTTCTTAATTTTCAACAATTATCGATAACTATGTACAGTTATATGTAAGTATAAAGTATGCATTGTGATATGTTTCGTTTGAATGACTAAAGCTTACAAAATAAGGAAGACATAAACTACCCTGAAAATGCTTATTCCTACTTCTCGAATTCACATACAAACTTATAAAAGCAACCTGACCTACAGAATGTTAGAGATTTTTCAAGTTTTAATAATATATTGGCTACAATTACTTTGCTACCAAAAGTGTTGTTGAGTCTTTCATCAGCTAACTATAGATTTAAAAAAATATTCACATTTGTAATGAAAAATTCTCAGCAAAACCATCTAGTTTATCGACCATTCAACACATCCAATCTACATATACACAACTCATTTGCATAATAAAATCTGTTTATGAATTAAATATTTATAACAGTTACCTAAGATGTACATACTTCATTAAAATTATTGATCCTCATGTTATTTTTTAAAAGTTCGTCATGTTTTGTTCTAATTTTTCAATTGTTTTTTTTTCAAGGTTCAATGGCGTTTTAACGGAAAAGTACTTAATTTACCGACTGAAAGAATGTTCATGATTGAAAATGAAAATGAATACACACTATTCATCTATAATACATGTGAAAATGATACTGGACGATATGAAATTACAGCCGATAATGTTATAGGAAAAGCAACTTGTTCAGCTCTTTTGATTATAAACAGTATAGTGAAATCTCGGTAAATGAATCTTTAGATTATTCTCTTTGCTTATGTGTCTATGTATAATTAGCATACAACTAATGAATTATAAATTTGTCTTTGGAATTATTAATTACTTACTCCTAATGTGAGGCATTTTCCACAGATCCGTGGAATAGAGTACTTTCTCAATTTCTTGATTTAAAAACTGATCTGGAGCTATCCGTATATTATACAGTCGTTGTTTGAAGGGCTATTTTATTCATTATTACCTAAATGTCAGATGCATTTCTCTGACGTGTTTCGAAACCCAAGTTCGATTACCAGTCATCATGACGGACTGTGTTCGAAAAGTTTGTAAACCATGGATTAATAACTTTCAGGAATTAGTACACTTCTGATGAATGCATTTGTATCTAGATTCGTGGTTAATTATCGGTAAATTTAGAATTATCAATTTTGGTGAAGTTTCTTTCTGCAAGCCGGATGGCTTCGTCATGAAGCGTTTACTATCCATCTGAATAGCATCATCGGTACAAACTGTAGTGAAGAATGAAGTATTCGTATTTCTCCATATGTGACTCGGGTTGTCCTATGGACCTCGATCTTGATTGGTTATTGTTGACCCTTGACCTACTGTTATCAGCTTCTTTAGCTTGATTATATCTCCTTTTGTTGTGATCTTTGGTCTGATTTGTTTTTAAGTGTTTGTTGATTGCTGTTTGACACATATACCAAGCTTCCCCAAATCTCATGCCGTTCTTAACACTATTGCTATCCAAAATTTCACCATTTTTCCAAACGTATGTCCACATGTATTAATATAAGGGAAGGTATGTCATAGCATTTGATAGCTAAATTATGCCCATGTAAGTGGAGATGAAGTGAGCGTCTATTTTGTCTAATGTAGTGTTACTTACAGTTACGATAGTCTGTTTTGTGGAAGACGTTCACTTTTACTCCTTGAGTCATTTCAACTTTTGGTTTGCATAAGGTTGACTGAAGTGATGTTGTTAGTTTATAAGCTGCATCTCTTCCAAATGGCTTCAATTATCTGATTGTAATTTGTGATATGTGTTCTATACATAGTAGGGCGATTCTTTCGTTAGTTTTAATATAAAGGTCTACAAAGACCAATCAAGATCGAGGTCAATGGGTCATGCTGAGTCATATATAAAGAAATTCAAATACTTCAATCTTACCGACAATTTGTACTGGTGACACTGTTTAGAAGAAAATGAAGACTCCTAATAATAATGATAGTATTATTAATAACGGCATTATTTAATGTTATATGTTTAGTACAATAAGGAATTCCCAGCATGAAATATTTTTAAAAATTTCCACAACAAAACAATTAGTGATTGGCAGTTGGAAGTAAGAAGCTCAAGAAATGACATCTTATGAACATTCATTCATATCGCAGCAGATTGTCAGCCATTGCAGTGTCTCGGAATGAAAGTTTTTTGTACCTTGTGGACATTTTATATTCTGTCTTAAATAGATAATTGACGCTTTAAAACAAAAAGAAAGAGATAACTACTGAACTAATTCAATGTTAGGAAAAAAGTAGTTCAAATATTCGAGCGGGCTGCCAATCAAACCATCCAACTCAGAGAACGAGATTGCACCATCTACAGAGCTGAAAAGGTTCCCCCCCCCCATCATTACGATTTCCGCAGTGTGAGATTATTGTATTTGAAGTTCCGTACTTGATCTATTAAGTTTATCACACGAACTTTGTTAGTTATGCAAACTATCATTCTGGTAACTCGTTTTGTTTTACCTGAATATGTTATAATCAAAACACTAATCAAATCTATAAATTTTGGTTTCATATAGGCATATTAGCCCAGCTAGTGAACCAGAATATACCACAACACAAACAGAGAAATCAAAAATCCATCGTAACAAATCTTTGGAATATTGTAATTCAGTAACACAAACACCTGATAAAAAACGATCTTCTCTTATTCGTTCAGTCAGTGCTCCACTAGACTTGGAGTGTAATGGTTGCTGTAGCAAAGTATCTTTAAGATGTCATGCTTGTTATGCACCTTTAATTCAAGAATATGAAGATGCTCAAGTGAAATATTCGAAGCCGAAATCGGAATATTTAACATCTAACTATAGTGGAGTAAGTCTTATTGTTGTTATTATTATTACACGTTTTACGATGTTTTCTTATATCCAAACGTGAACATTTATCAGGACAATCTATGTACTGAATTAAAAGAGATCCACTCGGAGCATGCTTGTTCAATGATTGCGAATGTTAATATAACAATGTTACCAAGTTGATCGGCTGACAGAATTACAGACCTTTTAAATCTTCTTTACCACATTTGTTTATGCACGACGACTTGGATTTAATTTAGTCTTTTTCCAGTGCAATGTCTTGTTGTTTTTGAAATATGGTTGGGAATATTCAGTGATATGCTAAATATTGAATTTTTTTATTGAACTTGATTGTATGATTATAAATATATTCATATGTATTATTTCTCAATCAATTTCTTCATTTCTGGTTTCGCCAGAAAATTAGTTTGTTCAGTATTGTTTCTCATGTTTATATGATGTGAGAACTATATATTTCAACAAAACATGATGTATGCAGTGTACTTCATTGTTTCGTTTTCCAGATATAAACAAGCTAATAGGTTTTATTATTTTCAATTATTGAAAAATATTTAGGCATATGAAGAAGTGAATTGTTCCGCAGTAAGTAAGAGAAAATACATTTTCACTTACTATTATTTGATGAATCAACTTCAGTTTTTAAAAAAGTAAATAGCCCTTATTGACAATGTATCACCAGCACCTTGGTTGTTGTGTTATTTAACACGTTATCCAAATAACGTACAACTTAATATCTTAATCGTTGATTTGAGAAAAATTTCAGCTAAATTATTAAATTAAATCTGCCGTTCATCAGTGTTTAACACTTTGTTTTTTCAGAAAATTATTCATATCTTATCTTATTTTGATTACAGACTTATTCACGATCAAAACCGTGGACTGTTAGACGGCATAAATGTTCCAGTGGTATATCACGACGATTGACTGGATCTGGTTTACAAACTAGGTAATCAAGTGTTTTTCTTTTTCTGACAAATAAGTTTTCATTCATCTCATATAAACGTAACTGTAAGCTAGATCAAACGGATAAACTTTAAAGCCCTTTTGTCTTTTCCAACCTATTACGTGATTATTTTACTGACGTCAATACAGTATGCATATTAAAACTTTAGGCTGAAGTTGGATTTGTTACTCACTTGTGAATACGATGTTAGTTGATTAAATTTATAAGGTCTGTTGATTTATTTTTAGTCGGTTTTTAAAGACTCATAAAGCTTTGATTGTGATTAAAATTTATCGTAATTAGTATTCCACAACCAAATCCATGCCTTTTGTGGTGTGTGTATATAATATATTTGAAATGAATTCACTTCAGTGATCCTAGCAATGATTTCAGCTAATTTCCTGTCCTAATTCGCAATATCTGATAGTTTTAATGTTATTAACTTTGATAATGATGTTCAATATACCAGAGCAATGGTTTGATGTTTCTTCCCAAGATATCTACTAGATATTTTTAATCATATTTCTCTTCTTTTTTTCCTTTGTCTTAGACTATCACGACATCGAAGTGAAGGTTCCCTATTGCATCAATGTCCCTATTGCGACACTCTGATGTTGCCAGTAAATCCACCGAATTTAGGAAAATCAAAAAATAATAAAACTGGACGAATTTTAAGTTTTCCTGGTGAATATGATCAACCAATCGAATCAAATTTATCACAAGTCGAAGGAGAAGATATTTATTATTATCAACCAAATTATAAACAAATTATTGTTTCACATAAAACTACACGTACAAAACATATGAATATCACGAAAACATCTGAATCCCATTTGCCTATATCAACTTTACGTGAAAGTAGATCATTACCCCCATCCGATGTACTTCATAAGTCCACTAGTAAACTTCGTGAAATACCAATCACCATTCAACGTGATCAATCCTATAATCAAATGAACAAATCACATTATCAAACAGTTCCATGTAAAACCAATCCAACCGCAAAGAATAATTCTCAATCAGAAGGAACAGTTAGTATTGTAGAAAGTTCAGATAATGATTCGGCAGTTTTCTAAGGATTGGATCAATTAGAGACATTGTTTCAAGTATCAATTCTATTATTTACTCCTTTGACATTACTGTTGTTATATATATTTCAATTGTTATTTTCTATTCCGTTTTTTTTTCTGTTACGTTTTGTTTTAATCAATTCATTTATGCTTATTCTTTGAATTCCATTAACCCTTGTACATCGAAACGCTTCAACTTTTGTAATATGTTAATCATTCTCATTACAAAAATATGTATACTGAACTATTGCGACATTCATATCTGTATTACTTGACAGTTTGTAAACGTACAAATAATCAAATAATCCATTTGTATACTCTTATTAGTGGATTTTTTACTTTTGATAATAACAATTGTATTTTATCTAATCACAATAAAATAGAATCATGTTTACGATCTGAAATTTTTAAAACAAATCGCTTGTTTAAATGAACAAAATGCCCTTCTTTTTTAATGTTCTATACTACTGTTGGTGCTTTTTTTTTCTATGATGTGAACTCCATAACAATGAATCAATGTCCTATATACGAGTTGTTTTCGTTTTAGAATTCTGATTATTACAAAAAAACAAATAAATATAGGGCGAAATTTGATGCAGAATATTTTCTCACTGGTTAATCCCTAGTGGACATTACATAGCATTGAACTGATACTGAGATTGTGCTTCAATCGTTGTATATCGATTAAAAGTCTACTGTAATGAGAAATGGCAGTTACTTTGTATGATAGTCAAATTAACTTTAATCAATGTTTAGTGTTTAAGGTCAACATGTAGACTTTCTGTAATCATGTTTAACATAAAGTAGGGGTATATCATGATTAACGATAGAAATAGATTTATTATGTATTATTGATTCATTACTAAGTAATGAATAGTGCCATATCTATTGGATCCTTAATACTGATTGACTTCTATTGATCAAGTTCCTGTGTGGTCAGAAATCTAAGTAACTTAACACGTACTGCACTGATTTAGATTCGAATTCACCAAAGAACATCAGTTCCGTCAAGATTTCAGCAACACTTTGTTGATGAGTATCATACTACACGAAACGTAAGTCAGGGGTTTTCTGTTGAGCTCTTTCGACTACTTAACACATTTTATTTATTATGAGAAAAGTATTTCTATATCTTTGAATGTGTCTTGAATGTAAAAGAACAAATTCAGCAGATAAATTTCTTTTCTATAAGTTTTTCATCATAGATCAATATGTTTTGAGATAGGGATAGTTTTTAGTTTCACATTCACAACCATAAATCGATCAATGTTAGACCACCAATAGAAACCTGGAAGCACTGGACAGCGGTTTCGTCCTGGTATGGGACTCATCAGCAGTGCGCATCCACAAATGACACAGATTCCTACAAACAATTGAATATCGAATAGCTGTATTTCTTTGTGAAACAGCTTGGAAAAGAGTAAATTGTTCTTTTGAAGACAATTTTAATCAACAACATTCATTTTTATTGGTCTTTTCGTTAGTGTTATTAAAAGAGTGAAAATTTCTTTCTCTCTTTTTTATGTTTCAAATAAGTATTTTTTGTGTTAGTCTACGCCCTTCTTTAAATGAACAGTCAAATAACTTTCCAGAATAAATTTGATTTTTTCCGACAGACTATATAATATCAGTTTGATTGATAATCAGTTTTTATAACTTAAATAAAAAATTAGAAAGTACCTGTTAGAATATAATTTCTTTTTGATCTATCAACCTTTCGAGAAAACAAAAATTAGTATTTTTATTCCATAAACTAGTGAACTTATATTATTATACCATTGCTTTGCTGTAATTGATTTCGCATGAAGATTTTGTCAACTTAGATGTTTATACTAAAAAGAATTCGAATCACTTAATTATTTATCATGCAAATTTCATGTTATAGAGAACGTGTAACTTGTCAGGTTAATCTTAAACAATCGTTAACTAAAAAAATATTTACTTTGGAACTAAAATCGTGAGAATCATGTTAGAATTTATACATAATTCATGTCGTTACATTGTTTTCACCGCTTCCATGAATGTCACTGAAATCGACAAAATGTGTGTACAGCTATTTCTTTATTTGTTGTGTCCAAATGGCTACCTCTAGTCGAGTCATCTACATAATTTTACTAATCATAATTACTATTTTTTTTCCTCATTATGATCACCGATTTGTTATACAGCGAAATTTCTACGCAGATTGAAATATTTCATTACATATATCGATTAAATGTTATAGGAAAATTTTAAATAAATTTATCAGATCCCTCAATTAATTTCAAATAATTCGAGAACGTAAGAACGCAATGAATGTATTGTTTTTAATAATAGACAAAAAACAGAATAAATTCAATAAACTGTAATATGTTAGCTTTAGAGTAATTTCAGTCACAATAAACGTAATCAAACAAAATTTTGTAGACTTTAAAATCAAATTATGTGTTACTTTGAAAATAGTGTTTCTCAATCTCATTGTTTGATGTTTGCCGATTACACGTCATGGACAAAGATGAATGCTTTATGAGAAAATATTCAATATACACGACTTGTAAAAATGTTCTGTAAAATTGTTTTCGTTAGTTTATTCGGTATTAGGTGGAAAATTGTTGGTGTTACATTTATACCGTGGACCATAATTTCTTGATTGGGAATGAAATTTTGGTGTTGGTCTTGCGCAACTTAGATATGTTGGCAAGACAGGTTTGCATCTATTAGATTCTTTAAGATGGTAAAAGTGTACGATTTCAGCAATATATATATATATATATATATATATATATATTTAATTGCTGATTGACTTATTTTCATAAACAAGGAACTAATCCTTGCTCAGCTTTGGACGACACTTTTCATAACTCGAGTTCTGACTCCGATTCACATAAACAAACGAATATGCTATGAATACCAATCTTTTACTTAACTTCGTATATTACACATTCAGGTAATGAGTTAGCTTACAAAATTCATTTCTTCAGAATTAGTCCAATTAACCGGTTATATCTAAGATCCGTATTTTATTTCATACGTATAAATACATAACAAATATTTTGTGATATTGTTTTCGTGGTATAAAAGCACACAATTCAGTTTCGTAAATCCAAAGAGAAGTTCTACTTATTTTGATGGAACAGTGAGAAGACGTAGTTAATCTGAAAAATGCTATGTATTTGCGCCATACATCTGGTCACACATATCTTTGTCAAGGTATTTTTTATCAAGGTCAGTTAAATAAAAGTTCAAATAAACAGAATATGATAATTTTAAATAAAGAAGAGAGAAAACTGACGTAATATAGAAAGAATAGTAAATTATCTTATTATCCTAGGCCACATAATGACTTAAATATTACCAGAATAAATTCAAGATTATAGAAAATTGTTTTTGTACACAATAAGGGGTTTGAATTTACGAATAGCCAAGACTTTCACAAACCTCAGGATTCGTCTATGAACGTTTCTGTACAAATGTTTTTAAAAGTTGTCTTGATGCCAATCCTATGCTCCGTATCAGTTATGTGTTTTGCTATCAATAAACATGGTTTTCTATTTCCCACATTTATTGGGCCAACTGACGGTAACTGATTTTGAAGCCACTTGGGCATATGTTCCATAATCTATGATTGAAATGCTCGATTATTCCTTCCTATGCATGTGCGTCCGCACAAATATGTAAATTAACAAATGCAGTTGAATGTGATTTGATCGTCTGAGCAAAATGTTTATGCCTATGTGGAATCATGGGCTTAGTCCTATTAATTACAACCCGTTTAGTAGCATAATATGTTTTCTCTATGTCTTGTTGTAGTCTCTTTCTCGGGATTACACCATTTGATTCATATTTAAATGGTAAAGAGA
The DNA here is from genome assembly GCA_944470395.2 of Schistosoma turkestanicum. Taxonomy (NCBI): domain Eukaryota; kingdom Metazoa; phylum Platyhelminthes; class Trematoda; order Strigeidida; family Schistosomatidae; genus Schistosoma; species Schistosoma turkestanicum. Next base: position 19,615,962 of record OX103972.1, on the reverse strand, counting down.
TATAAACACTTTTCTTTTCCATAGAATAGAAAAGAGGCTTTTGTCCTTACTGATTTTTACACCTATTTGTAAACTTTAGTTTGAAGTCGTTTGAAATCAGTGTTTCAGTCAAGAGTTTCACATCGTCTTCAAATGTATCTATAGCACGTATTCTTTTTGCCCTGTTGAAGACTCATTTTACCAAGCCTAGCTTGTGCTACAATGGAAAAAGCCAGTGGAAATTTAAAGATTGTTCAGTCCAGGTTGGTTTCCTATAAACTGACCGTTTTAATAGTTCCATCCTGCCATTCGACTCAACAGCATGACTAAAAAGAACAATCCATCATTATCTTATTCTTCATAGGTCAGTGTAATATAATTCTGAATACTATTGAAAAAGCCTAGTAACTGTGAAACATTGAAATCTTTATCGCAGATAACTAATATATCATCCATAAATCTCTAATACACAGTAACCTCACTGATCAGCCCACTCAATGTGTTTATTTGAACTTTTATTCGATTGACCTTTTGATTAATTTTCATATAAAATGCAGTGACAAGTATGTGTGCCCAAACTGTTCGAAATACATTACACTTTTCAGATGAACTACATTTTCTCATTGTTCTATGAAAATTCTAATTAGTGTTATGATGTCGTTTTATTTTATACAAATTATATCGTAAGAAGATAAATTGAAAACGGATCATTTTATTAGTTTTCGTAACTTCGCACTATGATATTTGTTTTCGACGTCAATCGACTCCATTTGTAATAAATCTGGAATAAATAAATCACATTTCAACTTCGTATATATATTAGTTTAGTCAAGTTGTGTAACTGCGTTTTTCTAATAACTGAGTCTGAGAATTAAGTAAGAGTGTATTAAGAACTTCATGTTAACTTCATGCTGATTTCGTACGCTACATGTAAGACGAGATATGTTTATTATTCGAATGAGTGTTGTGTCTTAAACAAGATCGGAGATCAAAAAGCTTGCGTAGGTGTGAGTCTTAAATAGACAAATAATTAATAGCTTAGTTGAGAATAATCGGTGTGAATCTGCCTCGTGAATAATAAATAATATCAATTATTTACCCAGTACCTTCATTTATTTTAGTTCAGTTAACCGATAACATCAACAATGAAATAAAATCACACGAGTAGCAACATTTATCTCATCTTTTATTGTTAACAACATATGGCAATACCTTTCATGTGAGAAAAAAATGCCTTCCGAATATCTTCCACAAAACAATTATCTTCTTCTTCCTCTTACATTTATTGATAACTTTAATAATCTCTACGATCATGTATGTCTGATTTCTTTTCGACTGTCTACTCTTCACTTTGTTGACTTGTCTTATAGTTTTTGTAATTAGAACAAAGCTTCTTTTAGTCAGGAGCACTTTCGAATCAAAAAAAGTAATTAACCTCCCAGTCTACTATTCATTTGTTGTAATGCATATATGGCTGCATTTTGTCGAGTATTTCCGATCTCTCAATTTCCTTTTATGTGTTTGTTTGCTTTTTATTTGTTTGATGTTTAAATAACTTTTTAGATGCCAACAAATGATGGCTTTTTTGGTGCAAGCATTCTTTATCAAAACAACCAATTAGACCAACATTGAGAAGGGATAAAATCGTATATTCATATTGACATTTATCCATTAGTAGACCACATTACATCAAGTTATTAGTATTGTTCAAAGCAGAAAGCCAGTTAGACTATTTCGTACGATTTTGTTTAACTTCAGGGCATAAACTTATACATATAGATTTGAACTACTAAATATTAAAATCAGTAGCTTAACTCTGTAGTTACAAAACAAACTAATGACTGATATCTTTTATTAACCTGTGTTTCTAGAAACCGATCTATCTTATTGGTATAGCATCAAAATGACTTTTCCTCTGACTATTTTCGTACATACTATTTTTTTAAAGACTGTTTAGCTAAAGGAAACGGTAATCAATAGAAATATTACATACACATCAGTAAGGTACTCCAGAAGCATTCATTGTCTTTTTATTGCGTCAGTAAAATGTGATATCTCGCAAATTGTAAATTAATTAGCGAAATCTTTAACTAGGACGTAATTTCAAGTCTTTTATAGATGAAACTTTCGCGCATTCGAATTCATGCTCTGTGCCAATCGATATTTAAAAGTTGTGCAAATTACACTTTACTAAATTTGTAGTTTGTTTACTTCAAAACACATTGGCTTTCTGTTCATTTATATTACTAACACTACATGCCTACTATCAGGAAATAATAATAATTTTATATATAATGTATTCTGTACGACATAATGAACCATACTACCTGATAAATCAAAAATACTCTTTAGTAATCATGAATAAGTATTATTCATTTCATTTGTACGAGCTAGCAACGACAATAACTGAATCAGTCATATGGCTTTTCATCAAAACGCTTTAGAGATCTGATGATTATCACATTATTGGAATTATTTATCATGATATATATAAGATATAGTTTGATTGTTGATTGAAACTCATTCATAGAAGAAATGACTGCTTTTAATATAGATTTAGTAATAAAATATAAAGTAAGACGGTACTGAACGACAATATAAAAATAAAAATTTGAAGCTTGTCGATTTCACGGTATTTTCATTAAAATGCCAAATCGTAAAAGACTGTAAACTGAAGTGAGATTTTTGGATAAGCATCAGGTTTTTTATTTACGAATTATTTATCTTTTGGAAAAACTGCATTCACAGCATTTAATTACCTACTTACGCCCGTTACACCCAATGAGCAAATGCCGCCGACCAGTATTCTCTAACTTCCTCTGTTCTGAGCTTCCCTATCTAGTTCTGTCCAATTTTTGTTCATTCTTCTTATGTCATTCTCTATTTCTTGGTGTAATGTGGTTCTTGGTCTTCCTCTTTTGGTTTGATCTTGAGGGTTCCAAAAGAAGGCTTGTCTTGTGACGCAGTTGGTTGCTTTTCTATCCACTTCCACCGCTTCTTCCAAATTTCCTCCTCCGCTGGAATCTAGTCTATTCTCTCCCCTAGTAGGTTGTTGCTGATGATTTCTGGCCAACTATTTTGAAGTATTTGGCATAGACAACTGTTAATGAATACTTGTATCTTCTGGATTATAGCTTTCGTGGTTCTCCAAGTTTCCGCACCATACAGTAGGAACTATCTTGACATTTGTATTGAAACTTCTGACTTCGGTGTTTGTTAATATTTGTTTTGAGTTCTAGATTTTGTTTAGCTGTAGAAATGCAGCCCTTGCTTTGCCAATCCGCGCCCTCACATCTCCACCGGATCCACTGTACTCGTCAGTGATGCTGCCCAAGGCATCTCCATCAAGTATGATTTGGTTGGCGCATGTTGTGTTGTATCGGAGAATCTTGCTTTTCCCTTTGTGTATGTTGAGACCTGCTGTTGCTTAGGCTGCGGCTACACTTTTCGTCTTCTCTTGAGTGTGCGACAGAAGAGCCAGATCATCTTTGAAGTTCAGATCGTCCGGCTGCATCCTGGATGTCCATTGAATACAGCGCTTCCCTCCAGATGTTGACGTCTTCATAATTCAGTGGAACACCAGGAGGAAGAGAAAGGGTGAGAGTTAGAAACCTTGCCTGATACCGATCGACACCTAGAACAAGTGTGTCAGCAGTCTACTGTGCACTTTTTCACAGCATACGTTTTTAAAATGATACTTCCTTAATCCTGTAAATACTGGATTTATATATATATATATACAGAAACGTTCTCCTGTTGATTTAATATGTCTTGTACTATTTCGCCTCAACTTAAGTTTTGATAAATGTTTCTACCTTTATAGATTTCTATCGATTTATTTTATACATCTTTATTCGAACGATGCATTTATTGTATGTCTTCTTTGCAGTGAAGTTATCACCATGAAGTTCGAAAGCACATGACTGGTAAGCAACATAAAAAAAAACTTGAAGAAACACATACATCAATGAAAGTGATAAAATCATTGAAATTTTAACAAAAATAAAACAATTATATGTTAATCCATTGACATGTCTTCTAACAATTTCTATTCCATGTAATTTTCTTGAAAGTGAAAGCAAACATAAGAAAATAAATATTGCTCTTTTTCATTCTTTAATTTATTCAGTCAAAACTGATAAATGTAACAAAAGTAATTTTGAAATTTTTGACATTTCACATCATTAATTAACAATCAAAATGTATAAATATGATTTTTATGCACAAACAAACAGACAAATATACTGATGTGCAATGAACGAAGTAAAGTTTTTACTTCATTCCCTTAAAAATGTGTATTTAGTCGATGTTTGTGGTTTGTTCATTTTTAAAATTAAATAGATTTCAACAGTGGGATTTTAGAATTATAATAAAAACACTAGAATAGCATATTTAACTGATAAGTATTTTACTTGTAATATCGATTACAAAATGAATTTAAAAATGAATAGAATATAACTTCTTTTTAGAAATCAAACATCTTATGAATATTAAAATCGTTGCGACATTTTTCTACTATTTGGCGTGGTTGATGTCAGTGGAGTAGTTTATACTTTGAAGATTAACTTAATGGTTTGTTTGTTATGAATCATTTACCTAACAGCAAATTATTTGAATAAAATTATTCAGTTTATAATGATTTGTGTTCTATTATTCAACTGGCTTTAATATATAAATCCCTGAAGTCAAAATGTTTATCTTCGCATTGTCTGTAATAATTTAGATTTTATGGTTGAATCTAGTTGACCAGCGGTTATATCTACCAAAAACCTAACATTATTATCTAGTAAACCTATCTTATGCATTCAACTACATTATCATGGGCATATTGTTTTACAATCTGTCATTAAAATATAAATACTATTATTTTTTTATTATATTTATTCAACAGTCTTATTTCTAACCAAATGTCACACTGAGACAGACTATAATAACTTAAACATCACTGATGTTTGTTGATAAAGTCTGTAAACAAACTGTTTCAACAGTACATATATATATTCGAACTATTGTTCATCGATCAAAAAATCTTATCATCATAATACCAGACACTGCATTGAGCTAATAATCTTTAGCTATTAAACTTCTGTTACATTATGATAGTTTGCATTAGATAACAATGATAACTACTCATAATCGATTAAAACAAACTATCAACGCATAAATGATTTCATGCGTAACATAAATTCAAAGATACAGACAGTAAAAAAGCTTATTTTCTTATTTATTGCATCAGTGCCTAGATCAAGTTCATAATCAGTCGTTTGAAATCAAAAAAAAAACATGGATATGGAGTAAATGACCACTAGTCTGATAGAAATAATCAGCATTATATAACGAAATCTCAATAAAAAGAAAAACATTTTTTGGTTGATTTTTCAGTCATTTGGAAAATATACTAATTTCTTATAACAATCAGTTTATATTTTTTATTCACGTAGATTTATTGGTTTGTTCTCATTAAATTAGATGAAAAATATGCCTATGGTGAGAGATAGAGTGTATGATAGTTTCGTTTTAGTTCTTTGTTCGTTTGTATATGATTAGGAAGTGAAGTCTACTGTTTTTGGGCATTCACTAGAAAAAAAAAAGAATAAGAAAACCAAAAACACTAAAGGTTTTTAGGAAAAATAAGTTTGAATAGAAAATTTTTTCCGTTAACGCAAACTGCTCATAAAACTTCACTGACATTTGTTATTGTACGATAAATATTTGCTGAATGTAAATGCGTATATCATACTTTCTCCGATAATTTCTCTTTTCATCGAATACTTGGAATACAAATAACGACGTTTTAGGAGATAAAATCTAACAGGCATTTTTTCTAAAATCATTCTATTAATGAATGTAAAGGAATAATCAATAATTTTGTTATTGATTTTCTGTGAATGAATGATCCAGTGAAGTTTGTTGATATATAACATGAACAGTATGTCTAAGTGGAAAATATATATTATTATCACCTGCTGCGGTAATAAATATAAAATAGACTGTGTATCACCTGATAAATTCATATATTTGACAAGAAATGCTTACCAATAATTTGTATAACTTATACACAAGGAAATAATAGGAGTTATGAATATGAAAAGGTGTGGTATCTTTATGGATAAATTTATAGTCAGTTAAGATAATAATTTTGTTTTTTGGAAATTATAATTAAAGCAAGAACATTTTACAATATTTTACAAATTGTTGCTTTATTACAAAGTAGCAAACGGAATATTTATGCAAATGAATTAGAATAATGTTTAGTTGGAAGATATAATTAAGTTAGTCACTGTGATATTGGATGTAGTTAAGAGCGAATTCAATATTATTATTCTCGTAAAAGGTTTATGATTTTTGCATTTTAGAACAGAACAAATCACACCCAGACATTATTTAGAATGGTGGAAACAATTTCATTGTACTCTGCGTTCACTCCATAATATTTGTGCAACGTTACACATTCTTATCCAATATCTTCATTTGTGGCAACCGAGATGTTTAGTATTCTAGTTACTTGAAATTCAGTTCGTACCTTCATTGTTATTCTGACCACTTGTACGGATCAATAGTCAATGAATAAAATGGGTATCTAATTTTTGAATCTTGCGAATATGCCACCTTTCATTACTCGGTATGCAACATTCTGTGTAATCTTTGGACACTTATTAACATATTAAATAATTTCTAACTAGGCAAATTTATCATACATTGTTGTTAGTCGCATACTCTCACTTTTTGGTTCGCTAAATATTTTAATTTATTATTTTATAACTTTTATCGTGTAAAATATCTTTTAAAATGAATCCATGTGCTATTTGTAAAAAGGACAGACTAGATTGTAGGAGTGAAATGACATCATTTATACTTGTAATAGCATCTCGTTAAAGTGAACAGAATCTGGAATCTCTCGCTTAATGTACATTTTGCGTAATATTTCACTATTTATTTTAACAAGACATATAAATTATTGTAATTAGATTACGTATTACAAGATGAATGATATTCTCCAGCTTTCCTATCGACATCAAATATTTAAACAACTACATTATCAAACACATTATAGTCGGAAAATGAATGCTTAACATTAAGTTTTGATGTCGGATTTGGTTACATAACTTGATATGTAGAGGCGACTTCTCATTGTAGTTGGCGTCTGACAGCTGACTTAACTTGTAACATTGACTATGCAAAGAAACTAGCCAGCTTAGTATGGCAAATACAAATATCACTTCATATTATAATAGTCAAATTACGTAGCTTGATGTCATGAAGAAGAACTTGTATATGTTTGTTGTCTTAGATATGTCAGTGGATATTTCTTAAAGTTATGTTCTTTATATAATCTAAACGAGTATCAACAGCAGTCAATGACAATTATCATACAAGATAGTTATTCTGGGCAGATGAAACATCACTTCAATGAAGATAACAAACAAACACCAAGAGAAATCTTGACCGGTGCAAAATGAAAGTTAGAGTCTTCATGTTTGCTTGAAACAGGAGAAGCAACAATGTTGTTAGCTAGCGATCGCAGTTGATAATAAAACCTTGAACTTTGTCTCGTACTCTTTCACGTGTCTGAATTTTATGTAAAGTGGAATAAAGAACCATGCGATAATTATACAAAATGCAGGTTCTACATTTCATTCTCTTTCCTTGTCGTTCTGAACAACAGATTTTTAAAATGTATCATGGTCAGAAAATCATTTTATTCTGAGGACTTTGTTTCTAACTGATTTGCTTTATACTTTTTCTTTAGAAATAATGTATTCTCCTAAACCCACTTAGATGCTATTGTTTGAAAAACTATGGCTTCTATAACGTGTCATCACCTTTTATAGGAATGGAATAGCTGACTACAGCAATTTTATCTACAGGTTAAATGTTTTTAAAATTCTCCTTAATTCCACTGAAAATGTTAAAAAAAACTGTTCTCAGTACATTAACGAAATTTGTGCTGCTCATGGTATGCATAACTTTGTCAAAAATGATTACAAATGATAGCTTCATTAAACCAAGTAAAACATGAAAATTTCTCGGTGTACAGTTGATTGATCAGTGTTTACGTGGAGATGAGTCATAGAGAAGTTTACGTTAAAATGAAACTCGCATTACAGTATTCACAGTACAACTGTGAACATATGTTTCAGAGAATATTCAATCTAGCATTCTAGGTAGACTTTTAATCATAAGCCTAAATTAACTAACTTTGTTAAGTGATATTAAGATAATTCACAATTCATCAATGTTTATATAGGTCAGAAACTAAAATATTCACTTTTAATTTTTATCTAACTGTATAAGACTACATCAATTCCAAAAATTGTTATAACTAGTCAAATCTAAATGACAATTTTTTTTTTGAAAGTTGATTCTTAGATTTAGGCCTATTGTTTACATTCGGAAAAAATATTTAATTGTTCATAATAAAGCAAAACATTTCTTTTCATTTATGATCTGTATGCTTTATAATATAGACAATGTAAATAAATGTCTGCATATTTTTTTCAAATGATTATATATAGAGAGAATTCAATTCTCCATGCATTGATCATTTAAAATCATTTTCAGACAGTCTACTCTGACTAGTCAGTAATTTTTATATTGATCATAGTATTTACGAAAATATATGATTTGAAGTAGTTTTTCCCTGGATCTTAAATAAAATAAAAAGTTATCACTACTTCATTTGATTGGCTGCATATTATACTTTAACCTTCTGTATCTTGTCAACATATTCTTGCAAAATCTATAGGCGTTTGGATGATTAGCTGCATCAACAACTGACATGAAATGTAAGTCTAAACAATATTAAACAGTACGGCGATCAGAAAGACTACGACGACAGCTTATTAAAAGGGGGGACGAGTGTGGTGCTGTGGTGCGAGCTACTCATAAGTAGTATATGACGTGAGCGTCAACGTAATGTCTGGCAGCAGAAGATGGGGGAAGATCAAGAAAGGAAGAGTTAGAAAACAATGGAATTTGTATGAAACGCATGAATAGTGACAATGGATTGATGTTTTGCAACAGGAACAGTCCAGTTCGATATGATGAACTGATATTTTGCAAATTAACGATTTACCATATGGTTTTCCAATTTTACTGACTAACTCTGTAATTTTCGATAAATACAATTCGGTTGCCCCACCTGTGTTCTCTTTCACTACAGTTTAATCATTGTATAGTGCACGTCACACACATCATGTATAGACTTTATTCGGTCTGATGTTCGGTGAATGAAACACCATAAAATATACTTGGTTAAGTTAAGATGAGAATGTTTTACTCAAATAAGAGAAACTTTCACAACATGCTTTAAGCATAAAAAAACTTTCTAATAATCATTTTAGTCCAAGACATTAAATGGAGAGGGGAAAGTGTGTCATTCTGTTTTATCTTTCATTACATTTATCTGTCCGAAAATTCGAATCAATTGACTAGCCAGAATAACTTTTCATAACAAAGTTTAGAAAATCAGAATACTTGTAGCTGAGATATTTTGATAAACATATAACATGATGAACTCATCGGTTTTGTAGTAAATAATGAAAAGATGTATGTATCTGATACTTAATTTGCTGTCATATGTCTTTCAGAGTGTCGAACGATATTTGCTCAAACTTTAAAAATAGTTTTGCATTCATAATTTATTTCAATAAAGTTGCATTTATCGATACATTGCAATGAACCGTTGAAAGTTACAGAGATAATTTGCACATCAACATTAAATAAATGCGATCGCTATTAATGAAATGTGTGAACGGGTAAAGTGCTTGTGTTTGAATGTTTTTCATTTAAGTGTATCTTATAAAAAATAATTTTATTCACAGTAATATAAAACAGTTCTGGATGTCGTTTGGCATTACATTATTCACTACAGTGACCATGAAATCATCGTTTGGGAATGGATTAATTTATTTCTCAAGTATGAAATTTTATCACCTAGGTTCTGCTCCGTTGATGAGTTTTATGCGTATGCTGATGTCAACTACGAGAATAATGTCGATCCGTTATGGCATTCATCTTTAGCTTCAGATTATTTACAAAAACCTTTCGACCAGACAAACATTCTCAGTATCAGTTTGCACTTCTCTAAAACTTTTCGTTTGAAGTTAATCAACTTACTTACTTACTTACGCCTGTTACCCCCAATGGAGCATAGGCCGCCCACCAGTTTTCTCCAACCAACTTGAAGTTAATCAAGCTAGAATGGAATGCTACGCCCTAAATATATGAACTTAATTACTTACGCCTGATGGATCAGAGGCCTCCAACTAGCATTCTCCAAACAATATATATATTTAGCCAAATTTCTAATAACGCTTCGGATATCAATTTATGACTTTGAATATCATAAAAATAACATTATCTAGTCTTAGCTCTTAATTCAGCAAATCGAGAAATGCTTTTTAAATGTCTTTAATTAAGCAATCAATCGTCTTATTAGGTGAACATAGTCCAAGTCAAATATCCTTAAAACACATAATTGCACCATTAGATATCGTTAACAGACAAATTCAAAGAAGATGAAATTAATCCGTAATTAGTTTACGAATCCCATACATCCTAAATGATTTCCGCTTTTGATGTGTTCTCATTTATTCTAGTTTATCAAACTTATATTATAATCTCATCAGAAAAATTCAAATATCGGTTTAAATTGAGTATGTCTTAAGGCTTATGAGCATGCTAACCTTAATTGAGAGCTTGTTCTCAGTAATATTTAAACAGATTTCATAATTCACATTGGTAAGAGGTTTCAAGTTGTTAAGATTGAATAATCTGAAAACAAAGTTTCTTCCATTCACAAACATGTACAAAGGTATGGATTAATGAAGCATAAAAATAAGTTAGTTTTAAGAAATATAGTAGCTGAATGACTGCACCTAGTTAAGTTATGGTGGCCAAAGTATCACTAATTTCGTGACGGTTGGTATCCAAAGTGTTCTTAGTCTTCATAATTTGCTCGTCCATACAATCGTTACTAAATAGCGCCTGACGGTTCATAAATCAGAGGGCGAATATGACGTGTTGAATACGTTTATTTTTGGCACACCACAAATTGACCAGCAGAGCACAAGCACACAGAGAAGGGCAAGCACGCTAGCGAGCGAATTAGCGAATGAATTATTAAGATCAGAGAGGACATATACATACATCGGAAAATGGCCGAGTCATACAAATATTTAAGATGAATATGCGCGTAGTTGTTAAGCTCATACGAAAGCCGATGGTAAATATTAGTTGTTGCTTCGCAAACGGCTTGTTTAAATAAGTTCATCCAAAAGCTTAACTAAATTAAATATGAACGAACTCAAATGTATGTGGGGAGCACTACAAAACGTAATCGACATTACGTCACGAAATCGCTTTAGTTTAGCTCCGCAAATCATACATACATTATTCTTCATGAAAATTCAAAATATTCTATAACGTTGTTGATCTAATCAACGAGTTTAAAAGCAATAATATAATAAATTATAAATGAGAAAAATTACAAACATCATCTTTGCACCGATCACTTTGTTTCTCATTTTAACGTGAAGATAAAATTACATCTCAAATAGCAGTAATTAAAGAACAAATATTTTTTGATTTATTTTAAATGAAATCAGTATATCTTGTCAAAATTTAACCTAAATAATATTGCACTAATGAAAATGAAATAAATCTGTACAAATGTCACACTAGATCTAATTTAATTATAATTCTAAAAAAATATGATTTTCATGTTCAATACTATGAGATAAGGTTTTGTTTGTTTCAATTTTTTTTTGTATTTATCAATGTGTTTAAGCTTTAACTATTTGAATTGTGTGAATACACACATTTCAGAGCATTATATCACAAATAGTTAGTTTAAATTAAAATTCTCAATAAAACTTAGACCTAATGAACTAATGTTGAAAAAATTCACCTTGTAACTTTATAAATGCACATATCTCATTTTATTTATATTAAGTTTTTTTTAATAAATCCGATAAAATTCTATCAGACTTTTTTTTTACTAAAGGTCATTCATGATCAGATTACTGAGTTCAGTAGGAAATTTATGTGTTAATGAGTTAAGGAAATAAAAAAAACAATATCATCGGATTATGTACACTCAATAAATTAGTTTATCAGTGAAATTATAACAGTACAAATTGATGAACACTATATTTATTTCAAACAATATTACATGTCACCATATGGCATGAAATCATATTCAAAATGTGTATTATTTATGTGTATATCAATAGACTAAAATTTATTAATTTGCCTTTTAATTCAACAGCTGAATGAAGATGAAACATAATAATTAATTCGTAATTACCAGTCAATTCAGTTCAATGCTATCAGCTTACAGGTAATAGTATTTTTTTTGATGAAGATTAATGTTCATATTTTAATTACTATAACTTGATATTGGATTAGTCTAGGTCATTTAAATTTATAGCAGTTCATAACATGAACATTTAAGATGATGAAACGTTTGAAACAGGTGTGAATAACAGTTTGTTATAGTTCTATCCTTCTTAAAATGAAATATTGTTTTGTTGAAATGTTAGGCAGACATTAAAATGGGAAGCAGGAAAATAAGGCAAATATGCCAAGTCTCTTTGATAAAATGTGACTCGCCATGTTTATCCAAGCCACAATGTATATGCATACGCCGAAATAGATGTAATCTGTTAGTATTTGAGAAAATCAAAATGCGACGGTATAGTGTCTCTAGAAGAATAAATTAACTGGCTACTCAGAAAAGCAAAACAACCTGTGTAGACGTAACGCAACACTAGACATCATGCTACTCATAAAAGTATGAGGAGATCGTAGCTACTGTCAAATTTTCGTACTTTACATTTATGACTGAAATAATTTAGAAAATCGTGATAGCAACGTAAAGTGACTTCATTCTGGTATTAAAAAGTTCAACATTAAATATTCACGATCTCGCTGAAAATTGAACCTTGTAACTTTGGTCTCCCAATGAGCACCTTAATCTCTTGACCACTCAATTAGCGTTTAAATGTGCAGATTTTTAAGTTCAGTTACATGGTAAACTTTGAGAAAATTTTTTGTTACCATGCTGAACAACCTTCTCACATCTCAGACCTGTTCAACTTTGCTATTCACAACTTCTCAATAACGTCTCTGGAATTATTGATCAAGGTTATGATTACTTTTTTGGTTTTGATATTTGTGGAAGTCATTGAGCTCCTACGGTTAACATCTAGTCAAGATTAATTCGTGATGCGAACTACAAAACAAATCCTTCTATGATAAAAATTTTAAAAATAATATAAACAGTTTTACTAATTACTATGCACGTAATGCTTCACTAATGTCTACATATACTTAATCCTGAATTATCAGAATAATATGTGCCCCAGGCCTAAGACGTAGCTGTTTTCCTCCTTGTCTATAAGACCCCCAGTAAATTCTAAATATATTTTATTGCTGACAATATATAGTTATCATCCTATGCGAACTTCTTTTGTGAAAAATTAATACTCATTAAGTTGTCAGAAGTGTTTATTATTTTCTATCCTCTATGTTATGTTAATTTATGTTATGTTATATTTTCATCTTTCAATAAATGTAAATAATTTGAACTTTCATAAACATATCTTGAAAATGTGTTAATTTATTTACGAACATATGTGAATTACAAATGCATAAACTTAAAGGATCAATAATCCGTGACAGGTTTACATAAAGTATCCTATAGGTTTATCTAAACAAATTCTGTTTAAAGGATGATATTTTCGAACTTCGGTCTTTTTATAAATCTGACAGTGAAACGATGTATGCACAGTAATCAGTAAAAAGTGTTCGAAACATTTCATAGAGTGTATTTATTATGCGTAAACAAAATCATCTTTATTTACAAAATCGTTGAAGATGTAACAGAATGCTAAAGTTTTGTTGGTAATCAAAGTTTACACTGACAATGTGCATGTCTATTGATGATACATTATTGTGATTTGTAAAATGAGAGAGAGATGAAAATGCAAACGAATGAAGAACACTAACTAATACGACATGTATGACATGTTTGTCATAGATTGCATCTGGTTTTTGACTACATAGAAATACAATATATAGTTAATTAACCAAAAACACTTATGAAGGACTTCACAGTTATTTTAATCCTAATTAAATTTTTTGTTATGCACGTAATTTCCTTCATAAATATAGATACACTCTCTAGGATAAAACTCTTCATTTATTTTCAAGTTTTTTTTCATCGGCTGTAAATATCCTGACGTTTTAAACATAATATTCTCAGAATCAAATGATCATTTGAAATTTATGGAAGATAAAATTTTGGAATAAAGAAGGCATTAAATTAAGTTAAAATGAATAAAACAACTCTACAAACGTCGTAAGATTCTAACTGCCAAACTTATATATAAATAATTTGTAAGTTTTCATATAGTTGAAACAGTTTTTAAACCATCAATAGTAATTTAAGTAGTTTGTGGTTAATGAACATAAAAACATTTAATTTTTTGATTTCAGTATAAACTGAATGAAAATAGATAAAAAATTTAAGATCAGACGATATTCGATATCAGACCTGACTGATTTGAACTATATGGTTACAAACGATTCCTGGAAATATGTATATTTATGTAATATGAGACTGCGATCTCTTTGTGAGAACTTGTTTCAATTAATAAATTGTCAGAAATTATAATCAAGTGGTTCTTTAATTCGTTACGCATTTTATCCAATTTACGACTGTCATATCATTTCACAAAGTAATCAGGATGTATTTCGTAATAGGGCTAGTTTCTACTGATTCCCAGAAATGTTCTCCCAAGGTCAGCGGACTTATTATTGGACTGTAATCAAGAAAAACATTTCGCTTAAATGGTTTTTTAAATTACCACAGATAAATAATTGGTATCATATAAAAACTATTCTTCATTGTTGTCCATGCCATTATTGTTTGAATAAATATATCTTACATTTAATAATTACAGAAAATCTTGTCGAATTGAAGTACGAAATTATTGTATTTCTCGTATTTTGAATGTGTTATGTAACCCCGCCTACAACAATATATCCCGAATCGGACATAAAAAGTTTTGATTTTATCTACATAGAAAATTCCTCATAATTCTTACTTCACACATTATTCTCATTGAAATTGACTTTTCAACTGACACTAGCCATTTTTCTAATAAATCATTTATCATAACACATAATCCGTTTCACTCATATATTTACATAAAACTTGTTATACATTGTCAGTCTTTTTTTTCAAAATAACAATAATACGCATTTGGTAAGTTGTTCATTTCAGCTATGAAAAATTACTGATTTGTAAATGTGTAAAGTATCTTATTCAATAATTTCTTACAATTCTTTCCCCATGCAGTATAAGTTGCGATATATATATATATATATATATATATATATATATATATATATATATATATATATATATATATATAACTTTACTTTCATTCAGATTAACGCGACTACGCAATCCTGAAGCATATATTTAGCAATGGTTCATGGTGTGAACAGTACAAATGAGAACGCAAAAAATGTTGAACTATGCATTTGTACCTTAATCTATTTGCATGGTGATCAGTTTTTTAACTTCTACGTTCTACGTGATTCACTGATATTTCACTTACGAACAATAACATCTTTCCGAGGTTTGTAATTTTTTGCAACATTTTGTTGCAGTGTTGTTTAAAAACATAAATACAATATATATATATATATATATATATTCCTGCTGTTTGCAATAAGGGATTCAAATGTTTAAAAAAAAATCACATTTTTACAGGTTATTTTATAAAATAAGTTCTACTGTCTTTTTATAGTATTTCAGTGCATTTTGTTAGCTATGATATTTGTAAAATTACCGCTTATTTCGTATTAATCATTTTTCGACACTCAGTAGAGGGAAACAAGCTAAAACAATTATTTTTAACACATTTAACTTTTTTAACACACATTGGTACGCTTGAAACTATTATGAGTTTAGCTTAGTCGGTGAACGAGAGCGAAGACAAATGATCCAGTGACATGATATGCTACTCTAATCTGAGCGTCCTAAGGCTCCACTAAGTAGAGAAAGAAGTCTTGATATGGCATAGAAAGTGTATTCTGCAAGCACCCAGAAAATATGAGGTTGACAAGCACACATGTCGAGATTAATTCTACATGATAAAAACGTCATTGGATGCGCCACACATCAACCTATGACAGTCAAGGATTTCCCGGGTCGGAAATGTAATCTCGAGGTCAGCTGATCGGCCCTTGCGTGAAAGCATAAAATCCGAAATTGGGACCTTTACCAAGTGAGTTCTGGGGATTGAACGTCCCCAACAGTTTCATCTTGTTTCTCGCTTGAGTAGAAATATAATATTTACTACTACGATTATTCGTTGTGTAAATATATTTCAACGTATTTTGCTTTTGCCGGGTATTTAACAACAGAAATATCTAAAGGCAATGTTTTTTTGTAAACCGTTTAGACTTTTGTATAATGAAAATATCTGAGGTTTATTTTCACTGCCAGTGGACTGAACCTTGACTGACGACCAATAAGAACATGATAACTCACAAACTCAATGATTATATCTAAAAAACTTTAATGTCCATAATAATCTATATACTACTTTGTAAGCTTGAATATATGTTTATGTGAATCATTAAAGTTCTAAGCTTTTGAGTTTTAATCACAACGTTCAATATTAGTAAATAATATTACTGATCTTCTAGGTTTTAACAATCAATAAGATGACCTTTAGTGATAATTATCATTTTTCATCTGACTTAAATTGTACAGTTTACATTGTGCAATAATATAAAACTTATTCTACAGAAAATATTTCAATCACAGTAATTCAATAATCATATTAAGCATGGCATTTTGAACTTCTCAGGAAATACAGAATGGACGTATCTCATGTGTAATGCAATAGTGGGGAGATGGTATTAGGTAACAAAACACTCTAAGCATAACGAATTTAAAATGTTATGGTCATAAATTTCACAATGAGATCAGCTAAAATATCATATAAATAAAGTTATAACTACAGGAGTTAAGAGGAAATGAGAAGTAACTGTTTACTATCGATCAAGTGTGAAGACTATCACGAAGAATATAAATAAAAAATATAAACAATAAATCATAACTATCATAGTAGTAAAGAATATAATTAAATTATCGAATATAATGCAACAATTAAACAAAACGCGACTGAATAAGTATTTTAAAGCTTAGTTTAAACTTATTGGATAAAAGAGCATGCCACATTTGATTATGTTTAATAGTTTGATCACTGATTCTAATGTAATCTCAAGTTTCTAGTGGTTAATTTAATTTGCAATATTTTGGAATGCTTTGAATCGTGCAATGAAAATTGAATTTTTTTTCTGTGCGCACCTCTAAATAACAAATCTCAAACAAAATGAACAATGCTTTCTGGTTTCGACTACTAGCCAGATTGAATACATTCTGCTAGTACGTGGTTAAATCTGTCTTTATTTCACAACATCAAAAAGACTAATCATTTACCATACATTCTAACACTTTTTTGTTATGGACTGTAATATTGAAAAGAATTTTAAAATATGCTCTATGCATTTTAAATTTTATTACAGTTTTGTTCGTTTCTTTCAACTCCATAAAACTTTGATGTTTAGACAGAGAGCATTGCGAAAAAGTTGAAATTTATTCAACCAATACTTATTCAGTCTTACTACGCTATAAAAGAAACTTATCTAAATTTAAAACTCATTTCAACGCATAGAGAAGTAAAAAATAAAACTAAACCAGCCCTAAAGTGAAACTAAAGTTATTGTTTTAATCGTTTAACAGAGTTAAACGAATTAACGCAAGTTGATAAGTTGTTTAAATTACTTTTAAGTATACTTGTCAAATGTTTATAGCGTAATATGGATTGTTTTTCTAAAACTATGTTAAATTAATTTGTCATTCAAATAATAGCTTGCATAAGTCTTTAAAAGTCGATTTTTAAAATGTTTCAATTCATATCAGATACGATATTGATTTAAGGCTAAACATTACTGTTGATGTGAAGATCAGAATTCACCTCGTTATGGAACTTAGCAGTAAAATGAACAACTAGCATATTAACTTAACTGGACCGAATTGAAGGTTATTTATAATCTAGCAAGTGAGAAAATGTTTAAAATGTGTACAGATCAAAAGCTAATGATAAGGTTTTTACAGGTTTCAGACTTTCGCTGATGTACACGCATAAAATCGATCGGTTAATTTTGAAACATGAACCTGTTAAACAAATCTATGTAATGCAACTTCTGATCGACAAATTTTTAGTGTCTTTGTGTTGCGGTAGATTATGTCATATAGCTGTCTTTAATTTATACATATATAATTTTACTTTGAATGAAACCATTCCAGAAACCTGGAAGCACTGGACAGCCGTTTCTCCCTGGTTTGGGACTCATCAGCACTGCGCATTCACGATTCCTGTACCTCGAAGGGTTCGAACCCAGGACCTTCGATCTTGCGTTGAACGCCACTGATCACGTCTTCTGACTAGAACTCCGAGATTTTCCTCAGGAAGCTAGTCACCAGTAAGCACATTTTAAGATTTTTCAACTAGAGTTATGGAAATTGTTGTTTTTACACACTTGAAATCATCAGTCCCATACCAGGACTATACGGCCGTCCAGTGCTTACAGGTTTATAATAATGGTCTAAAATTGATCGATTGGTGATTTCTTTTGTGATATTATTTTGATGATGTAGATCTATTAAGTTTCATCAAGTTTTTTTCAATCGCCAATTCAATAAAAATTCTTTGGATGAAGCTAAATAAGAAACTGATATAAATAACTATTCTTAATGAAGCAGAAAATTTGATATCAGTTAAAATTTTATTATTTTCTCGTCAGTGTTTAGTGATAAACAGTGTTTGCTAAAATTGTGATATTTTTCCATGCATTATTTAATAAGTGAAAACTTTTGAATCGAATTCTACGCATAGTTTGAGGGAAACGTAATATTTTTTTTGCATGATTATACTTTCTTAGTTTATTTATGATATAAACTATAGGCTACTTTGATTTGCTTTGTTGTCATAGTTATTTAAGTATGTCAACCGGTCCAGTAAATAAACCATCATTGCTTGTCACACTTGAGTGATTTAAAATATACGATGTAT
This sequence comes from Schistosoma turkestanicum, assembly GCA_944470395.2. Classification (NCBI taxonomy): domain Eukaryota; kingdom Metazoa; phylum Platyhelminthes; class Trematoda; order Strigeidida; family Schistosomatidae; genus Schistosoma; species Schistosoma turkestanicum. Next base: position 19,596,820 of record OX103972.1, on the reverse strand, counting down.
TTCATGAGACTCACTACTGATTTACTGACCAAAATGTTTTCATTGTTATTATTGTTGTTATTTTTAAGCTGTCATTTTCACACAGAAAAATATCAAATAATGTATAATATTGATTATTGATTTGGTCCTTGTTTCATTTTGACAGTTTTATTCACATTAGTCGATATATGTGATGGAGATTATGGCTGAATTTCCTGAAAAACGCAATAAACACACCAACAATCAGTAAGGAGAAATTTTTTATTGAAGTAAATCTATTGACAATGTTTGTAGCACTTATATTAAAGGAATCAGAAGTAACGTCAATGAAGGATGTTTTGTATAATGCTTCTAGAAATTGAGATATTCTGTAAGTCTATCACTGATTATATAAATTAACAATCTACTTTGAAGGTGTAAAGCTCAATAATTCGGATCTTTAAATTTTCCAAAATGTTCTGCAATTGTATGCGATTTATTAACAAAACAAAGTCCACTACTTTTATTTTAAATTATTAAATTATTCAAAAGCTTTCAGAATTTCACCATTAACTGTATGGTGTTTTAGAGGAAATTATTCAATAACTAACTAGTAGAAAGGTATTTTAAAGAAGCATAATACAGAGGGTATTCCCTAATAAACAGCATAGAAAAAAACCTGAACTGTTGTTTTATTGAACATAATCATACGTTGTGTGTCAGGGACACTTTTCTTTTCATCGTAAATATAATATATGTCGAAATAATATTGCAGTAAACAGTTAGAACCTAACCTTCTCCTAACTTTTCTTATATGGCTTTGATTTGGGTAAGAATGAAATTCGATTAATTTTTAAAATAGAGAAGAAAAAATTACAACACCATAGATTTTGTTTTTCATGCAAATGGACACTACAACTAAATAATGTGACTTCTTCCGAAATGTTTAAAATAAACTATTGTCTTTAAATCTCTTAGATGCAGCTACTGTGATGGATAATACTTGCAACAAGGTTTTGAAGTAATATGCAGCGAAGTTCGTTCCAGAAGTCACTGTCAAAGAGAAGAGTATGTGGTCCGAATGTATGGCGCATTTAAAGTGTCTTGAAGACCATAAGACATGTGAAAGAAAACAGAAAATTGTCTGCTCGTTTTACGAACGAAAATCTGAAGATGATGAGTACCCATATTGTTAGTAAACTGGCTCATCACCATTCATCTGGGTTTGAAGTCTTTGTTCGTTACACGAGATCTAATAAGTGTTTATGATTGAAATGAATCACTAATTACAACAGTGGTCTGAAATGTTAATACTTCATTTTCTTAAATTGCATGAATCCATTAGGAGCTTCCTTGTCTTACTAAATGTTGTAACCGTTTGAATTGACAGAATGATGATTGTTTGTTAAAAAAAGGGTAGGGACCATGCATAGATTTATCATTGAAAAATAGTCATCTTTGAATTATGTACCGCTGGAATGGCACCAGAATAGATTGATCAAACAAGAATATGTCGACTGAATAATCAAATGAAATAATATGATTGCGAATAAAAAAATTCTTACTCGATTATACCAAAAGATTTTCCTAAAATTTGTTTGTTCAAAATATATTGAATAGTTAATTTTACGCTATTACAGAACGTTGAGATATAAATTGAAGATTGAACGGAACTAATCTAATCCATGAGGATTTAATTCATCATTCAGAAAACTTTAGTATTTATTTGGTTTTACTTCCTTGGCGTCCATTTACAATATAATAACAACTATTAGACCAATAGTGCATGTATATAATTTTCTCTTGTTTTGCAAATGTTAGCAGACACAGGGAATAATCAGTGAAGTAAATATGGTAGATTCTATTTTTCGCATCAATTCATGTTATTCATCAATAACACATATATTCACTGAATTAAACAAAAACATAATTTCATATGATCAAAATAAGCCTGCGTGATAATGGACAATAATAGTGGATGTCACTCAGCGCTATTAAATCAACAATGTTAACAAAACAATGACAAAACCGGAACTATCTAAAATTAGAATTTAGGCAACATAGGTTCCATAATTTTTTTGCAAAGTTGGGTAAAAAAAAATATTCATGCAAGTCTATAGAAATGGTTACATATAAAATAAGAAATAAAATTTTAAAAAATAGTGTAAAATGATTTCATAATCTTGATCTTGATATTACGATAATATGTATTTGTTAGAATTGTGCAAATCCACTAAATAGATGTGATTTAAATGGAATTGCTTGAAAGTCATTTTCATTGGATAAATACAAGGTTGAATTTGAATGAAGCAGAGATAAACAGAGTAATTACTGCTCTGTTAAGAAATATCAACAATATGAACAAGTGTTGGGCTAGATGATAATAATTTCTCCTACTGACAGTAAAATGTGAAGTAGGAACAAGACAATGGTTTGATGACTATTTAAAAATTTTTACTTTAGTTCATCAAATTTATGTCTGAAATTAATGAACAGATTTAGCCAATTATTAATTCGAGCAAGTTGCTGATGAATCTAAATGAAAACATTTGTGACTTAAGCACAAACGGGCTACTAATCTTCGAATATTGTAGTCTGCCAAAAAGATTCTGAGTAGTGCTTTGATATATGAAAAGAAAAGACAAACTTTGAACCGTCCGTACAAACAGAATCATAAAAACAAGTGAACCACTAGATAAGATTGTAGTGGCTCAGATATAGAAATCGTCTGTTGATTAGTAGAGAATATTTGAAGCCTATCTGAATAGAACTTTAGGATCTTTAAAGAAGCCCCTTAGATCTTAGCAATTTGTGTCAGTGTCTATTTCAAATTTTTGGTGTCCAATTTCACTCAGTGAATAAGGCTGGTAAACATTCACTGCTATAATTTGTCAAATTTGTTGTTCAATGGGTTTTTGTTTGATTCTTCAGGACAAAGTGTGGATTGGGTTTTACCTCCCACTCACTGGTACAGAAATTTCAAAATTCGTAGAGAATGCGTTTCAAACTCTGTTTCTCAAAGAGTAAGAAATATAGATTATCATTTTTCCTCCTAATCTAGTGTAATAGAATGTTACTGAATGATGTTAGTAATTATTTTCATGCAAAATATTATTGTATTTCTCTAAAAACGTCACAAATGGTGAAGTTACCATTCATATTTCTTTCGTTAAGTCTTGCTTGTCAAAGAACAATATCCCGCAAACTGATCATGAAAAATTCTGCTAGAAATGGGTCCAATGATAATCCAGTTCCGAAATTGTAGGTTTGCAGACGAACTTCATCGTTGACGCTAAATTGCATGTCAAAATAGAAACATCGAACTATTTTATTCAACGACACATGGTCATCTCTTCTTACACTGGTTTTAATCTTTCCTCCATCTAATCACCAATGATATCTGTAGTCCTTCTAGAATTTTTTTGATATTCTTTGTTGAGTTTTCACACAAACTGTTTTGTAACATAATATTATATCGTTACACGCTATAGACTTTCAAACAATATTTTAATGGGAGTTAATCCATTTACATCTATTGTGATTGAATAACATGTACAGCGGTGTTAATAAAATTAGGACCAAACGCCACAATGATTGTGACTTTTATTTAATCCTTGTCTAAATCTTTTAAAATCAAGGTAAATCATAATTTGTAGCTTTGTTTGTATGTGAAAGTCAATCAATCAGTGTCTTTATCATTTTGAATCAACTAAACATCTCATTCTCATCATAAAAAGTAATACATCAGGAGGTGAATACATATGATTCTGTTGAAGAGTATAAATATCAGAATAGTCATGCGTTTTCATCACAATTTCTATGTGATTCGAAACTGTAACTGTAGTTTATACATTTGAGATATGATGATTGCATATTCAGTGTATAAATTATAACATGAAAATTTATCATTCATTGTTCCAGCTTCTTAAGACCTGCGTAAACGCATAAAAATTGGCTTATTATGCAATTAGTCTTATTGCAGATCACTAGTCTTTACCGTCTTAAGGTGATCTGTATCTATTTTCGAATTAATTTACTGATGCGAATGACCATATTTAGTACTGAAGATGTTTGTTAGTTTTGTTTTATCAACTACTAATGCTTGTTATTTAGTATTATATTATTTTTAAGCACAAATAAAGTTGTAAGCAGCTGTTGAAAACATATGAATTGAAAAGTTATTTTTATTGTCTTATCCAGATTCAGAATGAGCACCAAAAGGTTACTTTGAAACATTTGTTTTATTTACAATTAAAGAAAATAAAGTTTATAAACTTAATAAAAATTTTATTCCATAACATTTCGTTATTATGATTCATAATGAAATGTATATAGCTTTTTGAGCTCTTTTGTTAAATTGTTTAATGTAAAGCGTTGACGTATATATTCACAGCACACGTCTACTATGAAATTCTAGCTGACTAGATGTCTTTCAACTAACATAAAATTACATTCAATGATAAGCAGATCATCGAACGTACTGTGCGGAGAAGATTTGTAGGTTTCGATACAGAAATACAGGTTAGTAAAGCCAAATATTGGGATTCTTATTTAATACATATATTATCGCATGTTTTTCACAAAATAACAGAAAGCGCTAATAAGAAATGATTCAAGAATAAAGTAAAGAACTATAGAACACATATATTGTGGTATAGATATAGGAAATCTTAGTTTGCTAAACGGTTCTGTTATTGGCAAATCCATTTTCAAAGCTAGTTCTGGGTAGCCTAGTTTAGAGAGTTAGGTTTCTATGGAATAGGGTCGATATCATCGTGCCCGCCTCTCCTCCTTTATCCGGGCTAGGGACCGGCACTAACCTCGAAGGGCTTCAGTGGTGAGAATTTAATAAAAATCAGTATTGAAATCAAAGACGCGAATGCTATTCTAATTAAAAAACGAGTTTGTCATTAACTTAATTCATTTGTATTGGTTGCTGACATCAGCTGATGGATGCTTAAGATTGCAATTTATGTCTCTTTTTGCATTTGTGCATAATAAACGGACTGCCACCATAAAGTTATCAAGTAACATTAATTATAAGCAGAGGTGGAAACATACTAACAATGGAATGTCGGAGTAATTTTAAAAATGCATAGCATAACAAGAAAAAAATATCACAATTCAAATAGAATGTAATTACGATGAATTGTGGTAATGTATGAAAAGATTAAAATGAGGCTGTTAAGTTATCTTCTTAAACGGCGTCAGGATAAGCTGTTTAGATTTGAATAACACTAGAATCAAATTATAAACGTTTTACATCATTCTTTGATTTTATGAACAAAACAGTTGGGTTTTTTCAATAAGTAGAAAGATAATCTCTTTCAAGGTTTATAAGATATTATTTATTCATGAAAAAAAAATAAAGTAACAACTTTCTGACGTCAATATACTCTAATACCAGTTGTTTTCGATAAAGATAACATTATTTATTTATCTATTTATTCAAAGTGGATGATTTTCTCTAACCTTTAATGTTCTTTGTGGCTTGACTGATCAGATTAAAAAAAACAGTTGCTAAACTTAAATGTTTTAAACTTAGTTTAGTTATATTGAACAACAACCAGTATTTTACAGTGTGCTGGAAATAATAATTTAATTTTTACAATACTCTAGAAAAAAAAAGGAATATTTTTTTTGGTTTATAATAATGTCATAATTTGTCAACATGAAGTCACCAAAGTTTACATTTGAATGAAGTTGAATTGTACGTAAACATTACGAACAAGGGTGAACGAAAGTTTTAAGCTAAAGTTTTACCGTATTTTCGGTATTCAAAGGCACAAATATCTAAAAGTTGCTTAGCGAATAAGTCGGACTGAAGTATGCGGATAGACTGTATCAGATCGGATAGCCGTCATGAAAACGTAGCTAACTCAATGTATAGAAGATAGTGAACAGTTACGCTGTTGTAGGCTAGAAGAACACAAAAGCGTAAATGAAAAGGAGTAGCATAACTCAATAACATATAGTATCTCTTTTTTGCTGTAGGATGTGCAAATCAGTTACTTCCTCCTAGAAAGGAAAAGGAAAAAAGCCTGCAACCGATTTTATTCACGACAATTCAAAGATTTTGCTACTGATTTTGTAATGTTAGATGCTTGAACATAGAAGCTGTTAATTTACCTACCGAAGACAGGAAAAATCTGAAGAAAACACCGGCTGATAACTCATTTGAGTTAGTACAATGTGTGCAAGAAAAAAACGATATATATTATAAGATTCAGAATGGTTGTTGTTAAACTTTATGCTAAACTGTCTTTTTAACAATCCCAGTTATGAAGAATTTCTCGTAAATCATTCCTGTTTGAGTTTTGTGCTGTTTATTCGGTTATTTAGATAATAAAAGACTCACGACCCAACTGTTCAGCTCAAAGACTGTGACATCGTCATAATTACTTACAACAGTCACACTTCTTTGTCATAGTCTAAACTATAAGGTTGTCGTGTCATGAGTGTAACCAGTTATGTAAATGAATGTTTCATTCATTGTTATTTTTGTGTTTCCTCCGTTGATTTAATAATCACTGTAGAAAATATCATCATATGGTTAAGCCAATAATCGGATTATTCACCTTGCAGGATAATGTGCATGGCATACTTCACCTGATAGATGACCTAATTGTCTTCTTTGATTATATACTAAATAGAATATCAGAACTTTGACATAGTTTTTCAACAAAAATAATGAGATTTATTTACTTCAACAAAACAAACAAATAATCAAAATATTTTGAGTTTCATACTGTTTAACCATCGGATTTAAATGAATTTTATTCTTTTTATTCCATGATGAATAATGACTAAAAGAGTAGGACTATTGTTAGTTGTGTGTGATATTATTATTACTAATAAATGAAAATTCAAAAGCCTTGCATTTATAATTTAATCGTTAATACATAGTGCTTTTAAGAGTTAACAAAAGAAGCCACATGATGTTTCAGTCTAGTATTTAGTTAATTTTTGAAACTATCAAGTGATTCATTTATAACAAAAATGAATTTAATTTGAGTGTTAAACTGGACGTTTATTGACGTTGCATTATATTGGTTTTCATTGAAAATTTATTTTATTTCCAATAGTATTTTACAATTCATTAGTTAACTGACTCTAATTAAACATAAAAGTAACAAACAAATTACTATGCCTTAGGATGAGAGGTTGCAGGTAAACAAGAGATACTTACAGATAAAAGGAACTACTCATTTGCATATCATTACATTTTCACTTCTGTACCTGATTAATGGTTGGAAAGGAATCATCATTCAATGAAACCATCACTTGTAAACATGATAAAATCAAAAAAAGTTGAGAAATTTTAATAATCATATCAATTTGCGTTAATTATATTCCATCGTCATTTCTGAAAAAAATAAAGACATTCACAGTTTTGATTAGTAAATAATTATGAATTACTAATAAAACAATACAAGTTCTGACTAGAGCTTCTTTCCACAATGATGATGACTAGTTTTCTTTAAGGTGTGACATGTTGATGAATACAGTAAACAGCACAGACAGTTAAAATAAGTTCTGCTTCTATTTATCATCATTATTATAATTATTTATTTAAAATGCTGACTAAAACAAGTAAAAGGAGTAAATTTTATTTCCAAAATTTTCACTTATTTCAAAGATTATTGTTGATTTATTGTTTTCTAAGTAGTTGTTATTAAAGGTTATTCATTGAAATAAATCACAAAGTTTTTACCTAAAGCCTATCTTCAATTTTTTTTAACGTACTGACTTATCTGTTAATACCTAGCCAAGCTCAATAAGTATTGATATATATGTTAGTAAGTTTTAGTGAAAGGAGAAATATAAATGTCGTATTATGAAACGTGATTTGTTAATAAAAATGTCTGAATTCAGAAATTAACCCCAGAAATCTAAGTGATCTGTTACCGTGACATATTATTGCATTAACCACTATCAGAAAAATTTGCCACTGAATGCCGCAAATTATTCTAATATGATGAATTCTATAATGTTTATTAATGTACCCATGGGTATTTAAAAATGATAGTTATTCGGTGAAATCACTCAAGTATAGTTTCTTCTTTAATTTACATATTTGGAAAATAGCCAAAGACTATTGAATATATAATTATTGTTTGTTGCAACTACAAACGTCTAAACATTGAACAGTAGCACTTCATGAAGGTTATTTTTTCGCGCATCTTGTTATTTAGTTAGTGGATAATAAATAATTCTGAAAAAAATTGAAAAATAAATTTAAATGCGCTTTGACACATATTATACAAGTTTGTTTAAGTTTCTGAGAACAAATTTTAATATCAAATTTCAATTTCAACAATATAAAAAATGTTTTCATGAGATAATTTATATTTATAAGTATGGTAGAGAAATTTACATCAGACAGACTGTTACTTATCAGTGGTACCGAAATAACTATATTCTTATATATAATAAAGGCAACACAAAGTGCTATCAAAATGCTTCAGCCTTAATTTTTTCTCGCAAGTTTGCATAGGGCTTTTTAATATCAAATTTCGACTTTTAAATAGTGGCGTTATTCAATAAATAGTATAATATTTTAAAGTATAAATTTCTGCTTTCATTTATTCAGAACATAAGTACTGAAGTACGACTGATGCTCAAAAATACACGGATCGCTTGTAAGAAATAAACTCACTTTATCTGCCAGTTGAATAATAGAATGGTATCTTTCACATCCAGTGTGAAGCTAGCATGTATTATGTACTAATCTCTCTTAGGGTTTAAGGTATAACCCGTACAACTTAGTAAACAAATCTTTAAACAGTGAGATGTATTTAGGGGAATGGACTAAATAACTGTCATACTAAATCAATAACCGACTGCCAAAAATGATGAGAATAATGAATCAGATTTACTGGTTGAACAAGCAGAAGTGTTTAAAAAAACCATTATGTTCCGCTTGGATTCAGAGGCAGAGTCATTGTCGTAAAAATCGTTCTCACATTCTTAAGGTCCTACGTCTCTTAATAATCCCCAATTTATATACTACTAACTCCTTGATAGTTGTGGAAGTTTTGCCTGGGATCATTCAACTATTCACTTAATCAACATCATCAAACTCATCTTTGTGAAGTACTTGCCTCATAATCAGTTTTTAATCGATCAAATTTTATCATTCATATTAATTTATCTAGATCGAGAAGTAATTGTAGAACGTCGGTTGTAATGGTCGTTTAAAGTGGACATATGATAACTAAACCTTTAGTTCAAACATATAACAACTACTGATTAGTAGTTTGCCAGTATATGAAACAATAAATCATAGATTATGTACCGTAGAATTTTATTAGTAGTCAATCGAGTTTGGATACTGACAGATTTATAAGAAAACTAAGTTTCGTCTCCTTCCTCCAAACACAATGAGTAACTTATCTAAGAAACTTGTAATTCCTCATCTGTTGTACTCATAAGTGATTTATCTACAGAAACTGATAATAAAAAATAGCACTGATCTCCTCAAACTGTATCTTTTATGTGAGTGCAAATCAAACAAGAGAGCGAGAATATTCTCTATTATAACTTCTCTACAGGTTCTACAATTATATATTCACGTTCATTATTTAACAAGTATTTCTGAGTCTGAAACAGAATCCATCGCTGAAGTTTATGACATATGAATTGAGGATTGCTTGTAAAATACAACTAACTAAAATGTTAAAATGTTAATTTGAGTGAGTCTAAATATCAAATGACATTGTGCGGAAATTGTTGAATCTAAATGAAATCATGAGCTGATCAATGTTAGACCACCATTGTAAACTAATATGGGACTCATCAACAGTGAGCATTCACGGTCTCGTAATTATTAATTGAACTCAGGATCATCAGCTTCACCTCTGGATGCTTAACCTCTTGATCACCGTACCAACCGTGTTAGGTGTGAACCATGGAAGAGATCAAGGAATGTTGCAGATTAGTTAAAGTTAGACACAAACACCGTTGTATGTTGGTTCATAGAATGTAAGTAAGAATCTACAATGATTAAAACGAAGACAGTTAACTGTTTGTTGTATTCGATGTTAAACTGATCATTCTTCAATATGAATAATAATATTTTTCAAAAAGGTTTATTTTAATTTATCTTCCTATAATAACCAATAGATTGGAGTACATGTTTTTTTTAGCAAAAATCACATTCAAATAATAATTAGATAACTTGAATTATTTTATAATTGACAGTTGAAATTGTTTTCCTTTTTTCTACTACTAGACAAAATAAAATCAAAGTATTGCATCGAAAGTAAAATACAAAATAACACACAAAACGAATCGTTTATTATCAATAAACCATTGAAACGTTCACAAATAACATGGTTGTTTATTTTCTATTAAGAAAAAAAAACAATTTTATTGTACAGGATATGAATACACGAGTTATGATAACAACAATAATAATAATAATAACTGCTGACGTCTAAACAATTCGAAGAAAGGGATATTCATTATTATCAATTTATAGAATAGTATCGTCCTTAAGGATTGATTGTATAGCGAATTGAAAGTTGTATAATAACTGTAGACAATGTTGATAAGTTTCATGCGTAAGCAGTAAGCGATTTCAATAATATGGAACTACATAAGAACTTATGCGAATCAAGTAGCTCCTTCTTACTTCATACATGGAAATATACATTCACAATATCAGGGGTGAAACTCCACAGTTTGCAATTTTATAATGATTCAACTTACAGTATAATAATAATAGGATAACTGAGTTATTCTGTACCTTGAAAACATCCTTAAATTTACATGTAATAGTTTTCTTTTTTTAAAATAGCTTTTCGAAAACATTTTCTGGAAGCTTTGAGAAAACGAATTCATATTTTTATTTTATTGATAAAATTCCACCACTCTTCGCATTAGTTGATATATATATATGCGAATATTTTAGTATATTTTATTTAACTAGTTATTTCATTCAAATTTACTAGCTCCGTTGTCTTAATTAAACAGATGAATAACTAATAATTTAACTAAGTTTATTTAGGATATTAGACTGCTTGATGAGGAGTGGTTTACGAATGCAAGTATTATCTTTAGTTAGTGGCTTAGGATATAATTCGAAATCTCTGTAACGTTCTGGTGTAGAATCATCAGTTTGCTGTACTTACATCACGGTGTTACTTTTCAGAGCACGACCTGCACTAAATGTATTTCGATTTAAACGCTCAACATGTTGTACACTTATCTACTGAGGTCAGATTTTACTTGCTTATGTAACAGTGGTGAGTTATAAAGTTAAAATAATCTCATTATTGATGTTCAGCATTTAAATTGATTAGTCGCTTTAGTCAGATGTACAGAATAATGATCCCACTCCTTGAATGAATAAAAACACATTGATGCAGGTAAATTAGACTGACAATTATCAAATAGGATAAAACGTTCATTATGGATTCCACTGCTAGCCACTAACTAAATCTGGTTAAAACTAATTTTGGATTAATGTCAGAATTGATGCACTCTAGTGTGAATGTACATACTCTTAATGAAAATGGCCAAAAACTGGTTCTTAACATGAACGATGATAAGTAATTGTAATTCATACTAATAATTTACTTTAGATTTTCCATTCTACGAACTCTTTATTTCCAACTAATAAATGTTAATTAACCGATTGAAGTAGTCTTGGATGAAATTAAACAAAATCTAATATAAAAGTAGGATCACTATTTACAAAGCTTATAACTCAAATATCTTTATGATTTTTAGTTTTCTCTCCGTGTATATTCTATGCTTAATGGATTAAATTAACTATGACATTATATTACATTATCGTATAATATCATGTGAAGAAAGGTGTAATCATAGGCTTAATAATTTCTATTATGAGAAAAAAATTATTATTTTTTCTTGCCGAATTCATATGACATAAATATATATGAAAGTAACCAAAACCTTTTTTAATTAGCCATAGTTTTATCATTTAAATATTCATAAGATATTTTTTGCAAGATCCACCCTATTCAATTATCACTGCTTCGGATTTTAGTCCAATTTTTGTTTTATGGAGTTGTTTTCAATTATTTTGAAAGTACCCATATTTTTTTGGAAAACAACAACAACTTATAAAGATGAAGTGCAATTTAACCAAACCTTATAAAAAAGCTAAACTAGAAACTGTATAACTTTAGACTGATTTATATTTCAATGTGAATTCAAAATAACAAAAACATTCATACTTCATATTCACAATGTGTCGAAAACGTTTAATCAACTGTGCTGTTTATTGGAAATACAAACTATATATATATATATATATATATATATATATATATATATATATATATATATATATATATATATATATATATATATATATATATATATATATGGAAAACTTCAATACTTAAGGATAGACATTAAATTTAGCCGACTATAATAAATAGAAAAGAAAAAATATTTCATGAGATTTTTGTGATAATAACAGCTGCCAGAAACGGTTGATTTGATATTTCGAAAAAACTTCTATCCTCAAAAACTACCACTAGTAAAAAAAGAAAGCACAAGTTTAGTGTGATCGTTTTAATCGAGAGCATATAGTTATCACATATATACATACTGATTTTATAAAAGCATGCATAGGTCTTTACATTGATAACACTAATCAGGTCAATATTTATAGCCCATTTCGCCCATTAGAATGACAATTGCATTGCTAAACGTTTCAATGATTTATATGAGAACAATCAGAAAAAAACAATCAAATATAACTATGCACATGAACAAACCGAAAGGTTTACCCAAAACAACATTCATTTTCATGAATTTATGGCGAAGATTTCAAATATGTGTAAGTATGCATGTTTTCGCGAAAGTTCTAACCGAAATCTTCTGTCTGCAAATCCATGCATTTTGAATATTTCCAGCATTGTTAGATCAGATATATAATTACCTGAAATTCGAATATAAGAAAATGTGTCTGTTAGTTTTTTCAGCTACAGGAGACATTTGTTCAATTAATTTCTTCTATCATACTTTCTTTTTGTGTCATAAAAATAAATTTTATTTTCAGGAATTTCCCGTCAACTATACATCATATCCATAAACTTTTTCGGTTACTTTTTTGTAAAATAATTGAAGTTCTCCCCAAAATAGTTTGAAAATATGAACATACATTTATACTGATAACAAATTTAAACAAACACAAAGCTACAATAAATTGCACACCAGTTACCACGTGGAACATTATTCAAACAACTTCAATGTATTGGCATTTTGAACGAACTTTTTAAATATCAGCATCCTTTTGCATTTTGCACATTATAGAAGGAAGATAAATAGCATAGGGCACTAAATTTCAGTATGCAAAAGTATAAAAATACCATTGTAGTGTATCGCTATATCTTTATCTTTTTTTAATTAAAAAATTTATATCCATCAGCCAATTTTGTGTTTTTTTTTTGGGGGGGGGGGTTGGAAATGATGTCTACTGTTTGCAGTCATGTATTTACAATTTCAATAAGCTAAAACTTCATGTTTGTGTTTCTCATTATATTCAAGTTTAGTTTTAACAGAACTCAACAACTTACCCAAAATAACTGCTGAATTACTTGTTATCGATCTGTCTGATGAAAACACTTTCAGACAATGATCAACATAATCATCCATCAATTACGGTTGTTACATTAATTTACTTTCTTAAATAGAAATATGTAATTACGTGTAGAATCATATATTTTGTAACATGATACTTTAAAATCGTTTCCTCCAATGATATTTTCATTAGTGCTTACCTTATTTTACTGAACTAACATTGGGCTTTCATTTCTCATCATTGTTCAAAAGAAAATCCTCCAATTCTATCACAGCTGTGATCCGGTTTTCATCTATCTCTGTTTGCATAACAGAATATTCGTTCAATTTATGTATTAAGTCCATTTATAAGTCCTTTTATACACACCTGTTTTAAAATTCTAATTATATATCCAAATACTCATGTAAAATGTAGAATAATATATCTTTTACACGTTATGTATTATCATTTTATCGAGTGATTTATTTTTCATTGATAAGGATTGTTTTTCGACACTTCATCGTACTGACTATGATTACATAGAGTTAATGCTTTAAAAATGATCACATATTTAATAGATCTATTTGTTAAATGTTCATTATCTTGACAAAATACTGTTTTCATTGTGATTAGGTTAAAAAGTAATAATTATTGATTTATCGGTTACAAGCATTAATTCAGATAAGTTCGTTGTTTCATTGGAAATTACTTTTAAGGCTCGCAGAACGTCGTTCATGTATAAATGTTTTTACAAGTAATTTTTACTTTCAATTTTCGACTTGCTTGGATCTTCAGCTTGTGTTGTTGCCAGTGTTGTGTATTGATTTGATCATTAAATATAATTACAGTCTATGTTCTTACTGACTTATTCTGTTATATTCTTTTCTGAATCATCCTTTTGGGTGCACACGCATGCAGAGTTCCTTCACACTTTTGGTGAACCACTGTACATTTCCATATCACGTAGACAATTCCAGATATGTAATTGAATAGCATATTGCACTACATTACAGTGTACTGTATAATTATCATGTTCGGAAACAAGATTTATGTGCTGGCACAAGCCAAATCTTATGATTATTATTGGATTCGTGTTAAGCATTTGGATTAGGTGCCCGTGCACAGTTTAAAAGTATTAATGGTCAAATAGTTTTGCCTTTACAAGTTGTGTACGAAAATATTTTCGTTTAAAGTTTAGGGTTTAAAATATTGCAGTACAATGTTCATAATGTATTTTAAATATCACAAGATTTTCTACAGATAAATCATTCAAGATAACAAAATATTCACTATTTGTTTTTTATTATTTAATTAACATAGCTGACTGATTAATTACAATGTCAAAACATTTATGAATGTCTTGAGTGGATTGATGATATATATGTAAACACTAATAGAAAAAATTACTACAGGGATGTACTATGCACAAAACTTACTAATCACATTTACTTAATTAATTAGCATTGAATTGAAAATTTAATCTGTTATATGTTATATTGAAACTCCGCCAGTAGAACCTTAGGGGCTACTGCCGGTCCCAAGCCCGGATAAAGGAGGAGGGTTGGACATGGGGTTGGCGACCCCATTCCGTTGAAATCTCACTTGCCAAAAAAAACGCTAACCAGAAAAAATAATTCAAACCATTTTAACTCTGCCCTGGGAGTTGGAAGAAGAATTATGACGTCTCGTGATGAAAGCCGAGTTCTCTCGGAAGTCACGGGGCTGATGCCTCTTCTGACAACCAGAGCAACCATTTTTTTAGGTACATGGAACGTTCGTACATTGTGGGAGACTGGAAGACTATTTCAAGTTGCGGCAGAAATGAAACGATACAACCTCGAGGTGCTTGGAATCAGTGAAACACATTGGACACAAGTAGGACAACTGAGACTTGCTTCAGGGGAACTGCTGTTATACTCTGGTCATGAAGAGGAAAACACTTCACATACACAAGGAGTTGCACCGATGCTGTCCAAACATGCACAAAAGGCACTGATAGGATGGGAATCTCATGGGCCGAGAATCATTAAAGCATCCTTCAAAACAAAGAAAGAGGACATTACAATGAACGTCATCCAATGTTATGCACCTACCAATGACTACAATGACGACGTTAAAGATCAATTCTACGAAAGGCTGCAGTCAATCGTCGAGAAATGTTCACCAAAGGATTTGACGATTCTTATGGGAGACCTGAATGCCAAGGTTGGAATGGACAACACTGGATATGAAGACATCATGGGACAACATGGACTGGGAGAAAGGAACGAAAACGGTGAGAGATTTGCAAACCTATGTGCCTTCAACAAACTGGTCATCGGTGGCACAATATTCCCGCACAAACGCATTCACAAAGCCACATGAATTTCACCGGACCACACTACTCAAAACCAAATTGACCATATCTGTATCAACAAAAAGTTCAGAAGGACCATGGAGGATGTGAGAACCAAGAGAGGAGCTGATATAGCTTCAGATCACCACTTGCTGATCGCCAAAATGAGATTGAAGCTAAAGAAGCACTGGACAACGGGACAGACAACATCACAGAAGTTTAATACAGCCTCTCTTCGGGATACCGTAAAACTCAACGAATTCAAGATAGCCCTCACCAATAGGTTCCAGGCCTTTCAGGATCTACTCAATGGAGAGGAAGCAACATTGGAGAACAATTGGAAAGGGATTAAGGAGGCAATCACTTCAACATGTCAGGAGGTCCTTGGTCGCAAGAAGCACCATCACAAGGAATGGATCTCTGTTGGTACTCTTGAAAAAATTGAAGAAAGGAGGAACAAGAAGGCAGCAGTGAATGTCAGCCGAACAAGAGCAAAGAAAGTTAAGGCGCAAGCCGAGTATACAGAAGCAAACAGGGAAGTGAAGAAGAGCATCAGAGCTGACAAACGAAAATATGTGGATTATCTAGCAATGACGGCGGAAAAGGCTGCAAGAGAAGGAAACATGAGACAATTGTACGAAACAACAAAGAAGCTCGCCGGGAACTATCGTAAACCAGAACGACCAGTGAAAAGCAAGGATGGCAAAGTAATCAGCAACACTGACGAACAGCGAAATAGGTGGGTAGAGCACTTTAAGGAACTCCTAAATCGACCAGCTCCTCTGAAGACACCCAACATCGAAGCAGCATCCAAGGACCTCCCAATTAATATTGGCGCACCTACGATTGAGGAGATCAGTATGGTCATCAGACAAATCAAGAACGGCAAAGCAGCAGGACCAGACAACATTCCAGCAGAGGCAATGAAAGCAGATGTGGAAGCAACTGCGAAAATATTTCACATTCTCTTCAAGAAGATTTGGGATGAGGAACAAGTACCATCAGATTGGAAAGAAGGATACCTGATCAAAATACCAAAGAAAGGCGATCTCAGCAAGTGTAAGAACTACAGAGGCATCACTCTTCTTTCAATACCAGGCAAAGTCTTCAACAGAGTATTGTTAAACAGAATGAAGGACTTCGTAGACGCCCAACTTCGAGATCAACAGGCCGGATTTCGTAAGGATCGATCGTGTACCGAACAAACTGCAACGTTACGGATTATTGTAGAACAATCTATTGAATGAAACTCACCACTCTACATCAACTTCATCGACTACGAGAAAGCATTCGATAGCGTGGATAGGAAAACACTGTGGAGGCTTCTTCGACACTACGGTGTGTCTGAGAAAATAGTCAACATCATACGGAATTCTTATGATGGATTCAACTGCAAAATCGTGCACGGAGGTCAGATGACAGACTCTTTTGAGGTGAAGACCGGTGTCAGGCAAGGTTTCTTACTCTCACCCTTTCTCTTTCTCCTGGTCATCGACTGGATTATGAAGACGTCAACATCTGGAGGGAAGCACGGTATCAACTGGACAGTTAGGACGCAGCTGGACGATCTGGACTTCGCAGATGACTTGGCTCTTCTATCGCACACTCAACAACAAATGCAAGAGAAGACGACCAGTGTAGCAGCAGCCTCTGCAGCAGTAGGTCTCAACATACATAAAGGAAAAAGCAAAATTCTCGGATGCAACACAACATGCACCAACCGAATCACGCTTGATGCAGATACCTTGGAGGACGTTAACACCTTCACATATCTTGGCAGCATCATCGACGAGAAAGGTGGATCGGACGCAGATGTGAGGGCGCGGATTGGCAAAGCAAGGGCTGCATTTCTACAGTTGAAAAATATCTGGAACTCCAAACAACTTTCAACCAAAAAACCAAAATCAGGATTTTCAATAGAAATGTCAAGACAGTTCTACTGTATGGAGCGGAAACATGGAGAACTACCAAAGCCATCATTCAGAAGATACAAGTGTTTATTAACAGTTGTCTACGCAAAACACTTCGTATTCGTTGGCCACACACCATCAGCAACAACGAACTGTGGGAGAGAACAAGTCAGATTGCAGTGGAGGAGGAAATCAGGAAGAAGCGGTGGAAGTGGATAGGACATACACTACGAAAAGCACCTAACTGCGTCACGAGACAAGCCCTCAGATGGAACCCTCAAGGCAAAAGGAAAAGAGGAAGGCCAAGGAACACACTCTGCCGAGAAATAGAGAAAGATATGAGAGGAATGAACAAACATTGGACAGAACTGGAGAGGGAAGCCCAGGACAGAGTTGGTTTAAGAAAACTGGTGGGCGGCCTATGCTCCATCGGGGGTAACAGGCGTAAGTAAGTAAGTAAGTAATGTTATATTGAGTGGAGAGGAAAACATTTCTCAAGTGTATTATAAAATGTGCTTAGACATGAAGGAATGATCAAAGCTCTTTCTTTGAAAAATAGTAAAATTCAGCTAATGAGCTAGTGAAATCAATATTAGACCACTGTTAGGAAACTTCAAGCACTGAATGACGGTTTCCTACTGGTATTGAATTAATTACCATTGCGGGGATAAATCGAGCTCAGGATCTTTGATCTCACTCCCGAATGTCTAACCTATTGATTTCTGATTTGGCGTACAACCATGTTGTGTCTAACTTCGATCAATTTAAAACAGTGCATGACCTTATCAGTCATATTTGGTGGTTAACTGCCGCAAACCTAACACAGTTGTTACGATGATTAAAACGTTAAGTGTTCGCGGGTACGCCGAGGCTGCACACTATTGATACGCTCCATACTAGTACGAAACAGGTATCCAGTGCTTTCAAGTGTACAATTGTTGTTTAACATTCATCACTTCATTATTTCATTGTGACTTAAAATTTTCCACAACTTCATATTGGCAATTACAAGTTATTACAAATATATATTTACATATAAAATGAACCCATCTCAATACTTTGTTTTGCTTCGCAAACACATAACGAAAACAACTTTATATTTCGATTATATTATAGACACCGAAAATCAACCAACTGTGGTCTCTACCACTTCTGACTGCATGACTTAACAGTACAATTGTAAACTATTCGAATGAAGTCAGACACGTTCATTTTTTGCACATCATATTTATTTTCACTGATGAATTGGATGATAACTCAACCAAATCCAGTTTTGCATCAAAGTAGCCGAAACAAAAAACAGTATTGATCAAATGATTCTTCTGTTAGTCGCAATATTCAACTAAATTTTATAGCCATATCTGTTACGAACTTGGACACAAAGGACAGTTTTCTTTCTCTTTTAATATTCGCAAAATGGTTGACTAGAAAATGAATAGAAATCTATTTTAGGAATCTATGCGATTGATATACTGATTATTTGAAACAATGATCATGAACTGATTACTTTTCTACTAATCATCGAAATAAGTTGGTTCTTACTTTCATGGACTTCCGAAAACAAATGTTCATAGAAATCTATCCAGAATACTGAAATAATCAGACCAGGGAATAATACTATATATTGTGATATATGTGGGTCCATTGTATTTTGTATATTATTTTTTGATAAAATTTTATCAAACGAATATATATATATATATATATATATATATATATATATATAGAGAGAGAGAGAGAGAGAGAGAGAGAGAGAGAGACAGTACTGAGTTGTTATGCATATAACTTTCTACCAACATTCGTCCTTTTTAAAAAAAAAAATAAATGGAGTGAATAATTGTTTCAGGACATTGCTGTTTCCTTTGTATTTACAGAGTTTTCTTTTTTCGATATGACTATTTTTTTTATAAATTCAATAACAAATAATAAATCAATTATTCTTTGTCCAGTTAGACAGTAGTATTACTATAAGCCAAACTCACATATTTTAATGAATAGAATGATGGTTGAAGGTTAGTTGAAAAGTTATTTTGTTTCAATTGGGAAATGTTCAAATTTCAATTATTCTAATGATTTATGTTTAATAAGTTGTCACCGATAAAATTTCAGTTTTGAAATACTCACTATAAAATAAACTGTACGATTAAAATTCAGCTTTCAATTATAATAATCAGAATCATTCTGGTGTTTAAAGAAAATTATTTGGTTATTGATTTTGTACGGTTATCAGTAATATATTGATCCAAATAATTTAGAAATCTGTGTGATATGTACCTAACATTAAGTATGGATTAAAAACTACCTCTTGCTTTTTTAAACCATATCAATTAGATTGGAATGGTGGATGAGTCGATCCATTTTATGAATCATCCTGTATATGATATCCACCAGAAATCGTTCACAATAGAATTCCATGAAATGCTCCATATCTATAACAGTCGATAACAAACTTGAAATGTTCTTTGTTTAATTTTGTGTATCAGAATGAAATATATCATGTTATGATGACGTTACTGGTTATTGTTTTTTAGTCTTCATTAACTATCCTGTATATATTAGCCAGTGAAAATTATTGCTGTCAAGCTATTCACTTCCCATGTAACTAAACTGTAACATAGTTATAATCTTTTTAAGACAAAATTTAATTTTTAGTTAGTAGGGAAAGTAAATTTACTTTTAATAGACAAAACTTTTAATAAATAAAAATTAATTTCATCAAATATCGTCTTCAATTTTCTTGAGGTTGCCTCGTTTGAGTTGAATAGTTTAATCAATAATCTATCCTTAATAAACGACTTCAGACAGAATGAACTATGAGAATGTCTGTGGAAAAGTTTTTCAAACATCAAAGAGAATTAATCGTTGTCAGTAATTCACTTGTTATTGTCTACATATTAATTTTAGTTGTGTTCAGACTTAATCTAATTTTGTGCCTCATAGTAGATGATAATCAATTTCAATTAGCTGATAAATTGGATGCTTTTTAAAATCCCTAATTATTGCTGTTTGACCCAAGTGAAGATTTTCTTTTCTTTGCTTTGCTTCCTTAGTCCAGTGTTTCGTTAAATTCCTAATTGAATGTTTGTTCAGCTGTAAGATCAAGTAAAACAGCATTTGAAATTGGATATGCCACTGAATACATCTAATCATTTTTAGTGCTAGCAGATTTATCTATTAGTCCCTTGTTAAGGAGTTCTGACACTCTACTCAATCTTGAGCATTTGCTGGTGCATTTATTTATAAAAACAAAGAAATCCTAAACAACTTCTTGGTTAGATCTTATGGCATGGAGAACGATTTTTAGCTAAACATTTTCATCAACTCAGAATACTCACAATATTACAACGAAATTCTGTCATTATACCCGTCTTGTTTAAATGATGGCCAATAATTCTGTCTGCATTAATACACAATACAATGTGTAACAATGAAGTGTTAAGCGGCGATTAAATTTTTTAGATATAAACGTTAAAAGTATGTTACAAAATCGAGAGGAATAGTTTTTTTCGAAGAAGACTATTTTAAAAATCAACTTTCTGAATTTGATTGTACTAACGCTTTTTGAGTCTCACCAGAAAGGTTACGGTATTTCATGACTCAACTTTATTCATGTTGCAATTAAAGATAACAGCAATCCAATGCTCGATATCAAATTGAACAGTTAGATACCAAATAATTATCAGATTTTATTAAAAATTGAAAGATTATTGTCTTTTTTATGTTTATGCAGAATATACAACTTCTTAGCTATAAACACTCACAAAATTTATATCAATTCTTACGAAATGGGTGGTAGTTCAGTTGTTTATTTTGTAACAACACTAAGTGACACATGAAAAAGGCGTTTATCATTTTTATCAAGATTAAATCAAAAGTTGATTGATAGATTTTATTGTTTAGGTTTACATTGATTTAGTAATTATGTCATTTCAAATCAAACTGACAGCTGATTTGAATGCATCAATCGAAATGGAAACCTACACAATTGTATATTTACTGACATATATATATATATATATATATATATATATATATATATATATATATGTCCATCATGAGCCAGTCAATTTCCCCAAAAAATCATGATGACTCCCAATTAATTTGTTAATTATTGATGAGATTACACAATGTTTACTACATCTGACATGATCCACATCGATTCATCGTATTTATCCGTATATTTCTTCTTGGAATCGATTTACTGAAGAAAGTTAGGTGTGACATTCTATTATTCATTATGCAAACACTTATTTACTTGCATTTAATCAAAAACCTTCCATTTTGGAAACGAATTTATTTCGAAGAATATCACCCCTCCCCCGTATACAACTGTGACATTTTAACTTATATAAACAATCACAAGTGTGACAACAATGATTTTTTTTTCCAAATGTCACCATGTTTTCACCATTACATTATATTAAATTTATTTATTTATTTCAAATTTCTTCAAAAAACAAACTGATCAACAATGAAAGTTGGACACCAATTCAATCTCATTTGTTTGTTTGTTTCTTTGTTTTAATGTATGTTTCTTTTATTGTTACTGGTTTTGAATTGTTTCTTGAAAAATTTTGTTTTTCTTTTATTAAACTTGAATTTTTAAATATGAAGGCATTACATTTAAAAAAACATTTGGTTTCGAATTTTTAAATCAACAAGTTAATTTCACTCCCTTTTTTGTCGTTGATAAAAATAAAAACGAATAAGGTACTTTTTGCCTGCAATAAATCAGTTCGTTCATCAGCTTTAATATTTTTTCAAGAATTTTCATGATTCTCGGCTTGATAAGTTGTAAATCAAGTGGCTTTTAAGTGTCAAGCTAATATTTTGCATAGAATTGAGAGAACCTGAGTAAAAAACATTAATTAACACTAAATCGCTTACATCCAGAAGTAAAGCGCATAAATTGTTCCATGCAAATTTGTATTAATGTCACAACTTGAAAGACAAAACATGATTTCTATAAATCTGAAAGAAAAGGCTTTTATTTCACAATAACATCACTTTTGCAGCGATACAATCCTAGTAACACACTTTGATTATTAGTAGCACATGGAATACAATGAAGAATCAAAACTGTTTGAATTACTTGATTGAATAAAATATAAACTACTTTCAATCAATCAATCAATATGAACACATAAACATTTTTCTAAACTCAATTAAAAAACTGTTTAAGTTCTATTGCATTTTCTGTCATGATCATTATTTTGATAATTAGTTGACAGCTATTTTTTTCATTCATTTAATTTGACATATCAATTGTTTTATTAAATTAACAAACTATTTTTGATGTGTATTCAATCCTGATATCAATTGGTAATGAGTTGAAACTTTTGTAAGTATGAGAGAAAAATGCAATATTTATCATAATTATCTCTTTAAGTAAAATTGACATAACGATGGAAAGTATTTGAAACTGACAGATAGTAAAAATGAAGATATATGCCATGCATTTAATCATGACACATTAATTACTACTTTTAAAGATTTCATGAGATTAATATACAGTCCTCATTAGCAGTTAAGCACTGTGATTTTAACAGTTGCCCGTCTTATTATTGTAAGTGATTAGTAGTTACTAAGGTGACAGTTGCTATATTCATTGATGCGAATTCGGCGTATAACATTTCAATGTTTGAAGTAAATTGGTGTTATTTTTAATCCTCAGAATTATTAAAAGTTTTTCCGATGCAGTAATTTAATAGTAAACTGTTATCGATCTAAATTGGCATTTTTTCTCACTCTCTAAAAAAATTTGTTCGAATGTTTCAGAATGTCTGAAGTCAAACTATACAGAGAAAAAAAAACTATCTAAAACTTATGAAAAATATTCAAATTCAATGCGCCATTTTTCAAAAAATAATTCTACATGACATAAAGCTATCAATTTCATTCGATTTAATGTCCAAAGTAGCCAGACTTAAAACAGTTTTTTCTTTCATAAAATAACGTGACAAGAAATTTGAGTCACGAATATTGAAACTCCATGTTTTATTCAGACTGCTTCGATTTGTCATCAATAAAACTTATGGATCTTTATTTGAATAGAGAAATAAGAAGACATATTTTGTGATATAGTACCATTTCGTGCTTTCTCGCCAGTCACATACAAGCAACATGTTATTTGTGTAAATACAGTTTTGAAGATAAGGTCAAAATTTCGTAGTTAGCATGACATTCACTCACTAGAACCATGGTAAACAAAGGTCAACATACAGTTGTTTTTGAACACATAAAGTTGGACTTTTCCGACTAATCAAGATAGCTTCGAGTAGTTTCAGTGTATGTGGGTTTTGATTACATGTCACAACTCCAAAGGCTGATTTTGGGTCAGTTTGATGACCACTCATCATTAGATGTTTTGCAATGGACGAGGCTGGGTTTCTTGATCGATTTTGAAATGATGGGCTAGGTTGATTAATCATGGATTTGATTAACCATTTTGGAATATGTTCCCCTATCCTGTCTTCCAATCGGCGATCTGTCCTCCCTAAGTAACTTTCTCCGCAGTTACATGTGAATTGGTAAATACAGTGGGATTTGGACTGAATCGGTCTTGGAGACTTGATTGGGGTAACTGAGATCGATTGGGCTGTTGTGATAAGCCTCAGATTAGCTGCATTGAAGGTCTTTTTTATTGCAGCTGCAGTCTGTTTGGTTGTAATTTTCATGCAATGATCACCTTTGAAAGGTAACTGTAGGTACACTGGTTTCTTGGGCACATCAGTTGCTATCAGCTTCGTCATAGTTGTGTTCTGATGACCAATAAACGTTTCGGGATATCCGTTTGATTTAAGTGTGTCAGTAATAAGCTTGAATTCGTCGTTCAATGTATCAGTGCAGTGTAGTTTCAGCTACATGTATTGGATATTAGTAGATTAGAATCAATCAATAAAAATCCATTACATAGCATTTTTACTGTTTGTCATGATCCATCAAGAGTTACCTGTAGTCTTCAATGAACTGATGCCCACTATCGGATGCCGATTCACATCCCTCGTCTTGACAGTCTGAAACTTTTTCTGCTTTGCTACTTAAGCTGTGCTTGACTTATTGTTTGACTTTAATATTTATGACTGATTAGTTATTCTGTTGTGACCACTGTCTCCTTTTTCTAATCATTAGCTATGGTCATTAGTCTAAGTGATTTAACGTTGGCCAAACCACGTATTGGCTAAAAACAGTCTGCAAGAAACCTTGGAATTCAACTTTGTATCGGTTGACCTCACTCATAAAGCGTACCCGAAAACTAGGTTATTCAGTAGTTTAACGATTCTACATGATTTATAGCACATATAATAACTATAAGTACTCACTGGTTTCCACTAAATTCAATCATACGTCATTGCTAAGTCAGTGTCATTATGGTCATCCTACTTGGTGTTCAACTGTCTCCAGATAGAGGCGAACATAGCTATTAACAGTATTATTAAGTCAATCGTGCCTATGATTATCTTGGAGTAGTCTTTTGATATATTTTATCGAGAAAGATTATCATATTCTGATCCATAAGTTAAAAAGTGCACAACAATATTCGTGAAATAGCTCGCTGGAAACTATCGTAAACCAGAACGACCAGTGAAAAGCAAGAAAGGCAAAGTAATAAGCAACACTGAAGAACAGAAAAACAGGTTGGTAGGGCACCTGAAAGATCTCTTGAATCGACCAGCTCCACTGAACCCACCCAACATCGAAGCAACAGGACAAGACAACATTCCGGTAGAAGCCATGAAAGCAGACGTGGTAGTAACTGCGAAAATATTCCACATTCTAGCCAATAAGATTTGGCATAAAATACAAGTACCATCAGATTGGAAAGAAGGATACCTGGTCAAAATACCAAAGAAGGGCGATCTCAGCAAGTGTGAGAACTACAGAGACATCACTCTTTTCTCAGTACCAGGCAGAGTCTTCAACAAGTTATTGTTAAACAGAATGAAAAACTTCTTAGACGCCCAACTTCGAGATCAACAGGCTGGATTTCGTAAGGAGCGATCGCGTACCAACCTAGTTGCAACATTACGGATCATTGTGGAACAATCAATTGAATAGAACCCACCACTCTTCATCAGTTTTATTGATTATGAAAAAGCATTTGAAAGCGTGGACGAGAAAGCACTGTGGAGGCTTCTTTGAAACTACGGCGTGTCTGAGAAAATAGTTAACATCATAGGAAACTAATATGATGGATTAAACTGCGAAATTGTGCACGAAGGACAGCTGACAAATACGTTTGAAGTGAAGACCGGTGTCAGGTAAGTTTTCTTACTCTCATCCTTTTTTCTTTCTCCTGATAATCGACTGGATTATGATGATGTCAACATCTGAGGGGAAGCAGAATATACGTAGAACAGCTAAGATGCAGCTGGGTGATTTGGACTTCGCAGACGACCTAGCTCATCTATCCCACACACAACAACAAATTATGGAGAATACGGACTGTGCAGCGACAACTTTTTCAGCAGTAGGTCTCAACATACACGAAGAGTTAAACAGTATCCTGCGATTCAATGCATTATGCGTTAACCAAATCACTCCTGGTGAACACGTCTTAGAGGACGTTAAAACCTTTACATTTCTGGGCAGCATCATTGATTAGAAAGGTGGATCTGATACAAATGTGAAGGCGCGTATTGGTAGAGCGAAGGCTGCATTTCTACAATTGAAAAACATCTGGAACTCCAAACAAATATCAATCAATACCAAATGCAGGATTTTCAATACAAATGTCAAGACAGTCCTACTCTATGGAGAGGAAACTTGGGGGACCACAAATGCCATCATGCTTAAGATACAAGTGTTTAATAACAGTTGTTTATGCAAGATACAAAGGATCCGTTGGCCAGACACTATCACCAACAACCTACTCCTGGATAGAAGAAACTGAAGTCCAGGAAAGATAGAAATCAGGAAGATGCGCTGGAGGCGGATAGGACACATTATGGAAGGCACCCAACTGCGTGGTAAGACAAGCCCTAACTTGGAATCCTCAAGGACAAAGACAAAGTGGAATACCAAAGAGTGGAAGCAGATGTAAAAAGAATGCACAGCGATTGGATAGAAATGGAAAGGGAAGCTCAGTAAAGAGTATACTGGAGAACGCTGGTCAACGGCCTATGCTTCATTGGGGGTAACAAGCGTACGCAATTGCATAACATCAAGGTAGAAGATAGGTTCGATGCGTTACAAAAAGAAATCAGTATTTATGCCATAAGCTTTGACGTTATGCGTAAAATACTCCATTCTTGAATAAAAGCTATGAACAATAAAATCAGCGAGCGTTTAGCACGGCCAAGGATACTTGTAATTAGACACAATCATGTTTAAAACGCTGAAAAGTTAAAGTACGTCACTACACTAGTTCCGCAGTAGGTACTTTCCACCACCGTGACGGAAGGTTCGAATATATACTTATGGATATTTTGGTGACATATTCCATCTCTTTCCAACACCCTGAGTCTATCTTAAGTATCGTTCGTTAAATGGTCCCATTTGGAACGGATACCCAGCCCATTTTAAAACTTTCTAGGAATAGGTCAAGTAAATGATAATTAAGCTTACTACCCTTAATGGAGCGTAGGCCACCAACCAGTGAATAGTTTTTCTGGTTAGCGTTTTCTTAGAGAGTTAGATTTTTACGGGATGAGGTCGCTTACCTCATGCCCGACCCTCCTCCTTCATCTGGGCTTGGGACAGGCAGTTACCCACAGAAGGGCTCAAGGCAGAGTTATCGATATTGTGGTACCACTGTCTATTTCAAATAGCTTAATCATAGTCATTCTACTAGCTTCAATGACGAATCGTTTAAATAATTTTCTAACAATATCGACTAACGGTTATCAGGACGGCAGTATACGCAGTTTAGGAATATGTTGAATATCCACCGCCAAAAACAAGATCATCATGTCACCCACATACTAAGATGTTTTTCTCTATAAATACATAAAAATCATAGATGTCAGTTATTAAATCATTTACAGAAGCGTATCACCTGAAATGATGACCATACTTTAACAAAAAGATAATGTCATCAACATTATGGTTAGACAGCTTACCGTTACCCAGTCTACAACTTGTTACGGTTTCACAATTTCAGAATATGTCAATAGCAGATCAGTGTTCAAACTGTGAACTGCGATTTAAAGTATTCATTCAGTCACAAGTGTTAGGAAGTTTAAATGCCGGCCTCCATGTCAACTATTTGCCATCATTTACCACTTTTTAATTTGCTTCTGGACTGTCTTGATGATTGAGATCTTTTGGATAGAAAGAACTAAAACCACTCCACTACTGATCAATTCGACTTCTATTCCTCATGTTTTACATACATAAATACGTTCTAAACCAAATGTTGTTGATCAATAACTTCAAATATCTATAAACCAATGGTCATCATAAACTTGAAATATCCATCTAACATTACAAAATACTCGTCAATCAACGGTCTAGAGACACGTTGAATTTAAAATAAGATGGTGCAATTTTTTCAAATTAAATTATTTAACAAAAATCCTTTGTCTGCGGAATTCTTTATTTTGTCATTAAAAAAATGATGAATCATTGTCTTGTCTCGTTTTACGCTGTAGCTTAAACGGATATGCAAAATGCTTGTCCGGAAATGTTACTTAACTACATTGTTGCTAGTAGTTTCACTCAGTTATATTATTTTAATAAGAAAAAACTACTATCAATTCTATTCATTAAGATTGTATGATAAGATTAATGTTTGAGCTGATCTGTATGACTCTTTCAAATGCTTATTTTTTGCTTAAAAGTTCAGTCTGAAATGGTTTAATGCAACAGATTTTATCACTGAATCTTTTTTTAATGAGATCAGATCTGTTAGAGTTGTTTTAGTGCGACAACAGATTGATCGAATTAAATACTGTTGTACTTAATAATCATACACGTTTTAAAAATTTACTTAGTTTATACTTTCTCATCAAAATAAGTGTAGAATTAGAATTTTTCACAACGTTGCAACACAACACTATTCTAATAAACTTCGTACTATATAGACAGTTTCGTAACCAGACAGAGCATGACAATGTTGAACAACCGAGAATTGGTAAACTAGGTGATCTAATTATCCAATCTTAATTGTCGCGAATGTTTCCAAAATTTAAAGTTCTTCATTTGAATATCGTGAAAGTAACAATCTCTTAGACATTGACTATACAGCTAGCTATGCGTTATACAGATTTAAATAATCTTTCTCTACATCAATCAATAGCTGACAAACAACGAACAAATTTTTTAACTTTTAACTGAGTGAAAATGAAAGTTAATAATCATTCCATAACAATGCTATAATATTTCGTGATTGAAAGTAGCATGAGTGTTGTTTATGAAGTTAATATAATCGAAAAAGGAAATCAACTAATCTATAAATAGTTTTCGTAAATTTGACTTTGTACAACTCGATAGTCGATTGATTGCTTTTTTTTTTTTGGAAATTGCTCACTTCAATGATCAACCTCCATCAAAAATTTGTAGTAGATGATACCACTCTAATCCATTACGTTGCTGCATAGTACTTTTGGAATAACATTGTGATGAAATATGAAAACCAAACACTAAAAGCATCGCAAACATTATTCTCAGTTATATGAGACTGAAAGTTATTTGAAATTTACTGTAGATTAGTAAGTTGTTTGTAAGAGAAAAGCTACTGAAACAAAAAAAACTAATAATTGTTTTTTCCGTAAAAACCGTGAATCGATCAATGTTAAATAGTCAATAAAAACCTGGAAACAATGGACAGCTGTTTCGTCCTGGCATGAGACTAGTCGTCAGTGCGCATCTTTGAGCCCATACATCCGGCACTCGAACTCAGGACCTCCCTGATTCGTCATCAGACGGTGTTAACGTCAAACACAATGTATCCCTGGTGCTGTGCGACCTCACCCACATGAATGCGCACTGGTGATGAGAACCACGCTAGAATTAAACGGCTCACCAGTACTTCCATGTTCTTCATGCTGGTTTAACGATGATCAATTCGTAGTTTCAATAAAAGTCAACAATCTCCACGGCCTTATCATGAAAAAAAATGTTGATTTTTTCTAGTTTTTATATAGTAAATACAAAAATGACCTACATTTATCGAAATAAAGCACGAAATTCTTATTTCAAACATGTGCTTTGTATTCGAAATTTACTGCTATGATTAACACGTTACCAATCAGCAATTACTCGCTATCTGTATACATTTATTATCTCAAATACGTCTTTGATTCTTTTAAATGTTCATCAACGAGAATACAACTTGACGTATTGATCTTTTTAATGTTGTGTGTTGTTTCGAAATCTGTGTATTAATATTTAGTTTCCTAACTTTTCTTTAGTATTTGTGGCGACACATTTTGCACAATAATATAACTTAACCTGAAACAAATGTTCGAATTGACACATGCCATGTTCAGATTGACAGACAATGCACAGTAAGCACATCTTTACCTACATGCTTTTTGTAGTTCATAGCGTTTAACTAATTTGAAAAAGAACGCGCTTCAACAAAATGATCTTACAATGTATGTAGCTATCATATTCTGACAAAATGGTAAGTGAACTATGAGGTTTTCCAAGTTTTAGGTTGCTTTTGGTATAACTACATACAGCGTTTTCCCCTTCATGTAAATGTTATCTACATGGTAAAATGTGTAATCAAGGTAGAACTACTTCATTTATTCAAACAAAGAATTATGTCCAATCATTACACACAAAACAAAAAAAGGAAGCAGCCAATATAGTAAATTCATACAAGTTGCCAAGTATTAGTTGACACATTATGTTTCAGGCTGAAACAAGTTGCTGATAATGTTGACAGTCGGTTAACTTGGACTCATAATAATTACAATCATTCAAAGTACCAACAATATACCGTTTGCATTACGGGGTTGTGAAGATCGTTAAGTTACACATTTTTGAAACCATGAATCGATCAATGTTAGACCACCATTAGAAACCTGGAAGCACTGGACGGCTGTTTCGTCCTGGTATGGGACTCCTCAGCAGTGCGCATCCACGACTCCTGCACCCCGCAGGATTCGAACCCAGGACCTTCATGGTCTCAGAAATGTGTAACTAAACAATCTTCACAACCCCCTAATGCAAATTACCTGTGCTCACTAGTGACTAGCTTTGTGAGGAATCTTCTCCGAGTTCTAGTGGGAAGACGTGACCAGTGAAGTTCAGCCTGTTTGGGTGTAGACAGTAACTATCGAACACTGTGTATGAGGTTGCGCAACTCGGTGAATTGATCAAGTTAGACATTAACACCGTTAGATACCGGCTCAGTGGTCCAATGGTTAGGCGTTCGCGCACAATACCGAAGGTCCTGGGTTCGAATCCTATGGAGTGCAGTAGTCGTGGATGCGTACTGATGATGAGTCCCATACCAGGACGAAACAGCCGTCCAGTGCTTCCAGGTTTCTAATGGTGGTCTAACATTGATCGATTCATGGTTTGAAAAAATACGCGGTTTCGCATAAAGAATTTAACTTGCATAAGTGGAATGGCTTAGCTATCTGAAAGTAATACTTTTTTTCTCTAAGACCCAACAAACACCATAAAAATTGTTTTATGAAAAATTATCATAATATTTCTTAAACAGAATTACCAATTACCAAATTTATGTAGTGTTGGAGTTAGATCTATCGGAAATAAAAGTTAAGCAAACAGATTTCCATGTTCAGTATTTTGAAACTTTAGAATGATAATTGTTTTTTTTCAACTAAAATCACAATATGTATCATCAACCTGGAATCGTACCGAAAGAACAAGAATCGAGCGCAAAGAAATCAATTGCTTTATACTAGCTCATTTTAAAGATATCGGATAAATATTGAACAAAGTTTTACTTAAAATTTAGCATAAATTGAACATTGAGTAGATTGTTTATCGCAGATGTAATGCTCTGTGAACTCCTAATGAGTTCATTTCGAATTTTTGATGTTTGACTACTTAACTCAAGTCAGTCGTATCTACTTTTCTTACGACAGCTTCCAGTAAATAAAAAGTTATCAGGGTAAGTAATGTAGAAAGAAAAGTGTTGAAATTTAGTAGAGGGAGAAATTCAAAAAGGCATTTCTTAAACAATCTACTGGTCTTCAACGAATCTCTACCACAATAATTTCGAACAATTTATTGAATGTAAAAAATTTATTTTGATTTTAAACATTTGTAAATTATAAAAAAATAAAAAAATAACTATTGTCCTGTTTTGCAAGGTAACACCATAATTAAATTTACATATCTAATTTAGAAAATGACTGAAGAGAGAAAAATGTCTTTACATAAGTAAACATTTTCACTTATTGATTATAATGCTGAACTCTTTGTGCCTGTTAATTAATCTCATTATAAAGCATAATTAGTTGAAACTTGAATTTTACCTGATATAAGTCTTTTCTAATAACTGCTTCATAGAGAAAAAAATTTCTTGTTTTGCTAATTCTATTATTTCCCTGATGAATTACGATCTTCTTGATAACACTTCTTGTTTTGTCAAACGAGAAATCAATTACTTTTAACTTGTTTTTTTCCATACAGTCAACTTATAATTAAAATTCAGGATAATCGAAAGATCATTTTACTGTATCTTCTATTCAAAGTGTTTCGAAAAAGAATATGTTATCCTTGTTATATCTGAATAAAACAATAACGTGTTAATTGCGTCTAACATTTGTACAAGTTTGACACTGTTTATTATTTCCTACTAATCTTTATATTGAAATCCAACATTCAACCATAACGGATTACTTACTCACAGTATCATGTTGAACGACTGGATCATACAAATTTCATTGTAATTACAAAATAATTAATTTTATTCTGTTGATTACATTAATGATCTTAATTGAACAGCTGTATAAATGTAATTAAAGTAAGTAAATATGTTCATAATGGATATGCAGTGTGGCGCCAGTTTAAGCACCGTTCTAAAGCAAGCTTTAGCATATATATATATATATATATATATATATATATATATATATATATATATGTATATATCATTAAATAGATGGACATTACATCAGGATGGCTAATAATTACATAGATTAAAATAGAAAAAAAGTAACTTTTTGAACTATGAAAAACCGAAAGTCATGCCAATGAAATCAGAGAAAATTCCAACAACAAAAAATTCTCATGCAAGAAAGATAGTTTCATCATTGTAACGAAACATTTTTATCACTATTTCTTTTTGAAAATATTAATTCAATGTGGTTTCTATTCATCACCAGAATGTATTATCGTTCTACCAATCTGATGTTTTGGAATAAACAAGTCACTAGTACAAGTTTTTATTAGGCCTGAGAGAGGAAATTTTAAAATATATTTGTAGATGTGAACATACACTGCTACTTGTATCTTAACATCAGAATAAACGATCGACCATGATGCAAACGAAATCCTTCAACAATGGTCAATCGATAAATCCTCTGAGATATTTAATTTTCTGTTTATCAGTCAGAATAACCAACTCTTCACTGACCATAGCTTGATGCTGTAATCTAAAGTCTATCGCTTTCATGATGACTTCGTACAAGTACACACACTTCCCTGACTACAACTTAGTCACATTTCACATAAAAAATAGATTTAGACCCATTCTTATAAGACTTGTTTCCAGCATCTTAACATGACTAATGAAATCGAATCAAATAATCTATGTTTTCTCTTTCATTCAATACCAAGGGATATTTTTTGAATATATATTTTTCATGTCATTCATTCATGGCAGATCAAATTGATGAGTTGTGCAATGCACGCTTGATCCTCAGAATTCATTTGAGAAAGGTCCTAATTTTGGATTTTATGAGCTGATCAGTTAACCTGGAAATAACATTTCCTACCCAGAAAATCCTTGACTGTTAATAGTTGACGTATTAATTTTTACACTATTTTCGTGGCTCTCTCAAGGACGTTTCTGTGAAGTATAAATAAACTCGATTTCCTGGGTGCTTGTAGAATACACTTTCTACGCCATATCAAGCCTTCTTCTCCTTCTACTGAGTGGGACCTTGAGATGCTCGGATTAGAGTAGCCTATCGCGTCACTGGATCATTTGTCTACGCTCTCGTTTACCGACTAAGATGAACTCGTAATAGTTTCAAGCATAGCAGTTGACGACCATAACAAGTTGATAAGTTAAGTTCCATAAACCATTGGAAACTCATTTTATAAATACAAAAATAAATATTGTCCAGTGTTTTAATTTTCTGCCGAAACGCTAAAATCAAATAATTTAAGCCTAAATGTATATCGGTGAGTAGGTGCTGCTGGTTGATTTCTAGCTTTGATGTCAATGTTTTATCGTAGAAAATATTTCTAATCATTTTGACGGCATTTTTTTACATATTATAAACGACTGACTGAGATAAAAAGTGACTTATTTAATTAATGATATATATATCTATTATTGTTTTCTGCCATACGAAAATACTGTACTGAAAAAAAACAATGTTCAACAAATGGTTGGTTATTTGAAAAATTATCGTTTTAAACGTTTTTATGAACTGTTCGTGTACAGTTTGTTTTTTGTTAGAGAATAAGCGGATGTCATATAAGTTTATTAAAAATGCACTTTTATTTTTAAAAATAAAAACAATCACTTTTTCATTAAAAATATTCGTTCATTTAGCTAGAGAATATTATGTTACATTCATTTGAAATGAGTTTGTTGAATGGACAAAAATTTAAATATGTAGTTATTGTTACATTTACTGAAAATTATTTAACAAACAACAATAACTTGATGTTATTTCATGCAGACGACATTTTCTGGAATTATGTTATTTTATTTTAAATAATGATGCATACATATATATAATATTAAGAAAATTTTGAATATTACCTATTTCCAAACTCAGTGAAATGCATAAATTTTAACAAGAAAGTCAAAAATTAATTAACTACGGTGTTTGAATGAACATAATACACGTGTGTTTAGGATGATTTCACTGTACATAAAAAGTAAGATAGGATTAAAAACACAATTTTACTATGACTAAAACAAATTCTAAATCGAAATAATTGTAGCTAGGTATTTTGTTTTAGATAAATCATTGCAGAGATCATTAGTGCATTTGACTTTTCATCAAAAAAGAAACCAAATCCTAAACAGTTTATTAAATGAACGGATATAGAAAAAGAGTTCACTTCAGAGTATTCTTACTTGTCTCAAAGAGCAACATAATGTTTCTTGTGTCAACTCTATTGGATTAGTAGCTATATTACAATAGACTATTTAATTTTCCATCAATCAAAATAGCTATCAAATGCATATATTAAATTAGATACACTTATTGACCACATTGGAAATGATTAAATCAAGACTCAGTTTGTAGCGTTGATAGTTTTAATGTTTCATTTTATGAGTTTTTTGAATCAATCATCCAACGTTATTTACTTCCTGATAGTTAAATTTATTTTCCTTTTATGTAGATTTTATGAGCTTTGGAAAATTGAAGCATAGACTAATTTTCATATACATTCTAGTCCTATCAATAATGTTACCTGAACAAACACCTTTACATTGATAGTTTACTACTTTGGATAACAAATTTATTTGAAATCATCAATCAGTCATTGTTAGACCACCATCAGAAACCTGGATGCACTGGACAGCCGTTTCGTC
The DNA here is from genome assembly GCA_944470395.2 of Schistosoma turkestanicum. NCBI lineage: Eukaryota > Metazoa > Platyhelminthes > Trematoda > Strigeidida > Schistosomatidae > Schistosoma > Schistosoma turkestanicum. Next base: position 19,561,427 of record OX103972.1, on the reverse strand, counting down.
CTGGTATGGGACTCACCAGCAGTTCGCATCCACGATTACTGCACCTCACAGGATTCGAAATCAGGACCTTCGGTATTGTGCGCGAACGCCTGACCATTGAACCACTGGGCCGGCATTCGGCGGTGTTAATTTCTAACTCTGAGTCCCATACAAAGACGAAACAGCAGTCCAGTGCTTCCAGCTTTCTAATGGTGGCAGTCTAACAATGACTTATTGATGATTTCAATTTAGATTTTGTCTAATGTTTTACAGAACAGCAAATAAGTTACCCAAACTGAAAACGGAATCTCATATGATTCGATTTAATAATTAACATACGTTTTAATTCTTACAATAATAAAAACTGATAAAAATATGATAATAGTGACATCGGAAACTAGTAACAACACAGTCAAATGAAAAACAATACTTGAAAAATATCATCAGTAGATTTGTCGGTGCTTGTACTGATTAAAACAACTGAAAAAAACGGATTACACAATAAGTAAAATGTAACATTAAAAACAAAAACATTATTTAAATTACAACGTTTTTGACGAATTTTTATTCAAAAAATCAACTCGGGTAAATGTTAACGAAATTTTTAAGATTGATTCAGGAAGCAGATATTGTCTATTAGAAATTCTGAACACGAAATTATAGTTACAAATGTTTTAATGTTTTTTGAACCAGTCTTGTTTTAATGGCTTTTATTATGCTCTATGTTTTCATTGATCAATATAGTTTTTATCAGGACCCTGAACCGTAGTAAATTAAATAATCATTGGACATCGAGCTTATTGTTACAGAGATTAAGCGTTGGCCAGTGAAGCCAGTGACCCTGTGTTCGACCTGTCTGTGTTTCGACCGGCGATGCTCACCACTGATGATTCCTATATTAGGACAAAATATTATTCAGTGCATTTCAGTTTTTCACGGAACCCCTGTTGTAAGTCTCAATGATTTAACATATTTATTCAACCTAACTTAAGTGTGTATAGTAATTTGTAAATTAGTTCTGCGTGTATATTACTGGTTAGTATCAGTTAATCTTAGTTTAGTTTTTAATTTCTCTTAAGAGAAAATAGAAAAAATCACAACTAATTTTTATCTTATTACATAATGTATTAGACCATGTGACATTTCGAAAACTGAGCACACCGATAAAAAAAGACACTGATGAATTTGAAAAATAAATTGCGCGCCATTCAATCAGTCAATAAAAAGTTTAAAAGATTTCAATTTTCTGTTTGATTCAGGACTTTTTTCAATATAATATTATCGATCACGATACAGATGAAATTATCATGAAACATTTTTGCTCCATTCGGTATCATGAAAATATGTAACCAAGTATCTGAGCTGATAATCTTATTACTGTTTCTTCTCTAGATAGTAATTTGAAACCAATGAATAATGCTTCAAATTAGAACTAGAAGCTCTTTACAATATTCAGATAATTAAGAACTTCTACCTTCAAGCACTTTTTTTATTTGATACAAAATTATGTAGAAATGTAAATTGCTCATATACATAAGTTCAACATTTAGACAAAGTTTATAACAAGAATGCGAAGATGCGTTAAGTTGTTTAATCAAAATATTACGAAAATATTACGAATTCAACTTAGTCGGTAAACGAGAGCGAAGACAAACGATCCAGTGAAACGATTGACTACTCTGATCCGAGCATCTCAAGGTCCCACTAAGTAGAAGAAGAAGAAGTCTTGATACGGTGTAGAAAGTGTATTCTACAAGCACCCAGGAAATCGAGGTTTTCAAGGACACAAATTGAGTTTATTTATACTTCATAGAAACGTCCTTGAGAGAGCCACAAAAATAGCATACTAAAATAATACATCAACCAATAATAGTCAAGGATTTTCTGGTTGGGAAATGTAATCTCCAAGTTAACTGATCAGCTCTTGTTCGAAAGCATAAAATGCAAGATTAGGATATATTTTCAGGTAAATTCTGGGGATCTGACGTCCCCAACGCCATTAGTTAATTCAAACAATAAACTAAAATTGACAAAAAGGACGATAAAGTGTGCGTATAGCATTCTCATTCATCAAGATGATTTGGATTTATTTGCTTTTAATTATGGTATTGAGTAGCAGTTTATTTATAAAAAATAACTACGACATTACAGTCTTTACTTAATCTAACGATTCCAACATTTTAAAAAATAGTATGTTAGTCATAGATTGTAAAACGTTTTTTCAAATCAACGGCTTTTATTATGCTCATGATAGATGTAGAAAAATTTAGAGATTTCACGTCTACCAACTTTTATCTATTAAAGAGTTAATCTATCAATCGTTTGGAAATCCTATGATTTTGAATCATGTTTTTGCTCTGTCCATTTCACTTTAGAATACAGAAACAACGGAAACATATTATGAGATATGGTCTTCGTTGTATGTGAAACCTAATAAATATAAAGAGTACAACGTACTAAAATATTCAATAATAGTATTTGTAAAAATTTTCTCACGGTTAAATTTCGTATCACTAACCTATTGAAGAAGAAACCTAGTGGGATAATTTTGTTAACCTTAAATGCCAGGTTGCTACTACTCAGCCTAAACAAACGTTTTGGCATTATATATTCCTATTTCATTCAAACTGGTCAGTAGAAGTTTGTATACAGTAAACGAGTTAGGATTTTCTTATTTAACGTCACATATCTACCATTTCTATCCAGATGTACAATTTAGTTCGAATATTACTATGATCGTCGAAATTCCACACAAAAATATTTTTGCTTGAAATGATATATATGTAATTCGTTGGTAACTGCAATGTTTTTCCTTATCCTCTTGAACTGTCTATCAATAAAGCTTTTCTAGTCATTTAAAAATCTTGATTTATCTGTATTTATGACTTCAAGGGGTTTGAAAATATTGTGACTTTCAATAACAAAAACTCGGTATTTGATATAAAAAAAAGGAGTGTGGATGCGAGATATGATATATATTTTAAACTTTTAAAAATGATCTCTCAATGCAATATATCGATTGACATGCATAAGTCAATGGTAAATCCTATTTTGCGCAATCACGCCTACATCTAAGAATATGAAGTACAGTGAATACATTACTAATAAAATTAATGAATATTTTCTTGCAACAAAGTTATTCACATACAGATAAAACAAAATCCCAAAAAACTGAAGAAAATATCTTTTCAGAAAAAGTTCACCATGATATCCAATTAACTATATGTAGTTGGTCAGTATAATAGTGTATAAGGGAAATATGTGACTAATCACATTTTTCATTTCAATAAAAAATATTTTGTTTTTATTCTACTAAGATAAAACTCTAATCAACATAACTATCATCAATTATCAAAAGGCCAGATGGTTAATATGATAAATGACTTTTACTAGGTTAAAAGTGAAATCAATACTTGGGCTGTAAAGTAAAAATCGCAACTACTAAATAATTAATAAATTTTGAAGATGTTATTTAAAGTGTGAAAAGAAAACCTTAATGGTAACTAACCTATCTAGTTTTCTTACCATAGAATGTGTCTAGAGCTATTCGTTATTCTCCTGACAATAAATCCGGTGTAGCCATCTACGAACTCATGAACTGCAGTCAACAAACAAGTACTTAGAAGCTTTATTGGACTATGAAGATTTTAACTACTGTTATACATAGTTTCGAAAGAGCAGCACTTTTATTTTCAGGCTGTAAATCGCTGTACAGAATCCGTGACAAATTATTTTTCATACTTGAATCAAACAGAACAGTTCACGACTTCAATAAAATAGTTTGTTTACATGAACCTACATGTCTTTATTTATCTATGATCTTCACTAGATGTATGCAGCGTTTAGCAAACAAAGACTAATGTGAAGTATCAGTATTTTAAATCGATACTGTATTATCATGGTATGCTAATATTCATGAATTTGCTTCTTTCAGGAATTTCGAAACAATGGACTAGTCACGTAAACATTCCACTACCAATTAATTGGTTGAAAGTTCAAATGTCACATCGCGATTACCAGCGATTACCTGTGAGGTAATTTTCTTGAAACATTTCACATCAGTTAGTCACAGATCTTTGTAGTTCTCGAATACTGATCACTCAGTTAGTTACCTTATCATATGCAGCACAAAGTAGTTTGAAGTTCAGAAAGGAAATAAAGTGAACATCGAATTACTCATACATATCAACGATACCACTGTGTGTAAATCGTAAACAATAATTCACCTGAAAGGATATTCACGAACAGATTAAAAAAAAAACAATTTAAAAACAAAAATCAACCTTTACACAGTCGGAAATATTCTGTTTCAGTTAACATTTGTTTGTTTTGCATGAATGTATAACAAATACCCCGTTGTCTTTGTACACAAATAGATAAGTATTTGCTTCTTTCTATGCTTATCTAATGAGTGATTTAGTTGGATTTTATTTTAAATCTGATGGTATATTTGTTTTCCTTTGACAGTCATAACCCTTCTGACGTGTTTCACATCAGCTACAAACCACCGATTCGTGCAGATATATATATATATATATTTATATTTATATTTATATGCTGAAATCATTTACAGAAATTTAAATACATATTATGTATTATTGAATGTTCATCTAAGTAGACAATAGAAACTAGAACAGATAATTGAAATACAGACATAACATGCACACCACTCATCGATATAAGTAACAATCAAGTAGACTGATAATTCCTTTTAAGAAAATTTTATACATGAATTATTTTAGTAATGATCAACAGGTATATTTTCTTCCAGTAATAACAATTTTTTCTAGCTTTTTTAGAAGATTAAGTTATTAAGATGTTTTGATTCAGTTTCAAAAGGATTATTATTCGCTTCAAATAGTACAAGCGAAAAGATGTTTAAGATAATGATAGCGGAGAATAATTCAAACTGAACAAAAAAATCTACTTTAAAATTATATCAACACTATGGAATTTGTTGTTCTAGTTTATTCCCATTAATGTTTTGAAATTCAAGTTGATCGCTTACGAATTGAACATTCATGTCATGCTTTTATACTCAGTTAAATAAGAAAACACTTGGAAAAAAATAAAATAATCGCAAAATATATCGCGCTAAAGGATTAGAGCAAAACATTCAGGTGAACAACGTATTTATACTGTTGTATGTATACGTACGATCTATCATGATTTTATTCACCTTGTGTTCTGAGCAAAATAAAATGACAGGACGATCGTTTGCATTATAGGGTTGTGGCGATTGATCGATTCATGATTTCAAAGTGACTCAGCAATTATCATCACCCTATCGTGAAAATTATCATGTTCTCACTAGTGACTAACTCCATGAAGAAGTTTCTCTGAGTTCTAGTAAGCAGTCGTGTCAAGTGAAAGTCAACTCTGTTTGTTTTTGGAGCACTGCTCACCAAAAACAGTGGATGAGGTTGTGCAAGACCGTGGATTGATCACAGTTAGACACTGAAACCGTTGGATGCTGGCTTGGTGGTCCCGAAGTTAAGCGTTCACCCGAAAGACCATTGATCCGGGCTTCGACTCTTGTGAATATCAGGACTCGTGGATGGGCATTGTTGATCAGTCCAATACCAGGACAAAACGGCCGTCGACAGCTTCCACGTTTCTAATGGTAGTCTAACATTCATAGATTCATGATATCAACAAATGACCATTAGCTTGTTATTATGAATTGATGTATGCATTGTGAATTATGAACTACATTTGAAATCTTTCTGATACTATCCGTTGGATCACTTTTATCGCATAAGTATTTTTTTCTTCCACATTTACTTGATACATACAGCACTTCTGCAGATCCAAAGTATACACACTAATGTCACCTGGATCAGTTAATATTGTGCTTCATGAATAAAACTCACAGTAATTGAGTTGAAGAATAAAATTGGTATTCATATGACAGTTGTACAATACAGTCACACTAACATTAGTAAACGTACTAGTTAATCGGTCTTGATGAAATTTATTTTTTATAAAAAGTAGGTCGACGACTACGGCTAGTTAGAAATGGAAGTAAACAAAGAATCAAACTTTTTAATCATATTAAGTAATTCTAATGTACTAATCTAAATAAAAACCAATGGATGCATGGGTTTTTATCGATTTGAAGCAAAAAAAACACATGGGTTTTCTTTTGACTAATCAAAAAGCTTTTAGATGTATTGTCAATGAAAACAGTTTATATTGTTACTTTTATGAAGTGATCTAGTAAATTATCAATATGACCTTGCATATTGTGCTTGGTAAGAATTCATATATCAGCAGAGGGTGTTCATTCAAGAGTGTCAGCAGTATGAAGCCTTATAATCAACCATAAAAATCATATTTCTTAAACAAAATGATGTATGCAATTAATTAATTTCTTAAAGGATGATAGCCTAGAGTCAAGTGGAATGCACTTACAGATATATGCTTAACTAAACTTTCGCTGAAAATTACTGGCTAAAACTGACTGGTTGTTGGGTAATCAATATAACATTACCCTGAGAAGAAAATAAATTTGCGCTTATTATTAATAAGCCACACAAGACTACTAGCAGTATTTTTTTTATTGACTAAAACAAAATAAGTGACAAGAAAACAAAGATGAATTCAAGGATAATTAGATTTATTGAAGTTGTGTTTTTGTGGGTAAATATGTGTAAAGGGTATACAGAAATCACTGAAAATAACTACTGTGTTTATAATAAACTTCCGAAACTTTATTAGTTTAAGCGAACACTATTATCATGATGTTGTTAAGACAATGACTAATAAGTTCAAAAAGATAACTTAAATAAGTGCAGCCGACTCAGTAAACTCTAGAAAACCGTCGTTAATGTCATAACCCATGTTGTGTATGCTACTGATAACCTTGCTAATGAGTAGTACGCAGTGGATATGCAGCGACGATTTATCCTGAAGTTCCACATGCCGAAAAATTTGTCCCCTTGATAAATATGCAACAATATATATGTTATACATTGAATGTACATTCTGAGCATAGTATAAGCCTCAAAGTCCAGTGTAAAATACAGTGCACAACTTAAAATGATAATGGGAACAATACAGAAGAATAAAAAGTAATACATTTCATTTAAAAATCAATTAAACAAGTTAAAATGCCCAATAAATTACAAAGGATCTATTGTGTGATGAAATTACAGATGTAAGCATTTTATCATCACATTTTCTATTATTCTTCAAAAATAAATTGAAGCTGTTATCAAACCATAAAAGTCTGAAAAAAAATGTACTAGAAAAACCTTCAGCATTTTGATCGATATTCCAGACCAATTATCATTCATTATCTGTGAGTTTTTCTAAGGCTTTTAAAATGCTATGAGCTAATGATTTACTCTTTTAAATTATTATCTTATACTAAAATGTTAATGCAATTACTTGGTACAATACTCCATTGCTGACATACATTTTAATTTAGTTTTTCCAATAGAAAATTGCTTAATATCAACAAAGTATATTGGTACTTTGCTAAAAGTGTATAGAGGCAAATAGAATGAATTTGAACTTCATACACACGACAACTCTAGTCAACAAACAATTGAATCACAATGACAGTTCATTTGATTTTTATTGTAACATTTTTAGTACCGAATGCCTTAGAATCAAATTTTGAAGTAGCAGACAGAAATTGTATTAAAAACGGTCTCATCCCACAATTGACTGTCACGAGTTAACTGAAAACATACCTTAGTGAAATATTTACAGAAACCAGAAACCAGAAACAAACATTGTACTCTAATACGTACATACATAAATATATACACATATCTAATGAATGTATAGTAAGTGATGTTCAATGCACTTTAATTAGATTTTATAAAATTTTGAGGAGTCCACGCTTAAACGACATTTTTCAACATTTCATTTCAGTTATGTTTTCAATGAAAACAGTATTTTACAATTTTGGGAAAAGCAAATTTACATACAGTTAGTTGTTTAAAATCAACATTATTTAATTCATAAGATAATATATATATATATATATATATATATATATATATAAATGTCAGATTATTGACCAATAAAGTATCGTGAATTCTATTCCTATAATATGGAAATTACGAATCAAAACAGCGAAACAATCAGGATTGAAAAACCTTCACTGCTGGAACACACACACTCACAAACGTATGAACACAATGGTATTAAAAAGGGCAATTAAACGCAAATCATTTGTAGACCACAATGTGAAAAAAAAATCGTGATCAGGCCCAGCAGTATAAATTCTTCCTAAAAACTGTTGAACTCTTAGTTATTTGACTTGGGATTTTTCAGATTTTATGAATTATGAATATAGTATCTATAAATAAAAGATGTATTCGAGGTGCTTCAATTTTACAGTACACTAGAAATAACATTAACCAAAAAAGATAGAGATAATTTAAAATAACATGACATTGCTCACAAGTTTTGTTCTTTCGTAGTAATTATTATAGCATACAGACAACATACACTACAAAATAATCATGTCAAACAATACTGATATTACTACAACAAGTGTTACTGCTGATAATATCAATGATAATAGTAGTGAGACGAAATCAGAGAAAATTATGCAGATGACTGCGTCCATAGATGAATTAATTTACGGATTATATCATATTACAATGGAGATATCACCTACCTGTCGTCAAGCGGCCACATTATTCTTATCAGGATTTTTTGTTGTCGGCGTACTTCGTAAGTTTGAATAATTTATTTTATTGAGTCAACACCTTTTTGTAGTAAATTGTCTATTATCAAGTGTCAGAACTATTTCTGACAATGTTTTTTTTGACTAACACAAGACACGAGTTTTTAAATATTCCTCATTTGGAAGCAAATTTTTTCATGCATTATTTGCATGGATCATGAGGCTTTGTCATAAATCCGAAATATAACTCTTATTTATTATTACCTCAAGGGGAATGCAACCGGTAGTATCAAAGCTCCGTTTAAGTACAGGTCGTAAATATGATCCCAATGGAGACACGAAATTGCCGAATTTGAAATATACTGTGCATGGAGAAACATACATGAAAGCCTAATAAATAATAAACTACCGTTGTAGTTACAAAATATGATATTATGATTAGGAATAGGATTGATTGCAGCAAATATTGAATAAGTTTGGAAATGCTCTACAATTTCACGTAAAAACCATAAAAGTAAAAAATAGCAGACATTGGGGTTGATTTTAAAACAACACTATGGGAAATACATATGCTTTTCACCGTTCACCGTGACACTAATAATACCTTACTGAAAACTTTTATGCAAGTTTTTCTCAAGTTTCATTCCAAAGCATTAAGGAATTCGCTTTTTTAGATTTAAAATTAAACATCCTTTTTAGGAAAAATTTCATAGTATGGACTAAATATTATTAAGAATCAACACCAGATGTCAGTATTTTTGGATCTAACTGACTGTGTATAGCTATTTCAGTCATCCATGCAAAATGTAATACTGTGAATTATTTTGAAAATTAAAAATCTTTACACACTGAAATCATTGTCAGACCACCATTACAAACCTTGGCAACTGGACGGCCTTATCCACGACTCCTACTACATGCACTACTGAGGAGTCCCATCCGAGGACGAAACAGCCGTCCAGTGCTTCTAGGTTTCTAATGACGGTATAAAAATGATTGTTTGATGATTTGAATGTGTAAAAACACTAATCTCCATAACTTTAATTGAAAAAGATTAAGAGTAGCTTTTGCAAACATTATCGATTTCAATCCTTGCTATTAGAAAACCGGATACATAACTAATTAACTGAATTTAGCTGGAACTTTACTACTTCTGGCTATCATTGCTTTCGTTATAATCACTGATTTCATCAAACATGATTTAAACAAGTTTGTCGTAAATAAGCTTTTCTGTTATATTGTATTCATAGATTTCACTGATCAGTAAACACTCTAAAAGTAGAAACGTCTTCAGTCACATGAAACACAGTATCCTATTACTAGATTATCAAGACAAATATATATTTAATTTTGTTTAAAATTTTATTATCTGATTTAAAATTGCTGAAACATTGAACAAGTACGCTAATAATGCCTAACATTCCTATAATTTGAAGTTGCAATAAATTGTCACCGAGAAATGATGATAGTTAAGCTAATTTAAGATGATAAAAAAACACTGTTAAAGGAATAGTTAAGTCACATTTCAAAAATGAACAGCTGTCGTCTATCAATAGCACTATTTTTTTTAAAAAACAGAGCTGATATTTTTCCTACATCATACTTTGCTTGATACATTTCGGTATTCAATTTCTATCCCGTGTGTAAAACCATTCCATCTACGTCAGAATCTGTATATCAGTACCAGAAAAACTCAGTCTGTATCTCATTGTTTGTTTTATTTTGCCTATCATGAATTAAAATTTGATTAATGAAATCATCATGATAAGAAGTATTTGCATATCTCTTATTTTTTATTAACTTCTGAGTGTTTTTATTAGCTTGTCATTCGTTGTAGTGTATCCATTCTCTCCGAATGTGCATGACGCCTGAATAAAATAGACACTATTTCAGTGAGTGAAAGCAACTAAATTTGCAATTTCGAATACTTAAATATTCATTCTAAAGTAACATACTGATACAAATCACTAGATATTGATTACGAATCATGGTTTTTTTTTTACATGGTTCTGTTAATTTTTTAACATTAAAAACAAAAATTAAAACAAGGCAAATTCAATTTCACAAACTGCATCCACAATGAGCTTTTTTAATGATAATAATTAGTTAAACTAATTTGTTATTGTTTAAGCATAATTTACAGTTTTACCATTATGTGCGTAGTAGTTAATTTATCATGTTAGTCATTTAACTGAAATTTAATCAGTAACCAATAAAATCAAATCTAAGTTAGATAACTGACGACAGAATTTATACACTCGAATTCATTTGAGTAATTGTTTATTCTCATGAAATGTAAGATTTCAAAAATAGTTACTTGTATTGCGTTTAAATTGGATTATGTTTACCGGAAAGTTTCCTAATATCACGCGTAATAGGTAGATTGAACATTGATTTAGTGAATTGTAACTGCGCACGCTATTATTATTATTATTCGTAAACTAAGGAGAAAATTTTTTTTCTCCAGTTAATTTTATTTAGCGTAACAGTGTCTTTATAACTAATATTTTAGTATAATTCATTGAGTTAAGCAAATCAACAGTATTTCTTGCAAGATTTTTTGGAAATTTTATGTTATTTTATCAAAACGATCTCCAGATCTTGTATGTTACTTCGTAGATGAAAGGGAAATACAGTAAAATACGCTTTTGATATGACTAGTCGTGCATTAACTTATGGTTATATGGTTTCATAAAAGGGGAAAACTAAACTGAAAGGAACTAAATATCTACTTTAATTTGCACATATTTCAACACTATATACTTTAAGGGACTGAATATTAGCTACCAAAATACTCTTTTTATCTTTTATAAGCTACAATAATTGACAAAGACTAAACTCATGATAAATTTGAGTTGATATAACTCCATTTTAGACGTTAATGATATTCTAGATGTTTGAATCATCAATAAATCAGTTTAGGTTTTTGAAAATTGAATATACTAACACCATTGATACGCTTACTGAAATTCCTTTACCCTTCTAGAGTTTGTAGAACTTTACTACCTTAACACACATGAATAACTATAATAGTAAGTTTTTCTATTTGTTTGTTGCACTTAGCACATCAAATTTCAGCTTTGATGAATTTTCAGTGGGTTTACACTTTTATGCATGACTTAAGCATATGTCATTAAATCAAAGGGTTTTTTTAACAAAGTCAATATATATTATAGCAGTTACATATGATGATTTGGCAGCTTTAGCAATTTAGACGATCATGTACAACTTCTATTACTCTGTCTTATCAAGATGACATTATGCGAGTAAATACTACTGTCAATCATTGATTACATTTCATGTTCAAATGCCTTTTACTAAGATAGTTAATCTGTGTTTCTCCAAATAAGTAAAAAGAACACTTTACTAAATTAACAAATACACATGCAAATATTTTCTTTTTGCTAGTAAAGATACACTCCCTTATATATATGTAGTTATTTAATATAGTTTTTGTAAATTCGAAAATGATATATTATCTTCTGATTGTGCAGAAATGCAATCACTACTTATCACAAGAACATAGTACAGTTAGTTCAGCTATATATGTATTTTTATCATTACACCGATATTCTGTTGGCATATAAAATATTTATCAAAATACTGACAGAAAGAATTGCTATACAGTAAAGAAAAGCCTGTCAGACAATTATGTAATAATTCCAATGTTTGAAAAAAAAAAATCATCAAATCAACTAAAGTTTTGGCTGAAAAACAAATTAGTAGCAAAACAGTTTTCGGACATGCGGATATTTGTATAATTATTTGTAGAACTTGCAAAATGTAAGTTGGATTGTTCAACCTGATTAATAATAAGTTTTATTACTAGGATATGAAAGTAATGTGATTTTAAGTGCATATCTTGACGTACAAACATTAATCACTAGATGACCTATTTTGTTCCTATGATGTTTCTACAGCCTACAGAACTCACTTATTAATTTGACTAAAATACAAAAGTTATCATTTCGTATATAATTCCATTAACATCGTTATTAAAATCAAGTCGAGATCTCCCAACAACCTTGATGTCGACTGGGAATATTGACAAAGCCTAAAACGTATCACCAGTGATTAAATTTTTTTAAATGAAATATATAACTCTGTTTCGATTGACTGATTAAGAAATAAAAGCAATTGCATAAAATCTAATTCCATATTACCCTCAAACAAATGTGATGAGAACACAATTTTACATAAAAAACATTTCAACCTCTTCGTTGAAAGCATTTCTTTGGAAATCATAAAGCGCTTTGCAAATGGTTTATCAATAAAGTTGATAACCGTTTTCTAAAACTGCATAGTTTATCAAGTTTTTAAGTAAACCTCGTAAGCGAACGCAGAAAAGACTGCAAATAAGATAAAATGCGTATCTTGGAGATCACTTCTAGCTAGAACCCATCTATTCTGTAGAAAGATACTTTATTTTTATAATTTATGAAAACATTCGTTCATAATGATAATTTCAAATGAAAGGTAGCAATGAACAACTATTCAATTAATTTTGGTTTCCATTTAAGATTAATAAATTCTTATGAACTTGAACAATAATAGTTTTGTGTATTTACTTTAAAACTCCAATAGAGAATGTTTTACTATTGTCATTATTATTCCTACTGAACATTCATTCGATTCATGCAATTTGTAAATAAATTTTTAGTAAATGACAAATAGTTTTCTTTGACTTCAAATTTTTTATTGCGCTTGTTTAACTTGTATCAAATCATAAATATTTATATTTATTTATATTTATTTATATATATATTTATATATATTGTTTACGGAGGCTAACTTAAAATCAAGTAATATTGTCAGAAAGCGATTGCGTACTAAACAGAAGTTTGAATACTACTATTATATGGTATGTTAGCAAAATACTGAAATTTAAAAACTATTCATCGATAAGACTGATCGATAGATTACCTAAAAAAATGTTTGTAATTTGGGATTAGTTAAGTTGAACAACGAAACCCACACTGATGAATCACAATCGCATTAAAAAATATACTTAATTTACTCATGATTAACATATTTGAATCATTAAAAACATTAAAAGCTTTCTAAACTACTATTTGAACTAAAACTAATTCGTGATTTACAAAAAGATAGATTTATTTTGTATACAACTTAGCACGGGCATTAAACGTGATATAGGTTTTTACAAAAATGTTTACATTTCGTTGATTATAACTTACAGTGCATATTGTTCGATTTGGTATTTTTGAATTTTAGATTTTCGCCAACTTGCTTTGCTTTTGACTTAGACGCAGTGTCTGTCCTCTTAAAAAAAGGTCACACTTACTGAACGATAGTCAGCTTCGTAAAATAGCATAGTTATATAACATGAATATTAAGAGTTAAAGACAAACGTAGGCTAAGAGTGTTGATCATTTCACGCATTTCATTGAATGATCAAGTGAGCAATGTTGTGGTTAGGCAAAAGGTACGAGACATAAGCTGAGAATCGGTTAATGAGGTTGTAAATCTTAACTACCCAGATGGTTAGGATATGCGATACGCAGGTCCGACGATCTGCTACCATTGGCTATGATTTACTAACATTGAATTTCCCTAATTTGAAGAATATCAACATAGTTTAATTTGTTTCATTGATGTATGTACAGAAATTTATGTATAGAAATGAATTCAGTTGTTATATTTACAAAAGAAACTAAAGACCAACGAATCATTCATCTGCTCATGTGATAATTAACTTATTTTTTATCAGTTTGCTATAACAAAATCGAAACTATAAAATATTAAGGTATTTGACCTGGATTTAAAGCACAGCGCCACTTACAATTTAAGAACTAGAATAATTGTCAGCTATCTACGATAAAATATATTTCAAAATACTTAATAGAAGAAAAACGTTTTACTAACGTAGTCGACATTTATTAGAAATACCTGATTCCAATCTTAAATATACCCAGTTGTTCAGTTTAGTTTTCTGAGGTCTTAGCTGCTCAACATTTGCAGTTTTACAACTAGAGATCACATGATTTGAAAGCAGTTTTATTCGTCATTACTTTTAGTTTCTTAATGATGGGGCATAAGACAGTTATTTTGTTTGAGTATGTGACCTCTCGACACGATAAACTCACAGTTTCTCCATGGATTGAATTGCATGTGATCTCAACTATAAATCCCATTACATGAAGAATATGAATATTGACGATGTAAATCTAAGGACATTGTTTTAAAAAAACTTCTAAACATTCATGAAATAATCCAAGAAGATTTAGTTTACGTGATGTGATAAAAACGTTCTCGAATATCATATAAATCAATAAGCATTACCAATCCAATATTTTTGCTACAACATACCTTAACCAACGTACTTTTTATTTTCTATATTTTATTTAGCAGACGATCGGTTATAGTAAGATATATCAAATACTCATTGATCATTGATTCTATCTCCACTGCAGACTGCATATAATATCTTCAGCAAAAGAAACGATCAACTTAATAACCAATAGAACACTATTAAGTCAATAATCATTTGACAGTTTAAGTTGTATTCATTGATACATACTTGATAACATACCTATCCAAGGTAAAGCGAAACACTCTAGTTTTCAAAAGGAATTTATTTATGTTTTATAATGGTTTCACTAATTAGCAGAGTAAATGATTAATATTTTCAGCATACTTAATAGTAAAATGTCAAATCTGGTAAGTGCAAAAAATAGGCTTTGGTAAATATCAAGAGGATATGGAACAGATAACGTGATATTTATTGAAAGCGATTCATGAAAATGAATCAGTTTTTAACACTGAACCCCTCAAACAAATAATTAATGAATTCGTGTTCATTTGAAGTTGAAATTCTCTGATAAGCGATTTCTTCACAGGTATTTTATCTCTCCGATTTCAAAACTGTTTAGTCGACCCTTTTATGTATTATCCTAGAATAACGTTCAATACGACTGAAGAAAAGTCGAACAAGAGCGGAGAAAGTTACCGCACAAGCTGCATACACAGCAGCAAACAGGGAAGTGAAGAAGAGCATCAGAGCTGACAAACGAAAATACGTGGAAGATCTAGCAACGACGGCGGAAAAGGCTGCAAGAGACGGAAACTTGAGACAATTGTATGAAACTACAAAGAAGCTCGCCGGGAACTATCGTAAACCAGAACGACCAGTGAAAAGCAAGGAAGGCAAAGTAATCAGCAACACTGAACAACAGCGAAATAGGTGGGTAGAGCACTTTAAGGAACTATTGAATCGGCCAGCTCCACTGAACCCACCCAACATCGAAGCAGCATCCAAGGACCTCCCAATTAATATTGGCGCACCTACGATTGAGGAGATCAGTATGGCCATCAGACAAATCAAGAACGGCAAAGCAGCAGGACCAGACAACATTCCAGCAGAGGCAATGAAAGCAGATGTAGAAGCAACTGCGAAAATATTTCACATCCTCTTCAAGAAGATTTGGGATGAGGAACAAGTACCATCAGACTGGAAGGAAGGATACCTGATCAAAATACCAAAGAAAGGCGACCTCAGCAAGTGTGAGAACTACAGAGGCATCACTCTTCTTTCAATACCAGGCAAAGTCTTCAACAGGGTATTGTTAAACAGAATGAAGGACTTCGTAGACGCCCAACTTCGAGATCAACAGGCCGGATTTCGGAAGGATCGATCGTGTACTGACCAAATTGCTACATTACGGATCATTGTGGAACAATCAATTGAATGGAACTCACCACTCTACATCAACTTCATCGACTACGAGAAAGCATTCGATAGCGTGGACAGGAAAACACTGTGGACTCTTCTTCGACACTACGGGGTGCCTGAGAAAATAGTCAACATCATACGGAATTCTTATGATGGATTCAACTGCAAAATCGTGCACGGAGGACAGCTAACCGACTCTTTCGAGGTAAAGACCGGTGTCAGGCAAGGTTGCTTACTTTCACCCTTTCTCTTTCTCCTGGTCATCGACTGGATTATGAAAACGTCAACAGCTGGAGGGAAGCACGGTATCAACTGGACAGTTAGGACGCAGCTGGACGATCTGGACTTCGCAGATGATCTGGCTCTTCTATCGCACACTCAACAACAAATGCAAGAGAAGACGACCAGTGTAGCAGCAGCCTCTGCAGCATTAGGTCTCAACATACATAAAGGAAAGAGCAAAATTCTCCGATGCAACACAACATGCACCAATCAAATCACTCTTGATGGAGATGCCTTGGAGGACATTAACACCTTTACATATCTGGGCAGCATCATCGACAATCAAGGTGGATCGGATGCAGATGTGAGGGCACGGATTGGCAAAGCAAGGGCTGCATTTCTACAGTTGAAAAATATCTGGAACTCCAAACAGATATCAATCAACACCAAAATAAGGATTTTCAATACAAATGTCAAGACAGTTCTAATGTATGGAGCGGAAACATGGAGAACTACCAAAGCCATCATCCAGAGGATACAAGTGTTTATAAACAGCTGTCTACGTAAAATACTTCGTATTCGTTGGCCAGACACCATCAGCAACAACGAACTGTGGGAGAGAACAAGTCAGATTCCAGTGGAGGAGGAAATCAGGAAGAAGCGGTGGAAGTGGATAGGACACACTCTACGAAAAGCACCTAACTGCGTCACGAGACAAGCCCTCACATGGAACCCTCAAGGCAAAAGGAAAAGAGGAAGGCCAAAGAATACATTACGCCGTGAAATAGAGAAAGATATGAGAGGAATGAACAAACATTGGACAGAACTGGAGGAAGAAGCCCAGGACAGAGTTGGTTGGCGAAAACTGGTGGGCGGCCTATGCTCCATTTGGGGTAACAGGCGAAAGTAAGTAAGTAAGTACGACTGAAGAAAAAACTTTTGTATTCAATAACACAATTGACTAGTCTCCGTAAATTTGTCCATTGAGAAGAAACATTCGTTAAGTAGCTTAGAATAACTTAGTGGGTCAACACAACTCAGAAGTAATTAAAAATTAATCTACTTGGTTATAATATTAACAGAAAACAAAATTACTCTTCATGACAGTTGAAATCAGCCTTTACTTTTATTTCATTATTTTACAAAACTGTGACTAAATTTTTAAACTTATGATATTCATTTCGTCATTACGTTATTTGTGTTTTATTTCTGATTTACTCAGCAGACGATTTCAAGCAATTTAAAAAAAATTTGAACAGATAATTAATTAGAGCAATGCAAAATCAAACTATTCCCATTGATTACGTAAACGTCTAGAATTATGTCATTAGGTTATTTCACACTAGCCATTCAAAAATAATCGAGCGGAAATATGCAATATCTTATTTGATTTTTTCTTTAAAATTATTAATTAAGCTTTTTCTCATTGACTTATGAAAGGAAATGATAAAAGCGTTAATGAAACGATTTCATTATAAAAATCTAACATCGAATAGAAAAAAGTTAGCTTTGCAATGAAATTTAATTGTTAATTTTTTTTAAACTGAAAAAAAGACATTCACGAATATGTTACCGATGAAAAAAGGTTTCTAGCTGTTCATCAAGGTTATCTATTGCATTATCAAATGTACACTTTTTAAAGCTGTTTCGTGATATACAATTTTTTGGAGGTAATAAACAAGTTCGGACAATATGTTTTAAGCGTTTCTTTTATGAATTGTTTCTGGCATTCATTTGATATGGAGACCGGCATTTCATTTTCTGAATAAGAAATCACTTTTTTACTGAATGGTTTAATTAGTTGCACGCTCTACAGACTAAAGAATGTATTTTGAAGTAATATGAAATAATTCCTTGTTTTCTCAGTTGAAACAAGTACGAGTTGTTAACACTAATGTTTTCTTAATTCTGTTTTTAATCCGGTGTCAAGAATTGAATTTAACCAGACAACAACTCTGCAATCAAGCAAGATTGAAAAGCTTTTCCATTTTCGTTTGAAACTCTTCAACGTTATGAAATGAAAATCCTGTCCGAGATGAACCAAAACATTTTTTGCTACAAAATAAGTGCGTTAACTTAATGGCAGTGAATTGACATCTAATTACAATTATACCGAGCTTTAAATCGAGTGTCATTTGGCAATTCTATCGGTCACAGTATTTTAGCGAAAATTCGAGAACAGTTTTTGATCAAAGTATTCAAAGACTTCACTTGGGAAGTAGGGCAATGATTTCAAAAGTCTGATATGTTCGTCACAAAACTAATTTCGAAATCCATTTAAATAAAAGAAGCTTGAGAAATTATTTATCATTTACTTTAATCGGAAACATTTATAAACAGTGTACTGCATATCTTGCAAATATCGATTATATTCAAAGTGATGTTATTCAAATTATTTTCTGAAACCAGCCGACAGACTGCTATTGACTGAAGTCCTGCCAAAGTTTACAGATACTTATTAACTTCAGACTCTGTCACTTGTCCAATTTACATTATTGTTTTAAGGCACGAAAAAAAGATTTCTTCACAGATGAACAGTTTGAGAAGTTTCATTTACGACAAATAGTTATAGCAACCTTTAATATTCTGATAATAATAGCGTTTTACACAAACAAATATATATCTTATATCATAAGTTGCTAGATACACTAAAAAGATACTTTCACCTTCAATGGTATTAGAAAAACAATGATATTGAAAGGTTGAAAGTAATTCTTTGCCGATCATAAATCTTGACTAGTTAGATTTTTAAATATTCAACTTTTATGCACACACTATATTTATTGCATAAACTTATAACGTACCGGAAAGAATTTGATATATTTGTTGTTTTATGATTGTACGCTTAGTAATTCACTGCGAATAACGTTGTTGTTTTACTATTTACTTTACTTTAAGTTTTTAATGACAAACTGTAGTTTATGACTATAATACAGAAATATACTTCAAACACATGAGTGCTAAAAATTTATTTTTGAAATTACTTTTTTTCAGTTAATTATTCAGCTTGGTTGCCTTTTTGCGTAAATTAATTAGGTCGATCAATATCTTGCAATGAAATATAAGTGATATAAATTAAACCCTCCACTCTTTCCTCTCTAAATTATGATTTAGTTAGCGATTTGAATCATAATTGGTCAGGTGAATCCAGAAAGGTAGGCCTTTTTTCTTTCTATATAATCTAATTTATAACCAAAAAAAAAGTAATAAGCGCTTCTTAAGTAGAGATGGATGGAGGTTAACTGTGGAATCCAAAATTTCAAACTAATCTATGGCAGCCATAATCATCGATGAAAAACTCCGAACAACTACCAAACAATAACTGAAGAAGCCCATTTTCTTCGCTGTAACGTATTCATCCTTTTTCGATATTCCAATGTTAGGTGATGTGTGATTTCTACTAATTACATGGCTTATTGCAACTAACTACAGTCAAGACATTATGCTGTTGAACATTAAAATCCGTAACCATAAAGAATAATTGTCTTATTTTATCAAAGTGATAGTTCCCAATGTTTTTATCATTATGCATAATTTATCTTTATTACAAATTAAACAAAATTGAACATTGACAAAGATGTACTTTTTACTATTCGATAAACACATAAATTTGTGTTGTAAGTGCAAGCACGAACAACTATCTTCTGTGTTGTAAATGTATAAATGTATAAATTTCTATCTAAATTTATGTTTTATTTTGCATTTAAACTTAATCATTTATCCGAAATTGTTTCTATCTATGCATAATTTATTCCCTTTAGTTTTTATTTCTTATTTCACCCGCTCATTAATTTAACAATAAAAATCTAAAGAAAAAATAAAATATAATTATGCATTTAACTAAACAGCTTTTTATTTTTTGTGGAGAAAACTACTAATAAATACTTTCCTAGCATTTCACACAAACTTTCATTTTTATAATCAGTAATTTTTCTACTGAACAAGCGGAAGGAAATGTTTACTCACAAGGACAATGTTCAAGTACTAAAAAGTAATGTCACCGAATTGGTACCTTGAAAGTATTAGCTTTGATCCAGCACTATCTGTTGTGATGCTTTGAGTGTGAAACATTGAGGAGGTATCGCAAAGATGAAGCTGATATCTACCACTTCCTTGTTTTCAGAAGTTTTTAACGGGTCATTTCGTGTTAAAGTTGACCTACTATATTTATTGTCTGATGGACAAATTAGGAAAACATAAAATTTAAAGTTCCCATGTGTTCCACTAACCCTTCAAGTCATATAATAATAAGATTAATTTAGCATACCCAATCTGAGTCTATGTTTACAAATTTGAGGTGCATACGGAATTTTAAGATGTACTAATGTACACAATGAATTAAAGATGAAGTAATTGCGTTAGACTGACGAAAGGAAAATAACCTAAAGTATGAATCCGACTGGTAATTTATTTAACTTATACAAAACTTGAGGAGCTTTGATTTTGATTGTCGTATTTTTTAACTGCCTATTCCCACAACCGTCTAGTAGGAAACAATACAAAGTAAGGAAATCGTACTTTACGTTTGAGCTTTGATTGATGTGCATAATGATTAAAAAAGATTTTCATAGAAATCCGTTTAGTTTTCAGCGAATCTACTTCGTTCTCCATGGAAAAATGGGAAACGTGGACACCTTTTCTCTCTTAGCTTGGAGCGTTTCAGTAGTAGCACTTCTAAACTAGAACCAACAACCATCAGAACACTCGGCGATCAACTTGTTCAGTCCATGACGTGTTATTTAAGGCGTAGAACAATCGACCAACTCTTAGACTATAAGTTGACGGCCTTTAAAATGAATCTATATATAATTTTGATGACGAGCAACCGTCACTTATTATCAACGTTTTTTTCCGGTTTTATAATCAAGTTTTGCTAAAAAGGTGGTCTTGATGGTAATCATAAATGTCACTGATACATTTGGGATAACATACTATCGCATAATTAAATTTATATATTTGAAAAATACGATGAAAACTAATCTTCCTACTTTAGTTTTTTTATCAGCCCGTATTGTCTTTAGGAAATTTACCTCGGGTGATTCTTTATATTGACGAAGAAAATTTTGACTATGTAAAAAAACTTTTGTTGAGAATGTATGTAGATACATCTATCCCGCTATTTGTCTTGTCTACTTGCTGTTATACACACATGACTTCATATTTATACGTTGTTGGATGATGGCTAGCAATAGAATCTAGGACTCCAGTTTCTCCTTATTTGAGACTTGTCAGCTAGATGTATCTGCTTACGACGCTTGTCAATTAATGGCTATTTCAAGGAAATCTGCTCAGGATACATGTATACTAAACGAGACTGATCACTTACAATCCCAAATCATCAATGGAAAGATCCTTATATCTAATAAATATCAGTGAAAAATTAACCTCATTGTATAGGTCATTGTCTATCTGAACTTAGTAGATAAGTAGATAACGCAACAGCTTTTAAATCGGACGGTTTTTAGTGTCCTGGAGTAGCAAGGATTTTGGGCGATAGGTACATCCGATTGACAGGTCCCAAACAGGAAAAAAGGCTCGTCCTGGATTCTGCTTCTGTCTTCATTCCTCTACACTAAGGACTTAGTTTTGTTTAGGTTGTTAGGTCCTCCAAAATCTCTTGATTAGGCCCTTAATTTGTATATTTTCCTTGAAATTTGGATTTCTTAATTTCGAGCAAAAAGGCCTCTTATTACCTTCAGTGCGTGTTTCTCATTTGGTTAGTCTTCTCATTTCGTGTAATATTTTCGATCTCTACCAAGGATCCTTTTTGTATTGTGTAAATAACGCTTGAATTAATTGCTTATGAATTTTTCACTTAAGGCTGCTTGTAGACTGTGCAATCCTCCTGCTGACCTTGGACTTCTTTCTTTAGTTAGTTGGGCTGGGCCGCAGAGTATAGATATATTTGTTGTAGAATCACTAGTTTACGTTCTGTTCACCGATATCTAGTTGTATCTTCATTAGTGCAACTATAAAATTATTACCTTACTTAAGAACGAAAATCAATCATACATTACTAATAATAGTAACTGTTTTAGAAAAGAAAATACCCACGATTAAAATGTTTATTGGGACTATATTTTGAAACTGAAATATGAACTAAACTGACATTCTATCGCAAAATAAATTATTAGAAATTAAAAAAATAACAAACTCATAAAATCATAAGTGGAAAGATTTTATCATGAAATGGAAAGTTTTTGTTACATGTTATCGATAATAATGACCGTTTCCATTGATTTGATCACTTCCTGCTGCTTTCTAACAACCCAAGTAACACTCCCCAGTATATATATATATATATATACTGGATAAAGGAAGTAAGCAACGTGATTTCTAAAACCCAACACTAACACATTTTGTTTAAATTGTATGTTATTATGCCACAGCTATAAATATGGTGCGGGTAACTTAAAAAGTAATACTCATTGATATGAAACAGTATCAAACTAATATTTTTTACATTTTTTAGAATCCATTTACAAATTCACATTCAAAATTAAAATTAAATAAGCGACATCATCCTCCACAAATGTTTGATTAGAAAACCGACTTAACTAAAATTTTCTTTCATGTCCATATAAACTGATTTTTGAAATACACTTAATAAATATGCTTCTATACACAACATTTAGAGAGATCTATAAATTTAAGTCCTTTGCAATAATCTGATCTGTACGACCAGATTTTCACGTTGATGAACAAGTACTGCATATAGTTATCGAAATTGTGTAGTTGTCATTATGGCATAAGAGCTGATGAAATCATATATGAATAATGTAACATGTATAACAAAAACTGATGATAGATTAATCGGAACATTATTTGTTATGATATTAGTAGTTGGGTTTCGACTAATGAATTCAGTATCGTCTTTATATTAAAATTTTATTCTTAAAATTCAATCTGAAATAATGAGCTTTAGCTTTTCGTCTTATCAATACACTTGTAACTAGTATTTAAGTATTATATTAATTAACATCGTCGAAATTGCATCGTTTTACATGATGGTTTACTGGTAGTAATCAGCACTTTTATGAATCACAACTGTTGAGCTTAGTTAAGGCTTATTAGTTCGAACTGACCGGCATTTACTCAGTGACTACAAAATTAGTTCATCAAATCACTTAAAATATTAACATTACTTGATTACTCTTGTTACCGCTATTAGAGCATAAGCTGCAAAATATTAACATGCTAATATTTAATGAAGTAGATTTGTGGATATTGTTTTACTTTTATAATTAAAATCACGAATTAATCTAAGCTTAGATCAGTTCGTGATTTGAATCCACTTATGTTTCCTTCCCAAAAGCGTTATACTTGTAGTAATGGATTATTTAAAGTAGGCGATCGGCCAATAACATGCAAATTGGGATACTAAACTTGTTAGTTATGTACAGCTGGAAAAATATTATTTTTCTCCTTTATTTTTTCCCCTTTGTTCAGATGAGACTTTTTACATAACTCACATAGTTCAACGACTACCACAACAAGATGGAAAAAAACGCAGCAAAGAGCAAGGAATCGAGCTTAACCTACAGATAGAAGTATTCCGAAATGGATAATAATAAAACAGTAGTCATGCTGCTTAGCTCTGAGAAATTTTGTGTTCATAAAATTAAACTTATGGAAGGCTTTCACTGGGATAATATATATTCATTATAAAACACTACACAACTGGGATAATATATATTCATTATAAAACACTACACAACTAAATAACTGAATTACTTGACTTCTAACTGTTAAGAATCTTTTCAGCCATGTAAAATATGTTTAGAAAAACACGTTTTCGTAAACGAAGCTTATTTCAGAGGAGAGAGGATACATGTAACACAAACGTTTTAAAATAAAGTTTTGATAGTCTTAGCATATTTGTAGGACAGTCAATGGAAATTAATCCTACTGAACATGATGATAAAAAGCCTACACTGAATTATTGTTTTTATTTAATTCGAAAGAAAGACATGTGATTCGTTTCAACAATCAACATTTTTTCCCTCTAGATAGCTAACTATTTTTTATAAAGTTTGTTTTCAAAAAGTTCGGTTAGATTTGCACTTTTTAAAATTTACAAATCGATTTGTCACATCAAACCAACTTAGACAGTTTTATTTTAAAAACAAATACAACCAAGTTATTTTATGTTATACTTACATGATTGTAACATTTGACAGGAAAAATGTGGTCTAAAACATAGTAGGAAAATTTAAATAATATTTGTACAAACTATGCATACTGTGCGCTTATTTAAATAAAAACTCTACATCAAGAAACTATAACACATTTAAATAACCCAAGCTTCCCTTTTCTTGCTTAGTAATCTTTTAGATGGTGAAATGTGTAAATTCTAATTATCCGACTCATGACATTAGAATAATCTTGCTGTATTTGATAGCATATGAAATCGAAACATATAGCTGAGTTTGTTACACATTGTTGATGTGGTGAGCAAATACTTAATTGATTGGATTACGAGCAACACACGAAAAAGATATCTTTCTCAATCGTATGTGATATTTATTCACAATTTGGGAAGAAGTCATGTTTCGTTCTAATCAACCGCACGCGTATGCTCAGTCTCTAGATCACTGGAGCAGCATCCAGAGGTCCTAAAGTCTAACGATATTAAGCAACCATCATCTTTTTGGATGCAGTGGATAACTGTCTTACATCTGATACAGACTGAACTCCATCCACTAAGCACGGCTTCTCAGTGATATTCTAGCTAAGAGCGACTTGTGAGTCAAACCATAGAAAGTATTGATCAATGGACGTTAATTACCATGAATTTCTATCGATAACGATATAACTGGTAGTTCGACTGTAATTGAATCGAATGAAATGTATTACACACGTATATTGTATTGATTTATTTCAGCTGTCAAATTAGTCCTCGTTTACTGCCTTAGTGTTCTTATATCTGACAACCAATTCACTTTTTTCAGTAGCAGCTATAATTTGAATGCTGCGTTGACTTAATAATCAGTCTTTACATACCACAAAAACCCGTCCTAATCTAAACTCATTCAACCTAAATACTCAGTCCAATTGGCTAAGTTATTCTTTAATCACCTAGAACGATAAAATTTACTACTCTTGGAACATAATAGGAAAATAAGTTAAAATCACTGATCCATACAATCGTAAAAAAGACATTCTTTATCAATCATCTTAACTTTTCTAAAGTACAAAAACTGAATAGAACAGTTAATTCAGCCCTTAGAATGCAGTGAGTCAATAATTTCATGAAATTACATTCACTTTTAAATGCACATTTATTAGAAAGGTGTGTTTATTTCTAAACAAAGTTTTAGACTTTATTTATTTTTATTTTTATCTAAATGAATTTATAAAGCGATATATTGTTTCTGAGAGTTAAATTCCTTTAAATACTACTTAAAGTTTACTTATAAACGTAAAAAAGTCATTTTACTGGAAGGAAAGAATCAATAGTAAAGATAATTATATCTTGTTTTTAGATGCAATCTAAATGAAATTGTTTGTTTTTAATATACAAATGAAAGATCATTCTCAATAATAATTTTCTAAGAGCAGAGAGTCACTTTCATAGCTTCTGCCTTCTGTACTACCGTCAAAATTATCTCCTATCCTACTTACGACAAACGATTCTACTGTGCTTGCATGCACACGTACAAATTGCCTAAATAACATTAAGAATAGTGATATAAATAGAACCTAAATATTATGAACAATATTATTTAGTATTTTTACTGACAAATAAAATCTATGTTGATCAGTAAGCTATAAATTAAGTTGAACATACAATTTGTTGCCTATGTAATTGACAGTGATGAATCTTCCATCTGATATATTTATTCTTTTGTTTTTCCTATATATACGAAAACTATTATGTACGTAAACAAATCCTATATTTACGTAAATAATATTTGTAACTTCATCAACATATATACTTATTATCGGTAGATCATTGTTGATTCAAATCATCTCGATGATTTAAACAAAATAATATCAAAAATTGATCATTGATACTTATATAACTAAACAATGATTATCGTTGAAAGAAAAAGTCTGGTAATGGAATTCGGATTGGTATTTTTTTTTTTGACTTCATTTTTAATTAGTTTATGTAAATGATTTGGTTTACTAATCAAAATGTTATGAATATAATATCGGTGTATTTTTATTGGAGTAAGCTGCTAACACTTGTTCGAACTAATTATATTATTATGTTCATTTGATCATGGCATGAAAATTAATTAAAACAATAAAAAGAAACTTATTTAACTTTGTATGATATGAGTGGATAGTTTAGTTTAACATAATAATAAATTGTAATAATGCAAACGACATATATTCTAGTCTATCGAATTACTCAATAAAAACAACTTGCTTTTAATGTCTTGACAACTCAAATGATTTAATGAACATAAACGATGATATTCGTTAATATTTCTTATAAAATTATTCGACAGTTAATTAAATAGTAAAAATATTCAGAACCGTAATTACTCATACCTTGACTTACCATATGCATGTTACAAGGTAATCATTGTGTTCACTTATCATAACTACTATCCTAATTTCTAGCAAGCCATTATTGAAAAAAAATGAAATAAAAATCTCAACAATGTGCAATAACTCTATCAACACAATTGTGGACAATTATGTCACGTTTGAATTATTTCTCAAACAACATTACCATGACCGTAAAATTTACCACAATATAATAGAATATCAGTACATAAAAAACCCAGCTCGCTCTCAGAATGAACACAATGCAGTTAATATTGATTGACATTTATTAGACTGGAAGTTGTTTGTTATTTCAGACTGACTAAAGTTTTACTTTGGTCAAGTATGTTCGAATATCTCTACGATTATAGAAAGTATTTCTGTCCGAGTCAGTGAATCATTAATAATGCAGTTTTGGAGAATTTCGTAAAGAATATGAAAACACTATTTCTGTAGTTAGTTTTTATCTTTAATCACCTTAAGATGTATTATTCAGTAAAAGATGATAGTTTACTTTATCTTGACCTTTAAAAAATACAATAATATGTTTATTGCAAAGTAATGTGACTGTTAAATTATTTCAATAATTATTCCATCATTTTTTTTAATTTTTCTATAGTAATCATACCAGCATTAATGCAGACCGCTGCTGCATATGTATGGGCAGCTCAAGTACGTCGTGAAGCTGTAACACCAACACAATTGCAAAATTGTAAAAAAACCCATTCAATGTCAATGAATAATAAAAATCAAAAACAAGTAAGAAAACGCAGATTACCAAAACAAGATCGAACATTATTTCTTTATCGTATTCTAGCTTGTACTGGTTCACTTCTTGTTCTGATATTTTCTACATTACCACAATTAGTGATTGTTGTTGCAAAACCACAAATAGCCGATAGTATAGATAAACGTTGGGGATGGTGTCATGGATTTGTCTATGCAGATCATGTGACAAGATGTTTTGCAAGCTACTTGATTGTGATCCCTTTTCTTCTATTATTTTGGAATTTTTTATTCAGTGAAATCTTACCACGTCATCATTTAATTATGCGTAATGTATTTGAAGTTATCTTAAAATCATCTGTCATTATAGCTTTATTCTCTTTATGCATACCAATACCGATTGTAATAAGACAATATGAAAAAATGTGTACATCTAGTAAAATATGCTTATGTGGACCAACAATGCATGGTATAGCTACATTTATATACTATGATTTTGTGGTGACACGTATTATTCCAGCTGTGTTTGTTATATTTATCAGTATTGGATTTTTACGTTGGTTACCTAGAGAAGATTATGGTGTATTCTATGAACCGGCGATATTTTTAGCTTTCATGATACCACATGTATTGTGTGAAGTTATTATACACATATTTCATCGTGCGCACATAATTGATAAATTAATTAATGTGAATTTTAGCAATTTTATGCTTTTATCATATGCATTATATCATATGTCATTTAGTTGTACATTTGTTTTGGCTACATTACGTTCAATGTTAAGTGAAATACAAGAGGAACGACGTAAACGTAGTATGCTTTTATATGATGAAACTACCGATTCATCAAAACAACAATCAAGCAGCAAAAATAAAACTAAAGTTCGTATAAATGAGAGTAATAATACCACGAATCAAATGCATGGAACTAAACGTCGTACAAATTTAATACATGGTTTACAAAAACAATTCTCTGTAGCTTATCGTTGGAAACCAGATTTTACCGATGAAGAAACTGATTTTATTTCTGGACAAATGGACGAATTATCTATGGAACAATCAACCAATCAAAACATTTCTATTATTATTGACAATGATTCTAATTTGTTAAATGTTCAAGATGAAACAAATGAAAAGTGTACAGATGACGCAATGTTACATTATGCTATATTACAAAGATCAGCTAGTTTAAAAAGAAAAGAACAAGAACAACGTGTAAAACCACAAACAAATACTTCGTACAATATTATGCGAAATTTAAATTCACAACAACATCAGCTAAAACAACAACATACTTAACTTTTTCTTTTTCCCGACAACAAACTGATTAGTCAGTTCTTGAAAGAAAAGAAAATCCTATTAGAAAATTATGAAAACGCTAAACTCAATCATGTCATAAACCAATGTTTCTTTTGAAATAGATTTTGACATTTTTTGACATTTCTATTAGAATTTAATTTCATGACATTATATTATGTATAGAGAACTAAGAATTCATTTTAATTTCTTTGTATTCTTCGTGAAAAATTTTATTACCCTTGATTATTGATTATGTTAGTTCAACCATGTGACAAATGTTATAGCGCTGATTGAAGTTGTTGTATCATTTTATTCCCCAACTTGAATAATTTTAAAACGTGTTGTTACGTGATCAGTTATCGAAATTATGATGAATATGGATAGGATTCATCGCTTTGGTCATTTTGAAATATCTTTAGTAAAATTTGTTATAAACTGTAAATAAATTACCGATTTTCAAACACATAAAACCCATTAGTTCTATGCACTTAAATGATTATGATCAGAATGTCACAAAAAACTTCTTTGATGTATATGTGATAAATAATTTTCAGTAAATTTATTAGCTCAATTTTTTTTATAAAAGTCAAACCATATTTAATAAAACATCGACTTAATAAACTGAACATGATGTTCACCTAACTGGAAACAATATGCTTCACTAAACTGCAGTTCTTCTCTCTTTATGAAGGCCAATGTTTCTTAAGGAAAAGCATAGACTGAGAGATAAAGGGTTACAAAAAATATATTTTTTTGTGAATATCTATTAAAATTCTTAAAATCTAACTCGTGACTTACACAAAGTTATATTGCTTGCGGTATTCCATACTTGTTTGGACGCGATAAGATACGAGATTATTCCTACTTTGATGTTATTTCTATTCATTATAAAATCTGTTGATGAAGTTTAATATTGCAGAGTTCATTGGAACATGAATCATATATACATTTGCTATGAATCCTGGGTTAAATTTAGTTTTTTATCTCTACTAATTCACTTATGTATGAGATATTCGTTGATCGATCGTCAAATATCGGTGATATTTGTTCACAAATAAATGTATTCCCTTGAAACTTCTGTCATACTTTTGAAGAGTGAATAAAAAAATACTTTTTAAATGTCAAGGTTGTGTTTTATCAGCAGCTTTGTTTCGATCGGAATTTTTGTCGGTATCAATCAAACGGTTATTATTCAATTTACAACAATAATTCAATAATAACCTGAAATATTTTCTTTTATAGCTAATTACGCAGTTTTCATCTAAGTCTTTTATATATTTAAATGTCAGCTATAAACCTCTTCTAAGGTGTTTCAAACAAAATATTAACATTGTGGACAAAGTATGCGATACATGTTTTCAATGTGTCAAACAAATTGAAATTCGATTGAAAAGCATTATGTCTTTAAAGAGTAAATAAATATTGACTGATTTTATTAGACATTTGGATGGTTTGTATGGAGTCTCATTACTTCAGTGATTAACCGATTATTATACAGTCATTTTGTAATTCGTGACATCTTCAAAATACTTAGCTTACTTGTTATTCGCTTGTGGGAAACCAGCAATTGGATAATACCAAGAAAATTTATAGACAGTGAATGAGGATTTATTTAAAACCTGGAATAAATAAGTAAACACTACTTTTATTCGATTTAATTACCGACAGATTAACACTCAGATTTGTGTTGGTTGAACTGAGTAGTATTCAATACCAGTTAATCAATAACTCATTGTTTGAACAGTTTAACACTATCGTACAATTAGACGTATTTAACCAGCAAACATAACTCATTCACTTCTTACTTCGTTATTATATGTTAAAGATTATCAGAAAAAAATCGATATCTTATGTTAAGTGCTTCCTCATCATATCATAGTCGAATGCCTTGTTATCGGCAAAGTGTAAAGCCATTCTTTTACAACTGCTTGTTTCAGCTTTGTATAAGTGTGGATAACAATTCATTTATTATCACCGAGTAATCATTTTATCTTAATCAGACTTTAAAAATTAATTAGAAAGAACAGGAACAGTTAGTTATGTAGGATAAAATTCATTAAGAATTAAATGACAGAAGAGCGGTTGCTTAGTAGTCAATCAAATCGTTCAGCTTTCAACTATGAGATCACAACTTCAAATATCATTACAACTACATTGGTCTGTGTATTTGGTTGATAATATTCGCTCACATAAATATGCTGAAGAAGTTACAGCATCAACTAAGTTATTACTAACAACAACTTGTTAATATTTCGTACAGGAGTATGCTCAATCATATGTGCATGTTTCTCACTCCTTGTAACAACGACAATCTCTTACGGGAAAGAAAACAACAATTACAGTCCAGATTCACGATATTCTGTACATTTGATTTTTCTGCTTGCCATCCTGTTAGCTTTATTACCTAAAGCTCTAGTCTAGTTAATAAAAATCCCAGATTATAGAGATAAAATAATGATAGCATACTAGACAGTCAGTGATATTTCACAAGAGTATATTCATATAAAATAATATTAAATGACACAAGAAAATCTTAGTGATGGATTTGACGCTGTATAGATACTACTTAGATTACTAACCACAACATAAATATTCTCATAACAGTTCTCCAAAGATTAATAGATAAAATCATAGTCACGGTAATATAACTGTGCCTATATGCTGAGAATCAACCCTCATTTATTTTAGTTAAGAAGGTTTAATCGATTGAAAATAACAAGGTATTAATTAGTAAATAGTCCTTAAGAAGAAATAGTAATTTAGATAAAATAGAAAACCATTGCATTGTAAATTCGTATTTATTTGTTTAATTTCTTCGAAATAAAAATTATTATTATTATTATTATTATTATTACATTTACCAACGTAATATTAAGGTCATGGTCAATCTGTACAATAAACATATGTAACACAGCGTGATAAAAATTAATAAGAAATGTAATTTGCCTTATTGGCATTCATCTTGTGAAAAATATTAAATCTGTTTCAGAGTTATATACAAACCACAGGTCAGATGTAACTTTTTTTAAAAAAAAAAAATCATATTCTCGTATGGTAAATTTCAGCAAAATGTCCTGTTTTCTTAACCATCTACTACTTTTATTCCTATCACATCTAGGCCGTTTATTATTGAAGTGAAGTGACTTTCTTAATCAATGAAAGGCATTGTAAGAACCATGCTATCAATGAGAATGATAATTTCTATGAACTTTGAATCTACATAATCTGGTGCACAGAATCAAATTAGCTGGTATAGATTAAAATGAAAACTCACACGTATTAGCTTACGAACTAAATTAACCTGACATTTTTATCCTGTCAATACTGGTCTAGTTTTAAAAGTTTTAGAAAAGTCCACAAAAGGTTTTCATATAAGATAATATTCTCAAGATATCGAATTCTTTTTGTTATCAGTGACGTTTGAACATATTTTGTCGCTCACCCTCTGAAGATACATTTAACATGCCACCGAGTCATGTAATGATATTTAAAGCTTCACTCACTTACTAACATACGCCTGTTACCCCTAATGCAGCATGGGCTGCCAACCAGCATTCTGCAACCTATAATGTCCTAAGACTTCCTTTCTAGTTCTATCCTAATACTACTCATTCTTTTCGTGTCTCTATTTAATTTTGGGTGCAGTGTGTTCCTTGGTCTACCTCTCTTCCTTCTGGTTTTTGGATTCCATATTAGGGAGGGCCTTGAGACGCAATAATGTGATTTCTGAAATGTGTCTTATCCACTTTGAGCGCGTTTTCCTAATTTCTTCCTTATCTGAAAACTGGTTTGCTGGTTTGTAGGTTGTTGCTCATTCTGTCTTCATATCTACATTAGATCAACTTTGTCTGTCAACGATGCAGCCGGTTTATGTAAAGGTTTCCAAATCTCCCGAAGCTTCTCAGTCAAGCAAGATTTGTCTTGTGCACATAATGTTGTAACGGAGGATCTTGCTTTTTCCATTGTGTATGTTGAGAATCACTTCTGTAGAGGCTGCTGCTACACTGGCCGTCTTCATCTGTATTTGTTGTTGTGTGTGGTATAAAAGAGCCAGAATCCAAACCGTCCAGCTGTATCTGAGCTGTCAATTGGATTCCATGCTTCCTTAGGGATTTTGACGCCTTCACAACCCAGTCCAACCACCAGGAGAAGAGAAATGGTGAGAGTAAGCAACTTTGTTGTCGGAATCCCGTTTAGTGTTGACTATCTTCTCACGTATAACATAAAGTCGAAGAAGTTTTCATTATGTTCTCCTATTCTCTATCCCAGATGTCTTTTCATAGTCAAGGAAGTTTCTTTGTCGTATCACTTAGTTGTTTCGTGATTACATCACTTTCGGCTGTTTCTGCTATAATTATCAGGTCTTCCTCGTTTTTCCGTCTGTTTACTTTTTTGCTCCTAATTACTTGCTAGTTCGTTTCTGAGTATTCAACCTTTGCCTTGACTTTCTCTGTCCCTTTTTGGCTAATATTAACTGTTATCCTCCTGTTTTCCTTTTCTGAAATCTCAACCACTATATTTACTGTGATACATATGTTGGTTCTCCTTCTGACGCAAAAATTCATGACATGTTGAAGTTATTGCTTCTCCGATCCCTTTCGATTAATCCTCATTGGTAGTTTCCTCTTAACAGAGTAGACCATAAAAGCTTGGAACTTATTGTACCTACATTAAATTTTGTCCTGGTTATCAGGATGGGTATGGGCCTCGTGATTTCCAAAGAAACTCTGCTTTCATCACGAGGCGTCATAACTCTTTTAAATGAAGACCTTACAACTCCCAGGACAGGGTTTAAATGGTTTGAAATATTTGTTCTGGTTATCATTTCTTAGCGCATGAATTTTCTACGGGATTGAGTGGATAACCCTAAGCTCAGCCCTTCTCTTTGATCAGGGCTTGGGACTGTCAGTAACCTTAGAATGGCTCGCAGCGAACTTTTGTAAAGCTCTAGCTAAAATATTATTCATCTTATGATATACTTACTTGGGAAACAGGGAAAAAATTCAAATTAACAATAATATGACAGGTAAGTTAGTAAATACAAGAAATAACAGCATGAGAGCATGAACAAACGTAATGACAGATTAAGTAGGTCAAATTTTTGAAAAATAATCAGAAATATGTGGGTATTTAGTTTTTTATATAAATGGTAATGACGAGAAAGAGATGAAGAGAATAAATAAACAAACGTTAGGATGGATCAATGCCACTGTCTCTTACGCTTCTTCTTGCTATAGAAGGGACATTATAAACGTTGTTTATGCACAAAGACCAGGATTCTCAGCTAAAATACCTACAGCTACCTACCTCTATGTGCAAGAAGTGAGAAAAAATTTAGTAGAGAACTTTTAAATTATTCCATTAATCACTGATAACTTTACCTACTTCATTTCCACTGTCGATGGTATAAAATAAAACTACTTACTAATTTCGTCAAACACGTTCCACACTACAACAGGAAACTTGCTCTGACTATTAAGTTATGTTGTCTGATTGAACACTCGATGTAGCACAGCAGTAGCAGAATCAGTAGTAACGTAAAGTTGTGGCCAGGCTGAATAGCTTATCCTTTAGTTGTGGAACTAATGAAGGCAGATTCGTAAATGATAAACATGAACGAACTGAATTCGCAATCCATTCCACTGAACTACATCATCTATATTTTGTAGCCTATATCATGCAACAATATATTCGTTGAACCGCAGCTTCAAGAAAAAAGAATTTCTTGTAAACAGAAAACCCTGGAAGTAGCCCGTTTCAATCGACATATTACGTTGAAACAATATTTTTTCATTTATAATGTCGTCTCAGAATATCTTTATAGAACCGTTTGTCAGATATCTTATTAGGTTTCTCTTGTAGCATATTAAACAAGAACTTGTAATAACATGCATATGGTTCTCCTTCAAATACACTTCTTTTGATAAACCCATCTTCTTCCAACGGTAAAAAACATTGAGGAAATGTAATTTGTTCTCAAGCCCCTCCTAGTAAGTGAAATCGATTACCGAGTTTACACTTCTAAATTATGATAGAATTTGTTTTTTTTTAATATCTTGATGGGTAGTGAGTGTATCATCAGCGTCATGAAAGCCGAATAACGACAACTCTAAAAGGTCCACCTCCACACTTTACGAGATAAAACTCAACTAATGGAGAGCCTAAAACACAACTCATCACTACGTCATGAGTTTATATAACAATATGAATTGCTGAAACTTATCGCTGCAGCTTTTAATAGTCAATCCTTTGAACCAACCTTGTGAATTCCAATACTGATGATTCTTTCTGATAGTTTCTGATACAAGTCACTAATCTCACTGAGTGATATACTGAAAAACGCAAAAGCAGCATCCACAGATATTATCATTTTTCCCTTTTGTATCTGTATATTCCTCCTTCGAAAAGCGATGGAAGGATCTTTGGTGTTTCTGCTAATCCATCAACTTAGCAGT
The DNA here is from genome assembly GCA_944470395.2 of Schistosoma turkestanicum. Taxonomy (NCBI): domain Eukaryota; kingdom Metazoa; phylum Platyhelminthes; class Trematoda; order Strigeidida; family Schistosomatidae; genus Schistosoma; species Schistosoma turkestanicum. The sequence continues at coordinate 19,525,909 of OX103972.1, read as the reverse complement.
TGTATTTTATGGAGAATTAGGAACATCTAAGACCATCCAAAACGAATATCCTGGTGTGTTCTGTCCACTACGTTTAGGTGAATCGTAAATAGTTGAACGAACTATCGCCTTACATATGTTATTCGTTAATGACTTTTATAAACTGCCTCAATTCTTTTTGGTTAATAATAAATGACATTTTTATTATTTTTGCATTGTTGATAACTACCAGCCATTTCCCCACTTTAGCTTGAAACAAAGTCTGTTATTGTTATTAATTTCACCCTTATTTCTCAATATATTTTCAAATATCTTTCACTTGGAGCACAATATTTACAAAAATTCCAATGATCTTCCTACTTAAGTCATATATAGTCATTAAACTTCAGGCATTCGTTGAGAACTTGAAATATAATAGTGATTCTAAAACATGCAATACCTAGAATCTATACGACACAAGTCTAAACATAGATTTCTAATGTTTCAAGTTATGATTCTGTCATAAACGTATTATGCTTAAATATACTATTTCTTTACAAGAAATAACAGAATTTCTCTTTAAATAGTGTAACATTATAACGAAATCACTACGATAAACATTTAAAACAAGTATACTTGTATTTATTCAGATTAAATAAATCGAGAATATCTTAAATGCACAAAATATAATTTATTTTGAACAATTTGTATACATTATCCTATTTCGATAACATCTTTTAAAATGGAATTAATCACTATCACTGGTGTTGTTAATCCATTAGTATATTAAACACATAAAAACCAACTGTCAGAATTAATATCATCATATCAGGAAGAAACGTTTTTTTCTGCTAAAAACAGCGGATTGTAAAATTAAATTTCAAAATGGTACTTTGATGAAATTTGATCCTATTTCAATTATTAAAATGTATCTTTAAGGTTATTCATTAGTTTATAGCTGTTTGCTATACTTTGATGCCTTTAAGTTCAAACAAATTATCAGTACTGTTGTTCAATAGATTTCAGTATCTTTATAATAATATTTTATGCACAAATAACTCAGTGTACAATTTTCTTTAAATGGTTAAATTTCAAATATTCCATAAGACGAATTGTTTAAGTTTCTTTAATTAAATTTATAAATTATATTGTCGTAAACTGATATAAGTGTAAATTTCATTCAAAACCTAGCGATTAAAAAGTATTAAGTGATTTTCAGTTTCAGCTAATGCCGACATATCAAGATGATTGAAAAATTCACCTGTCCTTAGAAGATTAAGTTACAATCTAGTCACACTGACTGATCAATATATATATATAAAGTCAACAGATTATTATTTCTAAAAATCGGTTCACTTAATAGTATTTTAATCTATTCTGAACGAATTAAGTGAGTTAAACTTGTAGTTTAAAACTGCTGGAACTGGGAAATAGCTTAGGACAGGAAAACTATTATGTATTTGATAGATATCATAATAGAAAGTGACAAAGATTGACGTAGGTGAAAATTTTGAATGACCATGAAAAAAACAGACAATCACCTAATATTCAATCATTTATTTATCGACAAATTTTTACTATGAAACCACATACTGTATGAATTACTGACCAAGGTTAGCCCAAAATTAAAACAACAATATCGTCTTTAATAAATGTTATACTGAATTAGAATCATCTAAACAAATCAAGAAGAACAGTATTTGCAGAATAAAATAAAGACAGCCATGGATTCGCATCAGCTGCAAATAACCTAAATTTACATTGATAATGTAAATAAAAATGCTTGATCATACACCATAGTCACCATCAGAAACAAGAGTGAACAACATGGTTAACATAAATGTCAAGTTTGATTAAATAAGTCCAGAACAACAATTAAGGCAGAATTAATATAAAATTCAATATATTTCATAGTTTTACATCAGCTGCTTACAATTACAATTGTAACAAAGTGGTATGATGTAATGTGAAGGAAGTAGAGTGAAAATGGTTGATAACAAAAATATAATCAAGTTCTAAAGAAGGCAAAATCATCTCCCAAACTTTCTTCTGCGCGAAATTTACGTATATTGTCGTAAGAATTAGAGTAACAAAGATTGATAATGATAATAATAATAATAATAATAATAATAATAATAATAATAATAATGGCTAGACATGCGTAAACAGGAGTATGACCTTTAGCAATTGAAAGGCTACTTAATACGTAAGCAGGATTAGAAGAGATTGACGTAAGCTATAAGAAATAAATATATGAAAGGATAGTTTTGGCCTACATAAAGCAAGAACTAGCTTATCAAAAACTTCATGACAAACTAAACAACAATAACAGTATTAATGAGAATAAATTAGAAATTACCAAAGAAGTGATAAATGAGGCTTCATTTTTTTCCAATTACGTGTGACTTCTCTTGCAATCTGAAAAGATTGTGCATTTTTTGTCTGCTGATAATTTTGAGAGATTAGGAGATGTCATCGATATGCCTCGTATCATTTGGATTTTGGGCTGTTGCACTTTTTTAAGTCACTACACTTCTAAGTCTCAAATTTTTTCAGGCGTGCTCGAAAGTGAGATGTATTCTTCCAATTTAGTTAGGTACATACATAGAAATTGGTAAACAAATTGGGGGTACTGAGAAAAGAAGAATCATCAGTTTTTGTTTCTTTGGGTGAGCAGTTTGTTTTACATAGTGTCACAAGGCAATATCCATTTTAAATGATTTCACGAGATTCATCATTGACAACAACTGGAAAGACCTGACATATGAAACATCGAAGTGGCTTTTAAAATGTTGAGAGGATTATTGAAGAAGAATTTGATCAATAGCTTCACTTAAAATCAACTCAAACCAAAAGGATCACATTTATCTTACTAATATATGATTTCAGAATATTAAAGATTCTCATTGGAAAAATTAGAATAACACATATAAGCGAACAATATTGTCTTCGATTAGATCATCATTAGGCTTGAATATTTATACGAAAATGTTTAATCAATCAAGGCGCACCTGGTTGATAGTGGTCATATTGTAGATAAGTCTAGATCTTTTTGGGTGATCTATCGTATACCTCAATCATTTCCCAACGCAGTTCGACCCCGTCTACTACACATAGCAGAAGCCATAGGAATTCGTACATTCAACCCATATTTGTGTGTTCAGAAGAAATTCGTGACACCCCTATCTCTTCCGTGGCCCGATATGATGTAGCTAACGATTTAAGATTTAAAGCAATTTCTTGTTTTGGTTTAAATTTTATTTCGTTATTAGTAGCTTTATTTTCATATCCTGTATTTGTTAGTAATTCTCTGCCTCTTTCCGTTTATATTCTTCACTACCTAAGTATATACACACTTCTTATTACGTAATGGTCTCGATGTTTGGTAATGAATATTTTATGTCTATTCATCCACGTTTGACCTCCTATTGACAAAATACTTTTGTTATCGTATTTTATTTATCTTACTACTATCAGTACACCTGTCTTACTACTATCAACTTGTACTTTTGCCTATTATGTGTAGTGACGTAATCTATTTCATTTGATTGTGATTATTGACTCAAATTGCCTTGATTGGTTAAACATTTTCACATAAATATTCATGTATATTAGATTAAAGCCTGATGATGATCTAATCGAAAACAATATTGTTCACTTATATGTGTTGTTCTATTATATGATTTACTAAAACACAAACCAAGCAAGAGTCCCGATGAAGCCAATGTTATATTTGATCAAATCAATTATCCGCAAACTTGCTGATTAGTCAAAAGGCGTCTAGAACCAGTACAGAAGGAAATAACTACCAACAATCTGAAGGATAGTTTTAAATTTGTGAAAAATATTAAAACCCCAAATGTTTCTGATAAATTAATTTACATAATCTTTCGACAATACATTTCTTCTTTGCAATAATCAGAAACAGTCCATGTTGCTACTGGTTCCGTTTCTAAGCAAGCAACGACATAAATTTTACTATGGAATGCGAAGTACCACTTTGTTATACTTATAATTGTAAGCAGCTGATGAAAAACCATGAAATATATTGAGTTCATATTACTCTAACTTAAATTTTGATCTGGTCTTACCTAAATTCACGCACGAGAACCAACTGCATGAAACAAGATTGATAAATATTTATGTGTTAAAGATGAAAACATAAAAGGAGAAGTAAATGAAGTTGTAAACTGATCATTTAAAGACCATGAATTAAATTAAAATGTTACCATAGAGTTGATAAATATGTCATCCGTTTAACATAACATTAACGTCTTGAGTGGATGTCAAAGATGTTTTATACTTAACATTATAAGCCATAATGAAGAGATGACGAATAAGCGTTAAAACAATATGAGATGGTGGAGAAAACTTGCAGCTCAGGTGGATGATTGTGGTGGTGTTTCGTTCTCTGAGCTGGTTGTTTTGGTTGTGGAGCTTTCATTGTTCTTCTGAACAACATCATCAGCACAAACTTCAGATAGAAGTGAAGCGTTAGAATTTCTCCACGTTTGACCTGTAGCTTGTTCTGCTAACCTCGATCTTGATTGGTTGTTGTTTTTGTTAAAACAATATGACTAATTGTCCATGAGAATGAGAAGTTCACCACATTTTCTTTCCGTATGTAAAAGTCACGTCAGAAGTGCTTGATGACAGTCACCTCTGCAAAGCACAATCAAAGCGGTGTTTACTGCCTGACGATTATTTTAAATACTTGTAATACATGCACATTGTGTCCATAATTCACTTTAGGATCGTACTAATAAATACTTTACTTCTTGTCAAACACAAATGATGGTGAATATTGTTCGGATAATTTTGCGGATTCCCTTCTTCCAGTCCTTTCAATGTACTTGCTTACACAAGTACACATAAATCCATAAACTTATTTGAAAGTGAGGGTATCTATCCACTTTTGATTAATTTAACGATCGTCTAATGCTACATATTGAATCTAGTTTGGCCGCAGTAAAGCTTCTCTTTGAAGCTATATTATTGTTTTTATTGATCTTGCCTGTAATCTCCCAATATTTAAATATAGAACGGATGAAAATAGGTTTCCTGTTAACAATTAATTGTTTGGGAATATCACATAGAAGATACGACAAACGTTGTACTAAGTAATCATAACACTAAAATAAAATCACAAGTAATGTTTAGCATATATTGTTTTTGTTTCAAAAGTGTATTCAGTTACTAGTTAGGTAAATTTTCGTAACATCTATTATGTTTGTTTCTATAGTGGATTAAGTTGAGGTTAATCATAATTGAGCAGTATAATAGTTCTTTCACTAAGTGATTTTGCCCAAATAGCCACTAAAAACTGAAGGACATTTTACTGCTGTTTCGTGTCAGTATGGCTTCTTCAACAGCGCATTACCAGAAGCTCCTCATCCTAGACTGTCTTAATGATATTTGAAGATTATAATACATAAACTCCCTGATAGTTATAAATGTATGTAATTGAATGCCAGTTTAGTGATCCACAGGTAAATTCCTAAACCCGTAACCTGAAAATCTTACGTTTTTTTGCTTGGCAGAGTTTTGGCGTACCCTGACAAGAGACTGTGCAGTTTTCCTTGTTTTCCAATGATTTTCTAACTAAAATTAATCACTGTTATAAACAATGAATGTATATATGCAGTAAAATAATTTCAACGACACTGAACAAAACTCTACACAACTTTTAAAAATGAAAACTCAAATCTTGAAAATGTAGTTATTTTTTACTAAAGTGATTTTTTGATGTTATAGTTTAAATATTTCCATAAAAACAGTGTCACTTTATGAATTATAATATATATTCTAACAGTCCTTACAAGCTAGAATTCGCTTGTTTATTCCCTTGAGTTTTGTTTTATTAATGATAAATATTGCGGAAAACGTGATGTCTACTTCTTCTGGACAAACTATAAGAAATGATGATAAAATTTTAGTTTGTAGTGAACTTAAAAAATCCTGTTGTAAATTGACCATCTTATTTCAATCAGCTTAAGTCTAAAGCATAATTCAAGTAGAGCCTTACATGAAAAATACTAATTATAATATAAGAGAAATAATATTGAAGTTAGTTTAAAATTTATTCCTTTTTTTATCATATTCGATTAGGAGCTATTCGATAACAAATTTTGAGGCCATCAAAATAACATTTAGCTTAGGTAATGTTGTTTAACTTTCTTGTCAGTGGTATGTTATACTTTCATTTACACTTAAACGTAATTAGTTTTTATTCAAATCTAATTAACACAATAAATAATTAGTTTACCATTAGCTAGCCAGCTCGAAATGACATAAATGGCAAACATTCCTCAAGTACCATCATTCAAGAAACTGAAATAAAACTTAGCTTAAATCTTTCAAATCGTGTACAACTGATACCTTGAATTGCTTTCAGCACCCTATTTTATGTAATTTGATAATAAATGAACTCATGCAGTATTTGTTAGCCAGTTATATCAAAAGCTTGAATACTAAGCTCGAGCGTAGTTCGTCGCATCATTCATTAAGTTTATAAATTAAATGTCTATGACATTCTTACTTTAGTTACTTTTTAGTACTGAAACACAACGATGACGTCTAATTACCAAAAACACATCTTGGTTTTAATGTCAACTAATGGACGATATTATCACATCCAGCTGATAAGTCCTAGAAATCACGAAACACCCGTCCTGGATCCCATTACTAGTTACAATTCAATATTTTATAGAACATAATAAAATATGAAGTAATTATTAATGTTTAGTTGAAGATTATGAATATGAAAAGGGGTTTTATTAATTCTCATGAATAGTCAAGATTCATAGCAATAAAATCAACGAAAAATTGATTGTTCCTTTTTTTTCAAAATTACCATTAGACAGATATAATAATCATGTATTGAAATAATACTTCATTAGTCTAATTCATCTATATATAATATGAAACTTCATATGAATGAATAATTAACTATTACAAACAAATTAACATCATCGAAAATAAAAAACAACCTTTTTTCAGTAATCATAATTGAACATCAAAATCATGATAATTTTTTCATGTATACAAACTATGTTATGTTTCTTCAAACTTTTCTTTACCCAAACTTTACATTTCAATATATTATATATAAATATATCATTGAATCGTAATTAGTAACAAATATTTTTCCTTGTTCTGACGTCATTAAATATTAATCAATAAAAAGATAACATGAATATTGTTTGAAAGAGATTAAAAGAAAGAAAAATAGACAAAATAATTATCTTCAGTAATAATATGTATTGAGAAAATATCACTAACTTCACTAACTAATGTTATTTCTCAAAACTTATTATTTTGATTTTGTTTTTCTGAAAGAGGTGAGATGCTATAACTTAAGATTTGACTGATTATAACAGGTTAGTGAAAATATAATAAATGTTAGTTCAGATTCCCTGTTGTCATTTTTTTTTATTAATTCCAATAAAAAGAAAAAAATATTCACTAAATATTTATTATAATTAAAAGAAATGGATTTTAATTTGTTCTATTTAAGTTTTAGATTATGGTCAGTGAATTTTTTTGATAGTACGTTCTGTATGTTCAATGATATTTTTGTTTAATGAATGATGACAAGATGGAATAATGATACAATTAAAGGAGATACAGTTTTACGAACAAAATGTGTTCACCTGATTTTCAGATTTTCATTTACAAAACCTTGGTTGCCTTCTTTCATAGATCTTCTGAACTTCAGTACGCTTTGACCGCACCATACAATCGGATTTGACGCTCTTCTCTGGGTAGCACTTCCCTGCATACTACTTACAAGTAGCATACACCACACTAGTATTTATGATGGTAGTCTTTTTTGTTTAGCAACACTTTTTGATTTAACCCTGATCAAGAATTATTGATAAAAATTCCTTTTTGTTTACAATGTTTCCTTGTTTAAGTCTCTTGCTTTTCTATTTCTTGAAAGACTGCTTATTCACACATTTTTTTTCAACTTTCTCCAAACATTCAATTTTATTAACTTAACCTAGCCACATCAAATGCTAATTATTCGGTTAATTAAATTTGAAAATGTAACTTAATTATGCCATTGCAACGAAAAAATCTCAAAAGTTTAATATCATTGTCATAAATTCCGATTTAATCCTAAAACTTGAACTATTTTGATTATTCCTTGATGATATTTTATTTATCACAGTCAGATTTATAAATTTTTGGCTCGTTTAGAATACGTGAAAATGAATCACAACACAAAATTCCTTAATTTATTACATCTTGTCTGTTCTCAATAGATATTTTAATTCTATCACTCTTTCAATGATTGTTTCTTGTAGTTTAATTTTAAAAAGTATCCTATAATTTTACTCTCTTGTTAGTTAACTTTGTTTGATTCAATCAACTGTAATAGTTTACACAATTTTATCTAGTCAATTGATTTTTTGTTTTGTCTTACTTTACTTGAAATAATTAAAAAGTCAAAATGTCTCAACTAGAAAGATACACTTTAATGAAATTAGTTATATTATAAACAACATAGTATATCAAAAATAACTTATTTTTACAAACATAACGTCATAAGATAAGAAAAAAAATGACTTTAAGAAACAAAAACAATGATGAGTATGTTTTTACTGACGTATTTAGTGGAATCAGATGATCATAGTGTTAGTCGATTAGTTGGTATAGTGAACAGTTATTCAATGTTGTAGTATGTTTTTATTTAACTGGAACATCTTTTTCCTAAATAATGATAATAATGTGACAAATTATTCGAATTGATAAATGTATAGTTTATAGTTATTGATCAAAATTTATGGTGGACTTACTGTAAATGACACTATTTAATGTTGTAGCTATTCAATAGGTGAAAAACATGAAACTTCCATTGTTATTATTTAATTAATTAGTATGTATATTTTTTTTAAATGAATGTTTTCCAAACAGTTTTTTGATAGAATTTCTTTGTCGACTTAATAGTAAGTTATCGTTTAATTCACTAACTGCTGTTTTATCTTCTGACAATTACAAATTATGATAAAATAACTGGAAATCTGTTATCCGATTTTTTGTCCAAAACGTTTCAGGGACTTAACTATTGAATTTCACAAGTTTCGGTATTCTGTGATCCTGTGTTTTATGCATACAAGAGAATAACTTATGTGTCTAGGTAAATTAGTGGTAACTCATTGAACTATATAACTAGTGGACCTCCAGTTATTATATCCCAGACTGATTTCTCATATATTCTTAGACTCATTGTGTAGTACAATAAGCTGAAGTGAAAATACATATTGGTGGTATACGAATTAGCAGAAAAACCTGACGAAATAAGCCGACAGGTCAGATCTCCATTATTTGTAATTAGTCTGAACTGGGATACGAGTATCTGGTAATTGACTATCGTGCTGACGTACAGTACTTCTTGTTGATATCATAATAACAGAAAACATTTGATAATTGAAAAAGATTATAGTTATGATCAATTCATCCTTTCGGAAATTCTGTTTAGCCTCTAGAAACTTGTAAGTTATGGGCCTTTAGCTCTCAAATATTAATTAAAATGGGACATTATGTCAAATATATTTGTATATATATAATACGTGAACTGGCAGTGGTGTAAAGTACATATTTAGCTAATGAAAATTGTTGTAAACAATGAATAAACATGATGTGATAGAGAGTTTACAACACTAAATTATGTAGTGCTGAATTACATCTAAAGACTGTAAATATGAAAATAAAAAGCCTTGTAGCATTAATAAGTTAACAGTGGATGATGGTCTGTATGGAATAAGATAATTAAGATATTTACGCTACGACAGTAAATAGTAATAGAGGGCTTGAACAGAAAGTTTTCCTAACATTAATTTCTGAAATCGAGTCGTAAAATACTTCATAGCTTTTATGGCACTCAGTTAAATCTTGAATAATCATTCTATTCTAGCCATCAGGGGTAAATTTAACTTAATACTTTTAGTTGGAGATCACGAGATTTTTCATCGTTTCATAGTGCATCTGTTCACGAGACCCAGTTTAATCGGAACATAAAATTCCTGTGGAGTACTGTCATAGTTTCTCAACCAAACAAGACTTAGCCTGTTAATCTTTGCTGTTTGTTTTCTTCTTCATATTGTTGCTGATTTGTCAGACCAGTGATGTGTAGACATGTTCCCAAGTGATAATGGTTCTTAGTAAACCTGATTCTCAAATCAGGAAGTCGTCTAATTTCAAGTTAGTGCAATACGATGTTGTACTCCTCTGAACAAAGTAAATTCATCAGATAATGTTTTCAACTAACAGTAGCAGCAACGGTAGTCAATGTTACAAATTGGCTACTAGCGACTCATAACTTATTGAAATAGACTACAAAATTCATCTGTCTAACAGGATCCTGTAGGCCTAAATGCAAGAAACTAGTAAACATAGAAGCGTTTATTACAAAATACGAAGCACGTGAGATGACTCGAAAGTGTGTATCAAACGAATACAATAAGCATTCAAACTTAAAATCAACTGTGCGATAGGACATGGTAAAAACGTAAAGTTCTTTCAGAGCAGCTCGCCCTTTTGTTTTGAGTGGTTTGATATGCAGAAGCCATTACGTGTTTGTATTGCCATAGGTGTCTGTTGGATGTGATGTGTTCCCCACGTCAATAGATCAAATGATAAAAGTGTTAAAAACAAACTAGAAAGCGGATCAAAGCTGAAAATGCAAAGACTATGAAAGCTCATGAGTCCACAGATGAGCATGTCTGACTATATTTTCTGGTTTAGGTTTGTTAAAGTACCTAGTATGTTAAGACAGAATGGTGAACCAGGAGATTATTCTGACAATAAACTTGTCACTAGACTTTGTTTCAGCAGTTATGAACAAATGGAATGTAAGATTCATTTTGGAAGGCTTCGTTTGTGAAAATCCCTCCATGTATATATTTGTAATATGTCCCTATTGATTCCTTCAGTTCTACATTGCGTTAATCTGTTTAATTCCATTTTGAGATGATAATATTTGCATTTTAATATAGTTTCTGTCTCTTCTGTCTTTACTGAGTTTCTTTGTTCTTTCTGAACTGCATTATGTTGTTTAAGCTGATACTTAGTTATGGCGACAACCATATTGATTTGTTCCTCTGTAGGTTGGATCAGTTGCACTGACTGGAAGTGTGCATTTTGGTTGTGAATCGGAGCACTCTTCCAGAATTGGAAACGCTGTGTTATAAGACGGATAGAATATCATTTATTTCAATAACTGGAGGAATAACTGTGGTAATATCGTTCAGGTAATGATGTATATTTATATTTATGAATAATATTAGAACCGCTTGTAACCCAAAAACCTTGTTTGGATTTTAACTGTGCAAGACGTGTATCTAAACTTCCTTGAGAGTTATTCCTCAGTCCAAACCTCAGTTTAGATCCTACATGGAATACTATCATAAATATTCTAAAATGGTTTGCAAACATTTTATATACAACGCGAATAATAAGAATTGAGGATGGTGTTTACCTGGCGCTACCGTATAGATATTCATTGTCTCAGCTATTTATAACCGCTAAGATTCGCCGGTTATAACGAAACGAATTGTGATCTTACGTAACATGTATAATGGATAAATTCACTACAATTAAAGAAAACACATCGATTACACAAATATTTGTTATCGAGCTGAAATCTCAGCTCTTAGTACTACCCATGGTATTGAGATATTTCGATGTGACTTGCACGTCTATCGACCTACCCTCACAAAGGTAAGTGAATACTCATCGTAATGAGACTGCCACTAGACTGATAATCAGATTATGAAAACTTACTCCGGCAGATTAGTAGCAGCTGAGAATATTGCAAGGTTAATTGTGTTCATTTGATGAACTTAATTAGAACTTTAGAATTGTCGACCAAGAGGATTGAGAGATTGTGATGCTTAGAAGTATATGTATCAAGAATTAAAGATCTGCACAAACGAATGTAATGTATTCAGAAATCGAAATCAAGCATTTCACAACAACAAGAAGTTACTAGTTCATTCAAACACCATAGAGATGTGACAGTATCTTTACATATAATAAGTCTCTTATAAATCACTGTGGGCTGAGCGTACAACGATGATGCTTTGACTCTCGATTATAACACAGACAATGATTGTCGCGCCGCCAAATTGGTATGCAAGACGATACGTCCAGAAGAGTAGTAGTTCACATGAATATATATTAAAAGTCTTCCGGAGGAATTCTAGGACATCAGAAGGGAGAAATGCTCAAGTCTAGATTATATTCATTGAGAACTTCAGCTATGCCATACTACGCCGTAAACTACCGCTTACTAGCCGACTAACTGATATCCCTCTTCAGATTCGTCTTATTGAATATAAATTAGTGGTCAAACGCCATGACATTTCTTCCCTAATATCACTGCGTACGGACAACTGTGATCATACATTCGGTTGAAACATCTTCGAAATGCTGGATGGTACGAATACGAACCTCAATCGGCTATCAGTCAGTCAGATGCAACGTAGAACTTCGTACGTAAGTACATCAGTTCATGTTACCATACCACATCAGCACAGAGATATGATTGTCAATTCAAATCCAATAGTAGTAGAGGTAGTAAGGGAATTAGAAGTAATTGGAGAGGTTAGGGTTAGAAGATATTATTCAAGAAGTATGATTCAGTGAGAAAAGTTTAGAAATTCAAAACTAAAGGGGTTGAAGAATCCAGAAGATTAGAATTTGAGAGAACACAAAGAATAAATGCACCGGCGCCATTGCGAACGATTTTGAGCCATGTCATTCAGGGTCTCTAACCATCGATTATTATCATCTCGCGGACCCCAACCAGATAGTCGACAATTACCGACATGGATAAGTCCACTCGCCAATGACTTCATGGATTTCTGCCATGTTTTGGTTTGGCCGCCCCTAGCTTTCTTCCAACCTATTCCTACACTAAAAAACAAAGCTCGTCGAGGCAGTCGGTGGTTAGGCATACGCAGCACATGTCCCAACCACCTCAACTGATGAAGTTTCAATGCTTCATCTATTGATCTGCCATCCTTACCTAGCACCCGTTTCCTAATAACAGCATTGCTCACTCGGTTGTCCCACGATATACTAGCAATGCCTCTAAGACATCTATGATCGAATACTAGTAACCTACGAACATCTTCTCTTAACGGCCGAGTTTCGTATCCATATAGGAGAACGGAGCGAACTACTGCACAGTACACTCGTCCCCTAGTTAGCGAACGGATATCACGCCTACACCATAGTTGACGCAGGTTGGCAAAAGCCAATCGAGCCTTCTGTATCCGAACTGAGATTTCGTCAGTCACCAGGCCATCAGCACTGGTGAGACTCCCAAGATAAGTGAAGCGGTCTACTCGCTCGACTACTTCACTCCCTATCACTAGTTCAGGTACCGATGCAACCCAATCTTGAAACAAAAGTTTGCATTTCGAGGGGGAAATCCGCATCCCGAACATGCTTGCATTGTTGCTTAGGGTGGTCAGAAGACTCTGCATTTTGTCAGCGTCTTCACCAAGTAGGACTATATCATCGGCATATTCTAAGTCGATAAGCAAGCCACGTGGTAAACGGTCTACTCCTGAAAATTCAGAAGAGGATAAGGTCATTTTCAGGAGCATGTCTATGATAAAATTAAACAAGAATGGAGAAAGTGGACATCCCTGACGGACACCACTTGATGTAGAGAATTCCGGTGACAGTTCGCCATAAGCCCTCACTCGACCAGTGGTGTTCGAGTAAAGGGCTTGTATAAGGTTAATGTTCTTCTTTGGTACACCTTTCAATGACAGACACTGCCACAGAACCTTACGATGAACAGAGTTAAATGCCGCCTTAAGGTCTAGGAAAACAACTATTGTAGGACGCCTAAATGTGTGTCTATGTTCCAGGACCTGTCTGAGTGTGAAGACGTGGTCTATACAACCACGTCCAGGTCTTAAACCAGACTGGTTTTCTCTAGTTTGCTCTTCACGGGTTTTCGTTAAGCGCCGAAGTATTACTGTGGCCAATATTTTAGATACTATATTAGTTAGACTTATTCCCCTGTGATTGTCACAAGAAGACTTTTCTCCTTTCTTATAGATTGGGACAATCAGTGATTGAGACAAGTCGGATGGAATTGCGTCCAGTTCCCAGATTCTACCTAAGATCTCAGTAAACCTAGCTGCTAAAACTGGACCACCATCCTTAAAAATCTCAGGGGTCAGTCTATCAGGACCCGCAGCTCGTCCTCGCTTCAGATTTCCTAACGCTTTCTCAACTTTATTAATACTAGGGGGACTTAGTCGATTCGCCATTCAGGATGACTGGAGATCGTGGGTAACCGGAGAGTGGCTCGAGGCCAGTTGGACTGATCCCTGAAGTGTTCTGCCCATCGATCCAATATCCTGGATTGAGAATGAATGAGAGTCCCGTCATTTTCTGAGATAGTATCACTTACACTAGGATTCCTAATACCAGTTTCCTTGATGAGTCTAAATAGTTGCCTACTGTCGCCTATCGCCGCTACCTTTCCCATCTCTCTCGCTTTCTCCACCTACCACTGTTCGCGGTCGTTACATAGGCTTTTGATCAGTCTGCGCCCAAGCTGACTTCGCTCTTCATCATGTTCAGAGTCAGATGGGATGCGTTTTCGAGCATCCATCAGTTCGGTAGATGCTATTGAGATCCACGGCTTCATCCTAGCCTTATGGTTTACCTTACTAGCAGATATCACTGCTGTTTCCACAGCCTTTTTGATATCATACCAACCTGCTTCTGGATGGGAATCGCTTACATGGTTGCTTAACTCTGTTTCTAGTTGCTCCTGAAATATATTCTTAGCCTTCCTATCATTAAGTAAAACCCTAAGAGGCTCCCTGACGGTATATTTCCTACGTCCAGTAAGCCTCTAACAGATACGCGCTCGCACTAGGGCATGATCTGAATCTAAACATGTGCCCCAGAACGAGCGACAGTCCTCTATCGGACCTCTCCATCGGTGGCTGATGACAATGTGATCTAGTTGGGTCCAACGTTGAGACGACTTTGGGGGTCGCCAGGTCAAGAGATGCTTTTCCTTATGCCTAAAGTTAGTGTTTGCTAGAAATAGGCGGTTATCTGAGCATAGTTGCAACAGACGGTCGCCATTGTCTGTTCTCTGAGCCGCGAGACCATAACATCCACCAAGATGTCTTTCATTTTCACTTAGTCTACCTACCTGAGCATTAAAGTCACCAGCCATTATTACTATATCAGAGCGCTTAGCTTTTTGGAGGAAATCCGAAAGCTTTCTTTAAAACTCATCTTTCACAACTGCGGTTTGTGGTAGCGTAGGCAGATACGACGAAGAGGCAACGGCGAGTCCTTACTGTCCCGTTCAGTCGGACAGCGCACAAACGTCTATCTACTGGGATCCAGTCAAGGAGAGATAATTCCGCCCTAGGACTCAATGCTATGCCTACGCCAGCAAGACCCTAGAAGCAGCATCAGGGTTACCGGAAACACGAAGAGTACATCGTGCTGCTTCTTTATTTTGACAAGGTGGAATCAGGTTAATGACTTTACTAGGATCCTGTATGCGCGTTTCCGAGACGCAGCATACATCGATGGCACGAGATTCTAAAGTCCTAGCTAATGATGCCTGTTGCCCTATTTGACACAATGTCCGCACATTAAAGTAGAGTTAGTCGTAGCGATAAGAGAGACATTAGGAGGTGTAGGAAGGATTTGATTTTGACCAATTTGGTCTCGTGTGCTGTTATGGGTATGAGAGCGGTTATCACTTCCCGGCTGCCCACACCGTGGAAGGTTGTTTCTTGAGGGACCTGAAAACGAAGATAGATTAGTGTCGGTTTTAACGACCTGAGTGCGTGACCGCAAAGTCCAAGGGACAACTGCTTGAGGCCGGTCACGCACGGCCTTTTTATTAAAGGTATTTTGAGGATTAGCTCCGTTCCTAAAGGCCCTTATTGGGCACCCTTACCCAAGGAGACGGAAATCTGCGAGGTAGGGTGAGATGTGACATTTTTAGGGTCGACCTTTTCTAACCCTTCTTTCCTTGTGAGAAGACAGCATCGCTGCAGATGCTGGTTGTCCTAGGGAAACACCTTATTGCTGTCACACTCCTCTGCAGTCAGCAGTACGACTTCGCCCTCAGACCTTGAGTAGCTGCTTTTATTCTGATCGTTCTCCAATCGACCTGCCTGGCATGGTA
>OX103972.1:19487044-19509256 GCA_944470395.2 Schistosoma turkestanicum | reverse complement strand
ACAACACTTCATCCGTGGCACTGAAAACTGACATCGTAATAACTGCAGATATTGCAGATATTACTGTGTACCTGAGAAGATAGTCAACTTCAAACGGAATTCTTATCATGGGCTACACTGCAAGTTTCTAAATACACAGTAGCTCATAGACTCACTCCAAGTGGAGACCAGGTTCAGGTAAGTTTGCTTACTCTCAATTTATGTCTCCCTTCTGATGGTCACCTGGATTGTGAAGACGTCAGCATCTCAAGGGAAGCACGGAATACAGTGGACAACTCAGATACGGATGGATGGCTCGTATTTTGCAGATTATCTGGCCCTTTTGTGCCACACACAACAACAAATACAGATAAAGACGGCCAGTGTAGCAGCAGCCTCTACGGAAGTAATTCTCAACATACACAATGCAAAAAGCAAAATCTTCTTTCGCGACAGTAGCACAAGTCACATCTCATCTGATGGAGTAGTTTTTGAAGATATGGAAACCTTTACATACCTCGGCAGCATCACTGATAGACAAAGTTGATCTGATGTAGAAGTAAAAGCACTGATTACGAAGCAAGGGCAACATTTGTATGATTTAAGAACATTTGGAACTCGAAACAACAGTCAACCAACACCAAAACCAGATTTTCAACATGAAAATAAAAATAGTTCTATTGAAGGAAGTGAAAGCTACAGAGGCCATTATCTGTAAGGCGTCGTTATTTAGTAACAGTCGTCTATGCAAGATACTACGGATCCATTGGTCAGACACCATGATCAACAACCTAATGTTTTGAGAGAACCAGCTAGTTAACGCTGAGGAACGAATTGGGACCACGCACTGGACTTGAACAGGACACATTTTAGAAATTGCCGTATCTACCTCTCCTGGCTCTCATCAACCTTGAGTCCTCAGGGCCAAAGGAGTAGAGCAAAGTAAGGAACACATTTTGCAGAGAATAGGAAGCAATTATGAAAAGAATGAGTAGAACTTGGTAGAACTGGAAGTGAAGGCCCAGGACAGAGTGGGTTCTAGAATGGTAGTTGGCGGCTTATGCTCCATTAGGAATAACAGGCTGAAGTAAGTAAGAAGATAACAACGAAAGTTGATCGTATTTTTGATCGTTCATTTATCGACCTACTAGCAAGAAGGAAGTGTTTTCCGAATACATTTCGTAACTGACTTCTAGAGGTCCAATGTTTTCGACTTTGCTTCACAGTTGGATATGTTTTCGAATACAGACAAAAACAAGTGTGACAGATTTCTATCAGTTAGATAGAGCTATCAAGAGATGTTTCAAACTTCTTACTATAACAGAACAAACATAAGTGTAGCAAATATGCCAAAACTGACTTCACTACAAGTATGTTACCGATGAATTGAAAATAATGTCAGTTCGAACAACTAACAGATTCAGCCTGAAGTTCACTAAGGCTTCGTTTCTATCTAGTAATGATGATCGCTGCAACCTTCACCGCTTGTTTTGAAATAGTTGCAGTCAAGGATGGTTTCTGAGTGAGTGTGTCATTTATGTGCCAAATGTTTCGTTTATCTGGAAATCTGTTATTCAGTCTTCTGTAAAAAACTTCTTTTATTTATTTTTGCAGAAGTGCTTCCACTTTCACTTCTCAAAAAGCGAAAGTTGATGAGTTAATGAAGGTAGACATAACAAAAGGAGACTTATGGTAGCTTTTCTTATCGCCACTAGTGTTCGTTTCAGGTATATTCTATCTCTTAACTGGTGGACAAAGTGGGAAGAATTTGTGGACTCGGTTTCGAAAAGTGGGATGGTGGATGACACTTCGGAAGAATATCCTGGAAAAGTTGATAATAGTGATATTTTAAGTAAGATTTCTTTCATTCATATGTTATATTAACGCAGATGGTGAAAAGTTAAAGGAAAACTTACTCTTGGAAAACGATATAACGTTAGTACCTAAGGATGTGTGGAAGCTGTTTGTTGATTTTTATGGTTGTGTACACACAAATACTTCAGTCTTTGAACGACGTGCTATCCAGACTCCAAAGTCGGCAGAAATAGAAATATATCCACCTCATTATTCATTTTACTTGAATCCGTTAAATTCAAGTCCGACGTTCTTGTTCGAAGGAGTATATTGTAAATTCCAGACAATACGTATGTCGTGGTTTCCATAAATTACTTTTCAGGAGAACTTAAACTGTTGGTTGCACAACACCTCAAAACTGCACCTAGTGTAACGATTCACTTATCAATACACAATGAACAAAATGAATTTGAAGAACTGGAGGATGAAGACGCCACCATAGAAGAAGCTAACTTGGAGCGTGAAAAAGTAAAATTTCAGTGAGCTTTTTGTTTCCGTAATGAAATAACCACCCAATTGTTTAACAGCAAGTGTAAATGCATAGAAATATTCGTTTCTCAGTAATCATGGTTACAAGAGGTATGACTTCGAAAACCAATATGCTGAAGTTCGATATCTAATAGGATTTAAGTATTTAACACTAATTTGTTGGCTCATACTCATTCCAAACACGGAATTTTCAATGGTAGAAGTAATACATAAATTCCCGTTCATGTCTCATTCCTTCCACATGGTACAAGGAGTCACTTGGGTAAAAAAACCACTTCTCAGTCTTTCAGGATACATATGGAAACGGACTTGTGGCGACCCACGAACGTTATTTTACACAAAAGTTCATTAACGTCCGTCGGCTTTCGAACTTTCAGGCTATGGTATTTTTAATTTATAAACCTCTATGTATTGTTTTAATAGTCAGATGGTACCAGTAGCTTGAACCTAGTAGAAATGCTGCAATACCTGAACCTGTTTAAGCTTACTAGATAAATAAGACTATCACCAAGCAGGCTAGGGCTATGAGGGAATTTTCTTTTAGGGTAATTATTATAACTTGTTCAATACAGGTACTACTAGTTATGACTGAGGACACAGTTGTTCGCCTACTGTCTAACGAAGCCGGGGTCAATTGTGTTTGTGGAAGACTAAATAATAAATGTGGTTTGGGCTGGAAAAGGTTACAAAGCCAAGGATTGTTATTTTTCAAATATTCACATATATACAGTAGTACCCTATTCAGTTACAAAAATGGTACTACATTTTCGTGTTATATTCATCTTCACCACTAAATAGTCTAGCAATGTTAAGTTTCAGGTTTCTCGAAAATTTTCAGTACCCCATTCAGATGCTAACACTCCAATCACTAAATCCTACTTTTTAGTCCCACACTACTACAATCTTCCTTTATTGCTAAAAGCCTTAACTAATTTATATAAGTAGTCAGGAAACTATATATTAAGTTTAGAATTTCATGCCTAGAACATCAGTTGATCAGCAATAGTAAAACACTACTACATAATGTCGATCGTGCAACGCATCACTAAGTCCTACATTCGACGTGTAGTAGTAACTTGAGCTCCAGTGGTCTAGAAAAGGTAAGTATTTAAAGGGCAT
The DNA here is from genome assembly GCA_944470395.2 of Schistosoma turkestanicum. NCBI lineage: Eukaryota > Metazoa > Platyhelminthes > Trematoda > Strigeidida > Schistosomatidae > Schistosoma > Schistosoma turkestanicum. The sequence continues at coordinate 19,505,815 of OX103972.1, read as the reverse complement.
TATGAAAGCCCAAAGTAATCCACTAAGATTGTAATAGTTGTTAAGTGCTTGTGTCAAATATTAATCATGTAATCCCGTGTTTACAAATTTTTGTCTTGTTATTTTACTCAGGTTATTTTTGTTCAGCTGGAACCCAGAAATGGAATGCGCAATGAGTAAGTACTAAGATCATTTTTGCTTAACCTACATTGGGTATGGTTTTAATCTCTATCTTGCTAATAACCCCTTGTCATTATCAATCTGTCACTTGAACGTAAAAGCTGACATTATTCTTTCCTAAGCCAATTGACAGTAATTTAGTATTGCTTATAAGTTACCGATTACTGTTTTTTAACATATACTAATTAAGCTATTCATCCTATTCATTTCATAATCATCGGTTGAATATCTGTAAAAAAATTTATCAGATTTAGTGCACTTTAGTGAATATATAGAAATTTTTCAGTCAGTCAGCCACAACGTAGAACTTCGTATGTACGTACACCATACCAGATTAGCACAGACACTCACTTGTCACTTCAAATCCCATAGTAGTAGAGGTAGTATGAGTATTAGCAGTAATCGGAGAGATTAGGGTTCGAGAATATTATTGAAGAAGTAGAAAAAGATAAAGTTGATGAGGAATTCAGAAGATTACAATTCCAGAGAACACAGAGAATGGATGCATCTGTGTCATTGCAAACGATTTTGAGCCATATCATTCAAGGTCTCTAATCATCGATCACTATCATCTCGTGGACACCAACCAGGCAGTTTACACTTACCAACATGACTTAATCCCGTTGTCAGTGACTTCATGGATTTGTGGCATGTTTTGGCTTGGTTGCCCCTAGCTTTCTTCCAACCCAATTCTACATCGCAAAGCATAGCTGGACGAGGCAGTTGGTGGTTAGGCATGTCCCAACCACCTCAACCGATGAAGTTTGATTACCTTATCTATTGATGTGCCTCCCTTACCTAGAACTCGTTTCCTAACAACCGCATCGCCTACTCGGTTGTGCCAGGGTACACGAGCGATACTTCGGAAACACCTATGATCCAAAACCTGCAACCTACGAATACCTTGTACTCTGACTGGTCATGTTTTGTAGCCATAAAGTAAGACGGAGTGAACTGATGTGCAGTAGACTAGTCCTTTGATTAGAAAACGGATATCTCGCCTACGCCATAGCTAACGCAAGTTGGCAAAAGCCAATAGAGCCTTCTGTATCCGTGCCAATCCAAGCAGTTTAGTAGCTAAATGTTTTTATGCTTCTTGAAGTTCAGAACTGATGAAGCCTTTAATCTAGGATTGTTATACTTTGTGCAGTAAACGCAAACTTTGGTGGTATACAATATTCTTAGTTCTTATTAGTCTTATTAACTAGTCTATTAGTCATTACTTAGGAGAGGAATGTGTTACTTTGGTTCCTGTACTGTATCAGCACTACTTTTCTTCTTTGAATGTAGCATTTACGTAGATAGTTCACGTGTAAAGTCAAATGACTCTATAAGATTTGGATCTGAATCACAGATGATATCTTTACATGAATCGGGTCCACCTTTAGTACCAGGAGTTTGTGGTCTCAATAACTTGGGAAATACCTGTTTTATGAATAGTGCTCTTCAGTGTATGTCCAATGTTCCTGCATTAACCAGTTATTTCCTAAGTGGCAAGTGGAAGTCAGAACTAAATATACGTAATCCTCTTGGGTCTCAAGGACGAATCGCTACCGCTTATGCAGATCTCATTAAGCAGCTTTGGTCAGGGACTCGAGCATATGCTGTGCCTCGTGAATTTAAGGTATGTATTCATTGATATGCTCGTTGTATTTATATTATTATATCGAATATCCTTCTATTTGTCTATGTAAACTTTGAATTATTTTATTTTTATTACTAACCAGTGTTCTTTTTGATACATGGGAGTTTTTGATTATGTTACATCAAAACCCCAACCTTGTGTAAATAAAGTAAATGATTCAAATTCATCTACTACTGAGCATTTTATCCAACATCATCTACGTACATCTGTTTCCTTAAGTAAAGTTCGACGACAGTCTAAGATAGGTAATTAATGATGGGTAACTATTTAAAGTAAGGCATATTGATTGATGACCGTGTTCATTTTTTGAGTAGTTTTTTGTGCGGATGTGTAAAAATAAAGACTTACCGTTGTAAAAGTAGCGAAACCCCTCAAATATTTGTGTAATTTATACGCATTTTAGTATCTTGTATATGCAATCGTCTCAGTGTTTTCTCTGATTTTTGTTTTTCTACGTAAACTCTGATAATCGTTTAATTTTTTTCCTTAAAATGCATACCGTTTTTACTAGATTAAAGTATTTCTCATTCCTTAAATATTACTTGTTTTACCCTAAACTGCAGCTTATGATAAGACCTTTACTAACTACCAGTCATTTCAGATCAATAAAACTTTCTACGTGATTTTATTAATAAGCAAGTATTGCTTTTATTGAAATCGGGGAGTAATCTAGAGTTCCTGCTGATTAATAACTTTCAAGTTACTTTCAGCTAGCCTTAGTTTACAAATAGATTTCTTGTTACCTATAAATTCAACAGTAATCCTACTGCTGTCAGAATTTCGTTGATTTAGCTTCTTCATTTTGTTGTTCAATACGGTCTCCATATTTTCTTTAAAGAACAGATTTTTGTTGTATTTTTTAAAGGATAACGTTGTTTATTAATGTCTTTATTTTTTTCGCTTGAAACAATCTGACTGCAAGAGTTTATAAACATCTTTATTGGTCTCATCGTTTCAATTGTGTATATATATGGACTACGCCCCAATATTAAGCACATTTACAACGTTAACTCATAACTTCCCTTACTTATTGGTACTACTTGTTTTTAAAACCTTAGATTGAAATAGCACGTATTGCTCGTCAATTTTCTGGATATGCTCAGCACGATACTCATGAACTACTTGTGTTCTTATTGGATGGACTTCATGAGGATTTAAATAGGATACACTCCAAGCCTTATATCGAAGTGAAAGATTCCGATGGTAGACCAGATATGGTGAGCTTATCCCCTATTATACTTATTGATTATAGCGTTTCCATTTCTTTTGTTACTAAATCAGTTTAAATTTATTCAGATTTCATACCACTGTGCTTACTTATTAAAATATTCTTGTTTATTTTATAATTCTTAAATTACTTTGTTTCCCAGTATTCTACAAACCACTTTTGCAGCAATGTTTACAAAAACCACGTGCTGCTCTTAGTCCATGAGAAGAATAGTGAAACTCAAACAACTTTATATTTTTTTAATAATCAATACTAGTTAAAAATATATAAAAGACGGTGACCAGATTGTTACATGGCACCAATTCATATAGACATTTACTAATAACTCATTTGTATCTACTTGTTTCAGACTTATTAATATGTCTGTTATGATTCCTTTTGGATGTCTCACCTTTTTGCTTATTTTTTCCCTGCATCCGTTACAATACTAACTCAATGTCTGAATGAAACTATTTGGTCAATCTGTTTATTCACAAACGATTGGCTAAATTTGTACCCCTATTACTTACACCCATTTTTCTAAGTTCTTTTTAGTAAACCAGTAAATACATTTATAACACTGCGATCAGTATAGTTGTTATACAGCAACTTATCAACCATTAAATCGAATTCGTCCACTGCTTGTTTGTTAATTCTGTATACAAGTTCTTTTAATAAAGATTCGTTAGTTAACTGTGTTTTCCAGAAATTGGACTCATCCGACATCGAAAATTTTCTTCTAATTTTCTAAAAATCACAGTGATTGAGGGCTTTAATAATATATCAAGCACTCAACAGACATTCTACACTTAATAATCGAAAAATCCTTACTTAGTATTGACCTAGACGATAGGTTACATTAATTAAGAATATAATTCACCCGATTTGTTCGCAATGTAACGTTTTATTTTATATACTAAGCGTTCATGTAGTGTAACAACCAAGTCCGTGACTCATTAACTACGTAAAAGCCTGGCAAAGTATGTATTGATTCAATTTGTCACTCTTGACATCATAATCATACGAGAGAAAATTAGCAAGATGAAAAGTGACAAATTATATTTATGAGATTTATAGTACAGAGTCTCCATTATGTTAAATTCTCCGATTTGAATAGATTAAGAAATCTTATGGTTCAACAAAAAAACCCTCCATTCCTTCCTAGTTGTTAGTGACTGTGTATCGTTATGGTTATGATCTAGATGCATTATGAATTGGTTCAATTGAAAAGTTCAAGCAACAACTTGATTGTTGCACAAAAGAATTGCATATTTGCAGAAATCCGAAGTAGATTTTTAAATTTTTTTATTTAACTGAGCATTTGTCATTTTAGCTCACATTTTACTTGCGTTCTTCAATTTCACGCTTTAACCCATGCAAGGAAGTTGCAAATGAAGCCTGGGAATATTACAAGTCACGAAATGATTCCATCATTGTAGATCTTTTCCATGGACAATTGAAATCTACTGTGATTTGTCCTACTTGTCAACGAAAATCGGTCACTTTTGATCCATTTGCTTCATTAATTCTACCTATACAAGAAATATATAAATATACGGTACGCGTATATGTCTGGCCGTGGATATCTAATCAATCCCAACTTCTCTTATTGGAGTTAACACTTTCCACAATACCTTGCGCTCAAAATATTATTGAGGCATTAGAACAGGAGCGTGCTCCTCTTCCAGGTTGTCAGGTAAATCGTAGTGTAAACTATTTTCAGTTTGTTAATCCTAACAAAAAAATCCCATATTTCTGGATCGGACGCTAACATATTTCATCAACTGACACCCATTTTGAAGTGAACTCAGTCTGGTAGACAATTAAACAACTAATAACAATACAAATGTCCATTCACAGGAAAGCAAAGTTTACCTAGTATATGTAGTATATTAGCGCTGTGCGTTTACAGTATTCTAACTACACATTAACTTGTAAATATATTTATGTAAGAAATGAATTATCAAACCAGGTATACGAGGCCAAGGATAATAAAGAACAACATAAATCACACTGCTCTGGTTACTAAAGCAAGATTTGTATTTACAGAGTAGATTCACTATGAGTATGAATGTTTTGAGAACGCAACAGAGCTTTTAATTTTCAGATGACTAGAAACTCCCTAACTTTAAGTATTCGCTCCAGACTACTATACCACGCCACCAAGTTTTAATGAAGAACAATCCGGTTATTTGTTTCAGCTATATACTTGATAATAGATGATGAATAATACTTATCATTAGTAGTCATTCGTTAGCATAGTCACTTACTAATGTCTGCCTCTAATTCGCTTTGTCAATGGTTGATATGTTTGTAATGGTAACCCCATCGAATACGCACTGTCTTTTGCAAATTACTTTTATTCCTCCCTTGTTATGTCTTAGTTACCGTACGACAAATTAATAAAACCTAGTAGTAGTAGTAGTAGTAGTAGTGACACATCTATTTGTATATGGACTAATGTGATTGTCGTACTTTCTAAATTACATTACGTGAAGTGTATTTCAAACCAACTACTGAAGTGGTAAGCATTCAATGGCTTTCACACTTATACTGTTGAAGATATCTAAAGTTGTAGCACTAAATACGTATTTAATTTTGGGTTAAATAAAAACTAAACATCTATGCTCCTTCAGAAATTACCTAGAATGAAATGTAATATTGATGGAAAAATCAATACTGTCGTCCAAAATTCTCTTGTTTACATTCAATTATTTGTTTTCATATAGTACTATGTACCAAACAAATCTGTAGATCGTTCAAGGTATGCATCTCCAATAGCTTACGAACTGACTGAAGGCTTCCCAATACCTATCTTGTGGACAAATGATAAGTAAGTGAATTCATCAAATCTTTTCCATTATTAGTTGCTATTCTTTAACTTGAAATATTTTTAATCGCTAATTATTATTATTACTATTATTATTATTATAGCATTTTTAACTAGCTGAAAACGTTTGTTATCTTTGGTTTCAAGTTTGACTCCAACCTCTTCATCAACGTGTACACTACAACTGCAACAACTATTTCAAAATAGGATGAATTTCAGCGATTTCTTGTCATCTAGATAAAACCTAACTAAAGTGTTAAATAATAATTGTGGTGTTATCTAGTAATTATACGGTAATAAATATTACAACTCAGCAATCAAGTGAAACTCTCTATATCAGCGACAGTCACAGATATATTTTATGTAGTAGCTCATCATCACAACTTAGTACTCAAATACTTAAATAAATAAGTCAAAGCTTCGTGATGAACATATGAAACACAAATACAGAGTTTTCCTTGTCAAACTTTTTCAGATCATTTAATAAATTTTTTGTTTTCATAGTTATTGAATATGAGGTTTTACTCATGATCTTTCTCTAATTTTATTTCAGCATTGGTCATGGTGTAAACTTCCCTATTTATATTAGTTTACCTATAAATGATGGTGTTACAGGAATGACCATTACTGTCTCGGAAGATATACTTATCAAACACATTGTCGACCGTTTACATGCTATCGGTATAAACAGTGGGACAACTGCATCTTCAGTCAGTGATACATCAAAGTTAACGAACGAAAATACCAATAACTCAGTTGTTTCTTACTCTCTAAGCAACTTTCACAATAATTCTCAACCGGATACATCACATACTAACTCCACCGATCTTTTTGACCAGTCAAAACGAACTACTGAAAATACAACAGGCAATTTAGCGTCATTACTCAAAGGGCGTGTATGTTTGAAGGATGCCAGAGGGCATGATTGGTTAGCTGAATCAGAAAATAGTTTAATATCTCTCCCTTGTAAGTTGAATTTTCAATTGCATTGATGGATTAAAGTCTCTCTGCTATTAGTCCTGTGTATAAACTCTTAGTTTACATGGATTCCGGAAAGCATTATACCGCAACGTACGTAACATCTTATGCCATCTCCTTTCGTGATTACAAGTATGAGGCTTTTATAGTAAGCCAATCAGAAACAGCTAAGTGCAAAGGTTACTTAATAACCATTAAAAGTTTCTTAAACGCTGAATGCGTATAATTGATTATGAAATGGCTTCCTTTCTTAAGGAGGTATATATTTAGAAAGTCTATTTGGTCACCGAATAATATGTACAAACATATATATATATTTATGGGTATTTGTACATATTGTTCGGTGATCAAATAGACTTTCTATTCCACGCTTGCCTTCTCGCTTAAATGGCTAGTCTGTGGGGTTAGTGCGTATCGCGATCAGATAATGGGACGCGTACATCATAACAGTTTAATTTTTATAAAGTATCACATTCACTTACAAATTGTTATGTAAGTGTTCTCTAAAAAACCGCAGTTTACTTTTTACAGTCGCCTTGCTTTTTTCTACTATTTTATTTCTAATAGCTTAACTTTGTAGATACGACTTGTCTATACGTAAGATGAATATTGATGTATTAGGTATTTTTATTTACAGGAGGAAGTGTATTGTAATATTGCTTGTCTCGTTAAGCTGTTAGTCATGTTTTATCATGGTTGGAGCTATTAAAAATTCACACCTTAATTATTAATATGGAAATGAAATATCACAAAAACTGCAATCAACATACTTTAGCATTGTTATGGATCAATGTTAAATGATATTCTGGTTAATCTGTTTCACCCAAGGTTTTCATGCTCCTGATGTAACAACATGTGACAATGGTAATTATTGATTAAACAATCATTCAGCCAAGAGATTACTAATCAGTGTTATTGATTGCTCTTCATCACACTATTTCAAATATCATAATAAAGATTTTCATTCACATTTAGATAGTGTTGACTTATTATTCAAGCCATGGAAGTCCACAAGCAACGTCAGGAGATTCAGTCTCATAGTAGCCGGTGACAAACCATGGGTTTATAAACCGTTTATTATTTCAGGATCCTAAAACCGATCGTTTTGGGATTAGTGTTTTCCAACTCCCCCTGGTGGGTTTTCCGTACCGACCAACCCAATCATAGTGCCGGATATTCGCTTTCATCCTCAACTCTATAAATAACACCCTAGTCACGAGAAGGCAGTTAGTAGGTCTTCCCTGACAGTAGCTATATACGCGTGGCCATACGGGTGCCTGTCAAGAAGGAGAGCGGACTCTTTTTATTTGTCCGTGCCAGACATTCGAGTTTGAATCATTTGATATAGATCTATTTATTTTATATGTTTTTGACAAATATTTCCCAAGAAACGGCTGCAATATTAACAACTGTCCATACTTTTTCTTCCCAGGTTCTGACGCCTATAATATCATTTTGGACTGTCAAGGTTTAGAAATACGACGTAGACTCAATGACATTCGAAGTCATATACAACAACATCCTGTTACGAGACTCAATCAAACCCTAAAACTGTCAGATTGTTTCGAACGATTTACTGATGTAGAACAATTAGGCTCAAGAGATTTATGGTATTGTAATCGTTGCAAAGCAGAAAAGCCAGCTACAAAAAAATTTGATTTATGGAAACTCCCCGATGTTCTAGTAGTACAGTTGAAACGTTTCCGATCTCACTTACGATTCCATGATAAAATTGATACCCTTCTGGAATTCCCATTAACGTAAGTCAAGTTTTTTGAAAGTTTCTAGTATTATCCATGCTATTTAATTTAAATGAATATGCCTACTTGTATATCTATCTACATGTTCCCTTGTTACAATAGCTAATTCTGTCTAGTTCTTATGTACTAGATATAATGGCTCCAAGATTATGCTTGCCTTATTGCAGGTCAACAGTCGTTGAGTTTCTTAATATCACGGCCTCCCTGGATTCACTAGACAGGATTGTTTATTCGTGAACGGTGTTCCATAAAAGTTTATTAACATCTTAAAGACTATATGCAAATAATTCAAGTAGACTGAGGGCATATAAGCATCTTTCCAATATTTTATCTATGCAGTACGACTAGGCAGGGTTGTCTAATGTTTTCAACGATGACGCCGCAGAAACAGCTCTTATGAAAACATGTGACGGTTGCGAAAGTCTGTTACCTGAAGAAAGACATTCATACCTTGAGTGTACAGATGATATTGTTCAACTGAAATGCCAAAGCCACACAATTCGCACTTAATCATTTGGAAATCAGTATCCTTAGTTACGGTACGTGCTCTATACCTTTTAAATGCAAAGTACGTTTACAAGATCGCCAAGAATCTGAACCTGTACTCACTCTTGGTAGTGAGCAGATAGAAGTAGTCGCGACTTTCGTGTACCTAGGTAAGTGCTGGTGCTGGAGTGAGTATTTGAGATAAGTTCACGTGGAAACCAGAGCAGTTTATGCCAATCTAGACCATCTTTGGCACCTTCCTGACGTTATTCTGTTTGTAAAACGTTGGATTTACAAGGTACCAGTGAGAGAAGCTTTGGTTTATGCATCGTCTGGTATTTTCGAGTCGAGGATGTCAGGCAACTTTGTGTTTGATCATCTTTGTCTCTTAATAATTACTGACATTCAGGGGCAACACTGTGTTAGTAACGTAGGGGTTCTGCAACATGTATTTAGGCACAGTGACGAAAACTCAATTTTTCTCCCTTAAAATATCGACTTCTGTGGCTTGGACATGTACTACAAATATCGTTTCATTGATTTCCACATGGTGCATTATTTGCTGACACTAGGATTGATTAGAAAAGGTGAAGAGGTTATCAGTTCATGACGTGGTGCCATGATATGAATAAAAGCTGTACAGAATGGGCATCTTTTGGTTCTTCACGATGCTGTGGTTGAATTCCAAGAGATGATAGTTCGACACAATGACTTGATACATCACATATGACTCAGAAAATAAACTAGTTATGGTCATACTGTAATTTTACTTTTACTTTCTTCATTTAAGTAAAATGAACTTCTTGAACTAACTGAGTCTTTTTTGATTGTATTTTACTTACTCTCACTTTTACTCATTTTTGTTCTTTTTAATTAGACTCACCTTTTCACATTCTATCTGTATCAATATTGATGTGTTTAAATCTAAAAATATTTTCACTAAATTTAATCTCATATCTAATTAAAGGGATCACGTCCAAATATTTCTGTAACTTATTGCTTAGAAATTAAGCTGAACGGTTGTTGGGACAGATTATTTCAAATTTTTTTTGTCATACAGATAATAATGAACTTTTCGTGTCATCAGCTTCAATTTATTATGCATGATGATATTAATTTTTTTTAAATAATGAATTGCAATAGAACATACTAAAATAATTTGTGTATTGATTTAAAAATAATAATAATAATAATAATTTAATTTCACAAGTAAATGTCATAATGAATGAATTAATCAGTTTGCGCAATGTTTAATCACTATTTGAACTAGTTCATTTCACTTAGAATAATCATTGATTAATATGATGAATGTCGGTATGCTATTTGACGACAGTGTGTTGACTGTTTCGTGTTGTATTTTCAAGTCGGAATTCTTAAAATACATCCCTGTTCTTTTTTTTCCATATTGTTCCGTATCTAATCTCTGTGAATACCTACCATTTTCACTCCACTAGGTTATTTAATTTTGGAGTATGAATAAAATAATTAATTTCATGTCATTTATGTGGTACTTTTATTTCCTGTAATTTATTATAGTGTATTATTATTACTATTATTATTATTATCATTATTATTATTATCGGTATGATTCTGATAATTACATTGTATAGATCTTTATAACAGTTTTATTTTTTCTCTATGTTTTTCTACTGTACAAAAATCTCATTGGATAAACATATTAGTGGCTTGAATTTGACTTCACATGTACTTGAAAAGAAGCCAGATGAAAAGTTTATCTATGACTTAGTAGCTGTGAGTAACCATATGGGATATTTGGGTGGAGGTCATTATACAGCGTTTGCTTTAAATGCTCAGACTAATCGGTGGTACTTTTTCGATGATTCTTCAACACGAGAATGTGATCCTTCCAAAATTGTTGTAAGTTGTGTATGCTCTTTTACCTGTTTGTCGTTTCAGTTGATTTTCATTGTTGTTACAGTTAAGTTGTTTTTTATTTAGTTCAGTTGGTTGCACTCAAACTATTTAATATACAACTGTTTGAACCACATATTTTACGGGTTAAATCACTTCAATTTATTAAACTGCAGAAAGCTACAATTCTACATTTGAGGACTTGGCATCATATGTGAAGGAAATTACATTCGTTTTAACTATTTTTATCTATTTCAAGTTGAATTTAATGTGTTTAGTACACATTATTTATGGTTTATAAGATCATCAACTAAACTATATGATGGCTATTGTATGTTATTTGCCTGATCATTTGTTCATCTTTTTTTCTAGACTAGCGCTGCATATGTTTTAGTTTATGTACGTCGCAAAGTTGGTTGTGTACAAATGCACAACATGATCAACAGTAATGATGAAGAACAAGAAGATTGTACGTCTGAAACCGATGAAAACGGTCTTTCAAATGGGGCTTTATCCTCGCATTGTATAACTAAAGATTGTACACAAAATGGTCGCACTGGTAATCTAAGCTCATCTTCCAATCCTCAAGATCAAGATCTAATGGATATTGAATAACTACCGTCGCCTTTTCTTTTCTAGTTCCATTTTCAACCTAACCTCGTCGTTTCAACTTTTGCAGTTACTCATGATTTCCTGAGTTTATTTATGATTACCTTGTATGTTAACCTGTTTATTTTTTATGAATCAAGTGAAGTAATGACATTTAGACGTGTCTTCACCAGACGATATTATACATCCCCTCATCCCACTCTACTTGTTCTTCACTTAAAATAAAATTCTCTATCTCTGCAGTGACTCGATTCAGTTTTCATTCTGGTCACAAAAATAACAGTTTTTTGTCTCAATAGATGTATATTCACAATGCGGTAAAATAAATATGAATTCTCGTATCCACTTCTCACTATAACTGTTAATTATTAACATCACGATAAGCTACTTTGCTGTTAAATTGTCAACACATTATTCATAAATTTAGAAATTATTAAATCTTTACATCTTCGGAGAGTCGAATACGCTACACGTAACCATCATTCAACTTTTCATAACCCTAACATAAATAAACACAAGATATTTACAATAACCATGTGTCAGTTCATCCCAAACTAGTATGTGAGATTTGCATGGATATGTAACTTTCTATATCCACATAGCACTTATGTATAGTTCTGTCTATAGCGTGAATGTCACTGTGTGACTTAATCTACACTAAAACAGGCCGAACGTAGGAGTGTCTTCATTTCACTTACTGATATTTTCAACTGTAAAAGTTTCTAATCCAACGTCCAAATGACCAGCCATCGAAATCAACGTGTTTTTGCCTAAATCGTAGTTTGTCTAATGCATAAATATCTTTATATTAAGAGAGTTAAAAACTGTTGTTGTCTGTAAACACTATCCAGTTTTCATTTAACACGTCAAGCTTCAGCTTGCTCTTGGAATGTATATCCGGAACCCCAAATAATATATATAATGTTAGCAGTCTTACCATAAGTGCATCTGTAGATGGAGTTTTGAAATCTGGTCAAAAATGCACAATTAATTGCTTTTGTTTCACTCGAGGAGATCAAGTTGACTAATAATTCATAACTACATTAGACATCTATAATTCCCTGACGAGACATAAGAATACTGTTCACCTGTCCCTCAAGTCACTTTTTTATTGTACTCATTAAAAAAATAAACTGTAAGTAGAGTTTACAATGTAAATTTCTTCCCATTACAAATGTTCATAACGAAGAAGCCAGCCATTTCGAGACTATATCAGTGCGCTGCATTTCAATGTAGGACACTAATCTGGCGTTCCGGCAAAAGTGCGTTCAGTGAAATTCAACATGTTGGAGAAGAATGATCCGATATATTTTTCACGATCTAGTACAAAACAGTTGATTTCCTTGCACTCGATTACTGTTCTTTTGGTACGATTCCAGGTGTTTGATAGTGTCCAATCGATGGTAGTCTAGCCAATCGTCTGCAATAATGCTAGTCAGTTGGCAGTTATTCATTATTTGTGTGCCGTGATTTGCGTGTGTGTTTGTTTCAAAGCAGTAGGGTTTCTGAATACCAGCTGCTATTACACTACAAATCTGGAGATCAGTCAGATTAATAGAGAGAAGTTTCTAACGCTAATGAGATTTTAGGAGTTAATAAATAAACCAGTTTATTAATTGGTGATAAAGATTTTGCGAGAGGACCGAAGTGTAAGCAGTGGACCCGAAACGGGGATAATACGCGAGATATGTTAAGTTAGTGATCTGAGGAGATAGCACTGCTAGCAACTAGCAGGTTACAAGACATGCATCAAAGGAGACGACAGTCTGTTTGTATGTGTTTATCAGGTCTCTTATTAGAGCTGTCCACTGAGAGGGCTATGGTCAACTCAGCTGGGAGAGCATTTCAAGTTGTAACAACTCGATGAGAAATATGAACGAACCAGGGTGTTCGCTCTTTGATGCGCAATTTTTCGAAGATTACCTCGAGAGACGTGGTGGTGATGCTTCAGTAAGAGGCTTACGTTGGGATGGTTTGGCGTGCCTGACATGTATGTCATTTTCAGATCATCTCTGATTCCCTTGTAACTCGGATGGAATAAACTCAAGTATTGAAGTCTACGTAAGGCAGTTCTTCAACCTTATCACCGACTTAGTTGATCATCTCTGGACTCGCTCCAGGTGAATTATGTATCTTTAAAGGAGGAAGGGTTTCTGACGTGAATTTCAGTGTATGTCCGTGTGTGTGTTGAAGAGAATTAAGTGGAATAGTGGGCTGACCACACCAAGTTGAAGAGTTGCATCTGCCTTGATTGCGTCCCTATGTAGCTAGATATGGTGTTCACAGGAATGAGATCGCGCTCTGACGAGACATTACGGAGCAGACATCAATCAAGGGTGTAAGTCGTTTGTATCACATTGGAGAGAACGTTCATAATGTGATACTTAGACCTGTTTAACTTTAAATCGTTTTCCACTGACGACTCCTAAGTAAATAAAAGATTTATTTTAAGCTCAGTTGAATTCTCTTCGCTTCTTATAGGCCTCCAGATCTTTGCATAATAGATTGGTCCCGCTGGGCTAAATTTATCTACACGTGGTTAACGAGTGTCAAGGAGAGGCGTGGACCTAAGTAGATCCCCTTTGCCACTCCTGATGTTGAGACTGGCCTGCTCGAATGCACTTTATTTACCTTAGTGTGAAACTCTCTGTTCCCAAGGTAGTTTTTGAGTCAAGATAGAAGTGGATCAGTGAAAATCATCTTCACAACCTTTGCGATAAGAAGCACTGTAACGAAGGCTTTTCCGAAGTCAAGGAATATGATATGAACTTATGTTTTCTGGTCCCAGCAAGTTTTCCAACTGTCCAGTGTTATGAGATTAGATGCGCATTACCTGTCTTTCTGAAGCCCGTTTCGAGCCTCATGGAGGATTTCGGTCTCGACCATATACTCCCTCATTTTCTCATTCACTAATCCTTTCACTACCTTCGACAGTATTGGTAGTAATGTGACTGGTCGGTAACAGGCTAGGTCCCTCCTTGTGAAGAAGTTCCGTTCTATGAGCCGGATGTTTTGGTTGTTGAGCTTTCATTGTCCTTTTGAACAACATAATCAGCACCAACTTCAGATAGAAGTCCTCCCTATATTCCCCTTTGAAGAATGGAGACAGAGTAGCTTGTTTCGATTCAACTGGGAGTTGGCGTGACTGCAGTGAATGCCTGAATAGATCACACACAGGCAAACTGAGGGCTTCTGCATACTGTTTCACATCCTGGTGGTTTTACTGGGCACAAGGTTCTTAGTTTCCTTAGTACTAAGTCAGGAGTAAGTCGGATATTCCCTGAGCCGTCTGCTGGCGTAGGCTTTGAGTTGTGCTCTGAACATGTGGCCATGTTGAAGGTCTCAGCTATCCCGAGGACGGTAATATCTTCGCCGTCTAGATCTTTGAGGGAACACACTCCTTGGTTCGTGGGCTTACTTTTTCCAGTGAACCTAATCATATGCTTAGAGTTTGCTTGTATATCGACAGCTAGCTTCATCTGGAAGCGTCTCCTATCACTTCAAACTTTGGCATTACATCTGTTTCTCAATTCAAAGTTAGGACCACGGTCGGAATCCTTAAGAGAGACCTTCCACATGTTCCAGGTTCTCCTCTTCGCTTGTAGCAAGTGTTCAGTGCTTTGTCTAATCCATGTTCTCTAGTTTCCTGGTGTGTGGTGTGTCTGAGGTATATTGTTTAGGACGGCATTCTGGATGATGTCTCTCACTCTTTACCAGTGATCGTCTACTGTTAACTTTCACTATTCCTATGGCCAATGGGCGTTTAGAAGATACTCTCTCATGCAGGTGTAGTCTGCTTTGGTGTTTCCTTTATGATCATGTTAATCAAGAATATGTCATCCTCACTTCTTTCGATCGGTGTATAGACGTAAACATCCATGACTAGGTGGTGGGCATTTGTTAACAAATAATTCACGTTTCAGTATTTTCCATCCTTAGTCCATCTATCGGCGTCGCATACATGCTCAGTCAGCCGAGAATAGCTGCGCCAAGTTGCCTGTGGAATCAACATGTAGGAATTGTACCCTCTGCTAAAAAATTGAGATAGGGTTTTGAAATCCCCAGCTTAATGTATGTGACCAAACCGAAGAAGTGGCAGTTGCTGTATTTCTTCTGCGGATTAGTTACTGATGGGGGCCAGTAAATCCCTCCAATCAAGTAATTCATGTCATCTGTATTTAAGCAACACCAACATGATTCTGTAACCTCGTTTTGATGGGTGCCGTGTAGTCTTTCGGCTTTTAAGTGGCTCTTAATATATATGTCCTCTCCTCATCTTGTCTGGTGTAACCCGCCCAACCTCCTGTTTTTTATACTGAGTCGAATCAGTAGAATGTCTTGCATTGTTAGCTCAGTTCGTCGTCTGGGTGTCGATGGAGTTTAAGTTAGAATTATGATCTTCAGGTTTATCTGAAAGCATTTAATCTTGGTCCCTAACAGCTAGCCTCTTAGTCCTCATTCGTTTATATATAAGCACTTGGTGGTTTGTTGCATCATTTGGCTCACCCTTCCAAACAACGGACGTTGTCCGATTTTAAAACGTTGACCAGTTCTGCGGGAACTTGCCGCTTCAGGTTTTTCGCCAGTGTAGTGCATTCAGTCGGCATGACCATTATGTTTGTATCTTTTTCAGGGCGTTGTTGCTCGAGATCAGCTGTCGTTTGTGGCCTCTCCGCTTTATCTAACAATATCAAATATCTTTTTCACGAGCTAGTATAAAACAGCTGATATTTTTCACTCGATACTTGTTCTTTCGATGTGGTTATAGGTATTTGACGGATTTCAGTGACATCTACCAAACTAACTGATGATCGCAAGCTCATTCCTCTGACTGTGAGTACGATGAGGAGCGGAGTAAGCTTCGGCACTGGTTGACAAAAAGCTTACACAAAGGTAACGAACAGTGCTGAGTAACGAAAACAGGAGAGATGGAAAAGGCTGCTGCTATAAATAAGAGTAGGCAACTGTTCAAACTTACCAAGGAAACCGGTATCAGGAATACAACTGTAAATGAGACAATTTAGGGAAAGAATGGGCTAATTGTTCATTTACAACGCAGGAGATTGGATCGATGGGCAGAAAATTTCAGTTACCCACTATCTCCAGTCATCCTGAATGGCAAACTGATGTGAGTCCTCCGAGTATCTCTCAAGTTGAGAAAGCGTTGGGAAATCTGAAGCGAGGATGAACTTCACGTCCTGATAGACTAATCCCTGAGATTTCTAAGGATAGCGGTCCGGTTTTAGCAGCTAGATTGAATGAGTTCTTAGGTAGAATTTGAGAAATGGGTGTAATCGCATCTGTCTGATCTTAATCTCTGATTGTCCAAATTTATAAGAAAGGGAAAAGTCCTCTTCTGCTTTTAGATAGTATACTTTCATCATCTGACCTTTCATATGTTAAAATTTTACCAGGAGACTCGCTCGTAGACTTAGAATATCACAGTGGAATAGTTCTACTTAATGACGCCATTGACAAAATTCAGTCTTCTGACTACCCTAAGCAACAACGCAAGCATGCGATTCTCCTCTTCAAAATGCAAAATGTCGCTTCGAGATTGACTTATATCGGCCCATGAAGCAGTTGAGCATGTTAATCGCTTAACTTATCTCGGAAGTCTCACCAACGCTGATGGCATGGTGAAGTTTCAGCACGGATACAGAAGGCTCAACTGGCTCTCTCCAACTTACGTCATCTATGAAGGTGAGATATCCGTCTGCTAATCAAAAGACGAGTCTGTTACATGGTGATTCGCTCCGTCCTATTTTATGGATGCGAAACATGGCCGGTGAAAGTGGAGGACGTTCGTAGGTTGTGTGTTTTCGATCACAGGTGTCTCCGAAATATTGCTTATGTATCCTGGAACAACCGAGGAAGCAGTGCTGTTGTTAGGAAACGGGTTTTAGGTAAGAATGGCATATCAATCAGTGAAGTATTGAAACTACATCAGTTGAAGTAGTTGGGACATGCGGTATGAGTAGGAGCAGGTTAGGAGATAGCTAGGTGCGGCCAAACCAAAACATTGAGGAAATCCTTGAAGTCACTGACAAGTGGATTGAGTCATCTCAGTAGGTGTTGACTTCCTGGTTGAGGCCCACAAGATGACAGTATTCGATGGTTAGAGAGCTTGAATTACATGGCTCAGAACCATTTGCGATGGCGCACGTGCATCCATTCTCTGTGTTCGTTCGAATGCTAATCCTCTAAACTTTTCGTCACCTTTATCTATCCATTCTTAAGTTTATTTCATTTGCCTATATGTTTTGGATAACATCCTCGGTAACTAATCTCTTCGATTACTCGCAATACTTCTACTTCTACTACTACGGGATTTGAATTGATAATTCCGTCTCTGTGCTATTACTGTATGGCAACTTGATCTGATATAAGTACTTACGAAGTTGCAAGTTGAAACTTCTGTAGTGAACTTGCTTGCGAAACAGATAATGGATATCTGATCACTCCAGAGTAAAAACTTATGATTTCTCCAAGTCATTCTTAATTACAACTGACCTTTTCATTATCGTGGCTTATACACATTCTACTCTGTTTCAGTATGTCAGTAAAAAACTGAAAATACTCATGACGCTACACTGGGGTTACGGCAGCTCTCAAGCCGAAATAAAGGAGGAGGGTTAGGCATTGTGTAATAGGATATAAAGATATTGTAACGATATCTATGTATTAGACAAACTACGATTTAGGCAAAAACACGTTGATTTCGATGGCTGGTCATTTGGACGTTGGATTAGAAACTTTTACAGTTGAAAATATCAGTAAGTGAAATGAAGACACTCCTACGTTCGGCCTGTTTTAGTGTAGATTAAGTCACACAGTGACATTCACGCTATAGACAGAACTATACATAAGTGCGATATGGATATAAAAAGTTACATATCCATGCAAATCTCACATACTAGTTTGGGATGAACTGACACATGGTTATTGTAAATATCTTGTGTTTATTTATGTTAGGGTTATGAAAAGTTGAATGATGGTTACGTGTAGCGTATTCGACTCTCCGAAGATGTAAAGATTTAATAATTTCTAAATTTATGAATACACTAGCTCGTGAAGTAGATATTTATTATTGGACTGATTTCTTCGCGCCCGATTCTTGTAATTTCGGTACCGTGTCTGGTATTATGTTATTTCCATTGGGCGTTATTCTTGCCACTTGATTGCGTTAAATCTGGTCAGTGATCAATCTTTTGTGAACTTGTAT
>OX103972.1:19429912-19486544 GCA_944470395.2 Schistosoma turkestanicum | reverse complement strand
TAGTGGTCCAGAAGCTAGGCGTTCACGCACAAGACCGAAGGTACTGGGTTCGAATCGTGCGAGGTGCAAGAGTCGTGAATGCGCACCGTTGATGAATCCCACACCAGGACAAAAAGGCCGTCAAATGCTTCCAGGTTTCTAATAGTGGTCTAACAATGACTGATTCATGATTTCACTGTGTAATATGCATATCGATTATACCGTTATTTCATTTCAGACCTTTAGGCATCCTGCTGTTAATTGACGCGATATCTTTGTATTTGACCAGACAAAGTAATAATTTAGTTTTACTCCCTGACTAGTGATGCTGGAGGTTAGTTGTGTTTGAGATTAAACTTTGAAATCCTTAGTGTGCAGCACCGGGAGTTGAAGATGCTAATGTATGGGGTCTCATAAGTTTGAAGAAGGGGAATAAAAAAGCGCAAAGGAAGATTCTAAATGAGTTCCACAGAAAAAATGAAGTGTTGGATAAAGCTGACGAAATTCAGGATGCTAGACAAGCCAGAAGAATAGCTTTCAGAGGCGTTAAACGACAGCTTAATCTCTGGAAAGGTCCAGTACACAAAAATCGGCTTGCTGAGCAAATAATATTTCCAATAAATGACAGAGAAATTGTTATGTCAGGTTCCCAAGAGGCTGCAAAAATGAAAGAGCAAGTTTATATTAGAGAAACCATAAAGGACTCGACAAATTTACAGGGGAAGTTATATACTGCTCTGTATGGAGATACGGACACAAGGTTAGCTCTTTCTCATTCTGTTAGTTCTTAGTACACCTAAGGGAGAAATTCCAGACAAGGCAGCAAAAATGGTTTCTAAGATGTTGCTGGAGAAGATTGCTATGCGTGACAGAGAACGTTTCTTACTTGCTCGAGCTGCCGCTCGCAACAAACGTCAAAACAAGATTAAGAGTAAACGATTTCATCGCCATTTAAAGGCACGTACAATGAAGGAATATGAGAAAGAAACCGAGTCTTTACGCCTCAATAATCCTCGAAAGTTTGCCGAACGACTTCTCAATGCTGAATTAAATAGAGTCAAAGAAAGAGCTAGTTTGAAACACAGAGGTGGTAGCAAATTCGCAAAATTACAGAAATTGAGGGCAAAGTATGACTCTGAGGTAACTATATGTTAATGCTACTTATAAATTAATAGGCTAGAGCAGCTGTAGCAGACATGCACGAGTTATCCCGGGAGACCACACGAAAGGCTGATCCTGACCTTCTGTCCGATACTGATGAATCTGACGTATCTATCTCCTCCGAATCTGAAGGAGAATCGGAAGAGTCTGATTTCAACTTAGACGATGATGTTGATGAAGAAGTACATGAAGTTCCTCAAACCCTTGGTTGGTGGAAAAAGGTAGTATGATCAGTTTTTCTTATGTACTGACTAATAAATGGATATTTTTATAAGACAATTTTACTAGTTGTCTCACTATGTTATGGTCGCTTCGCGTTGCTTGTACTACCTTGAAAATCTACAAATAACGTTGATAAAGTAGTGAAACTTCATCAGTCGAGGTGGTTGAGACATGTGTTACGTATGCCTAACCACCGACTGCCTCGTCGAACTGCTTTCCGATGTAAGAATAGGTTGGAAGAAACCTATGGGTGTCCAAACCAAAACGTGGCACAAATCCCTGAAGTCAGTGGCAACTGAATCAAGTCATGTTGGTAGGTGTCGACTACCTGGTTGGGACCCGCAAGATGATAGTAATCGATGATTAGAGACTAAATGACATGGCTCAAAATCGTTTGCAATGGTAAAGATGCACCCACTCTTTGTCCTCTCCCAAATTCTAATCTTCTGAATTCCTCATTACCTATATCTTTCTCTTCTCAATTTTGTTTCACTGAATTGTTTCACTGAATAATATTTTCGAAACCTGATCTCTCTGGTTACTGCTAATACTTCTACTACTAGGGGCTTTGAATTAACATTTGCGTCTCTGTGCTAATGTGGTATGGCCACCTGAACTGATGTACGAAGTTCTCCGATGTCACTCACTGACTGACGAATAACATTGTAGTATATGTTCTGTACCTATCTTCGTTGCTCTGTGGCCCATTAGTTAAGAGGTTCGACTTTCGACCACTGACCCCTAGGTTCGAACCCCGCCCCACTTAGTTTGATTAGTTAGTAAGCCCTCACAGTTGGGTTGTGGCTTGAAACCGAGTACCTGGTAAATCAGCTAATGCATGTGCACTTCAATTTATCCAGTGCTACAGGCCATTCCCAAAGCCTCATATTAGATATATTTCTCACTACTGTTATTAGTAATTCTGTTGTTCCCAAATTGTTAATTCGTTCGCTGTGTAATATAAACTGTGACAACTCGAACTAATGCATGTGTACCCGTTTCTACTTTTTATGACTGATTAGTGGTATGATGCTTATTTTACAAAATAATAGTGGATCACCCATCAACCAGTCCATGAGTTCTATGTTGTAGTGTAGTTGCATCATATGCAATGGCGCAGTTTTAATTTATGATGTACTTTCGGCATCTCTTTTAGTATGAAGGGATACAATATTTCTGTTTCAAAACATAATTCAAGTACGTATTCTACATCTTAAGTTTAGTTAATACGATGAAAGTCCTAAACTGATCTCTGTTCTATGAATAATCTAAAACCGAGATCACCTGACGGTAAAATTATTACAAAATGCCTATAAGCAAAAAGCAGCATATACATCCTTACAATTTTCTCATTTGGTTATGTTAACTTACAGTTTCCCATGAAGTGCAAAACTTTTGTATATACATAGATATTATATATATATATATATATATATATATATATATATATATATATATATACCGTAGGTCAGATTTTTATCGTATTTTACCTTTTTATAGTTTCTATGTAGGATGAAACCTAACTTACACCTCAGTCTGATCCCTCTATTCATTTTCGAGATTTTTATTGTTTATATTTGAAAATAGCCAATCATATTTCGCACAAGTGAATAATATATTATAGTTCGCTCTTAGATAATCGAGTCACTATATACTTTCTCAATTATTTTTCACTTCAGGGCTTAACCGAGAATAAGTCAAAGACTAAAGAGCAGACAACTAAAGGAGCTGTGCTTTCTACTCAGGCTGCTGAAGAAGTACTGGAGAAATATGAAGTCACTCAGTCAATCTTAAACGAACCTGCAGTGTCTAATACTAGTGTGACTGCAGAGCCAGATATAGTTGACCCTAATTCAGAGGGATTTTTCCACGCACTTCAAGAAAGCTTTGCAAATGATCCTGCATTACAACATAAATTTTCTGTAGAGAAATCTGAAACCGTAAAAGATGAAGCACCTCAAGATATTGATACGTTTTTGCCGGGATGGAATTCCTGGACAGGTCCAGGAACTGAAAAGTCTGATGAAAAAAAGCGGAAATCCAGGATTATACCTGCTCCTAAAGTAAAACGTGAAGATGACAAAAAATCTCATGTAATAATCAAGCGGCGTGTAAATCAAGAATTCAAGCAACATTTGGTATGTTACATGTATATATATATATATATATATATATATATATATATATATATATATATGTATATAGTATTTTCTTGGTATTTTGTAATTAACCTTTGGATTTTTTCACTTGAATCCTTGCTAGGTAAAAACTATTCCGTTCCCGTATAACACACCAGAACAATTCGAAGCGTTTATCCATCAGCCTATTTGTAGAGAATGGACAACAGAACTTACTCATCGTGAACTAACAAGGCCCAAAGTTACAGTTCAGTCAGGACATATTATCAGACCGATATCAAAGTCTGCAGCCTTACTACGTGATAAAGACATAGAACGCTTTGTTAAGCAAAACAAAACCTCGTAATATTCTGTACATAATCTTTACCATTTACCAATATCTACATTGTAATATATGGTATAAAATTATCTGTGGATTATTCATTCTAATTTGAAATCACCTAATTACAGAGAGGGGTTTCCACCCTAAAGGCGAGCTGCATGATTATGGTATTTAAATATCCAATAGCCGAGTCATATTAGAAGTAAGACAATCATCAGTTACAATGGATGGTCGCTGCATTTTACCGTACACTTATTACAGTTGGGAATATCGATCTTTGAATCTTGATTTAATGGTCAAGTAGTTAGTCACATGTGCAAGATATGAAGATCCTTGGTTCGATCTCTGACGAAATGTGAGTGGGATTCACTAATAGTCCATGCGAACAACAGCAGTGTTTGGAAGTGCACACAGGGATACCATCCCTGTGAGAAACATCTGGTCCGGAAGTGTAGATGATTGTAACATTTTCGAGCGTCGTCCGAATTTCGTCCATTTCATATCGATCATCTACGTTTAACTAGACGTCAAGAGATGGCTGTTTTCCACAGGAAAACACCTTTGTTTCAGAATTCCGATGAATGTCTGAGCAATGCGTAAACTGTATCAAACTGAACAAAACTAAGTAGACTGAAATAAATGAAGATTTATGGTTATCGATCCAAGTTTTTAACTATTAGAACGTTAAGAATTCATCTTTTAAGAAAAAAATAAATGCAAAACGAGGTGGGTGTTAGCTCCCTGGAAATTAAAATAATTACTCACCGATGTTATATCATTAAGTTTAGGTATACAGGATTCACCATACTATATTATCTTCCTCATTAGTTTGACCTAATGGGAGACACAGTGCAAACACAGCTTTGTATGAAATAAAATATACTGCGATACTATAATTTTTATTGCTGCTTCTTTTGGCAGAGAATACATTCAAAGAAATTCCCTACATTTTATTACACATATATGTCATAATTTCATTGCTTCAGCAAGTAAATAATGGTCTTTATATTGTGGATTTATTACCTACACTTAGGTTATTGTCTGATTAGATAATCACCCACTGGTTGTATTCACATCTGTTTTGAAAATATTTTGAAGTATTTTAACCATTTAATATTTTGTTGGAATTACAAAAGATAGCATTAACTTCGGATGCCTTACAGATCGCTATATTAACAAATTTACTCGTAATTACCCGACACATAACTTTCGTCTTCATGTATTTTAAATAGTTCTAATAATTTGTTCACAAATGTCATTTTTTTCCAAAAAAGGAATGATTATTTGCATTTTGATTGAACTACATTGAAATATTATTAGTAGTTCGTAAATTAAACTGCATTGTTCTTATGTATCAAAAAAAAATAGTTCAAAAATCTATTAACCTTTCATTTATAATTTAAGTATCTTGATGATAAAAGAAATTATTGTGTTATGAGTACATTACTTTATCAAATTTTCAATATTTAAAGTAATTAAAAATTGGGTTTTTTTTTCATTTACTGATACATTTTAAGTAGTATAAGATTAATGCAAACAAAGCATAGGAAATATGGAAATTATCTAGATGGTGCATAATATGACTTTTGAAGAAACTTGATAATTAGAAATAAAAAGTATAACGAATTCAGCAACATTGTTTCGAGGATAAAAACAAGCAATGAGAAATATTTGTTCATTTGATGATCAATGGTTTCAATAATTGTTTAAATGATACATTTGTATTTCATTTGACAGATTTTTTAACATTATCTTTAAATTGACTAATAACATTTCCTGGAGGATGATACAAACAAACTAAGATTAGTTTTGAATCTTTATGTAAGTCCCCTCCGGTTTTGTAGGACTGACTTGCAATGCCAACCCCAATACTTTTGGAACTTGACCATACAATTTGAGTAAAATTACCTGGAATTAAATAATTAAAATAATGGTTGACAATAAATGCCACTCAACACAAAAAAAACTACAACTTATTCGTAACTTAAATATGAATCAATCATACACACTTACCAATGATAAGAAATAACAATAAAGCTAATTATGTAGTGACAAAAGTATTTTATTCGAACATTAAAGTCGAAAGTTCATTGCTAAACAGAAGTCTGTTATTTAACCCATTGAATAAATTCTGGTGTCAATACAAAAATTCATCGAAGGGGACAAACACAAGCACTTTTTAATGATACATAAGTCAAATAATGTCGAGTAACGAAATTCTACTGCCATCTATTAATATTCTGACTTTGGAAAATTCTGGAACCATATGTAAGATGAAGTTAATAACGATTTCTGAAGACAGGGAGTGCCTGATCTAGCTAGTTCGGATGATAGCTCATCATTAGCCATAATTCCACCAATGTAGTGCAGTAAAAATCCTTCGGTATGTATATGCACTTGTTTAGTACACCTTTTTCAAGGACAGACATGTTCAATAGAATTCTTCACTAACTTCCAATCCAATGAAATCGTTTTGTTTGTTATATCTTACTAGTCAAACTGTAAAGAACCTATACTAAGTTAACTAATAATGCTAGCTTTCAGACAACATACTTAGAACAAAGTACATAAAACTTACTGAATAAAATCAACTAAGTGAATGAGCAAACTGAATAAGAAGTCGCTAGTTTAGTTACACTATTATAACAGAATCTAAAGTCATCAAGTTAGTACAACTTACCTATACCCTGAATACTATCCGGCTCAGAATCAAATTTATATTTTTCTGATTCTTGATACCAACGCTCAATTAGATCTTTACCTTGATAAAAAGGAAAAGAAGAAACATACTAATCACATCTGTCAACCATAGAAACTGAATTTCATTATTCAATTTGAAAACTTATATGATATACAATACAGTTTATTTATATCAAGTTATGCATCCATCTAATTGTGGTGTGTACTACTCACAACGCGGCTTATATATAGCATGCAGCAAAGTGTGACCCTGAAGTTACTGCCGAAGCGAACAAAGTCGGATCCGAATGTATGGCGCGATCAGTGTATTCTGAAGACGACGAGACTAGAAATAGATGTTTCAGGATAAAATGTACATATTTTGAAAGTAAACTATATCTTCAATAAATAAATCATTTACCGCATCTGGTCTTACCGTCTTTGTTCAATAAATTGTGATTTGGATAGTGTAACCATAAAACGGAGGTTAACAAAACTACGTACTATATTAGTATAATATGTTCTAAATAATCTGATCACATACAGACTAGATTCGAACACTTATATTTGAAGATTAAATGATCAGCCAGACAAATGAAGATAAGGATGAGAATATGAAATCCATCACGCAGGATAATAAATTCATATTATTATGGCAGGTTTAAGATCCTATATCTTCGTATAACTAAGGTTTCAATAAACTTTATTACACGCCTATGAACACTTTTGCACAAAACCAAAAAAGCTGAGTTAAGATACATTTTGCGAACTGGTTTAATTATTTTTAGCAATACAAAACAATGTATGTTTATCATTTGGTTTGATTTATTTCTATAGCCATTTTGATTCCTGTTCAGAGACCCGAACTTGTAAATTGAGATTATTATCACTATTATAACTAATCAGCGTTCATCCATTTTTCTTGTATCTCATCGATTGAATTAATTACCAACAAACTGGTTGAAATATATATATATATATAAATATATTTCATCGACAGCCATTTTGAACCCCTCATTTTACGTTGGGCTATTTTACGATCGACTGTTGTTGTTGTCACTTTGAATATAAGCCTAAGTTCAATTAATTATGATTTATCATAGAACCACACTTATAAGATTTATATGCAGTAGATATAAATATCTCCGAGTAAACAAGACAGTCTTCTGATTTAAATAGACCTCAGGTGCCTTGTTCAGGTGTATACAACTTATCGGACAGTTCACTCTGTTGTTGGATCAATCAACATAAATCATCCATATATACTTTTTTATTTTAATTTTAGGTTACATGAAAAATGTACACCAAAAGTGATATATTTGATAAATATTACTTCTTCAAAGTCACAGGCCAAACCCTTTTTATAGTGCTCATCTAAGTAGGATTTACGGTACCGGTAATAGTAATTATATTTCTTGTCAGTTCGTGTATTATTAGTACAAACCTAATGAAGCTCACTTACAATTAACTTCCATCGGTCCATTAGACCAGCGACTTCCCAGATTTTCACCTACTTTTATGCCACGATAAACATATCCACTATTGGACAAATGTGATTGTTGAAGTAAATGATCAGCCCATTGTTGTGCCATATCCGAAAGATTCTGCCGCAGAATAAGAAATTTATAAACATAGAGACTGTTTTATCGTTTACTGAATCACAATATGCAGTTATAATTAAGAAATGATTAAGGAAGATATGAAGGACTAAAATTACCTTTATTCTCTACAGTTCTCGTTACTCACCACCCACCAGCACTGATAAGTATAGAATGAAAGACTTCCCATATAGGACAGAGCGTAAGCAAATACTACCAGATTTGATTCTAGTCTCTCTCTCTCTCTGATAAAATGTTGGAAGAATTAACTACATGGCCTTAATGATTAATGGATTCGCAACCAACACTTGCTAAACCACAATCAACCAGTTAAATCACTGCTTCTGTAATTTAATTTTCGAGACAAAAGCAGTTTTAAATCTAAGATAGTATGTTTAAATTGAGTCTAAAATATGTAGGGAGCTGTTTATAATGGCTTCATTTATCTAAAGACAAAATGTATCATAAGAACCACACACACCTGCAAGTGATGAGGTTACCTTCATGATGTTACCATAGGATGAAGACAATTCATCAATAATAGGATCAATGACAGACAACTGGAGGTTATTCTCACAGTGGCAAAGGCAAGACAAATGGAAATAAAATTCTCTACATTGAAGGGTCTAACAACC
Source organism: Schistosoma turkestanicum (assembly GCA_944470395.2). Lineage (NCBI taxonomy): Eukaryota > Metazoa > Platyhelminthes > Trematoda > Strigeidida > Schistosomatidae > Schistosoma > Schistosoma turkestanicum. The sequence goes on along the minus strand of OX103972.1, from coordinate 19,477,810 downwards.
AAGTATTTTTGTCTAAGTTAAATTGTGAAGGTGCTTACGAAAATTCAGAATGATCTCGTTTCTTACAATTCCATTAACATCCAAATGACTTCCAAAGCATATAAATTTTCGAAGTACTTCTATTACTCCATCACCAAATCCTAAAATACTCACCTTAAAACTTAGTAAAGTGAAGAAAACTGAATATCTTGCTTAGAGATTGGTATTTATCATTTAACTTTATGAGATTGAGCTAGTCTTTAATGCTACCATACAGGCAGACTAGACAAACTGTATAACGCAGCTTATAATGCCTTTTGGACGTAGATTTATATACATGTTATCATGTGCGGTATCCGAAATCTGATTGCGATACGTGCTAATCCCTCAAACTGGCCACCTAAGCGAGAAATCAAGGGCAGAAGAAAAAGTCTATTTGCCTACCTAATAATATGTGCAAATGCTCGTTCAGATATATATTCCACCTCCTTAAAAATTGAAGCCAATTCCTCCTTTAAGACATTTTCTGATGGTCATCATAAGGCCTTTTCATTTGATTACTTCTGATTAGCTCACTGACCCATTCAGCAAAGTACAACTGTAACACATTTGAAAACGTATTTGTAGAAAAAATCTTGCTCAGTATAATGTACGCTGAAATTAATCCACAAGAAAGGAGCTGCATATTTTCTAATGTTTAACTGCAGTTTTTTTTTTAACTCAATACAGCTGGAATTCACAACATGCATCTAGTCGATTTGTAGTTTGCTAATTTTAAATCAGCTTATATGCAAACTTATTAACTTAGGATAATCAAATCCTGCAGCGTGACATAAATACCTAACAACAATAATGGATAATTATCGTGCAATATTGTGAATTGACTGAACTTTAAAAACATGAACCAGTTGATTCTAGTTCAATGATTAAAAGCTTGCATACAAGTAGCAAGAAATAACAGGATTGCAAGTATTTTAATTGTATATAATTACCCCTTGTAAAAATCACAATGGAATATTAAATGTCACACAGTAATCAGGTAGTAACAAAAAAAAACAGAAAATGAGGATTATATTAATCTACCTGATCAATTACAAGTGGACTGGAACCATGCTGACTACGATAATCATTATGAAGTTGAACGACCGAGCGAATGGATTCTTGGAGTTGATTACCATCCTGTATAGAATGAGTAGTGAGTTAGTACAAAACAATAATGATAAAATCCTTCGAACACAAGTTTACATAATTTTTATGCAAGCAAACCAGGTCAAACAGATTAACAAAAAAGTCTTTAGAATAATAAATGGTAGAGTATTAGAATAATTAGTTTATGGACTCTTTACAAAAATTGATAACAGTGACTAAAAATTAATTTATTCACACATATGAGTAGCCTATAAAACACTAATAAACTGCCATTATTACTAATATTATTGGATCATTCTTTTTCCACAGAAAAATGCTTGACACGAATCAGCAACCAGATGAGATAATATTATGAGTAAACGAAAGTGAAAAAATTCATGCAATCAACCAATAAATAAAAAGGCATATTATTTATGAAAGCATACAGTCGGAGTGAGACCACAATCAAGACAGATTGCACTTAACTAAAAGAGGCAATTTACCAATTATAATGAATTCGTCACAGAAGCAAGGAAAGATCTTTGGTGGACTAGATCAAACGTCATTCTAGATAACATCTCAATTTACTAAATTGCACAAAGAATTAGAATTTTACAGAAAGTTGAGATTGAAGCAGAGGAGCGTACACTTGTTTTTCGTCACTAGACTAGTATTCCTACTGGTAAGAGAGCTACACGTATGTTTACGAAACTGATAAGACGAAAAGCAAGTGTCCGGATACGGAAGATCCACCTGAGAGTTGGGAAACACTCATCTCAAACCCATGGTGCACGAGAGTTTCGGGATAATGAAGGGACGAAAGGTCTATTATTGGTCACAAGCTACCATGACACTCCATCTGCTGACGTTGACCCTCTGCACTGTGGATTAGACCCATAGATCAAAGGCTCACGGAGTGGTCCCCTAGGACAACTACCGGTTTGGTCTGAGCACTCAGATAGTATTCCAGCCCACATACAGATTCAATAATTAGTGCGGTATCCGTTTGTATCACTGTCGATATGTTTAAGCAGATAAACAACCATTAGCAATAAAATAATGATAATTTTACAAAGATTTGAAGATTAAATTAGCTGTTCAGCAACTTTAACGAAGTATTTGTCAAACACTAATTACCAAAGCTGCTTACTGATCATCTATTTTGTCATAAAGTTTGGTGAAAATAAACGTTCGAAAGCCTTCACATATTGCGACGACAATCGTTTTCTGATAAATCGACCATAGATTCTGTTTCGAATCAGCACTCAATCACAATTCACTGATATACAACAATTATGTATTTTCACCATGGATCGACTCTAGCCAAGGGACTATTAAAAACCTATACAGAACTTAATAGATGCTTCATTCTGTTTCGATATTCATCCAATATCCCAAAAGAACTATTGGTCAATTCTTATTGGTTAATTTCTACTGGTCAATTTTACGATCGTCCTAGATATCAATGTCACGTGCTCCAATGTTGTTTCTTATTTGTCGTCTTAACTGTCAAAGTCACAGACTCCGATGATGTTTCCTATTCAACCTAAATGTATAAATACGCATTATCTGTAACGTTCTGTGACCAGAAACCGGTCCCGGATCCCTAGTCCGGGATCCTGATTCTCTTCTGAACTCGGACCTCGTACTTTCTGGATGCTTGTAGAATACAGGTTCTACTTCATATCAAGTCTTCTTCTTTTATTCAATGAGGGTTGGGATAATCGGATTGAGTAGCATGTCGTGTCACCGAATCCTCGCTCTCGTTTTCCGACTAAGGCAAACTCGCAATAGTTCAAGTATATCAAGTTGACGTGTTTACGTGTAGGCGTAGCATATTCTATTTCTGGACTACTCAGCAGGACAAATCTATAACTTTGTGCTATATCAGGAAGAATATAGAAATGGTAACTACCAAGACTCAAGATCTCCAAGTCTCAAGACAAATGCACTACTTCAAAATCACTGGTTTGGAATTCAGTAGTTCACATTGTCAACGATACAATCTTCAAAAAGTAGCAAATAACGCTGGCAAAATTATAGCAACAATATGAAAAATAAGAAGATAAATATCTGTTTCTATAAAAAAAACCCATCGTAGATACTATTAACCCAACTGTAGTAAAAATGAAGGATCAGAAAATGTTTTTTAAACTCACAAGTGAATGGTCACCTGGTGATAAATTGGATTTTGCGTTTCTTTCCTCTTTACAAGCATCTGTGTAGACTTCATTGATACATCGCCTAGTCTACATTTAAAGAAAATATCTGTTTAACGCTTGTTTCAACGCAAAAGTTATAAAAGTTACTATGAATCATTTCTATGAAGTTAATCATAACGTGTAATTAGAAAAAAAAAATAAAATGAAAGATACATTAAATAAATCCCACATAAATTTAAAAGAAACGTAACGTAGGAGAATTAACGATGCGAAATCGCTTAACAAGTATATTAACATTGAAACAGAAGTGTAACAATCATGACAAACATTATGTTTGAAAAAAAATCAATCAACCGACCGTAGTTTACGCAATATTTTCATTATCTACTTATTAGTGTCAATCTGTAAGTTTATTTCCCGACCGTAGCTGCTACCTTGACGTGATGGTCGGGCTTGACTATCGTGATGACCCAACCAAGATATACTGGCTAGAAAATATGTTCCTGAAGGTTCTACCATACCAGGCAGGTCGATTGGAGAACGATCAGAATAAAAGCAGCTACACAAGGTCTGAGGGCGAAGTCGTACTGCTGACTGCGGAGGGTTGTGACAGCAGTAAGGTGTTTCCCTCGGACAACCAGCATCTGCAGCGATGCTGCCTTCTCACAAGGAACGAAGGGTTAGAGAAGGTCGACCCTAAAAATGTCACACCTCACCCTACCTCACGGATTTCCGTCACCGGCAGTAAGGGTGCCCACTAAAGGCCTTTAAGAGCGGAGCTAATGCTCAAAAATCCTTTCATAAAAAGACCGTGCGGGACCAGCCTCAAGCAGTTGTCCCTTGGGCTCTGCGGTCACGCACCACGGTCTCTAAGACCAACGCCAATCTATCTTCGTTTTCAGGTCCCTCCAGAAACAACCTTCCACGGTGTGGGCAGCCGGGAAGTGACAACCGCCCTCATACCCGTACCCGTAAGTTTACTTACGCATAAGGAGTTAGTCATATTGACTACACAAAAAGATTTATTTCAACGTATAACTCGGAAAATCATCTTGGCTGGCCATCTAGAAAAATACAATGTTAGACAAAAGCTTAATCATAGAACTAGTTAATTCTGATTACTCTACATCTCTAAAATCCTCCTTCACACTTATTTACAAAGTTAGAAAAATCAGTTATAAAAGAATAAAACTAAAAAACTTATTTACAATACACGCTTTATCTATCAACCAATCTAAACCTAACCTCGGTATACAAAAGCAGTGCGTTCGATCTCTTATTCTACCACGATCTTAGACCTACTTTATATCTCCTATAATTTACTGCTTTTTTCTGCTATATATTTTCCACCACTACTAATCAACCATTATTACAACTTTTAATTATTCCACTCTAAACAGTTATTAAGTAAACTATTGTCTTTACCTCAATAACTTTGATTAGCCGTTAAAGGAATATTACATAACTTTCTTTTAATAACTGATATTTGTAAACAATTTATGACACGTACCATTTTATTTTTGTATTCAACATCATTCTATTATACCATAGACTACTAATTATAGCAAATAAACTCATTATTAGTACAATTTTACAGCGTTCGAAAATGAAATCGTTGGAATTATTTTTATTATTCATCGATGACACAATAAGTCTTTTTGGTTATAAGTAAATTATGTGAACAGCATAAATGTACAGTGATATAAGTTCTAACACCTTAAAACAAGACGTTAAGAGTTTAGTAAGCATAGAATTTGGAATGATAACACATTTGACAATGCAGAACCGTTAGTAAAAGCAGTAAACTGGTTGATTGGGGGGGGGGGATTTCACCCTCTTGATTAAGAAATAGCCAGTTATTTTACGCAAGAAGATACAGCTTACGGTCTCATACGCACATGTTTTGAGAGTCATACCGAGATTATCAAACTCCCCTTTCCAGATTCTCCTGAGAAATATGTTTTCAACTATTCTAGCACATATTTATGCACGTTACAAGTACAAGCACTGTCAGTCGGTCCTAAAGCCTGTGATAATTCTACAAAAATTGGTGAACTCCACACAAAAACAAAATTCGAAAATCTGTGACTGAGAATAGTGCACGAGTTTAACAACTATCACCATTCAATTATGATCACAATAAAAGCAGATTTGCATTCTCAAGTCCATTCTCTTGGTGTTTTACTAAAACGAAGACCAGGTGGGTCTCTTCAACAATCGAAGTACAAAAAATCAACCGGGAACGGTCACAACCCCCCATGTAAATCATCTTTCAAAATCCTCTATGGAGTGAGACGAACAGTCTCAGAGAAGGTTTGGATAAGGAATTTGTGCAGAGCTGAGGTTATAACAATTTATCATTTCAAACCCGACCACTGTGTACAGAAGACTTTGCTATGGTCTTAGCATCTCTTTGGATTGTATAAATTATCAGTGATAATTATTACCTTAGTCTTCTTTTTCTTTACAAAGTATACAACTTTCCTTAGTCTTATTATTTTTCAGATTTTTACTTTTTATTGCTTTTGAGACTATTTATTACATAATGCAGGCTGTTGATGATTTTTGATTACTTTGCTAAATATAACCTCTTTTTCTTCAATACTTGAAAAATTAATCATATTGAACCAATAATGATTGGTAGATCATTATTACTACACTCAAAAACTTCTGATAATCTTGACCATATTATGCAAAACCACTTCATTTTCATCATCTTCCACTTGAATAAGTTATGCCATGTAAACGCAACAATCACTTGTTGTTTCAATCCTAATTTTTGTATACGAAAAAGGAAGTTCCATCAGCACTCGGTTATGGAATTCATGGAGCAAAAATAAAAATGAGATATAGAAGTATTCAAAAACATAAATAACAGTGCATGATACCTTTCCTTTGTCATCAGTCAATTCAGAGATCTCTCGTCGAACATTATACCGTTTTCCATCACTTTCAGTTAGTGTTTCAGTAATAACTGTTTTTGGAGTATCTAAGGAAGGGAAATACAGTGATCTGATGAAGACAAAAGTACTGAACTTCCAAAAGATATCCATGGAACTAAAACAGACTCATTAAAATTATCAAAACAAACACAACTAAGCATACTGCATCACTTAGTCGTCGTTAATGTAAAACATCGTGGGAATTTCTTTCAGCATTTCATACCAACGATATGACAAAAAATAAGAGTAATTAGATGAAACTCTAATCAAAATCTAAATGAGAGAGATACGGTTTAAGACTAAGAGATGACATCGAAGGAAGAAAAGCTAAGGACGAAATGATTTAAAATATAGAAAAAAGCACGTAGTGATAACAACCATCCACAGTTAAAGATTTTAACATATCATTCACCGTTTTCAATGATCGGTTGCAAGAATTGCGTTGCCCCAAACCAAGAAACATACTTCGAGAAATATGACTTGAAATAATAAACGATGACTTCGCGAATTTACTTGTCTTGATAAACCCCGTCTCCAGCTTTCGTCTTAACTATTTTTATGCTACTGTGAAATGCACATTTGAGTAGACGGTGGTTGCACACGAGTAAAATACATTTCAATTGCCTTGGTCGCTGAGAGTTTGCATCTGCATCAGTAAACGAGCCATTTCTACTTATTAATTGTACCATTAATCACCTGGTAGCCACACCATATGCGACCAGTACTGAGAACATACCGATAGTCAAATATTTGCACACAACACACGGGCTACTCGAATAAGCAAGCAACCAGTTTTAATCCAGTATGATAAGAACCACAAGTAGCATCTCTTAGTTTTAAGGAATAATGGAGTAACTTATGTTAAGACATCCTGATCGTAGCTGTTACCTTGACGTGGTGGTCGGGATTGTCTATCGTGATAACCCAACCAAGCTATATTGGCTGGAACATATGTTCCTGAAGGTTCTACCATGCCAGGCAGGTCGATTGGAGAACGATCAGAATAAAAGCAGCTACTCAAGGTCTGAGGGCGAAGTCGTACTGCTGACTGCGGAGGGGTGTGACAGCAGTAAGGTGTTTCCCTCGGACAACCAGCATCTGCAGCGATGCTGCCTTCTCACAAGGAAGGAAGGGTTAGATAAGGTCGACCCTAAAAATGTCACACCTCACCCTACCTCAAGGATTTCCATCTCCGTCGGTAAGGGTGCCCACTAAGGGCCTTTAAGAGCGGAGCTAATCCTCTAAATACCTTTCATAAAAAGGCCGTGCGTGACCGGCCTCAAGCAGTTGTCCCTTGGGCTCTGCGGTCACGCTTCCAGGTCTCTAAGACCAACGCCAATCTATCTTCCTTTTCAGGTCCCTCAAGAAACAACCTTCCACGGTGTGAGCAGACGAGAAGTGACAACCGCCCTCATACCCGTAACAACACAAGAGACCAAATTGGTCAAAATCAAATCCTTCCTACACCCACACATACCTCTCTTCTCTCCACAACTAACTCTACTCATATTCCCTTATCTCACTGCACCGCTAATGCAAACGATATGAGTTCACGAAACGTCATTCCTGGTCTCTTGAAACCCCGTTCTAGACTACATGTTGGAGCTTTTAATGTACGGACATTGTGTCAAATAGGGCAACAGGCTTCCTTAGCTAAAACTTTAGAATCTCGCTCAATCGATGTATGCTGTGTCTCGAAAACGCGCATACATGTTTAGATTCAGATCATGCTCTAGTGCGAGCGCGTATCTGTTTGAGGCTTACTGGACGTAGGAAAGACACCGTAAGGAAGCCTCTTAGGGTTTTACTTAATGACAATAAAGCTAGGAATATATTTCAGATGCAACTAGAAACCGAGTTAAGCAACCATGTAAGCGATTCCCATCCGGAAGCAGGTTGGTATGATATCAAATAGGCTGTGGAAACAGCAGTGATATCTGCCAGTAAGGTAAACCATAAGGCTAGGATAAAGCCGTGGATCTCATTAGCATCGACCGAACTGATGGATGCTCGAAAACTCATCCCGCCTGGCTCTGAGTGCGGTGAGGGGCGGAGTCAGCTTAGACGTAGGCTGAAAAAAAGCCTACGCAATGATCGAGAACAGTGGTGGGTGGAGAAAGCGAGAGAGATGGAAAAGGCAGCGGCGATAGGCAACAGCAGACAATTATTTAGACTCATCAAGGAAACTGGTATTAAGAACACAAGTGTGAGTGAGACTATTTCGGAAAAGGATAGTCTTATTATCCATTCTCAATCCAGGAGACTGGATCGATGGGCAGAACACTTTAGGGATCAGTTCAACTGGCCTCGAGCCACTCTTCGGTTACCCACGATCTCCAGTCATCCTGAATGGCAAATCGACGTAAGTCCCCCTAGGCTTTACGAAGTTGAGAAAGCGTTAGGAAATCTGAAGCGAGGGCGAACTGCAGGTCCTGATAGACTGACCCCTGAGATATTTAAGGATGGTGGTCCAGTTTTAGCAGCTAGGTTTACTGAGATCTTAGGTAGAATCTGGGAACTGGACGCAATTCCATCCGACTTGTCTCAATCACTGATTGTCCCAATTTCTAAGAAAGGAGAAAAGTCCTCTTGTGACAATCACAGGGGAGTCAGTCTAACTAATATAGTATCTAAACTATTGGCCGCAGTAACACTCCGACGCTTAACGAAAGCTCGTGAAGAGCAAACTCGAGAAAACCAGGCTGGTTTTCGACCTGGGCGTGGCCGCATTGACCACATCTTCACACTACGACAGGTCCTAGAACACAGAGACACATTTAGGCGTCCGACAATAGTTGTCTTCCTGGACCTAAAAGCGGCATTTGACTCAGTGGATCGTGAGGTTCTGTGGCAGTGTCTGTCATTGAAAGGTGTACCAAAGAAGTACATTAACCTCATACACGCTCTCTACTCGAACACCACTGGTCGAGTGAGAGCTTATGGCGAACTGTCACCGCAATTCTTCGCCTCAAGTGGTGTCCGTTAGGGATGTTCACTTTCTCCATTCTTGTTTAATTTTATCATAGACAAGCACCTAGAAATAACCTTATCCTAGTCTGAATTTTCTGGAGTAGACCTTCTACCAGGTGGCTCGCTTATTGACTTAGAATATGCCGATGACATAGTCCTACTTGGTGAAGACGCTGACAAAGCGCAGTCTTCGGACTACCCTAAGCAACAATGCAAGCATGTTCGGGATGCGGTTTTCACCCTCGAAATGCAAAATGTTGCTTCAAGATTGGGTTGCATCGGCACCTGAACTAGTGATAGGGAGTGAAGTAGTCGAGCGAGTAGACCGCTTCACTTATCTTGGGAGTCTCATTAGTTCCGATGGCCTGGTGACTGACGAAATCTCAGCGCGGATACAGAATGCTCGATTGGCTTTTGCCGACCTGCGTCACTTATAGTGTAGGCGAGATATCCATTTTCTGACTAAAGGACGAGCGTACTGCGCAGCAGTTCGCTCCATTCTCCTATATGGCTGTGAAACATGGCCGTTAAGAGTAGAAGATGTTCGTAGGTTACAAGTATTCAATCATAGATGTTTAAGAAGCATTGCTCGTATACCGTGAGACAACCGAGTGAGCAACGCTGTTATTAGGAAACGGGTGCTAGGTAAGAATGGAAGATCAATAGATGAAGTAATGAAACTTCATCAGTTGAGGTGGTTGGGACATGTGCTGCGTATGCCTAACCACCGACTGCCTCGACGAGCTTTGTTTTGTAGTGTAGGAATAGGTTGGAAGAAAGTTAGGGGCGGCCAAACCAAAACATGGCAGAAATCCATGAAGTCATTGACGAGTGGACTTAGCCATGTCGGTAGATGTCGACTACCTGGTTGGGGTCCGCGAGATGATAATAATCGATGGTTAGAGACCCTGAATGACATGGCTCAAAATCGTTCGCAATGGCGCCGGTGCATTTATTCTCTGTGTTCTCTCGAATGCTAATCTTCTGGATTCTTCAACCCCTCTAGTTTCGACTCTCTAAACTTTTCTCACTGAATCATACTTCTTGAATAGTATCTTCTAATCCTAACCTCTCTGATTACTTCTAATTCCCTTACTACCTCTTCTACTATTGGATTTGAATTGACGATTACTTCTCTGTGCTGATGTGGTATGGCAACATGAACTGATGTACTTATGTAGAAAGTTCAACGTTGCATCTGACTGACTGACTGACTGATGATAAGACATTGAAGTCGTCCATTTATTCACAAAATGTGTGCCTGTAACTTTGCGGAAACTAAGTCTGCATTAATGACAACGAATCTTTTCTTTTTAAGTTATTGATACCTGTCGGATGAGTGTTTGGAAGCTTAAAAAGCCAATTCAAGATTTTACGTTGAAATGAAAAAATACAGAAAGTATACTAACCATTATTCAAAGAGAACGTATCATACGTTGGCTGATTAGTGTTCTTCTCTAATGATTCATTTGGACGAAAGACATTCGATAGGTAATGACCTAGTACATTTCCTGGAGGACGATAGTGCGCTACAACGACACACTTTCCAGGACCACAGGCTTTACCGAAGCCAACTTCACGAGTTGAACTCCATACCAGTTGTGTAAAGTTACCTATAATGTAGGAAATACTTGACTATTAGGATAGAAGAAAAGAATGATGTGGAAATTTTAAGTATGAAAATAAATTTGGAGTTAAAGTAACTATTTACAAAGTTACGGCACATGACTAACCTGCAGGTCCTTTACCGTTTTCATAATTATAGTTTTTTACATCTGAATACCATTGATTTACGACTTCCTCACCTAAATAATATATGGGTGAAATAAAGATGATAACCTTGCATATCTACATTAGTTCCTGTGCTTGTACGCACACTGATACTTTCCCCGACTTCACCTCGACTTGAATGTGGACTGTTTTTTATTCCATCTTCAGACAGTAGTTCTTCAGCCCAATCTTGAGCCGTCTTATCTAACGCGCGACTATGCCGTAAAGCACAAACACCATGAAGAAGTCTTTTTGCATTATGTGCTTCCAAACAATTTTTGATGAAATCATCTGGAGGAATCATCTACAGTAAAACACCAGGATAAGTTTACATCTATAAAAAGCGTATGGAAGATTATTCACATCACATATCTTTCGCTTTGCTTATATTTCTGAGAAAATTTACATTAAGAGTAATATTTTAACAAGAGGAATTAGGAAATCGTCGAACTTACCAACATACGCCTGTTACCACCAATAGAGCAAAGGCCCTCGACCAGTGTTCTCTAGACTACTCTATCCTGGGCTTCCCTTTCCATTTCCGTCCAATTTTCGTTCATTTTACTCATATCTTTCTCTATTTCTCGGCGTAATTAGTTTCTTGGCCTTCCTTTTTTCCTTTGACCTTGAGGGTTCCAGGTGAAGGCTTGTCTTATGACGCAGTTCGGTGCTTTCCGCAGTGTGTCCGATCCAATTCCATCGCTTCTCCCTGATTTGCCCCTCTGCTGGAATCTGATTCGTTCTCTCCCACAGTAGATTGTCTGGCCAACACATCCTCAGTACTTTGCGTAGACAATTGTTCAGTGGTTCTCCAAGTTTCCGCTTCATATAGAAGAACTGTCTTGACGTTTGTATGGAAAATCCTAATTTTGGTGTTGATTGATATTTGTTTGGAGTTCCAGATATTTTTCAATTGTAGAAATGCAGCCCCTGCTTTGCCGATCTGCGCCTTCATGTCTGCATCGGATTCATCTTGATTGTCGATGTTGCTGTCCAGATATGTAAAAGTGTTAACGTCCTCCAAGGCATCTCCATTAAGAGTGATTTGGTTGGTGCATGTTGTGTTGTATCGGAGAATCTTGCTTTTCCCTTTGTGCATGTTGAGACCTGCTGCTGCTACACTGGTTGTCTTCTCTTGCATTTGTTGTTGCGTGTGTGATAGAAGAGCCAGATCATCTGCAAAGTCCAGATTGTTCAGCTGCACCCTAACTGTCCAATGTATCATCTGCTTCGCCACAGATGTTGACGTCTCCATAATTCAGTCGATCACCAGGACAAAGAGAAAGGGTGAGAGTAAGCGGAATTGCCTGACACCGGTCTTCATCTCAAACGAGTTTTTCAGCTGACCTCCGTGCACGATTTTGCAGTTTAATCCATCATATCAATCAGCATGTTGTTTACCAATAACTTGACGCACATTTAGTACATAAAAATAAAGATAACAGAATATTAGTACTATGTGAATAAATCCAGAACATAATGTCGGACATTATTTCAGTGACGATCTAAAAAATACTCCACAGGATTCAAGACAAAATGAAGCTTTAAAGTACAACACGGTTACTTTTACACAATTTGGGGTCTGGATAAAGACTATCAAGATGCGAATCATCATCGTGATCAGTGCATAATATTTACGAGAATGAGAAAACTGATTGAAGAATACCGAGCAGGTAAGGATATACAACTGAAATTAATCGTTGCTAAATCGATTTCTCCAGAAAGGATTATATTTTAGAACATAATTTTACGCCTGATTATACTACTTAGTTATACTGTGTTTTCAAAAAGATATGATGGTAACAATAGATTTTCATTGTTTTAACCATTCTTCAAAACGGATAGCCTTCATTTATGCAGTAAGAAAGGTATTCTCTTACGTAAGAATGAAGCAAAACGACAACAAAATCGCCCGGAAATCCAAAGCGTTTATAAATTACTTTGGCCTATGACCTTGAGACTTGAAGTATCCAAAGCAGAAGTCATCGAATACACAAGCCACGAGCTAGAGTCAAATCAATTGGTTTTTTTGAGCCCCATTATTGTTGTTTCGACACAGTTTCAGTGGTCCGGTAATGTCTGCAATATTTCTTTTAACGGGTTTGAATATCTTGCAATTTGCGTGATTTTATTTGCATTAGGGGAGTAAGGTTAAAGGATACCAACCACTGCCTCATTATCAGGCAGGAGATTGGTTGGTTGCAAAGTAAAAAATAATGGAAAGAAAATTTTGATGCTAGGAGATAATTGTTTTAAAAGAAAATAGGTAAATAAATAAGTTAATTAATTGGTAGTGCAGACAGAGTGATAAGACTGGAGTTTGAGATTAAAAGGGTGGACGAAAATTATAATAAATGAAACAGGGATACGCCGATGTCATGCGACAAGTCACAAAGCATGCACATGCCCATCTGGTTCAAGTAGCTGATAGTAATCCAAAAATGAGTGTATGTTTGCTAAGTATCCTTCTAAGTTCATCCTCTGAGAGCAATGTTATCACTTAGGGTGGGATAACACTCCAAATCTAAATTGGAAGAGGTGAGATAGTACCTGAGTTTTTCTTCCCTATTTGGTGTATTTTTTTTCTATGTTACCTTAAAGAGCGTTGCGGTGAACTTCTGTTTGGGTGTACGTGTTGGAAACACTTGATATACCGTATGACGCAGCTAGATAACCTCTTTTTCTTCTATAACTCAGAAGGAGTAACCTCAGGTTTTGGAGCTTCTTTTCGCGATACTGATTCTTTAGCACTGTTACCCACTAAGTTTCTCAACTCTGCATATATCTCTTATGTCTGTTTGAAAGAACAAGGGTACGAAAACATTGTTTAGCCGTGTGCACGTTCAAAAAAAGACAGGAGTTATCCCGAAATGATTGCTCAGGTATGTACTCATATAAGTGAAATTGATACGTTCGCAAAACTTATGTGGTTCCAGCTCTCTGAGGTTAAAAGCGTTAAATTGCGATCTGAAGAGACAACTAGGAGCAACTTTCTGTGTAAGATGTCAGTTATTTATGCCAATTTGGTAGAATGTTTATGACAAAACGTTTCAACCGATCATCTCCTGCTCATTCCATCTCTACCGTAAATTCCCTGTAAATACCGAACAAATCTCATCTCTCTCTATGAACCTCTCCTAATACGGACTTCAATGACTTTATATCATCGTCACAGATAAATGCATTTGAGCTCCTGCGTTAAAGTGGTCAATAATGAACGTCCAGTGCAGGAGTGTACATAAGGTGGCCTCCCGTAAAACTCCTGATTTTAGAACCCACCAAATCGCATCTATTCCATTTATCTTGGTACGAAATGTCCTGTTTTCTAGCTTAGAAAAAAGTGGTTCAGCGAAACTCAAGTTCGCAACCTTCGTCATGGAGTATACGTCAATTACTGTGTACGAGACCTTTGCGAAGTCAATGAATGCTGCTTGAACCAAAAGATTTTCCAGGTGCCCATGGAATGGGAACACACGGGACCTACCTTTCATAAATCAGTATTAGGCTTCTTGGAAAATGTTGGCACTCTTCATTTATTTCCCCATTTTTTCGCTGACTACCCATTCAAATGCTCTCCAAAGTATTGATAATAATGCTACTGGTCTACTGAAGATTATTTCTATCCTATATACTCCTCTCAAGATTAGTGAGAAGGGAGACTTTTCTCCATCCTCTTGGGTATTAATGTGAGTGCCATTGAGTGTCTGGAAAATTCAAATACCAATAAAATAATTGCCTATCTGTTCTGGTTACGGATAATAGAGCGAAAGCCTTCATATACCGGTGACATTACTTGATACACATGTTTTAGTTTCTTACTGCTAATCCGGAAGTTTTTTGGAAACAGTCTACGTCTTCAACCGGTATCACAGGTAAGTAGTGTCCCGCGACTGTAGACTCTTGTTTCATTTTGTCGTTGAAGTCGTCATTCGAACATTCTGTAGCATGGATATCCTAATTTGTAGGTTTCCTTTTAGTCATGAATCTATCGATATATTTGTCATCAACTTGTATTTTTCTCCCAGCTTCGTCCAGAAAAACCTCGTGTCATTCTGACATTTGTCTTTGAATTTGTTTCTTAACACCAAGTAATCGCTACTATCTGAATCCCTCAGGGAGCTTACCATGGATGCTCAAGGTATTCACCTTCCTCGAAAAAGGTGGCGACGATTTTAGGTTACCCAAAACCAACCACGGTCAAACAACTGCACACGTTTTATAAATTAATTAGTCCTTAGCAGTGATCAAAATAAGCCATGCTAGAACATCTCAGACAACACATTAGTATCGTCATTGACGCAAGCGGTTCGACAATCAGCGGAGTCCTCTGCACAGCAGAACCTTGAATACAATATCACAACACAGCGCTGCAGATACGTAACTAGAAGAGGCGACCAACCCACATAATACTTTGTAATTTAGGAAAAAACTTATCCTACAAAACCTGTTCCGCAGCAGCCACCTGAATACTTGAAACAAGAAATACTCAAATGGACGCAAATGCTTGTTGTTTTCGAACTCACTGTGACTATGTGACGTCATCAGTTCATAGCATAAGCAGTGACTTTTGCAAATCAGAGCCATCCTTCACGATGAACATTTGGGCCTTGTTGAGCCTCAAAATATTCAAAAAGGTCACCGGTATTAAGTGGAGTCCTCATAAAATTTCTTGAAAATGAAGGGTAATCCGTCATGATTCTGACTGCATATTTGGTCATACCACAGCCATAATTAGTACCGTCATTCGAACTTCCAGAAGCTAAAGGTCATCGGCAACTCTGCAAACACTGCACTTTACCGTTTACAAGCTAACCTTCGTGTCATGCTTACTTCTTGTACTTCACACCTTTTCTCTTGCGTTGAAGTTGCAATGTAGACCTTTTTCAATCGTTGTCTAATTGCTGTCCATTATTTTAATGTCTGCTTCCGACTGTCGGTGGAATATGTTGTTTGATCCTCTTTTTCTACTCCGAAATTGAGGATTCCGAGTGAGGGTTAAGCTTGTCATGCAGCAGGGTGCTTTCCAAAATGTATGCCCTATCCACTTACAGATCATTATCTTGATTTCTTCTTCCACTAGCATCTGATTTGTGCTATCCCACAGAAGTTGTTTCCGTTGTTGTCTGGCCAACGGATCTGAAGTATTTCGCGTAGACAACTGTTAATAAACACCAGTGTCTTTCAAATGATGGCTTTCGTGGTTCTCCAAGTCTCCGTTATATACACTGGGACTGTCGTGACGTTAATATTGAACATCCTGTCGGTGGTGTTTAAAGATAGGTTTTTGGAGTTCCAGATGCTGATGCTATACTTGTCGCCTTATCCAGAATTTGTTTTTATGTGTGCGATAGAGAAGCTAGATCTTCTGAGAAGACCAGATCGTGCAGCTGCAAACGAGTTGTTCACTGTATACCGTACCTCATTCAGATGTTGACATCTTCCTAATCGAGTCAGTCACTGGCAGAAAAGGGAAAGGGTGAGAGTAAGCAACCTTGCTTGACACCGGGTTTCACATGGAATGTGTCGATGAGCTGTTCTGTATTTGCTATCGTTTAGTGTAATCCATCTTCTGAAGGCCACGCTTATCACTTCAATTGTTGCTACTTCAAAGTTAGGTAGGTTCAGCAGAATTGATTTTTAACGTTCTCATTGTTATCTTTGGTTGGCACATTATACAAGACGATGTTCATGGTAATACCCTCTCTGTGTTTTGAAGGGTGCTTTGGCGATCATGGCTCCATAAGAGTTCCATCCTATCAGTGAATTTTGTGCTTATTTAAAAAGCATCTATGCAACGTTTTGTGTGCGTGTGTGGAGTATTGTATGTTTCATGACCGGAGTTGAACAGCATTTTTCCTGAAACTAGTCTTTTTTGACAAACGTGCGTTCGATGTGTTTCGCTGATTTGAAGGACCACCAGGTCGTATATTTTTATATATAACGGGGTATTGGCGCTGTGAATTGAGAAGAAACCCAGCTTGCATTGTGAGAAGTGATAACTCTTCTAAATAAGTAGATTCGAACTCTCAGAGCAGAGTTTAAATGGTCTGGATTATCTTTCCTCGCTATGGTATTTTTAGCGATTTGGTTTTCGCTAATCAAACGCCTATCTGCCCTTCCGTTACCTGAGTTTGGGACCGGCAGAAACCCTAGAAGAGCACCGTGCCGAGTTAATAATGATCGCGTCTGTGGTCATTGTAAGCAGATAGGAATTCAGATCTCACGTTCATTAGGCAAACTTATCAAATTATTCTGCTTTTCAATTACTCCAATAAATCTTTCTTTGGAACCTATCAGACAATCTAAGTAATTCAGTTAACTAGGAAATATGTCGTGATACGAACTCACCCTTAAATTTGCTTGCTTCATATAACCTTTGGTTATGGATGATAAACTGTTATTATTGCTGTCAGGTCAGAATAAAATGAGTAGCAAGATGAGAACAGCAAGAGTTTTATTCGTTACAATTTAAGTTTTATTCAAAAGCAATAAAAATAAAATGTACCAGTATGCTACTTAATAAGAGGAAACAAATCTCACAATTCATAGTTTGGTCTATAATATCAGATCGAGGCGCAATGCTGAAGATGTCATGCATATTCAGGAACCGAGAGCACTTTTACTCATATCAACTGTATGATCGAAGATTTCAAATCTAATGAAAACCTGTAGGTGTTCAGCGATGTATTTGGAAAGTCGATTTGTCTAGAAGTTTATGTTCTAAGCTAACTAAATAATAATCGCTAACTGAAGTAGATGCCTGGCCAAGTGCCTTCAGCTAAGATGTCCAGTCAAAAAAATTAGGTCAGCATCACTATCTAAGTCTTACGGAACTATACATTCCGGTGGTTTAGTTTTCGTCATTGTCCCTGCCAGTAGCCCTAAGTGATCCGATGCTACTGAGCACAGATGGGAGTTAAGTGAAGCCTCTTTCATTCCTTTCACAACCATAGAGACCATTCTCATCCTCAATACAGAAGTGTATACTTACAACTCGATTGTCAGTTTTAACCACACTAAACCTAAATACGGATTTGGTTATCATTTATGTAAAGAAATTCGAAAGCGGGATTATGCATATTTCATTACATTTCAATGAAACTAAGATGCAAGGTTAGGATGCACTTCGATGAAACCTTCTCTGTTTTAACCTGTCAGTCAAGCGGAGTAGATTCACCCGCATTATGTAAACCCCTAAAATTTTGGATTATGGGCGCACAACAAACCAAAGAGCGTCCGCGTCGTACAAATCAGCCGAAATCTGACCATGAATTACAAATAAATACATGTATGTTGCTTGGCTTTTAAGTGGTGCACCCAACGAATTCTTCTCTCTTCAATACTTGTTAACTTTTATAGGAGTACATGAAATTTCATAAACAATATTGTAATTACTTATTAAACTCTATAATAATTAGTCTTAATATTTTATTACTTCGACAAGCTTTTTTATGTTCATCTTGGTAGACTTATCCTTTGCTGTCAAAGGACGGACTACTGTTACAGTAATTTCTTACCTCAGCCGAACGAGATATGAAATCCCTTCTGTACAGTACAGCAAAATTAGGTCTGACTGATATGTATGAAATTACATGATATAATTTAAGCCACCAGGTTAGAGACCGAAATTACCGGTTAAGTGACTAAATACTAGTTTCAAATGACTCTTTTTATTGCCTGATAAGTTGCTGTTTTTCATCTTTATCAGTGAGTTAGTTGCTCGGGTGACTTATATGTGAGGTTCTCACGCGACGTCATTACCTTTATAACTTGCTTTTCGTCTAGCTCTAGAGTAAGTATATGCATGAAAGCAACACCCGAACCCAAAGGGTGTAAAGACTGAGACAGTTTTTTTAAAATCGTGGTCGGTCTGATTCAACTGTTCTACAGAAGTTACTTTGAAAAGTATCTTTGCTTTATATCCTGAAGTGCATCAGTTTCCGTCTTGATTTTAATTTTTTAGATGAATATAATTGGTTATTTTCCGTACGTCAGTAGTTATTTGGTCAAGAAACTAATTCATGACCAAAAATTAGGGTTTTGACTAATCAGAGATATTTTTTGCTCTGAAGAGGTCTGGACATTTAAAATTCTCAAGACATGTTGGAGTGAACCAAGAGAACGAGTAGTATTATTTTTAAGTCGTGAATCGTTATCGGCTACATAAGTAGAGTAGGCTAAGAATAGTTTAAACCAGTTAGTAGCGCACATGAGTTAAAAAGATCATTATGTAAATTATTTATTACTGAAGGCATTCATTTTTTCTTGTGCTTGTAACTGCATCCTGTCAATTTCATCTCATCTCGCCAATGTGGCACGTCAGCGTAGATCGATGAACATTTGTCGCAGACTCTACGTTGATGATAAGTAATTGATTGTTTCTGTGCTTCTGAAACCGTAACTATCTATGGCAATAATATAATACGCATTCTCTTCATGACTAACTCTCACTACCTCCCTACCACGAAATATGAACCGAGTGTTACGCAGACATTTCACCAGTACAACTAGAAGTGCTTCAACTCTCGTTGGACCAAAGCTGTACTTTGTTGCACTAACTCACATGGGATAACAACACGCTTCGTTCAAAATTTTTTTCTAGCCATAGCTTTGATAAACAATTGTGACTCTGAAACTTAACCACTTACAGAGTAGCGATCAGTTACTTGTTCAGAATTCTGATTCTTAATTCATTATCTTGATCAAATGTTTACTTAACTTTATCGTCCTTTAACTTCCAGCTAGCACTAGCCTTTATAATAGTGATTAGAAACAATAACTTTTAATGAATTAATTTTTTAAAATTTGATCTAAATTTTTCACATTTTGTACATGGTTTTTCCAGCTACATCTTGGATTCCAGATCACAACCCTACAACAAACTTCAAAGGCTCTTCTGTAGCACACATAGCCCACATAAATCAACCAAGTGACCAACTGCTGATAGCTTTGTTTGATTTTATCCCACCAACTACATTGGAAAATCAGTCTCAAATTAGGGTAGAGAAAGGTAAATTTTGTCATAACTTTATATATTTACTTTGTCACCATAACCTATGGTTAAATGACGTGCCTCAAAATCGTTTGCAATGGCACAGGTGTATGCATTATTTGCGTTATCCCGAATTCTAATCTAAACTCCTCATGACCATCTTTCTCGTCTCAAGTATATTTCACTGGATCATACTTCTTGAATCAAGTCAAGTCAACAGCATCGTAAAACTTCGTTCGTACGTACGTACATACATCAGTTCAAGTTGCCATACCACATTAGCACAGAGATGGAAATGTCACTTCAAATCCCATAGTAGTAGAGGTAGTAAACGTATTAGCAGCAGTCGGAAATTTTAGGGTTCAGCGATACTATTCAAGAATTAGAATCTAGTGAAATAAACTTACAAAGAAAAAGATAAAATGATGAATTCAGAAGGTTAGGATTTGAGAAAACAAAGAATGGGTGCACCTGCGCAACTGCAAACGGTTTTGAGCCATGTCAACCAGGGTCTCTAACCATCAATTATTATCATCTCGCGGATCCAAACCAGGTAGCCTACATCTACCAACATGACTAAATCCACTTGTCAGTGATTTCATGGATTTCTGCCATGTTTTGGTTTGGTTCCCCTAGGTTTTTTTCCAACCTATTTCTACACCGCAAAACATAGTTCGACGAGGCAGTCGGTGGTTAGTAAAGAATCTTAATGATAGTGCGCCGTAAGCTCTAACTCGACCTGTAGTGTTCGAGTAGAGAGGTTCTAGGAGGTTAATGTACTTGTTTGGTACACTTTTCAAAGGCAGATACTGACAGTGAACCTCATGATCCAGAGTCAAATGCCGCCTTAATGTCCAGGAAGACAACTATTTTCGGACGCCTAAATGTATATCTGTGTTCCAGGACCTGTCTTAGTGTGAAAGTGTGGTCTATACAGCTAGGTCTGAAACCAGCCTGATTTTCTGTAGTCTGCCTGTAGACCCTTCGGGGCTACTGCCGGTCCCAAGCCCAGAGAAAGGGGGAGGGTTGGAAATGGGGTAGGCGACCCGATCCCGGAAAAAAACTGACTTGCTAAAAAAACACCAACTTGAAAAATAATTCAAACCATATAAAATCTGCTCTAGGAGTTAGAAGGTCTTCATTTAGATGAATTATGACGTCTCGTGATGAAAGCCGAGCTCCTTCGAAAGTCATGAGACCGATTCCCTTCTGACAACCAGAACCGTTCCATGGTGTGGGCAGCAAGAAAAAAACATCCGCCCTCATACCCTTAAAAGCACACGAGACTAAATCGGTCAGAATCAAATCCTTTCTTCACCTTCTAGTAACTCTTATCTCTACGACCAACTCATCCTTCGATCGTTTGTCACCTCGCACCGCCATGTTGTTCCACTTAAATCAGTATCGAGATGAGTCGTTTACTGAATTAATCTCTAAGTAGTCGGGTATTTACCAGTTAAGAAACAGGAAAATTCAGGTGACGTCTCGAAAGTATTCGGGTGCTCAAATCTTCTTGAAATTGTTCGAGCCACCCTTCCAGGTATGACCGGAGATCGCTAAAGGTCCCCCTCATGATCCCTTCAAGTGATCTCATAAGCGTAAGGCTTGTTACTGCTGGTAGTTTACATAAGTTTCATATACTTATCAAGTTCAACCAACAGAGTAGAGTTCAGCATTAAAAAACTATTATTGGGAACTTACTGAAACTAAGTATCCTGACTGTAGCTGCTACCTTAGACGTGATGGTCGGGCTTACCTATCGTGATGACCCAACCAAGCTATATTGGATGCAGCGTACCAGGCAGTTTGATTAGAGAACGGTGAGACTAGAAGCAGCAGCTGAAGGCCTGAGGACCAAGTCGTATTGCTGACTGTAGGAAGGTGTGACAGCAGTAAGATATTTCCCTCGGACAACCAGCATCTGTAGCGATGCTGCCTTCTCACAAGGAAGGATGGGGTTGGAAAAAGTCGACTCTAAAAATGTCACACCTCACCTTATCTCATGGATTTCCGTCTCCGGCGGTAAGGCCTTTTGAAGAGCTTCCCATAAAAAGGCCGTGAATGATCGGTCAATTGTCATTTCAAATTACATATTAGTAGGGATAGTAGAAGTATTAGCTGTAAATAAAAAGATTAGGTTTCGGAAATATTCAAGAGGTATAATTCAGTGAAACGAATTTGAGAAGAGAAAGATATAGGTAATGAGGAATTCAGAATATTAGAATTTGAGAGAAGACAAAGAGTGGATGCATCTGTGCCATTAAAAACAGTTTTGAGCCATGTCATTAAAGGTTTCCAACCATCAGTTACTTTTGTCCACAACAGCTGACCACAACCATGTAGCCTACACCTACTTGCATGGCACAGTCAACTTGTCAGTGACTTCATGGATTTGTTCCATGTTTTGGTCTGGTCGCCCCTATCTAATTTCTAGGCTGTTGTTGACTGACTGACTGAAACCAAGTATATATTGATGTGATGTTTAGTTAAAGCAAACAATATCCTAACGTATTTTGTTACCTCATGTGCTCGATAAATCTCATCTGATTCAAAATATATGGTCGGGTGTCTGTGAACATTGTTTGTAGCTGTGATAATTCTACGATAATCTACTTAGCTCCATTAACTAAAATAAGCTTCCCATTTTTATTTGCAACTAATGATAACACTTATCTGCAACCCTCAGTCTGACTAGTTTTTCGTGCCTGAAAATTCTATCGTTGTCGTTTTAGTTTAGGCTCCACTCATTGTTCAAATGTTTTAGTGCATCTCGTTTCTTATATTTAGTACTTTGTTTCTTGATTTTTTAATTTAGGTGATCAATTACAGCTGTTTGGCTACAGTGCAGATGGTGATTGGTCAGATGTTGAATGTAAAAGAACTAATGAACGTGGTTGGATACCAACAAACTATACGGGTCGTATTCCTGCTCCTTCTAATGATCACGGTACTAATTTAAATACTGGATCAACCTCCGGGAGTTCACTCACTTTCCAACATACTAGCAGTCACGATGTTAGTTGTAATGGTAGTCAAGGAAGTTTAGCTGGAGTAGGATTAGAATCAGAAAAATGGTATCATGGTGCTATTCAACGAAGTTATGCAGAATATCTACTCAACAGTGGAATTACAGGAAGTTTTCTTATTCGAGAATCAGAAAGTCATCCAGGTCAGCTTACCATAAGTCTCCGTTATGAAGGACAGATATGGCATTATCGTATCCATCGTGATGATTCAAACCTGGTAAGCTTCCAAATATATATATATATATATATATATGCAGCAACCTGAAATAGTTTTCCAGTCTCGCACAATGTTTGAACGTTCCATGTACCTAAAATGGTTGCACTGGTTGTGAGGAGGGGCATCAGCCTTGTGACTTCAAAGGGAACTCGGCTTTCGTCACTAGACGTAATAATTCTACTTCCGACCCCCAGGTCAGATTGAGAATGGTTTGAATAATGTTTTCTGGCAAGCACTTTTTAACGATTTAGTTTTTTTGTGGGATGGGGTCGCCAACCCTGCTCTTTTATCCGGGCTTGGGACCCTCAGTAGCCCTAGAAAGGCTCCAGGTGAAGTTACTCTAGTTAAAGTAGCTAATTAAATGAACGTTTGTAACCAATTTTCATTATATGCCTACAATTTTTGGTCTTAATTATCATACTCCTATTTTCATTTTCCACTTAGTATTACGTCATTGAGTCCAACAAGTTTACTTCAGTCTCTGATCTTGTGCATCATCATGAGAGGCATTCCGATGGTTTGGCTTGTACATTATTGTATCCAGCACCTAAAAGAGATAGAACAAGTTCGGAGTTACGTATGGATCCTAGTTTCGATATACGTGAGATAGATCGAACTGAAATAGTTATGAAGCATAAATTAGGTGAGTGCGTATTTGGTCATAAACAACTACTGATAAATTATCATAAAACAAAATGATCATTTAACTTAAGTTTTGTTCATCTATTTTTTGATATATCAACGTTTTTTTTATTATATTTTATACAGTTTCATTACGTGAACATGTTTTCAGTCGTTAGTGTATGGCAGACTTAAACCTACGTATCATATCAAATTTCAGTAGATGTAACCATATTTTTAGCTGTCTTTCTTTCGTATAACTCCATTGACGATTAGCTATTCCTACGGATACTGCATTACTTCACTATTGTGGTTACATTGTATTTGTTCACCGAATTGTTATTTTTTCTTTCTTATTTGAAATGCAGAATAATCCATTGATATTAGTTTGAGTGAGGCACATTGCATTAAAACATGGCAATGTGTTATCAGTAGATAGATCATAGACAGGTAAAGATTTAGCAAACACATTGTGCCAATAGATTTTCATCTATGCATTATGTATTCTCTCCAAATTACGCTGCCCAAAGATTAGGCCTAACAGTCAAGTTTAATTGATTGGAGAGTGGGTAGTAACCTGCAAGTCGATTTACCTCATTCGTCATGATATTTTATCATGTATATTTTGTATTCATATTTCGTATATAAGTTTATTTCATCACAGGAAAAACTATTCATATAGTTAGTGGTTTTCTCTTTGTATTCTAATCATTCTAGAATCTATGTCGATTATACGGTCTCGTGAGTAGCCACCACTCGGGTACATTGTGTTATTGCGTTCATCTATCGATTAGCATTCTGTTAATAAATCTATTGTATACATCTAATTAATGTTAAATGATGAGTCATGATTTATTAAGTTCATAGTTGGTTGTTATGTAACTGTACATGTAATTTAGTTAATGATTATTTCAGTCATATTTCGCAGATGGTTTCTAATTCATGACAAAGGTATTTATAATTCATATTATTCCAACCATTTTGATTTTACCCATAAGGTTTGATTCATTTAATAAACAGTTGATATACATTCTATACTTCGTACTTATAGTCAAATCCAATAATCTTATCCTGTTGTGTTGTGTTAATTGGAATGAAAACTTAAATATCAAGCTTTTCTCTTATTTGATAGGCAGCAAGATTATTATATCTAAAATATGTGTAGCAATTAATATTCGTGATTAATTTTTCTGACATACTGATTATAGATGGTTCTCTCATTCAATCAATCAATCAACAGAAACGTTGCCATCTCACATTAGCACAGAGATGCAATTTCCAATTCAAATCCCATAGTAGTAGAGATAGTTCTCTCTCTCTCTTTCTCTCAAAATTACATCATTTTGGTATTTCAGTTTTCAAATAGCCGTAGTCGATAAGAAAGCTGGGTTATTGAATTACTAATTCGATACCAATATAATACATAAATATCTCTGTCTAAATCATGAGTATTAAGGCAATTATAGTCTGGGCTTCAAAATAGATCTTCATTAGTTTTCACTTTTTCTATTTATGTAAACGAAAACATATAGTAAAGCTTTTCTGAATGCTTTCAGTCACTTGATGTGTATTTGCTTTATAAAATGTCGAATCATTCCAACGTTAACCATGTTTGTATTTATGTACCTTTAGAATTTTTCATTTTATCAGCATCTAGCTATATATCGATAAATGTGATGGAATATTTTCCACTTAGGTATAATAGTTTACACCTTAAGGTTTTCATCAAAAACTAACTAATATGTGCTTGGATTATTGGGACTATTCATAATCTTATTTCAACTATACCTACCGATCCATCGAAATCGATCAAAATCCCGAGTTCTAATTATATAAAAAAATAATAACTAATCAGTAGTCGAAAAATCTCGTTTGTTTATTCAACTCTTTGCACAAATTTTATTCAATAAATAGTTTTGCGATTTCCTTTCTTTGTATTGACCTTTTCTTTGCTTTTTTTTCTTCTTTCATTTGATTTTTATTAATTATTTTTATTCGATTTATGAATTTATCGAATCATGCGTTTATGACCGTTTCCACTATTGATTTTTTATGGTCATTTTTACCTATTTTCATCATCATAGCATTCTGTTCCTTTTCTTTCATTTACAATAATTTTATTCATTATTACTGAATCTTTATGTGTGTACATTTATGGGATTTACTTATATTAATGTATACTTGTTTGCAAAATGTAATATTCATGATAAAAGTAATCTTATGTGTATAATTGACTATATATACGTACTACCGTGTGGTAAAATTTAAGTAGTAATAGTTCTGTCGTCACTTGTGCTCATTTAGTTTCAGTTTACGCATTCTAGAAGTGTTAGTGCATTCAATCATCTGACTGTTTGACACTTCATCCTTATCTACTCTGTTTACTTTGATGCATGTTGGTATTACTAGTGTCCACATTATCGAATACATGAATCTTAAGTTGTATCTTGCATTTTGGGTTATGAATATAAGGAATATATTTTTTACTAATGCACTTCGAATCTTTGTTATCATAGAGTTCTATGGAGATTGTTAAATTTTAAGCTTTGCATGAAAGACTGCCATTAGTTAGACAATCAGTGAAAACCCCGAAGCATTAAACAGTCGCTTTCTCTTAGTATGGGACTTCCCACTAGTTTGCACATTGACGACTCCACCAGGTATCGAAATTTGTCGTTGAGTCGTAATCTATGTATGCCAGATTATATTCTTTTCATTTTTGAGACATTTCGCTTCATTTATATTCTCTGTTGGATTTCTGAATAACTATCTAGAAAATAATGGGGACGTACTCGCGTATATCGATTTTTCTGTTTGACAGAGCAACTAGTTTGTCTAGTTTCTCTTTAAAGCCCCAATAAGATATAAAAAGTCTAAACAAAAGTAAAGTAAACATTAAAATGAAAGAGAGTAGTTTAATGGACAACAGTAGATCCTCTAATTATTCATTCGAGACAAGAAACGTATTCATATGCGTTGATACATTTGTATTTTGAGTTATATCTACATTTTAGTTCATATTTGAAATGTTGGTTGTCAGGTTATTTAACTACGGCTTTTTTGATTCATATATATACCTTTGATAGTGAGCCATCACTGCTGTCTCCGAAGCATTGCTCGTGTATCCTCGGACACCGAGTAAGCAATGCTGTTGTTAGGAAACGGGTACTAGGTAAGGATGGCAGATCAGTAGATAAAGTATTGAAACCTGATCATTTGAGGTGGTTGGGACATGTGTTACATATGCATAACCACCGACTACCCCTTCGAACTGTGTTTTACGATGTAGGAATAGGTTGGAAAAAAGTTAGGGGCGGCCAGACCAAAACATGGCAGAAATCCACGAAGTCAATGACAACTGGATTGAATCATGTTGTTAGGTTGGGGCCCGCGAGATGATAGTAATTGATAATTAGAGACCCTGAATGACATGGCTTAAAACCGTTTGCAAGGGCTCAGGTGCACTTATTCTTTGTGTTCCGTCAAATCCTAACCTGAAAACCTCATCACCTATATCTTTTTCTTTTTAAGTTTATTTCACTAGATTCTACTTCTTGAATGATATTCTCGAACTCTGATCGCTCCGATTACTGGTAATACTCCTACTACTTCTACTACTATGGGATTTGGATTGACAATTGCGTGGTATGGCAACTCGAACTGATGTATGTACGTACGAAGTTCTCCATTGTAACTGACTGACTGAAATTTTTAGCTGTTTTTCGTAAATCATTAGGTCAGTCAACAGTTGCTAAACTCATTCACTGGTTTGTGTATTTGGTTGTGTTAGAGCTGTTCATGATTCCACTAAGCTGTCGAAACAGTAGCTTGTTGAATTTCGAACGTTCAAACCAGTAAGCCATGACATTTTACTAAACTTTGACTATGTTCAAATGATCTACCTGTTTATCTTAATTGGTTTTTTATGAGTTTAAAATTATTTACTTCAGAAGTTATGTTCTATGAATCTTGATTCCTCCACAATAATATCTTGTATACTTAAAGTACCATATTTCTAAATTTTATGTACCAATGCAAAATTGCTTCCTAATTTCTTATTTCCTTTTCAACCCTGAAGTTTAGAATCAACAAGTTGAGAGTATCCTGCCTAGTTGGTCTTCTTTATAAAAACTATTTTCTTCATTTTAGATTACTTTTGTAATTCTATGAACTTTTTTATATTTCAGGATCCGGGCAGTACGGTGTGGTGTATGAGGCTCTATGGAAACCTTATAATGTATTAGTTGCAGTAAAAACACTGAAGGTACGAGTCTACTATTTGCAATGGCATTTTAACCAAATATTCTTCAGTACAATTTCCACTCGAATGACCCTTTAACTGTTGCATTGTTTACTCGATAGGTTAAGTAAATAATGCCTTATGTTTAAAGAAACCCGTTACTATTAAACTCATTTTGCTCTAAGCTACTGTTTGGTGAGCATTTTAGTAACATCTCTAATGCGTTGTTATTTTTACATCCCATAATTCAATGAAGCAAGTTGATTTTGTGTTGTTATTCATATTTTTCAGTCATACCTAAGTTCAGCTTAAGATCCACTTGAAATTCTATGCACACAAAGTTTGACTCGTGATAGTTTTTTACCTTTCTTTGGGATCGAAATGAGACATGATTGACTTGTGTTTTTTTATGAAACGATTACTTATAGTTATTATGTTTTGATGTTCAATATCGAGATCTGAAAGTGATAAGTTTTAACCCCTGAAAACCGGCTGTTTGAATGAGAAGACAGTAACAAATAAGTAATATGAACAAATACTCCTCTACATATATATTCACTTCCTTAGAAACTAAAGCCATATATGATTTTTTTCGTTTATCATTTAATAATGCTTTAATAAAGTAGTGACTATCTATTCCGTTGAGGCTTGCAAATGAAATCCTAAACCAGCGTCTGCGTTGCAAACGTTGCAAATAACTAGAAATCTCAAATTTGTTTTACGTGACCGATTGTCACACACAAATAACGTAATCCCATAAAATGTGGTACGTAGTAAAGTTAGTGTGTTGGTTAATAAGCATTTCCTAGCCAGTCTAATCTATGAAACCCATAATAGATGTTTTAACAGTTTCTTTTGCCTTGTTGCTGGTGGCGTACAGGAAAAGTCCAACTAGTCTTTAGATCCTTCCAGAAACTTCACGGATCACAGTCCAAATGCACTGGTGCGGCCGAGAGTGGGGAGAGTCTGCTCTCCCTCTACAAATGCTATCAGATGGCCATTCGTATATAACCACGGCCAGAAAACTCCTACTCACTGCATTTCCGTGCTAAACGTGTTGTTTAGAAATCGAACAAGACGAAAAGCGAATGTTCGACAGGACTTAAACCGAGTTAGTGGGTATGGAGAAACCACTTAGGAGAGTTGAAAACCATGATTACCAAATCAATGGTACAAATGGGTTCCAGGATACTGAAGCAACAAATGGAGTATGAACCAAATGTTGGTCACTTGCTACTATGAGACTGCATTCCCTGACATCGCTCCACTACCTTGTGAATTAAACTTATAAACCAAAAACTCGTGGAGTGTCTTACCTAAGAAGACTACTTATTTCGGTATGGATAAACGGATAATATCCCAGCCAACATGCAAATTCAGTGATGTGTATGGAGCATATATTTTTCGTTGCCCGTTTGTTCCAATGTCTATTCGATATTGCCTTCTCACAAGGAGGAAAAGGGTTAGAAACGGTCGACCCTAAAAATGTGTGACCTTACACCGGTGGTAAGGCATTTTGGAGAGCAGAGCTATCACATCAAAGACCTCCCATAAAAAGGCTATACTTGACCGGCCCCAAGCTCTTGTCCGTCGGGCTCTGCGGCCACGTGCCCAGATCGGCTAAACCGATGCTAATCCGTTTCTATTCACAGTGTGAGTAGCCAGGAAGTGACATCCGCCCTTACATCGGTCACAGCACATCTGACCGAATTAGTCATAATCAAATCCTTCTTACACCTCTTAATAACTCCCTTATCTCCACGATCAACCTTTGTTCCATTTCTTTGCCAGCCCTCGCCGCTGATGCAAACGTCTCGAGTTCACGAAACGAAAGCACTCTCTGAACTACATGTTGAAGTTTTCAATGTTCGGACCTTGTGACAAATCGAACAACATGCTTTCTTAAGTAGGGCTCTAGAATCTCGCGCCATCAATGTAACTGCGTCTCCGAAACGCGCATACTGGATCCGAGGAGAAAGTCACCGATGGTTAGAGACCTTGAATAACATGGCTCAAAAGCGTTTGCTATGGTGAAGATGCATCCACTCTTTGTCTTCACCTTTATCTTTGTCTTCTTACGTTTATTGCACTGGATTATAGTCGCATAATACCTTCGAAACCTAATCTTTTTGATTACCGCTAATATTTCACTACATCTATCACGATGTGATCTGAATAGACGATCTCTGTGCTAATGTTGTGGTATAGCAACCTGAACTGATTTGCGTACGTATGCAGTTTAGCGTTGTTGTTGACTGACAAGTTTCTAAAATCTGAATCATTCAAACGTGTTAATTCTTTATGTAATATGTAATACTACTTGCTTCCTGTTTTTCGCCCCCCCCCCACTTTTTAAAAATGAAAATATGGTAGATGAAACGTACTATTACGATCGATCCAGTTTGTTTTGGTGACTTATTTTTGAATAAGCACATAATATGTGTTTCCTAAAAATTACTTTTTCAGGAATGTGTCACCGTTTGTGATGAATTTTTAGAAGAGGCTCGTTTGATGAAAAGCCTAAGACATCCAAATCTTGTAACTTTGTTAGGTAAGTCAGTAAACTTTTTCTTGCAAGTTTCATTTTAGGCACTACAGTAGGAGTCTTCTTAGTCGTCTTTTCATCTTTGCAAATAATTGAAAACATTTAACTGATAATTTGTAGGTTACAAAACAGACTAACCTAAGTTAGTGACGATCATTGAAAACTGCAAAGTACTATTTCACTGTCACAAATCGTAATTTTGATACAGTCACTTTCAACATTTATTTGTTTACACAAGCATACTGCTAACAGTAACAAATGTTCTATCAGCTCCATATACTGTTAACTTGATACTGTTTGTAAGCTATTAGTCATTTTAATCATTTTAGTTATAAATGTACAGTTAACTCATTTTCTATGAATATTTACTATCAGATGCAATTAATATCAATTACGTAATTGTAATCTTTTTGTTTTTTAATTTTCCCTAAAGGTGCATGTACTCGGGAACCACCTTATTATATTGTTACCGAGTTTATGTGTAATGGCAATTTGTTAGATTATTTACGTACACATCCTAAGACCGAATTAACACCTTCAGTTTTATTGCATATGGCAACTCAAGTCGCTAGAGGTATGGCTTATTTGGAACAACACAATTTTATACATCGGTGAGTTTTGTTTGTTGTAGTAGTAGTAGTAGTTTGTTTGTTTAGTTCATGATTTTTTTCCCTAATTCTACTGTTTCTAATTGTAAACTGAATTTTACTGACTTTATATAATGGTGTATAAAAACTGAAATGAAATTGAACTGATCAACGGTAAATAATTTATGATCAATAATAATTGTTTAATTTTATTATTCTATATAGTTAGCCTTTGTGGTTATCAAATGATTAAATGATTTATTATATACAGTTTGATTCTTTATATTAAACCATACTATGACCTTTATACAAATATAACAACTTTAGTGAAGATTGACAATCAAACTACGGATTTATACATGAATATCAGTTTACTAATTTAGTATAGTTGTCATTTGTATTGTGTTAATATTTACTAGTAATGATATTGCTTCTAGTTTCCACTGATGAAATTTTCATGTTCAATCTATGTTAACCGATAATTTTAGAATATATAACTTCTATTCATTTATATTCTAATAATCGTTTCACAAATTCACTTGACTTATAACATAACCAATATCAATCAATGAAAGAAATTGTTATTTCGACTGTATAATTGTAAGTACAAATATTCGATGAATATTTGTATTACATTTTATGGGTAGCACCGTTCTGTGCTGCTATCCTGAGATCCACCTTGACAATTTCATCTTGCTGTGTTAATGAGATATAAGTACTTGAGCGGATATCATATATACACCAAGTTCCATTCTACGTATGACTGAATGACTATTTTGAACATCATAGGACAGTAAAAAAAAACGAAAGAAGGGATAAATTAAATTAAAATAATATTTCAGTGAATGCATATAAACAAGAATAATAAATATATATGTAACTGAAACCAATCTTTCCTCATATTACTTTACATTATTAATAAGCTGTCTAAAAAAGAACCTAACCTATCTAGTTGGAATCTTATGATTACAATTTTTTCTACTCCCGTCAAGGTACATGGTTGATATGCTTGACTGCTATTACGAGTTCACCTTACTTGGTAAATGGAGCAAAGAGCAATGACTCAGTGACACGATAGGCTATTCTAATTTGATGGTCCCAGGTCCCGGTAACAAAAGCAAGAAGTCTTGATAAGGAGTAGAGTATGTATTCTACAAGCACACAGAAAATACGAGGTTGCTAAGCACACAAATCAAGCTTATTTATACAATGATAAAAATGCCCTTGGGAGAGCCACAAAATAGCGTACTAAAAAATCTATCAACCAATAACAGTCAAGGATTTCCTAGTGGAAAGTGTAAGCTGTAGGTCAACTAAGCGTATCTCGGCACAAAAACATAGAAATTCAAAATTTCAGAATAAAATAACAAAATTAGAACCTTTGCCAAGTGAGTTCTGAGGATCTAACGTCCCCAACAATAAATAGTCAATCGTGATGATGTTGTAGATACACGTTGATTAGATGTCGGATATAAACACAGATATTACTTCTATTACTAACAATTTACATAAGATTGTATGTAGAAAGTAAGGAAAAGAACTTTTTGGATGATAGATTGTTTTCTTGTAGCGATCAACCTTTCAATGCAAACAACTTTTTGTCTTGCGAAACATCACCCTTTGTCATATTACCATTTTATAAGGATTCACTGTAATGTAAAATTTCGTTAATAAATATGTTTTTGACTGGATACAATAACTAGATAGATAAATATAAAGTTTTATGATTGATTATTCTGTGTTTGTGTGTTTTCCAGGAAGCTTATTTTAAACACACTTGGCTGATAGATGTGTGATGAAACTTAGATTACTTTAAACTTCAGTAGATCGATTGAACTTAAATTTAATTCAATGATGACTTAGTTTCCTAATTTAATGTTTATTTCATCCATGGACTTGTTATTATGTTATCTGTTGTGTGCTAACAAATCGTTTTTTTTCTATTACAATATTTTTATTCAATTTACAGTGATTTAGCAGCTCGCAATTGTTTAGTTGGCTCACAGCATACTATTAAAGTTGCAGATTTTGGTTTAGCTCGTTGTATAGAACGTGATCTTACTTATCGAGCTCATGAAGGCGCTAAATTTCCCATAAAATGGACAGCACCAGAAGGTTTAGTCTATAATTTATTTTCAACTAAATCAGATGTATGGGCATTTGGTATATTATTATGGGAAATTGCTACCTATGGGAAAACACCGTATCCAGGTGTCGAATTACAAGATGTTTATGTTTTATTAGAAAGAGGTACACGAATGCTTTGTCCTGAAGGTTGTCCTGAGCCAGTTTATGAGCTTATGTTACAATGTAAGTTCTGTTGATTGTCCTATTGATGAATTAGGCTATATTTCAAATTTATAAGTTGAGTAATTCTGTTTGCTTCTTTTATTTTAGTCACTTTTTGATATAGTGTATATATAAAGTATGTTAATCATTTCAATTTCTTTAATATTGGTACTAACAGAATTAAATATTTTCAGTCTGTTGATGGCTAACAGTATTTCTTACTTTGCTTATTTTTTACCGGTATGCCCTTCAAACTAAATTATTTTTTATGTAACTATGTGACCACCTAAATGCTAAGGTTGGAACGGACAACATCTCATATGAAGACATCATGGGACAACATGGATTGAGAGAGAGTGACGAAAACGGTAAGAGACTTGCAAACCTATCGCTGCACCATATTCCCAAAGCCACATGGATTTCACCCTGGTCACATCACATAGAACCAAATCGATTATATCTGCATCAATAAAATGTTCAGTAGGACCATGGAAGACGTGAGAATCAAGAGAGGAGCTGACATAGCCTCAGGTCACCACTTGCTGGTTACCAAAATGAAATTGAAACTCAGGAAACACTGGAAAACGGAGCAGACTACATCACAAAAGTTTAATTCGGCCTTTCTTCGGGATACCGTATAAACTCAACGAATTCAAGTTAACCCTCAGCAATAACTTCCGGGCCTTGCTAAATCTACTCAATGGAGAGGAAACAACCTTGGAGAATAATTGGAAAGGGGTCAAGGAGGCAATCACTTCAACATGTCAGGAGGTTTTGGGCCACTGGAAGTACCACTGTACTTCCAGTACTCTTGAAAAAATTGAAGAAAGGAGGAACAACAAGGCAGCAACTAGCATCAACTGAACAAGAGCAGAGAAAACCAAGGCACAAGGTGGGAAGTGAAGAGAAGCATCAAAACCGACAAACGAAAATTTGTGGACGTTCTTACAATGATGGCGAAAAAGTCTTCAAGAGAAGGAAGCTTGAGACAATTGTATGACTTAACAAAGAAGCTCGCCGGAAACTATCGTAAACCAGAAAGACTAGTGAAAAGTAAGGAAGGCAAAGTAGTCAACAACATTGAAGAACAGCGGAACAG
The DNA here is from genome assembly GCA_944470395.2 of Schistosoma turkestanicum. NCBI lineage: Eukaryota > Metazoa > Platyhelminthes > Trematoda > Strigeidida > Schistosomatidae > Schistosoma > Schistosoma turkestanicum. The sequence continues at coordinate 19,443,243 of OX103972.1, read as the reverse complement.
GTGAGTAGAGCACTTTAAGGAACTCTTGAATCGACCTGCCCCACTGAACCCACTGGACATCGAAACAACGCCGATGGACCTCCCGATCAATGTTGGCGTACCAACAATTGAAGAGGTTTGTATGGCCATCAGACAAATCAAGAGCGACAAAGCATCAGGATCAGGCAACATTCCAGCAGAGGTACTGAAAACAGACGTGGCAGTAACTGCAAAGATACTCCACATCCACTTCACCAAGATTTGGGATGAAGAACAAGCACCAACGATTGGAAGGAAGGATACCTGACCAAAATACCAAAGTAAAGCGATCTCAGCAAGTGTGAGAACTATAGAGGCATCACTGTTCTCTCAGTACCAGGCAAAGGGTGTTGCTAAACAAAATGAAGGACTTCATAGACACCCAACTTCGAGATCAACAGGCTGGATTTCGTAAGTATCTATTGTGTACTGAACAAATTGCAACATTACGGATCATTGTGGAGCAATCAGTTGAATGGAACTCACCAATCTACATCAACTTTATTGATTAAAAGTAAGCATTCGATAGTGTGGACAGTACAACACTATGGAGGCTCCTTCAACACTACGGTGTGCCTGAGAAGGTAGTCAACATCATACGGAAGGAAAGGAGGACGATCAAAGGATATATTTTACGCTGAGAAATGGAGACGGACATGAGAATGAACAAAAATTGGATAGGACTAGGAAGTACGACGCAAGACAGAGTAAGTTGGAGAATGCTCGTTGGTGGCCTTTGCTACATTGAGGGTAAAAGGCGTAAGTAAGTATGTGACTACAGGTAGGATAACTTTTAACAGACATTTTGCGAACGTACCTTTTCATAACGTAACCGATTTGCTATCAGTTTACTGTCATTGTATAGACGATTTTTTCGTGTCACTTATAAATTAAACGATAAAAATAATGTACGTTAAAAATCCAGTAGTGCATAGTCGTTATGCACTTATCTAATGAAGAGTTCGAAGTTCTGATTCCAATGCGTTGCTCAGTGTGATCATTGCCTATAGAATCCATTGTAACAGGTAATCAAGAAACATTCGAAAAATATTTTCAAAAAGTGAACAGCTTAGAAAAAATTAATCAGTCAATACATGAAGAAAAGAAAGTCGTTTATAACTTCTAAAGAATGCCTTAATGCAGTGCACAGCTAAGTTAATAACAAATGAGCTTTGTATTTGTATCCGTCTCCATTTCAAATAGATGAATATTACCACTAGCCACCATAAAAATACCGCTAACAATTAAACACATAAGATTGTATCTATAAAGAATAATGATTATTTATTTATGTCTAATAACTAATGATTATCGTTGACAGTTGGTCTATTTCAACATCTATGAATATGTTAAATAGACTCATGTATATTTACTAGGACAATACTAATAGGTTAAATCTGACAATGGATATGTGTCTACTGTTTACTGTCGGTTGAAAATAACAATTTATTGATCCCTCAACTGAATATAATTTCTTTCTTGCATTGAATGATTCATATGTCTGAGGAATTTCACATTTGTATTATTATTCTTATTAATATTATAATAATTATTTGAACACATAACAACTATTAGCCTTGTTTTTTTGTTTCACATTTTTATTCATCATGACTTTGTCTTCTAATCATTACTTTCGTCTTTATTTTCCCTGTTCCTATGTTCTCTTTATCTAAGAGAAGAGAAAAGAAGAGAAGAGGAATATTATGTTTATCTTTTAACCATTACTACTAGTATTGTTTCTTTGTTATTTGAAGAAAAAAAACAAGCAAATGTTATATCGAAATGTGTGTAGTTTATTCATAGTTCTTCTTATGCTCTCTATCTCTCCTTCTGCTATTTAACCAGCCTATCAGCTTTTCTCATGCTATTCGTTATCTCTGTCTTTTTCTAAATGTATTTCGTTCAGTTTTTTTTTTGAATTAATGCATTGATGTAATCATTCATTTACCTACATCTTACTTTTAATTGCACTAGGTTAATTCTGTTCAAAAAAATGTTTTATTTATTTAAATTTATTTAAACACAAACACGAATACAAAGGGGTGCCATACAAATCAGTGAATTTGTATATGGGCTACGATACTATTGGTTTATCCAGACCGAAAGCCACTCCTCGAGTTTTTGGTTTATAAGTCTAACTCTCAAGGTGGTGGAGCGACGTCAGGGGATGCAGTCTCATAGTAGCAAGTGACCAACATTTGGTTCATACTCCATTTGTTGCTTCAGGATCCTGGAACCCATTTGTACCATTGATTTGGTAATCATGGTTTTCAACTCTCCTAAGTGGTTTCTCCATACCCACTAACTCGGTTTAAGTCCTGTCGAACATTCGCTTTTCGTCTTGTTCAATTTTTAAACAACACGTTTAGCACGGAAATGCAGTGAGTAGGAGTTTTCTGGCCATGGTTATTTACGGATGGCCATCTGATAGCATTTGAAGAAGGAGAGCAGTCTCTCCCCACTCTCGGCCGCATCAAGACATTTGGGTGCAAATGTGTATCAAACCTCTCCTACTATTTTCACTTGATTAATCTATAGTTTGTTAACTTCTTAACCCCTGCACACTGATCTTATCTGCCAGTTACAGTGTGACTGTTACTAGTTAGGGATAACTCCTTGGTTAATACTTTCAATCTTAGTAAGTTACAATTTCAAACCCGTATCAATTTCTTTGATCCAGACACCTTAATCTAGTGTAGTTGAGTTTTACATAAGCAGATTGTCAGATTACACAAACTTGGATATCATACCACTTAAGAATAAAATATAAAAGTCTTACGAAATAACTGTATGAATTTCTCTCTTTTTGAATCGTGTTCATTTTGTTTCAAAATTTATTTGTTCGTTTTGATAATAGACATTAAACTTATTACAAATATGTTTGTTAAGTATGGATGTACTACACTATCTTTGTAGAATGAAAATCTAAATCTCTAGATTTTCTGAGATTGCTGATGTTGAGCAGACGATAATATATTTACTGACAGTTGAAGGACTTGTCAACTTTTAACCTCATTATATTACAATCTGTGACGTAATTTCTGTTTAATGAACAGACAAATGTCTTTAACTATCTGTTAGATAAGAAAACTTAGCTTCAATCGTATTGTTGTCTGATTAATCTATTCAATGCTCACTACTTAATCCATGGAAGGTATTCAGACAAAATGCCTTGTAAATACGCATACTTAAGTAATTATAACTTATCTGACCTGAAATAATACAGAGCTTACATTAGAATTAATCAATCACTGAATGGTAATCAATGTCATGTTTGTTTTGCTTGAATAACTCAATAGACGGCCCAACTAAAACATGGCAGAAATCCATGAAACCACTGACAAGTGGACTGAGTCATGTTGGCAGATGTAGGCTACCTGGTTGGGGTCCGCGAGACGAAAGTCACCGATGGTTAGAGACCTTGAACGACATGGCTGAAAACCGTTTGCAATGGTGCAGGTGCATCCACTCTTTGTGTCCTCTCAAATTCTAACCTTCTGAATTCCTCATCATCATCATCATCTTCTTTCTAAAATTATCTCAGTGAATTATACTTCTTGAATAACATCTTCGAACCTTGATCTCTATTACTGCTAATACTTCTACTATCGCTATCACTATGTGATTTGAACTGACAGTTGCGTCTCTGTGCTAATGCGTTATGGCAACCTGAACTGATGTATTTACGCACGAAGTTCTGTGTTGTATCTGTCTGTCCGTCTGTCTGAATAACTCAATGGTAACATGTCTGACTAAAACTAGGCAAACCGGACTCAAAAGTAGTAATAGTTGTCGCAAGATTGCAAATATGTCATACTGATATGCTCCAACTAACATGAAATAAAGTTTCAGAATTTCTTATTAACTGCCTTGAATCATCTGACAGAATTTTAGTTAGGTTATCACAAATTATAATTCTATGATAATTCGGATCATAATAATTATTATTATTATCGTTATTTCAACTCGCATACATTTTCATTTTTTTTTAAAAATATTCTTAATTATTTTCTCTATCACTATGATAATAATAATGATATCATGTGTCTCAAGCTGGGTTGCTGCTTATTTTTCTTGAATAAGAGTTCATTATTTCTCATTATTATTGTTTCGTCATACATAAAATATTGTAAAAATTAAATTAATCATTTGTTGCTTTTAGTATTTATAATAAACATACCATACAAGATTTTTATTATTTATATTTACTTTTTTTTTCTTTACACAACAATGTTAGTTTATTTTATAGAATAAGTTGTTTTATTCCGTTTACATTTTATATCGATTAAAACTAAATGTAGAGTACATTTAATGCATAAATCACTTATTACAAACACATTTCTTTTCTCTTCAAATCGAGATTATTTGAACTGATAAACATTTCATATTACTGAATATTTGTATATCGTTTTTTCGTTCTTGATTTCATTCATATACATTGTCTGATTCTTCATATTGATGTTTAACATTGTGATTGACCAGTCTCTCTTTTTTAAGCATATATACATCCTGTGCAAATTTCTTTCATCTACTGTATTTTCTACTCTTTGAATAGTTAAACTGTTTTTTTTTGTTTTTGTTCTTTCATAGGTTGGCAATGGCTTCCAGAACAACGTCCACCATTTTCTGATATATTAAATCAATTAGAATCAATGTCAACTAATTCTACAATTGATGAACAAATCAGTTCTGATGTAACTTCTAATTTATCATCATCATTATTAATTAATAATGAAATGAAATTGTTTAATTCAAGTGAATCAAATAGATTCATTAAACGTACACCTAATCATCCATTACCTCGTCCACCATTACCGCCTAGACCACCACCGCCAAGACGTAGTACCAGTTGTGATTATTTAATTGAAGAAAATGATGATAATCAATCTGATGTAATTAAAGGTTAGTTAGACTTTTGTTCATATTGCATACTCTTTGAGGTGATTTCTTGATTTGATTGGGTATAAAGCACTCCAAATTACTTCAGTGTGTGCTTAGTTGAGTAGTATCTACCATTAGCCATATCATTAGAAATATTGATCTAAAACAAATTACAGGAATCCATATTTGGCTAAATAAGTTCCTATTTCTGTTTGCATTGTCATTATTCTTGTGCGAGTGAGATTTTCAGATGAAGTGATCGTAATTCGGCACTGACGCTTGAGTATTTTTTTGTACCCGAGTTCTATGTGTGTATGGGGATACTTGTTAGTGTTTAGTCCTTTGACTTTTTATTCCTACTGAGTTCTTAAAGTTATCCTCATTTGTTTCTTCAAACTGTTTCTCCTCATTTTCTCATTAATATTGTTATACTCGTCAATGGATATACTTGAAACTATTACTAGTTCACCCTAGTCGGTAAACAAGAGCGAAGACAAATAATCCAGTGACACGATAGGCTTCTCTAATCCGAGCGTCCCAAGGCCCTGCTAACGATATCAAAAAGTCTTGATATGGCGTAGAAAGTGTATTCTACAAGCACTCAGAGGTCTTGTACAGAAGAAGAAGAGGAGCATAAAACTTATCAGACAATGCATATTTATACAGTTAGGTCGACCGTGAATACTAACCAATGGTAAAGAACATCTAAAAGTATGTGAACTTGATGGTTTAGGACGACCTTGAAATATTGACCAATGGAATTTGACGTACAAAATAATTTCTTTAGGATATTTGATGAACATCCTAACACCTCCCTCTGGAAAAATTAAAGCGACCCAACCGAGGGTTTACTTGCATCTTGACTGTTGTTCTCCGCTGTCTGAGAGGATGTTTTTTGGAACGGAGATCAGCTTGTCGTTGAGCTTTGACATGAAGATGTAGGACTAGTCTTTGGGTACTTCTGGAGCGGGTTGGCTTCCTCTTATATGCTTCAGGATGATGTAGTTGCGATACCAGGATGCGTACGGTATTAACGAGACATCTGCTAATGTCATCTGGTCGAACCAATCTAAACCGAGTAAATTTAGGTCGGCTCTCGGATTAAGCTGAAGTGAGGTGGACTGGGTGTAGCAGGGGGCACATCTACTCTGGTTAGTTGACAGTTGCACTACATGAACGTCAGATTGATTTGATCCGCAGCTCTGAACCATAGTCTTGTCACTATGCAGCTTGCTATCTATCAACTTCTTCATTAGTTCAACTGCTGATGTAAATATTGTTGTCTTTTTTTTCGTCTATTGTTTCTCCACTTGTTTTGTCGTTAGAAAGTGTGACAACAACATTTTTGTAGAGTTCGTAAATGATGATATGCTTGGTCAGTAATTGCATCCGTGTGCATATGAAATAATAAATTTTCCTAAATTATCGGTTTCACTGGAACTTAATCATTTCTTCTGAAGTTTTTGAAATTGTGATATAATTATCAGGTTTTTAAAAGTTTTTTTCTCTTTTTGACAAATATGTTAAGTATTATTTATCATAGATATTTTGTAATTGTTTTGATTGCATTCAGCTTTAATTAAGTGAAATAGTTACTAATCTGTCATAGTTTGCAAACACTAAGTCTAATTATTTACAAAAAGTGTAAGTAATATCTTTTAGTATAGAAACGAGTAATTGAACTATTAAATTTTTTGATTCCTTATAAATTTCTTGTTCTGTGCTATCTAACAGACATTGTAGAACAAGTGGTAATTTCATCATACACTTCTATAAAAGTCCTCATATAAAATTTTCTTAGTTCTTCAACTGTGATATTAGTTAGTGAAATCTGACTTCAAGTTGCTAAACTATCAGTTAATAAAATAGTTCCTTAGTTCTTCAAACGCTTAAATTCTAATTACTTGAGTTATTGTTAGTTTAAATTCTGTTCAATTAATTTTGTTTTAACTAGCCGGATAATAAGTTTTTCATAGACGTCTATTTAATTAGAAAGTTTTATCATGAATCCATTAATTTATATTTTCAATTAGAGTTATGGAGATTAGTGTTTTTGCACATTTGAAATCATTGATCATTGTTAGATTACCATTAGAAACCTGGAAGCAATGACCGGCCGTTTCGTCCTGGTGTGGGACGCATCGATAGTACGCACCCATGACTCCTGCACCTCGCAGGATTCGAACCCGGGACCTTCGGTCTTGTGCCCGAACGCCTAACCTCTGGACCACTGAACCGGCATCCAGTAATGTTAATGTCTAACTTTGATTGATCTAAGGATTTCGCGCGACCTCACCCATTTGTCTTTGGTAGTTACTGCCTACAACTGACAGGGTTGAACTCCACTGGTCACGTCTTTTCACTAGAACTCCAAGAATTTCCCCGCGAAGCTAGCCACATAAATCGATCCTATTTTTTTCCCATATATTTATAACTTCGATATTCTGATTATTATATCATCATTCCATCTTATGTTCTATCCTTTTTCAGAGGATTGTAAATCTGATTTAGGCAGTGATGTGCCAATAAATGCTAGAAATATTAATAATACTAATCAAAAATCTCATGGAAATATATTTACAAAAAGTTTTAAAAATTCCCTTTCAAAACAATTACATATTGATGATTTAAGTACTGATGAGTTTGGTACTGCTGAAAAAAATCCACCATTTACTAATTCCGGATCTCTCGGGCGTAAAAGAACTGCACCACGACCACCGAGACGTACTACACCAGTTAAACCTTTAAATTTCCCTGCCGATTTGAATTCATTAGAAGATGATAATACCAATATCACTGGTTGTATTCGATCAAATTCATTTTGGGATGAATTCGATCATGCACCACTTCCACCACCACCTCCACCAATCCACCTTGATCCTAGTCACGATCAACAAATGCATCAATCTCGATCACAACAACAACAACACCATCCTCGTCTAGCACCACAGTCTAATAATAATAATAATGGTTCATTAGTAAATCACTCAAATTCAACACCATTTTCAATGCCATCAGTTATGAGTAGCTCTGGTATATAAATTATTTTATGAATTTACTAATTATTGTTTATGCTATAAGTTTTAATGTTTATTATTCTATGTGATGAGTATTATTGTTGTTTTTAAACAACAAACCTTGATGAAATTAAGTTTGAGCTTATGTAGTCAATCTGTAGAGATGTTTCTGAATTTACATGTTAGGATTTTCGGTGTATTTGGGAATATGAACTTTTGAATGATAGTTTTGTGATTTAGCTCGAAACTCATGCATTTTTGATCTGATTTCATGTAACTGTTTGAGCTATTTTGAATGCCCGAAATAGAATGAAACTGCTGTCAGACATCGGTTATTCATATGCATAACCTTAACATTACCAACTCAATAGTTCTACTCCAAGCATTCAGTACCTCAGTAGCACTAAAATACTTGGACCATGCTTATTTCATCAACTCTCATCGCAAATATTTCATTGCCTCTAATTAGCACAAAATAAATAACTTAACAGCGCAATCGTCTTTCCATACTTATACAAATATCTATCCCACTTCACCCAGTAGGTTACATTATATAAAGCTTATTGAAATTCGCTTATCAGTCACTCATATATGTTGATGCGATTTCCAGGGTAATTAAATTCGTTATAGCGTGTAACTTTACTTCCTATGGTCAAACCAGTTTTAATATAGTTGTATTTTAGTGTAGAGAAACATATTCAATACTTCTTAAAGTTACATTCAAGACGTTAAGAACACTGTATTTCGTTAGTGTTTTCATTGGCTGAGCTTAATTGTTGCTCTTATTTTGAAATGGATAGGAGATTTTATGATTTTCTTTTTTTTGAAAAAATGCAACATTAGAATTATATGGTAGCAGAACATACGGAGAGTCAGTCAGCCAGTCAGTCAGTTACAACGTAGAACTTCGTACGTAAGTACATCAGTTCAGGTTGCGATACTGTGGTGCTGTGGTGCGAACTACTTATAAGTAGTATATAGCGTGAGTGTCAACGTAAAGTCTGGTAGCATAATATGGGGGGAAGATCAAAAAAGGAAGAGTCAGAAAACAATGGAATTTGTATGAAACGCATGAAGAGTGACAATGGATAGATGTTTGGCAACAGGAACAGTCCAGTTCCATAGCATGAACTGATCTTTTGCAAATGAACGATTTACGATATGGTTTTCCGATTTTACTGAGTAACTCTGTAATTTCCGTTAAATACAATTCGGTTGCCTCCACCTGTGTTCTCATTCACTACATTTGGTGTCGCTGCCCACGCAAAGGATGGAGATTCCATGGCTGAAGGAGTTTGAAGAAGGGGCTGTGCGGGGCTTCCTGAAGGTGTTTGAGGCCGTGGCGGAGCTGGTGGGGGTGAAGGAACCGAAGGCGAAGCTGGTGGTGCTGGGGACGCTGCTGAGAGGAAGGGCGAAGGCCGTATATGACGGCTTGGACGGTGCTGGCGGGAAGACGCCATGGGAGGCGGTCGTTGAGCGGCTGATGACCGAGTTCGACAGCCCGGTGGACAGGGAGGAGGCGTTGCGGAAGTTCCGGTTGGCGAGGCTGTCGGCTGATGGTGACCCGCTGGTGCTCGCTGTGGAACTCAAAAGGTTGCTGCGTCGTGCGTTGCCGAATATCGATGAGGAGTCGGAGGCACAATTGTTGGCGTCGCAATTTATTGAGAGTGTGCCTGCCGCTGTGTCCCAGCAGCTGAGATTAGTAAATGCAGCACAACCTATGGACATCGGTGAACTGGCGAAGGTGACTCGTCAGCTGATGACACGAACAGTAGCTCCGGTCGGGTGCGAAAAGCAGGAGATAAATACTTTCGAGAAGAAGATTGAGGAGTTAGAGCGTGAGATCGCAGCATTACGAGTAAATCATAAAAGGAACGATAAATGTTACGCTTGTGGAGAGGCAGGACATTGGAAGATAAACTGTCCAAGAAGACGACGACGACGATATTTTAAACATTAAAACGTGTTTTCTTTCCACCCTAGGAATCGGGATGTCCTTGCACTAGTGGATAGAGGGGCAATTTATGCCAGAGTGTACATAAATGAACAGGAGTTAGTGTGTTTGATTGATACAGGGGCAGCTATATCGTTAATAAGCAAAGAGCAATGTAAGACAATTAAACCATGTACATTAGCTGTCCACACCATAGGAGGGCATATGCTAGAGGTGTTGGGGGTATCTAACAGTATTGTAAAAATGAGTGGAGCTGAGATAAATTTTCCGTTCGTGGTAACCACAAGCTTATCGAGACCGATATTAGGAGCAGATTTCCTAAGAGAGGTAAAAGCAATAATTGACTTGAGAAGCGGGAAAATGGTCACAAAGTACGGTTCATTGCCAATACATGAAAGTAGCGAAGTGGCTGAAATAAGGATGGCAGCGGACGTCTCGACCAAGAAACCTAACGTTAACGAGTTATGCGCAAAGTATGCGAAACTGTTCACTGGAGATGGGGAGCCGTATGGATTTTGTGACAAAGTAAAGCATGAAATTCCTATAAAGAACGACCGAGTAAATATATTTACAACACGTCGTGTCCCAGTGCATTTAGAGGCCGAGGTAAATCGACAGGTCCAGGAAATGTTGAAGGAAGGGATAATTGAGGAAGCAGACAGCCCGTATAGCTCACCGGTACTCTTGGTAAAGAAACCCAATGGAAAGTATAGATTTTGCGTCGACTTTAGAGAACTGAATAATATAACAGACCTGAAACCGTGCGCAATGCCAACAGTAGTAGAAACATTAGATCGATTACAGAATGCCACGGTGTTTACAGTGCTGGATTTACGGTCAGGTTATTGGCAACTACCTATAAAAGATAGCGATCGCAAAAAGACAGCATTTACTATACGGGATAAACAGTATCAATTTAAAAGAATGCCGTTCGGGTTGGCTGGTGCACCGTTCACGTTCAGAAGATTGATGACGCTGCTGCTTAAGAATCTAGATAATGTTGAGGTATATGGCGACGATGTAGTTGTATACAGCCTGACGGAAACAGATCACGTCAAGCATGTGGAAGCGGTCTTAAAGCGAATTGACGAATTTGGGCTTCGAATTAATAAGGAAAAGTCGCAGATAGCGAAAAACAGCGTCATATTGTTGGGACATAAAGTGGGAAACGGAGAAATAAAGCCATTACCAGAGAAAATTCTTACCATAAAAAATATTGCAGTACCTAATTCGAAAAGGAAGTTGAGACAGTTCCTGGGAAGAGCGGCGTTCTATAGTCGGTTTGTCAAGAATTTCAACGAAATAGCAGCGCCCTTATATAAGTTGCTGAGCAACGCCAAGTTTACATGGACTGAGGCTGCCGAACAAACGTTCAACCGAATCAAAAACATGCTAGACGATCGTCAGATGACGCTGCGACTGCCTGAACCCGGTAAACTGTTTACAGTGGCCACAGATGCAAGTGATCATGGTATAGGTGCGGTATTGAGTCAGGCTGATAGAGTGGTGGAATACGCAAGTCGCGTTCTCACACCCGCCGAACAGAAGTATTCAACGATCGAGAAGGAATGCCTAGCAATCGTGTGGGCAGTAGAGAAATGGAGACCGTACCTTTTAGGTAGACGATTTCACATCGAGACGGATCATAAGCCCCTACAATGGTTGAAAACAGCAAAAGACCCTCGGGGGAAGTTGGCTCGATGGATGCTACGTCTGCAGGAGTATGATTTCAGCATCGGGCATGTGCCAGGGGAGGAAAATGTAATGGCAGATTATTTGTCAAGACCGGACACCGAAGCCGAACTTCCAGAGATAGCGTGTGCAGTTAACGGCCTAGAGGGAGACCCCCTAGAACTCGTCCGACATCAGAAAGCCGACCCTAACCTTCGGGAGGTAATCAGAGTGATAAAAGAGGGAGAAGATGTTGACAAGAGTAGAACAGATAAAGAATTAACAGTGTTGCTGAGGCAGAAGGAGAGACTGAGAGTGAACGGATACGGAGCCTTGACCTGGCGGGATGATGACGAGAATTGGGTAGCAATAATCCCAAAAGATCTGCGCCAGGAGATGATTCGTGAATGTCACCAGGTAGCGCATACAGGTATTGCACGGACAACTGATTTGCTGCGACAAAGTGCGTACTGGCCAGGTATGAGAGACGATGTTGCACGATATGTATTAGCGTGCCAGCGATGTCAACTAATGAAAGGAGATCGATGCATACGACCGCCATTGCAGTCAATTCCAGTAACAGCAGTTGGTGATTTGTGGTCAGTAGATGTTATGGGACCGTTCCCGCAGACGACAAGTGGTAACCAGTACCTGCTGGTGATGACTGAGCATGCCACACGATGGGTAAATGCCGTGCCGATGGCGGACCAACGTGCAAGGACGGTGACGGAAGCGGTAATGCGGCACATTGTGGCGGACCATGGGATACCAAAGATAATATTAACCGATCAAGGTCCCTGTTTCGAGAGTGATGAGTTCAAGTCCCGTCTAAAGCAGTTAGGTATCAAGAGAGTACGAACAACGCCGTATCATCCACAGACGAATGGGTTAACGGAAAGGAATAACCGAACGCTAAAGGAATGGCTAGCATCTAAAGGGGGTGACTGGGAGAAAGAATTACCATTAATCTTGCTGGCACATCGTGCCTCGGCACAGGGAACAACCAGGAAGTCACCGTTCCAGCTGATGTACGGCAGACGGCCGAGACTACCAACGCATGATAAAACCTGGCCGCAACAACAGAGATGGAATACAACAAGATTGAGAACAGAGCGGAGACAAGCAATCAGGAATGTGAGAGAGAAACAAACATCAGACATGGAGAAGTCAGAACAGGAGAGAAAGAACTGGAGATTGTTTGAAGTGGGAGATCAGGTGAAGTGTAGAGAACGGAAATATACCACAGGAAGAGGGCCAGGGTCAGGTAAGCTGATCCCGAAGTGGGAGGGACCGTACGTAGTAACCGAGAGGCGCGGCGCAGTGTATACAATCCAGAAAGGAAACAAACAGAAACGCGTGAATGCCAGTGAACTCCAAAGGTGGTTCCAAGTGCGCCAAGAGGGCGAGCCACAAACACTGATGAAGAAGACGGCTGTACGGAGATCAGAAAGACTGCGACGACAGCTTATTAAAAGGGGGGACGAGTGTGGTGCTGTGGTGCGAACTACTTATAAGTAGTATATAGCGTGAGTGTCAACGTAAAGTCTGGTAGCATAATATGGGGGGAAGATCAAGAAAGGAAGAGTCAGAAAACAATAGAATTTGTATGAAACGCATGAAGAGTGACAATGGATTGATGTTTGGCAACAGGAACAGTCCAGTTCCATAAGATGAACTGATCATTTGCAAATGAACGATTTACGATATGGTTTTCCGATTTTACTGAGTAACTCTGTAATTTCCGTTAAATACAATTCGGTTGCCTCCACCTGTGTTCTCATTCACTACAG
>OX103972.1:19212521-19429413 GCA_944470395.2 Schistosoma turkestanicum | reverse complement strand
TGGGCAGCCCTTACCGACGGAGACGTAAACCTGTGAGGTGGGATGCGGTGTGACACTTTTTAGGGTCGACCTTTTCTAACCCTTCCTTCCTTGTGAGAAGGCAGCATCACTACAGATGCTAGTTGTCCAACGCAAACCTCTTACTGCTGTCACACCCCTCTGCAGTCAGCAGAGGGGTGTGACAGCACCTCACACCTTGAGTAGCTGTTTTTAGTCCCACCGCTCCCCAATCGACCTGCCTGGCATGGTAGAACCTTCAGGAACATATGTTCCAGCCAATATAGCTCGGTTGGGTCATCACGACAGGCAAGCCCGACCACCACGTCAAGGTAGCAGCTACGGTCGGGGAACATGAGGAGAAGTTCGCAATATGACACTAATTGTTTTACTACATACCCTATAAGCTATCTCATATTCTAGATTGCATCAGCAAAATAGTAACAAAGTATTTGCCATCTCTCTAACTGGTTACATTTGTAGAAACGAGTATTTAGCAACTATGGTACTTTGCAAAACTATCTACTTAGTACATTATAATTTTACTGTAATTATTTCCATTCTTTTTTTGTTATATTACAGCAATTTTCCCGTCTTCTGGTCAATTTTCATATGTGGATCCTATACCATTAGATAACAGCCTGACAAGATCAGCTTGTCCTGACCGTCTAGTATCACCACTCTCTCCTTCCGTATCAAACAAACACGTTCAGCTTTCTTCAAAGTCATCAGCTTTATCAAAATCTACTGTAAATTCAGATTTATCAGACAAAATCAATTCCGTTACAAATCATTTTCATAATAAGCGCAGAATAGATTGTAATTTTATTAACGAATCTCATTCAGGGAATAATGTTTCTTCTAAACAAAATGTTCATCCTACCAATGCTGCATCATCTATTTTTCAGGAGGAATTACGAGATAGAATAAAGCAACATTCTCAGCAACTCAAAGGTTCATCTCAACTGAAACCGATTACACCTAAAACTATATCAAACAATTCACCTAGTAGTAATGTTGCGAATTCACTCTTGTGTAATCAGGAAAAAACTGATTCGAAACCATCAGTTTCTAACTCTTCTCCTTATTTCACCATCCCTCGATCGAAACCAACACCAAATTCTACAAATTCACCTCGATTACCTTCAAATAACGCTTCTGGATCTAGTAACAATCAAATTCCAACACGTGGTAAAGTGGAACCTCCACGTTATCCTTCAGAATTGATTCGATCACTTGCATCGACTCAGATCAAAAATGATAATACTTCCAATTCAACTGTTATTACAGTCAACAAGTTGCTCACAAATAGCAATAGTAATAATAATAATAATACTAATAATAATAATAGTAATGGTAATAATAACAATAATTTTCCAAAACCTCAATACAAAAGATCTGAAAATGAAATCTCTGATAAATTACCTGACATGATACAAAAACGTTTAAGTTGGACTGGTCCAACTGATGATAGTTCAACTGGTAATCAGAAACGATCTCAACGATTATATTTACCTACTATATTTTCTACATCATCTACAGCGTTGGATGAAACTGACGGTAATAATCATTATGCTCCACCAACAAAAAATCATTTAAAAAAGCATTTATCAACTATTTTAGAAGAGTTAGAACGTTTAATTCGATTGAATGATAAAAAATTTCCTGAAAAAACTACTTCCTCTTCCTCCTCCACTACCATTTCATCGTCATTACCGTCTACATCAAATCTGGAACAATTAATTGAATTGGCAGATCAAATGGAAGCATGTCGACTTAGTTGTTCTGCTTACATTGATCAGGCTACATGTTCAGCTCGAGCAAAATTTAATTTTCGTGATCGATTTGCATGTCTACAAACATTTAGCAATTTATTACGTTCTAAAAAACTAGATTCTACTTGTAACAATAATACTAATAATAATAATAATACTTGTAAGTTAAAGGATGCAAAAAATGCTATCAAAGAAATAATTAGCGATTTAGACAAACTAACAGATAGCGTCAATGCAACATCAACACTGGAAACTACATTGACTAATTCGAATTTAGCAGCATCTAATCAGTCCAATTTAACTTGTACAGAAAATCTTAGTATTACTGACAATAGAAGCGCTACAATTTTCACTTGATTTATTCACATCTATGTGCATATTATTATTACCATTATTATTATTATTATTCCTGGTTAATATTTTGAAGTGTTACATCGAAATTGATGGTGTACCTGTTTTCAACACGTATGCGGTGACAAATACTAATGAAGATGATGATAATGGTAGTCAAATATTTTTTATATATATATATATATATATATATATATATATATATATATATATATACAGTATAACTAATGCATTTTTATCTTCAACTATCATTCTTTCGCTTTTTTTTGTGTGGCTAAATCCATGAAGACAAATTCTTGTTTACAGATTGGAATATTTAGTCTTTTGCTTTTCTTTTATTTCAGTTGTTTTACTGACTTTGTTTTCTTCTGACTCCCTAATTATTCTCTAACTACATTTGTATTAATTTGTGTGCGGTTTTTTCGCCACCCCCAGTTTTTGTTCATGTTTGTATATGTCTTGTGTTTATATGTTCCTACTTATCACTAGAAGTGTCAAATCCGTCAATCTTTAACATACACATCTCTGTAATTTAACGCTCATTCATATTCATTTAAAATACATGTTCCGCTTTCATCTCTTCCATTTCTTTACAATCTAAGTGATGAATATGTGTATATTCTTATTTTAGCTCACTTCTCAATTCATAATATTGTAAATAAACTGTTGTCTATTGTGTTTTTTTTTTTAATTGTTATTTTAATATTCAATCGACAATACAATTCAGTTTTCTTTTCTTTGTACTAATCTTCACTATTGTTACAATAATATTGTATAGTATATCTTCTGGAACTTTCTATTAAAATAGATTATTTTTTCAATTGAAAATCATGTGTTTCCTACTTTCAATTTAAAAAAGAAAATTAGGGAATTTTTTCTGTTCAAATTATTTGCGCACAAACTTACTCAATGATTGCTAATCCAGGTTGATCAGTTCAATGAATATTGATTTGTTCATTTGTACAATTTCATCGTGAGATTTGCTTATTTTGACTTAATTGATTCTTATATGCATGTATTTTTTTTTTTTGATTTTTCCCATGATAATCATGTACCTTTCTTTGTTAGTAGTGAGTGTTTTGGTTTCGACCCTAGACTCTCTCTCTCTCCCTCCCTCTCTCCTGTTACATGTTTTATACGGTATCTTATTGCTTATGATATTTATTAACGCCCTCACTTGCAATCCCTGTCTAACTGTGATCTCTGAAACAAATGATATTAATTACTGCATATATATATGTATATATATATATGTATATATATATATATATATATATGTAAAGTGTTGTATTATCTTTTCTTGTTCCCTAAAGTTTATTCTTTGTCTTCATTTCTCTTGTTTTCCTAACCTTTCACTCTATGTATTTTTGTGTGTGGAGTGTCATGGATCTGGTCATAATCATAATAATAAAACAATTAATAATAATCATTGTTACTATTATCAATATTACAATTAATAAGATTGTAACTTAATGATCAATATATAATCATTTTGTTTTCAGTATTTGGTTTTTTTTTCTCTATTCAAATATAAGATGACCCTATACATGCAGGTTGTATGTGTGTTCATTCAATCGTAAACTGATTCTAATCATTTTCACAACAGTTTGTAACAGCAGAAATATGAGAATGTACTTATTGAAATTAGATTTTTCTCATCAACTTCGATAGAAAATATAAGAACTTGTGTGTGTAATGACGTATTGGATGTTAATTCCAAATCTAAAACTGGTTTTAAATTACATATTTTTCAGTTCTTTTAGTCAGTCAACTATACCAATTTCGGTATTGTGAGCAATGCGATATTCACTGAAAATTCGTTTCTGTACTACACCGTTTAAACTTATGTGTATAAAGGCTTCTGACAATACCATACTGTTTGCGGCGTAATGATCCAAATCTAGAAGTTAAGGTTCAAACTTTTGCTGTACAAATAACTACTGAGTCTGAAATCTGCATACTCTTATTTTCCTAAATCTCTTGTTCTTTCATTTAGAATATGAGCACTTTTAAGTTGTGAATTTACCTAAGTTGCTATGTCAAGAAAATGAAACAATTTTCTTAGGGTTTTGTAAAAGTAGTATAATGTTAGGTGCTTGTAAGTAATCTCCTGGAGGCTTCGGACTTGAGTCTAATACTAGTTTTACCTTCGGTCTATTCGGTTCTAAGCATATTGCACTTAATGTTGACTTTATACATTGTAACCTGTTTAAGTTCGAATACCACTGGGGACCAGACGCCCATGATATTAGTTACTGGTCAATTTCCAATCAGTGTAAGCGTTATCGAACCAGTTTTAATAACTCTGAAATTCAATGAATTTTTATAGTACATTATCCTGATAAGTACGGATCTCATCCATGACCCCAGTCAGCCAGTTGAAACGCAGAACTTCGTACGTATGTACATCAGTTCAGGTTGTCATATCATATTAACACAGAGACGCAAATGTCAAATAAAATCCCATGGTGATAGAGATAGTAGAGGTATTAATGATAATGAAGAAGACTAGGGTTTGAAGATATTATTCAAGAAACATAATTCAGTGAGATAAGGTTAGAAAGACAAATGTAGAGGTGTTGACAAATCCAGAAGAGTATGATTTGAGAGAGCACAACGAATGGATGCACTTGCGCCATCGCAAACGATTTTGGGGCATGTCGTTCAAGGTCTCTAACCATTGGTTACTTTCGTCTCGCGGACCCTAAACAGGTAGCCTGCATCTACCAACATGACTCAGTCCACTTGTCAGTGAATTCATGTTTTGATCTGGCCGCCCCTAGCTTTCTTCCAACCCAACAAGGATTTAATTCTACCTTTGGGTCCCTCGGCTAACGCTGAACGTTTAGATCACTTAGCTGCAATCTAATAGTCCACATACCGAACTTCGTTCCCTGTTGGGATCGTCGATGGAGAATTCTAATATCACTCCGTCATGTAAACTATGAATGTTACTTAAAAGAAAAGTGACTGAGTTAGTAATTTCTTACAACAATATATGAGTTTATGAATAAATATTTCCATAGAAGAATCTGTTCTCTAAAATTTTCAATGTCTCATTATCAACTTATCATTTGCATAAATTATCATCCTGATTATGAAGTGATTTAAAATGATTCATAATATTCAAACATTTGTAAATATTATCATTTTTGTGTATGGTTCTGTTTAGTCAATTTATAGATACGTTAGTCTGAAAATCAATTCAACACTTTATTATTGACTTTCTATGATATACATACTAATACTAACATATGCATACAAATATATATATATATATATATATATATATATATATATATATATATATATATATATATATATATATATATATTTGTTAACTGATATAAAATAAACATAATTATAGGCATAATTTCAATGATATTGATTTTCGATAAGTTATGAGAAGTATTTAGTAATTGTGTAATAGACAATTTACTAGGACTTATTTGTTTATCAACGTAATCCGATTTCATGAATTTGTTAAAAAAATAATAACAAGACAATAACCTCCAGATCAAAGCGAATAGTGCATTCATTTCAAATGTTATCACATTCGTATTTTTGAGTCTTTACAACTCACATTGTTTATTAAGTAGAAGTAGGAGAGGTGTCGAATTACTAAACTACTAAACTAAAATGAAGTGAGTAGGTGGATTGTATCCGAAAATATTGTCATTGTGTACTCACTTTAATAAAGATTACAAAATTTAACATTTTAACAAGACACATGCTACTAGTTTGAAATTTCTCATAAACAATTGACTTTTGTATTTATCCTAACGAAATGATGTGATAAACAGATAAATTAATACTTAACATGCTACCGAAGTTTTAAGTTGAATATAACTACCTCTTTAGAAATATTTGTTAGGTTTCTTGAACCTGATTACTAGAGTTAACTGTCTCAGCACAAATCGATGCATACAAATAAAAGGGACAGATGTTTGCCGAACAATAACTGCATCATTGAGAAAGTCAATCGATACAAGGAAAATAAGTGTAAGATATGTCACATGGCTTGTTTGATTTGATTTACTTTGCTAGGGCATTTAAGCAATATCATTGTTTTAGAAGCAGAAATAACTTATTGATTATTTCCTACTTATTGCATTTGCCCCGTTTTCTTGAACCCGTTGTATTCGAATCGTAATGGAAAGACGTTTTGCTTCACTTGTGTTGATAGCGGTTATTTGTATCTTCGAATTAGAATGCTAGCGGTGTTGTATTCTCTGAGCTGGATGATACAGTAGTGATACCTTTACAGTTTTACCGGACAACATCACAAACTTCAAAGAGAAGTAAGTAATCAGAATTTCTCCTCACTTTCTAACACCATGTTCTTTGGAGTTTAGTTGGCTGCTGTCCGTGATGGAAGTTGACTCAACTTATTAGCCACTCTGAAAAGTGATTAACAACTACAAGGTCACATATCAATTAGACAGGAAACTGTAAGAATAAACATGCAGAAAACAGCTACTCAATTAAGGATAACAACCGACCGAACTCCAGGTCCAATAGGACAAACTATTAGTTGTGGAGAAATTTTAACAACTTACTTCTATGCGAATTATGTACTGACAATGTTTTCAGGAAAAGAAGAATGAAAATTGTATAATCAAATCACTCAACTTAGTAAACACAACACCCACAATTTTCGCCTCCTTAACAATTTATCTTACAGTGATTCACTTTCGAATATTCCTTTACACTGCAAGGATACTCATAGCTAAATCTAACTCAGCAAGAGTTGGCATGGAAGTAAAGCGATCATGTGCTTTTCGCTGAATGAATCTTGAAATTGCAAGACTTAGAAAAGAAAAAGAATATTCTCAACTTTGGGCCGGGCATCATGAACTCAACTACCTATCAAAGATACTGCAGGATACCATTTGAAATTTATTTGAGTAGTCAATAAGACACCGATCATAACTATTATATGCAGACAAATCGTTTCCTGAAAAATTTATTTATTAGCGATACAAGATTTTTAAATTCCAAGTTTTCAGATAGTTTTGTTAATACAATGTTAATACAATTTCAAATTCATATATTTTATGCGTTCATTATTCTTTTAATTTTAGCCAGAATTCGCCTTGTACAAATTTGTATATGGAGCTTTAAAAAAAGGGATAATTGTAGCAATGAAAAAAAAGAAGATTCAATTACTAACATTTATTGAATTTGTCTATTCGGTCTGTTATCAAATAAATCCTATATAACCGTTATTCTTTCAAAGGAAAACTACTATCAAGTGAATCATACCATTTATCATGTACGTGATATTCTAACAAATGAACAACTAACTAGTTGTATAATTTAATTTTCCATAAATGCCTTTGAAGCGTAGTATATCATCGATATTGATGTTTATTTGTACAATTCTATTTAATGGATTAGAATTTTTATTCAGTTTAATATTGAATACTAGTTAATTTAACATTAAAGATTTTGTTTTATTTAACAGATAATTTGTAAAGTCTGTAATTTTAAAAAGTATATTTAAAGTAAATTTAGTTATCCTTTCAAATTATTAACTTGAATGTATAACCATAAGACTTGAGGATGATTTGAAGAAGCAAATATTCTTCATTCACTAAACACTCTTGACTACACATTGAATCTATATGAGGTACTTCCGAAGACACTTTCATTTAGGAGCTGGCATGTTTTATGAGTTAGCTGAAGCACCGTTTCGACTTCCTTTTCTTATTTCATAAAAGATAATTTTATTGATTTCCAGAATGATGAGGACCAATTATTTCCAATTCTTACTTCATTATTATGAATAACATGTAAATTATCTATCACTGCACTTTCTGATTGGTTAGCTTGAGACTGTCAGTAAATTATACCATTACTGTAAAAGCAATCAGAAATCTAGATGTATTATTGATCTAAATAAAGAATGTAAGCCATCTATTCTTGTTATGTATTAGATGTGAAACTTACTTTTATTTTTGTACAGCAATTAATTACCCAGATGAAAATTGATAATATAATGGTGTAATCAATGAACCGAATAAATTCAAGGTTATTTGATGGAAAACATAGTTTTGTTCCTTTAAGCAATGAATCATTTGTTACGTCTCTTGATCAAACAGTAGGATATTCATGAATTATTTCTAGAAAACACATTGAACAACCTTGACTACTGAATAGTCAATCCCATGTCAATTGGAATTTAAAAAGCTACTATACGGAAAACAATGATACTGTCCTAATTTGAAGGTCGATGTTTAACAGCCACGCCGAAAATTTTATGATCAGTGTTTAATATATTATTTAAGTATTTGCTTGATGCCTTTCTTAATTTTAACCATATAGTTGTCTGTAAATATTAGTCACTGATATTAGCTATAGAACCATTAAGAATCAAAACCACTGAAAAACCGTTTCATCCAGCTCCGGGACTCTTCAGTAGTATGCACTTATGATGTCTTACAAATTCTGAAAACCGAACCTGTACTCCTCATTTCAATGCATCAACAATAGACTACTAATTTTGAATTTAGTGATCCACGCGTTTAAACTAAAGTGTAATAGTTTTTGGTAATAGTTCTCATTAATGGTTGATCACCAAATAGTGAGCACCATTATGTTTATCTAGTCTTCAATACTGATCAAGTCCTATCGACCAGTTGCTTTTCAGAAACTAGTCTAACAGGCTTGATACCGAGTGCACTATTTTTTTGCACAGTTATCTTAATTTAGTTTCAGCCCAAATATCTCAGTAATAATATTTTAGGACATGGAACTGAGTGACGTTAGTTTAAATCCCACAGGGGGTATCATTTTAATTGGAGATTGAATGCGTGGCCTGCTAGTGAGCGTCATCTAGCACAAAATCTCAAGCACTTCTTTCCAACTACCTCCAGTCACATAATAGCCGATAGTTTCCCAAGTGACTTCAGTTGCGGTGTGTAATGTATCAACAGTGTCGCGACGATCGATATTCAGCGTGTTCTTAGTCTTCGTAATTTGCTCGTCTAGGCAATCGTCACCAAAGAGCGCCTGACGGTTATAAATCAGAAGGCAAACACAAAGGGGTTGAATACGTTTATTTTCGACACACCATAAAACAGACCACAATCACACAGAGCAGGGCAATTGGCCACTTGGTGACTTGAAGTGGAGAAGACTAGTAAGCCAACTCTCCACTTCACTTCATTCACCAATTCGTTCATCCGCTTGATTGCTTGCCTTCCGGCACTCGCATATCAATTTCATGTCTGTGGTCTGCTGTTGTACATGTGGTGTGCAAAAATAAATGTATTCAACCCCTTGTGTTTGCCTTCTGATTTATAACCGTCAGACGTTATTTGGTGACGATTGCCTAGACGAGCGAACTACAAAGATTAAGAATACGTTGAATGTCGATTGTTGAAACACTAGTGATACATCGCTCACCATACAGTACATAATGAATGCAGTTTACAAAACAACAAACTAACTGGTTGAGCAAAGAGAGCTATGGACTAATATTAAAAATACCTTAGAGTAATTTATACATTAGTTGGTAAAACTTAATTAAATTAATTAATTAAATTAAGTCTACTCATTGGTTTTGTTTGTCTAAGCAATTTCAGATTATTATTATTATTATTATTATTATTATTATTATTATTATTATTAAGTGAGTTATAATCAGTCGATTTCAAAACGTCTGAAGTCAATTTTTGATCATGTTGAAGTTTTTTATTTGTCAAGCATAGTAAAAGTAGTAATGGGATAGTACATGTTAAATAGATTAGAATACAGAATATAATCGTCAGGTTAGTTTTATTATTAATCGCTGGAGATCATTGCTTGTGATTTAGTTCAACGGTTTCCGGAATACTTTGGTAGCTTGTACAAATGATCTTTACATGTTAAAAATAATATGAGTGCAAACTTCATTAATGATATTAGAAAATGAGATTCAAGTGAAGGTGTTTAACTACTTCAGTATTGAGACTTTTTATTCCTTACTACAAATCGTTATTCTAAAATGAATTCTTTTCACATATATTATTGCTTCATTCGGTGAGGGCGTAGGATAAAAATGAAACAGTTACCCAATTATATTTAATTGTCAGTAACTTTTACAATTGTAATAAAAATTATAATACATACATATCACATTCAGAATTAGGTGACTTCAGCTCAAAATATCTAATTTCAACCAAATAAATGAATTCAATAGACTCCATCTGGCAAATCTTATTGATATACGAACATGTTAGGAACATTATAAATAAAATCATTCATTTATTAAACTAACATTTGTGTAGTTGACTTTAAATTACAGGTTACCTGTATGCGAACCAGTAATACTACTCAGTTATGTGCGTCAAAGTAGATGAAGAATGTTTGCAGTTTTGTCATTCGGTTAGTTAATATCATGTGATTCTGCTATCAGCCATCGTCAGACGTTTTAATAGAATAAAAATCTTAACAGGAAATGACTGTATTCTCCAGCTAAGCAAAACCTATGTAGTCAAAGAATATTATACAGTTATTGCAGTAGTGATGATGTAGTGTTCTTTTTATCGTAACATAACTTTTTTCAGGTTTTTCAAATGATCGATTTCGATTTCAACAATAAATACCGTAAACCTATTTTATCTATCTAACTATTCTAAAATTTGTAGCCAAGTTTGACTTCACTGGTTTATACATGATTCCGCATAAACAATTAAATATTGTTTTATCGATTATTACTTGTCAGTTGAAAGTGACCTTGCACTATGAATGAATATGTATTTAATCTGAGTGAATACATACCTAGTCAATTATCATTTTTAATATCAATTGAAAATTGTACAACTTTATTATTTTCTTGTTTAAAAAAAAGTCGGGTGAATTAAAAAGAACTAATTAAGGCTAAAATGTAACTAGAAAACTGAATTTTTTTAATTTTTTTAAGTTAGTTGGTTATATAGACAAGTATACTGACATAGCGAACGGATTAAAAATTTCGCTTTATAAATGGTTTATACAAAATATTTAAAGAACATTATAGTCCTCAAAACCAATAGGATGGCACTTAAATTGAACGTTGCTAGGTACGAATTCCGGAGCTTTTATCAACTCTGAGATCCAAGTACGTCCAGTTGATTCCACTTCTAGCCACTGTTCATCTGCTTGTTATTTTACACCAAACATGAATATAATAATCTTTTATCTAAGTATCAAACAAATTTATTGATGATTTCTCAAACACCTATCTTTTCGAATTCAACGTACAAGGCATAAAGTATGAATTTCCAAATTCAAATCTTTGGGAAATATCATGGATTGGTATTATAGGAAAGTATTGATACATTGGTAAAACAGCACGGTTATAAAATTTTAAATACGGTTAATTAACTTTTTAAACAATATATTATGAGTTCGCTGAATATACAGTTTCATTTGCAACGGTTTTAGCGGCTAAGATTGAACGATTCTAGTATTTCAACTGGCAGACTATTTTGAGCTTCTTCAGTGAAATAATCAAAATCAAAATTTTCAAGTATAAATAAGATCAATGGTTTAGAATAGATGTTTAGAACTAGATCAACTAGATGTTTGTTTTTGATTGCCGCAATCAATCCGCAACCATGTGTTAGCGGATTGGAGACGATCGTCTAGAAACACCGAATCTAGATTTTTGAATTAGTCAAAATATGTTAACAGTATGAATCTACACTGAGGAGGAGAGTTGGGCATGGGGTTGGCGATCCCATCCCACAAAAAAACTAAATCGTTAAAAAGTGCTTGCCAGAAAACATTATTCAAACCATTCTCAACTGTCCTGAGAGTTGGAAGAATTATGACGTCGCGTGATGAAAGCCGAGTTCCCTCGGAGGTCACGAGATCGGTGCAACCATTTTAGGTACATGGAACGTTCAAACATTGTGCGAGACTGGAAAACTATTTCAGGTTGCTGCACAGGTGAAAAGTTACAACATGGAAGCGCTTGGAATCAGTGAAACGCATTGGACGCAGGTAGGACAACTGAGACTAGCTTCAGGGGAACTGCTGTTATACTCTAGTCATGAAGAGGTTATTACTTCACATATACAAGGAGTTGCACTGATGCTGTCCAAACAAGCACAAAAGGCACTGATAGGATGGAAATCTCATGGACCCGGGATCATCGAAGCACGCTTCAAAACGGAGAAAGAGAGCATTACAATGAATGTCATCCAATGCTATTCACCTACCAACGAAAGCAATGATGACGATAAAGACCAATTCTGCAAGAAGCTGCACTCCATCGTCGACAGATGCTCATCAAAGGATTTGACCATTCTGATGGGAGACC
The DNA here is from genome assembly GCA_944470395.2 of Schistosoma turkestanicum. Taxonomy (NCBI): domain Eukaryota; kingdom Metazoa; phylum Platyhelminthes; class Trematoda; order Strigeidida; family Schistosomatidae; genus Schistosoma; species Schistosoma turkestanicum. The sequence goes on along the minus strand of OX103972.1, from coordinate 19,416,999 downwards.
TGAATGCCAAGGTTGGAATGGACAACAGTGGATATAAAGACGTTATGGGACGACATGGACTGGGAGCAAGGAACGAAAACGGTGTGAGATTTGCAAAGCTATTTGCCTTCAACAAACTGGTCATCGGTGGCACAATATTCCCTCACAAAAGCATTCACAAAGCCACATGGATTTCATCCGGGTCACATCACATAGAACCAAATCGACTGACTATATCTGCATCAATAAAAAGTTCAGTAGGACCATGGAAGACGTGAGAATCTAGAGAGGAGCTGACATAGCCTCAGATAACCACTTGCTGGTTACCAAAATGAAATTGAAACTCAGGGAACACTGGAAAACGGAGCAGTCAACATCACAAAAGTTTAATTTGGCCTTTCTTCGGGATACTGGGAAGCTCAACGAATTCAAGATAGACCTCAGCAATCTGTTCCAGGCACTGCATGACCTACTCAATGGAGAGGAAACACCCATGGATAACAGTTGGAAAGGGATCAAGGAGGCAACCACTTTAATATGTTAAGAGGTTCTCGGCCAATGGAAGTACCACCACAAGGAATGGATCTCTGTGAGTACTCTTGAAGAAATTGAAGAAATAAGGAACAAGAAGGCAGCAATCAGCATCAGCCGAACAAGAGCAGAGAAAGTAACGGCACAAGCTGAATAAACAGAAGCGAACCGGCAAGTGGAGAAGGCATCAGAGCTGACAAATGAGAATATGTGGAAGATCTAGCAATGATGGCGCAAAAGGCTTCAAGAAAAGGAAACTTGAGACAATTGTACGACACACGAAAGATCTCAGCAAGTGTTAGAACTACAGAGGCATCACTCTTCTCTCAATACCAGGCAAAGTCTTCAACAGGGTGTTGCTAAACAAAATGAAGGACTTCGTAGACACCCAACTTCGAGATCAACAGGCTGCATTTCGTAAGGAACGATCGTGTACCGACCAAATTGCAACATAACGAATCATCGTGGAACAATCAGTTCAATGGAATTCACCACTATACATCAACTTCATTTACAACGAGAAAGCATTCGATAGTGTGGACAGGACAACACTGTGGACGCTTTTTCGACACTACGGCGTGCCTGAGAAGATAGTCAACATCATACGAAATTCTTATGATGGATTAAACTGCGAAATCGTGCACAGAGGACAGCTGAAAAACTCGTTTGAGATGAAGACCGGTGTCAGGCAATTTTGCTTACTCTCACCCTTTCTCTTTCTCCTGATGATCGACTGGATTATGAAGACGTCAACATCTGTGGGGAAGTAGATGATACAGTGAACAGTTAAGGTGCAGCTGGACAATCTGGACTTTGCAAATGATCCGGCTCTTCTATCACACACGCAACAACAAATGCTAGAGAAGACGACTAGTGTAGCAGCGACCGCATCAGCAGCGCGTCTCAACATACGCAAAGCAAGAAGCAAGATTCTGCGATGCAATACCACATGCGCCAACCAAATCACTCTCAATGGAGATGCCTTGAAGAACGTTAACACTTTTACATATCTAGACAGCACCATCGACAATCAAGGTGAATCTGATGCAGATGTAATGGCACCGGTCGGCAAAGCAAGGGCTTAATTTCCACAGTTGAAAAATATCTGGAACTCCAAACAACTTTCAACCAAAGCCAAAATCAGGATTTCCAATACAAATGTTAAGACAGTTCTTCTATATGAAGTGGAAATTCGGAGAACCACAGAACAATTGTCTACGCAAAATACTTCGGATTCGTTGGCCAGACAGCATCAGCAGCAATCTACTATGAGAGAGAACCAACCGGATTCCAGTGGAGGAGGAAATCAGGAAGAAGCGATGGAGTTGGATAGGACACACTGCGGAAAGCACCCAACTGCGTCATAAGACATGCCCTAACTTGGAACCCTCAAGGTCAAGGGAAAAGAGGAAGGCTAGAGAAAGACATGAGTAGAATGAACGAAAATTGGACAGAACTGGAAAGGGAGGCACAGGACAGCTTAGGTTGTAGGACACTGGACGGCGGCTTATGCTCCATTGTAGTTAACGAGCGTAATTATGTAAGGAATAAATCTACACTCTGTGACTATTGATGCTTCCTGTAACAGACTTTACAACTGGGGGCTTTAAATCATGAGTGATCTCTCAGAGGATTAAAATATTTCAGTGAGTGATCATTTGACAGTTGCCAATATCATTCGTGTCTAGTATTCGGCAATAATCAATTTCTGCGACTAAATTATTCAACATGAACAATCAATACAAAATGCTAAAGAAGCATGGCGTTGATCAGTTTATATATCCAATGTCATCTGTTTACTTAGCGTTCAACTTTCATACTGTTATTTATTTGGATTGTGGTAAAAACCTGTATGAATTGTTAAGATTTTGTTGGAAATTTCATTATCTACTAATTTAACAGCTAACCTATTTGACTTTTTCTTAAGACCAGAATAAAAATAAATGTGATAACTCCAAAAAGATTGTTTCAATGATAATAAATGGGTTTGTACCTTATTACTGTTTTTTTTTTCTCAACAACAGAGACATGATGAAAAAAAAAACGTTTTAAATATTCAATATATATGTCTGATTTCATGTTATGTAGACAGAAAATTTCTGTGAGTTAGTTAACCATTAAATGAAGCATTCTTTTCATAAAGATTATAGTTTTTTCAATAATATTGTATTGATTTGTATCTGCGTTTGAATGACAAAAAGAATTGTACTTGATTGATCTCTTTTAACATATAAACTCTTTGAATGGTTGCCTTAGTTGTGTACATCGTTGCATATATTTTGGTCAGTGAATATAAATGAAATTCTAATCATTAATAATAAATAATGTACAAACGAAACTTCAGTCTTAGAACTGAATTATCAAGTAAGATTATTAACAAACAATAAAAATGTAGTTTATTGCATAGCATTTGCTTAATATAAGCCGTCTTGATGTTTGTAACCGATTTCAAGTTGCACTAGAAATAGCAATACAAATATCTGTTTATTATAGGTGAAGATAAAGTGACATCTCTCATATATTTTGTTAGCCATTACATTCCTTGATACGGTGTGGATCGAGAAGAGTTCTTCTTCTCTCCGATTCCAAATGTTCTTATACTGCCATGTATATTAAGTCACTGCCAAGAAAGTCCTAATCACTAGTAGGGGTGTTGTTTACGAAATCGAGAGAACTAAAAAACCAATGTCCGACTCTATGTAATTGGAATATCTTAAGACCATTCCTATGGACGTCCATAGGCCTAATAAGTTCTAATGATATAACGACTAATGTGCATATCCTTTTTCTTCTTTACTTATCAAAAAATTAAAATGTAACCAATTATTATCACTCACTCTTCATATATATTTGGTGAATTAAGGAAGATGTAATCGACTACTTGATATGATGATTAGTTATCTTGTTATTTCTCCTACTCTAAGTTCTTTAGACTCATGCCAACTATTAATTTTGCAATTTTATTGAAAATAATAGTCCATTAAAATATATACTATATACTAAGTACTTAGATGTTTGCCGATTCTGTTAAGAAATTTCTTGTACTTATATGAAATATTTTTATCAGAGATTTCTATTTTATGCCAAAAAATGCACTGGTACGGCCTGAGAGTGAAGAGAGTCTAATTTTCCTCCCGAAACGCTCTTAAATAGCAAGGCATAAATAATCAGAAAAGTGCTACTCGCACACAAAATCATAACGGAAAGAAGCGAGTGTCTGGAACTCAACGCTGTTTGATGGGTACGAAGGATCTATCTAGTAGAGTTGAGAACCCTAATTCCAAACTAATGGTATATATGGGTGTTGAATCCTGAAGTAATGGATGGGGTATGAATCTATTGTTGAACACCGGCTACAATGGGACTGGATCTCTGCTCCGCCTATGAAAACCATCTACCTCGGTTTGGATAATCGGGTAGTATTCCAGCCTACTTACAAATCCAATAACTTGAGTGTCTCATAAATGTTTAGTTATCCCTTTGTACCAATAATATGTGTTAAGATGAGATAATAGTAATTATTATTCTCAACTTCATTTAATGATGCGCAGACATGTACTTTCATAGGTGGTTTATATTTCTCTCCATATCTGACTGCATTCCATCCTTCACGACCTTCAGTTAGAAAAACTTATGATAAAAATTATTGTCTTACATCTGAATACGTTAACCGCTCAGTCGTCACTTAGTGTTACTAACCTTCCAAAGGTTCTATGTACTTTGATGATTGGACTGAATTCCAAAATCATATTATTACCTATTTGTCTAAGTTATTCAATCGATCGGGGTCGGAGAAAAAAGTATCAATAAACGGATCTATTCTTAGAATTTTCAAATAAAATCAATGAAAACATTTCCTGATGTATATATATAACTGCTTTATGTGGGATTTGTAGAAACATAGACATATAAGGCGGACATATGTACAGATGCTTTTTGAAAACTACTTAGGGAATGCAAACTATCCCAAGAATTCTTCATTTTTATTATTATGTACGTAAATTTCATAATATTGACACTTCGCAAACAATATAAATTAACTTTCCCTAAACTACCTGAAATAATATCCAGGGTATCTTTACACATGGTCTACCAGGGTATCAGGCACTTGTCTGGTTGCGCTACAGAATTGAGTTGTCCTGTTCAGGTTACAGTAATAATATCAGAAAACTGTCTGCTTCTCCTGAAAACCAATGTAAAATTACCCATTCCAATTGAGAGTAAATTTTAAATTTTAAACTATCCTAAACAAAATACCATTTCCGATTGATGAAAACTTCATCAAACAACGGAACATTTGCCCGTTATTGACTTCCTTTTGTCAGTATATTTTTTAAATGACTACTATGATCAAAAGTATCATAAATAATTACTTAGGCATTTTTGTATGTTTATATTACTCTCAAAGACGGCGCTTCCATCACTGTTGGATTTCTACAATAAACTTGGCTCTTATTTTGTACATGATTCGATTCCCAATAATGATAATAAGATTGAAAATGTATGGTGCAATCTATTTTCATCATAGATTTAAGAATAACTACAATAGTTCATTCATATCAAATATGTGTTAGATTGGCATGTTGATTTGTTTTTTTTTAAAGATCATCGATCACTTTTTCACTTATCTGACATGTATTATCACTTTATTTAGTAGGCAGTTGAGTCATTCGTTTGAATGTGTAGGTAAACTGTGATGAATAATAAACAAACCTAAAAGTATCCACTACCAAATAAATAAAAAAACTCATCATGATTCACATAAAGTTATTTTTGCATTCTATAGGCATTAAGATAGGACAGAATTATTAGTTGGTTTTTATGATTTCTAATTTCAACCTTGAATATTTACTCGCGCCTACTGAGAAGTAATTCATAGTCATACGATGTCTGTTCAATATTTTATAAATAAATAAATACTTAGGCTCCTCATATATATATCTGTTGCTTATCGGTTACGAATTTTCAAATTCATTGGTTAGGGATTTCAGAACTGATTGCGAATACAAGTTACAAGTCCCAGATCACTTTCGTTTATCTATTACTTTTATGGAATCCGCAAAATTGCCATGAATTTCACTAGTCGAGTATAAGGTTGCTTATACATAATTGTCAAATATGATTTAAAATTATGTTCATTACTTATAATTACACAATTGCTGAATACTTTATGAAATTCAACAATGCAAGCATGTTCGTGATGCGGTTTTCACCCTCGAAATGCAAAATGCTGCTTCAAGATTGGGTTGCGTCGGCACCTGAACCTGATAGGGAGTGAAGCAGTTGAGTTAGTAAACCGCTTCACTTATCCCGGAAGTCTCATTAGCGCTGATGGCCTGTCGACTGACAAAATCTCAATACGGATTCAGAAGGCTCGATTGGCTTTTGCCAACCTGCGTCATTTATGGCGCAGGCGTGATATCCGTTCGCTAACCAAAGGTCGAGTGTACCGTGCAGCAGTTCGCTCCGTTCTCCTATATGGATGCGAAACATGGACGGTGAGAGTGGAAGACATTCGTAGGTTACTATTATTCGTTCACAAATGTCTTCGAAGCATTACTCGTGTATCCTAGGACAACCGAGTAAGCAATATTGCCATTAGGAAACGAGTACTAGGTAAGGATGTTAGATCAATAGATGAAATATTGAACATTCATCAGTTGGTGGTTGGACATTCGTAACACATGTCCCAACCACCGACTGCCTTGACGAGCAATGTTTTGTGGTGCAGGATTTGGTTTGAACAAAGCTAGGGTCGGCCAAATCAAAACACGGCACAAATCCGTGAGACCACTGACAAGTGGACCGAGTCATGTTGGCAGATGTAGGCTACCTGGTTGGGGTCCAAGAGACGAAAGTCACCAATGGTTAGAGACCTTGAAAGACATGACTCAAAATCGTTTGCAATGGCGTAGGTGTTTCCACTATTTGTGTTTTCTCAAATCCTAATCTTCTGGATTCGTCAACACCTCGAACTTTGTCTTTCGAAACTTATCTCACTGAATTATACTTCTTGAATATTATCTTCAAATCGTAATGTTCTCCATTAGCAGTAATTCTTCTACTATCTCTGTCACCAAGGGATTTGAATTGACAATTGCGTCTCTGTGCTAATTTGGTATGGCAACCTGAAATTATGTACTTACGTACGAAGTTCTACGTTGTAACCGACGGACCGCTTTATGAAACTAATATCTGATGTTTATAATGACTTTTTTTCTGTCGTTGAATCTCAGAATTTTGTTACGTATGATTAGTTAAAACTTAACCCTCTATATTTAGTGTATCAGACAATCTTTTCTCATACCTTCAACTGTCAAATATATCTCGGGCAGTTAAATATTATTTAAAAACTGCTTCTCATTGATTTAGTTTAAGGTTGGATACCATTCAGAAAGAGTAATTTCAAAAAGAACTTAAAAAACATAGCAATCCATAGTTTGATGGACAGAATAGTAAGTCACTAGATTGTAAAATTCTAGAATACTGTTTAATTTTATTTAGAAAATTCTTATCAGCTGAAAAGCGATTAAAGTTACGGGAAGTTAAATTTATATGGAATAAAGGTTTTGCATACCTCACTTAATACAGGAAGTTCATTTAAAAACGACACACAAAAACAAAAACTGGAACAAGATTTGAATAATTTGAATAATACAATGAGTTTCTTTTTATTTTGCAAATTTTGATGTTCTGCTTTTGTCTAGATCGCAAAAAATTATCATTTTTTTTATAACCGTTCCAAATTTAACGTTTATCATACTTTTCAAAAGCACAAAATACTCAAGCTTCTCATAATGATGATTTATCCTCTAATTTATTCATTGATGTAGTTTCCGTTGGATTAACTAAAAGAAATCGATTCATTTAACAATATACTTTTTTAATTATTCACAATAGATCTGTACCAAATTTAATATCGAATGTTTAAACGATAAATGGATAGTGAAGCTTTTCAAGCCTTGATCATTTTATGTTGTTTCACTGAGTCACAGGTACTGTGTTTAAATGACGATCGAATTTAAAATAAATTGTTAAAGTTTTATTCACCCTTACTGAGACTGTGATTCATAGCTAACGATTATTTATCCGCTAATACCAAGCGTTAGTGGATGATATATCTTTACGCTAATAGTTATCAAACTGACTAAATAAAATATTATTTTCTGAATTTTAATGAACCTCAATCGTGTTATATTTAGCCACTTTTCTTGCAATGAAAACAATGAAATAGAATTTATTTTAGAAAGATTCATGCTTATTAGAATCGGCGCAATCAGAAAACTGAAACTGATGAATAACATTTATGTCATTCACTTAGGTTTGACTTGATAAGTTCGGATAAGTTGAGCACTGAAATAATGATATTTTGTAAAATCTCAATAAGTAGTATTTTTAGTTTCTGATATTTCATGACAGAATAAAAATAAACCAGTTTTTTTCTCCCTGAACAAGTGGCTTATATTCGGTCATGAAACGTCAAAAAATTAAATTTTTACTCATTGGGAATTTACAAATACATTTTTCCTGTTACTAATGAATAAAATGGTTTTTTGATAAAACGGAAAACGTTTTCCATCAGTATCTTTTTAAAAATAAAAATAAAATACATCAGAAGATGATTAGAAACAGTCACTGTTTTTTGTATTTTACAATTCAATGCTTGCCAAGGAGTGTTCTAGAGAGACTCACTTCCAGAAACGCTTTATCGTTACTTTCTTCCTTGAATGGTGGTATCATGCACAAGTTGTTGTTGTCTGTAGAAGTAGTAGTGATTTTAGTTGTATTGTTGGAAGGAAAATTATCAGTCTCATTGTCTTTCCCATCATTCACGTAATGATTACCATCAATCAAAGCACATTAAACAAAAACAGTGTCCATCTTGACACTTTTGTGAATCAAACAAATTAACTGTTCTACCATTCGAACTTTGTTTATCCCAACAATCATCCTCTTTTTATTACAGATTAATAAAAATTACCATCAATTTCAATAAGGAAATTACATTTTATCTAAACAAGCAAATGATAATTGATAAAATCTGATTTAGCATTATGACAGATGATAGACAGGAAATATATCTTGATTCTAGTTTTGATGGAAAATCGAGATGAATAACGGAAATTTAGTTGTTTATGTTAGGTTCATCTGAACAAAAAACTAGAGTTTAAACACTAAATCTCGTGAAATATTTTAACTGTATTCAAGCACAGATAGTTATAAAATAAAATTATAAGCGATTCTATAAAATAATCTATTTGTAAAACATTTTATCTATTGTTGAGATGTTATTTAACGATTTTTTTCATTCTACCTTAACATGTTTTCATTTTTTGTCTACTGTAATAAACGCCTAAGGTTCACTTACGTTTGTAAGCCCTGATTAGTGTCGTATTTGAAAAATATTCTATCTATATTCCAAAATTTACGTAGGAATCATATTAAGTGAAATAATTGATTAATTCATGGGTATCATGGTTGAGCTTAAATTAATAACACAAAATACTTTTTTCAATGAAAACCATAAGTTTGAGGATTGCTTGCAACCAAACCTGTAGATCATTGAGTGCCTGCTCAGACACTGGTTGATCGCATTGGAGGTCTTGCATTTGGTTTTAGAAGTGCCGTGCAGACGCACTATACTGGGACAAATAGCTATTTAGTGCTTCACAGTTATTAGTTTTTACCTAATTAGAACTATTTAAAGTCGGTGAAAAATCAAAGACACATGAAGTTTTTTCGTTTTAGCTGTACTGATTAGATCTCGTCGATTTGATCTGCTTTAGTTATTAGAATGTTTGGATGTTTCTAAGAAATCAATAAAATTGATTGTTATTCATGAAAATGTTCTAAAATAATTTCAAAATAGTTCACATGAATCATATCAGCTTGCTGTAAATCAGATGAGATAATTACACCAAAACTATATTGTTCAAATTTGTCAATTAAAAATGAAAATTTTTTCCAGTGTATCAATCATATATATGGAACATGTGTAATAACGAATACGTGGTATCAAAAAGGGTGATTTTTATGTCGATTGATGTGGATATTGAATTATGAATGCTAATCTTGTCGATGCTGCAATCTTAGTAAGTTGGAAACAAGTTAGGTCAGTATATTCTATCTCTGATTTGATCAAACATTATTAACTTTGAGTTAGCAGTTCATAACCTATTGGCTCACAACATTTTTAAACTTTCGCTGACTTACTTTGAGTTCGAAAGTCAAAAACTTGCCTGTACTATTAGGAGTAGTGAATTGTAAGATAGTATTCAATAAGTCACCTGAAAACTTATTATAAAAGGGTGTAAATGTTAACTACAATCCAGTGGTTTAATAATTATCCAATATGAATAATATTTACAGTACTGGATGAAAAACGCAATAAAATTTTCACACACAGACTATTCTTTCTCAAAATCTTTTTTAATGCACACAGAAGAAATTCACGAAATGGAGAAATTAAGAAAGGAAGTGTAAAGGATTACTATTATATTATAATCGGCAGGAAGAAAAGATACTTTTAGATGAAACAAATTATAACATTACTCTTGTTCTAGTTTTATTGATAATGTCTTACTTACTTGCCTGTTACCTACAATGGAGCATAGGCCCCCCTTAGTTTTCTCCAACCAACTCTGTCCAGAGCTTCCGTTTCTAGTTCTTACCAGTTTTTGTCCATTCTTCTCATGTCTTTCTCTATTTCTCGGCATACTGTGTTCTTTGGCCTTCCTCTTTTCCTTTGACCTTGAGAGTTCTAAGTGAGGGCTTGTCTTGTGAAACAGTTATGTGCTTTTCGCAGTGTGTGCCCTATCTACTTCCACCGCTTCTTCCTGATTTCCTCCTCCACTGGAATCTAGTTTGTTCTCTCCCATAATAGATTGCTGCTAATGCTGTATGGCCAACGAATCCAAAGTAATTTGCGTAGACAACTGTTCTGTAGTTCTCCAAATTTCCGCTCCATACAGTAGAACTGTCTTGACATTTGTATGCAAAATCCTAATTTTGGTGTTGATTGATATTTGTTTGGAGTTCCAGATATTTTTCAATTGTAGAAATGCGGCCCTTGCTTTGCCGATCCGCGCCTTCATGTCTGCTTCGGATTAACCTTGATTGTCGATTGTGCTGCCTAGATATGTAAATGTTTTAATGTCCTTCAAGGCATCTCCATTAAGAGTGATTTAGTTGACGCATGTCGTATTGCATCGGAGAATCTTGCTTCTCGCTTTGCGTATTTTGAGAGGTGCTGCTGATGAGGTTGTTGCTACACTAGTCATCTTCTCTTGTATTTGTTGTTGCGTGTAAGATAGAAAAGCCAGATCATTTGCAAAGTCCAGATTGTCCAGCTGCACCTTAACTGTTCACTGTATCATCTACTTCCCCACAGATGTTGACGTCTTCATAATCCAGTCGATCATCAGGAGAAAGAGAAAGGGTGAGAGTAAGCAAAATTGCCTGACACCGGTCTTCACCTCGTACGAGTCTGTCAGCTGTCCTCTGTGCACGATTTCGGAGTTTAATGCATCCTAAAAATTTCGTATGATGTTGACTATCTTCTCAGGCACGCTTTAGAATCGCAAAAAGTATCCACAGTGTTCTCCTGTCCACACTATCGAATGCTTTCTCGTTGTGGATGAAGTTGATGTATAACGATGAATTCCATTCAACTGATGGTCCCACAATGATCTGTAATGTTGCCGTTAGGTCGACCATACGAAATCCAGCCTGTTGATCTCGAAGTTGGGCGTCTACGAAGTCCTTCATTCTGTTTAACAATACCCTGTTGAAGACTCAGTCTGGTATTGAGAGAAGAGTGATGCCTGTGTAGTTCTCACACTTGCTGAGATCGCCTTTCTTTGGTATTTTGATCAGGTATCCTTCTTTCCAATCTGATGGTACTTGTTCCTCATCCCAAATCTTCTTGAAGAGGATGTGAAATATTTTCTCAGTTGCCTCTACATCTGCTTTCATTGCCTCTGCTGGAATGTTGTCTGGTCCTGCTGCTTTGCCGCTCTTGATTTGTCTGATGGCCATACTAATCTCCTCAATAGTAGGTGCGCCAATATTGGGAAGTCCGTGGATGCTGCGTCGATGTTGGGTGTGTTCAGTGGAGCTGGTCGATTCAAGAGTTCTTGAAAGTTCTCTACCCACCTATTTCGCTGTTCTTCAGTGTTGCTGATTACTTTGCCATCCTTGCTTTTCCCTGGTCGTTCTGGTTTACGATAGTTTCCGGCGAGCTTCTTTGTAGTTTCGTACAATTGTCTCATATTTCCGTCTCTTGCAGCCTTTTCCGCCGTCATTGCTAGATCTTTCACATATTAAACAGTCGGATAAAAATCATGAAAATTAAGTTGAAATGAGCCCCACTCTTGTTTTTTTATTCAGATTTACTTTAACGAACAGAAGATACCAAGTTTATTTCTTTTACATTTACATTTTCTTTAAACAAATAAATAAAGTAAATAGCCAGAATTGATTCTGTAATTTAAGAGAGCCATATAGAAATGAATAATAATGCTTTCAAAAGTAATTTGTTCTCTTAACATTGTGTATTATGGATAAAAATTCTAGAAAACAAAAAATAACGTCAGGTTATTTATTATTTCAGTAAAACTAGGACATGGAAACAAAAGTGTTGGCGACGTTAGATCCCCAGAACTCATTTGATAAATGGCCTAATTTTCGATTTTATGTTTTAGCACTTGGTTGATCAGTTGACCTAAACATTGCATTACCCACCAGGAAAATTTTTGTCTGTTATTGGTTGATATATTATTTCAGTACGCTATTTTTGTGGCTCTCTCAAGGGCGTTTCTGCGATGTATAAATAAACTCGATTTGTGTGCTTGTGGACCTCGATTTTCTGAGTGCTTGTAGAATACACTTTCTACGCCATAACAAGACCATTTGGATGTCGTCAGTGGGGTTTCGGGACGCTTGGATTAGAGTAGCGTATCGTGTCATTGGATCACTTGTCTTAGCTGTGGTTTACCGACTAAGACGAACTCGTAATAGTTTCAAGCAGATCAATTGTCTGGCATAACACCAAGACTTATCAAATTTTTACCAGGATGTAGAAAACAAGTTACCAACCTCTTAATATTATTGTATTGTTGAATGATACAGTGCTTTCAGTTAAAATACTTTGATAGCTTAAAAATAACTAATATTCAGTGATTATATAGTAAGTATACAAGCATGAATGCATATGTAAAAGTGCTTTTCTTGCAAGTCAATATCAATGAATGCAATCAATAAATAAGGTTTGAATGAAGAGAATTATATCATATAAGTGCATTTTTTACTTTGTCGTAAGCACAATAAAACAATGATACACGGTCTCTGGAGTACAGAAATCAAAATTTCGATATAAAATGACTAATTAAGTAATCCATCGTGTTTGTTACTACGAAATATTTAGATATATTCGTTCATTTAAATTCTTATTGGGTTGACTAACTTAAAAAAACTGGTCATACGTTTATAAGAGTATCTGTAGTTGGTCTCTTGGAATAAGAATATATTAAAGTATATGATACTTTGATAGGAAATTATTGAATATCATTCTATTTAAAAATAAGAAAAATGCAAATACATGATTCACTTTGACTGACGTATTTTATAGCTATGCATCGAAAAATGTTACAACAGTTTTTTAAATTGGCATGGTCATTCGCAAAACATCAAGAACTGAAATATTTCGAATACTTAATAATGTGAGATAAAAGTATCGAACAACTGATCAATATCAGTTTTCCTAAAGTTATGGCTTTATGGGGAAAATTCCCTGATTCTTTTAAATCTATCAGTTGGACACAAATCAAAGAGATGACATTATTCCATATCGACATCTTATCTGTACACTCAGAATATTACTGAAGTTAACACAAATTATCTTTGTTTGCTTTGCAATTACTAGTAATGGAAACCCATATTTTTTTTACTCCGAATACTTATTAACTTGTTTATTGTACAGACCAAGGGAAATTATTTAAGTACTATTATATTTTGCATAAATTTATATTTTTTCTCATGAAACTGACTAAAAATTTGTGTTTACAGTTGGATTGAAATATGATTGACCTTCAGACATTTCAAACTAGCTGCCATTGAACTATATACACAAATATTATGAAATATTATGTTGGAAAAACAAAGTCATCTCATGAACTTGTTACAGTGGTAAAAACAATCAGAATAACAATAATAATCAACAATATTATTGAGAAAATGTTTCAAAACAAAACTTTGAGTTCAGACTACAAGGCAACCTTTAAAGATCCCATTTTCGCTTCCACTAAAAGATATATATATATATATATATAATTTCCACATTTTGACATTAGTGTGTTTTGTCATAGTAGGACTGTGCAATCCAGGGTTGTTATGAAAGCGTTTCTGAAGACAGATCTAACGATCGGATCAAATAATTGTTGATTGCTTCTTTACAACGGACAGTTTTTAGAGAAATTCAGATTGGTTGATATGTTGATCACAAAAATCTTAGTTCACGTTAGGATATTCACCAAGTATCCTACACTCGGATTAGAGTAGCATGACTTATCGCCGGATCTTCAACCCTCGCTCTTGTTTGCCGACTAAGGTAAACTCGTAATAGTTCAAGCATATCAAATTGACATGTTTACATGTATTCGTAACAGTTCACAAAGAACTTCGTACAAAGCATGAAGAGTTGTTTTACAACTAACTTTAATAAAAACCATATTTGAAGTGTTAGGTGATCTAAAGTATTCAAAAGCACATAGATTACTTGGTATTTAAAAATAAGATGTAACTGTTATATGTTAACTGTGAGATTCGAGTCAGCGTCACCTAGTTTCACAGACTGTAATTCTATCAAACCAAACTGTTTGAACAGTCACTAACTTTCTGTAAGGCGGAAATATACTCGATACTCACTTAATTGTAGATTTAATTATTGAACAAACAAAATCATGTTTCAAATAACGCGAAACATTAGCATCTCAACTGAATTCCGTCGATGATGTTAGTTTCTCTATCAAAATTAGGCAGTGATGATGATTTCTATAGGAACAACCCAAGTATTGGGTTCGTCACTTAGTATGCTTGAGGCTATTACGAGTTTACCTTAGTCGATAAGCGGGAACGAGACTTTTACCAGCGTTCAGGCAGGCTACCTTGAATCCCAAACTAAGGTAAGCGTAGAAAGTATATTCTACAAACACCCAGCAAGCACAATGCACAATGCAATCAAGCATACAAATCTCGTTTATTTATACATCATAGAAACGTCCTTTGGACATCACAAAAATAGCACACTAAAATACACAGCAGCCAATCACAGCCATGGATTTTCCTGGTGGAAAATAAAATCTCAAGGTCAACTGATCAGCCCATGTTCGTAAACATGAAAACCTAAATAAGGCATTTATCAAGAGAGTTTTGGGGATATAACATCCCCAACACTAAGTGACTGTAATATCATTTCAATTAACTTTAAATGAAACCGGGAAGTGTCAGAATCTTCAATATATAATCGAGAAATTCTGTTATTGCCTAAGAGCTATATAATGAAAATGTATTAACTTTAAAAATTACTGTGACACACAAGACAATTCTCTACACCCAGTAAACAACGAATGAAGAAGTCATCATCAGTATCACCTTACTGACTGAGAATTCCTAGAACAAAAATTAATTCTTGAATAGGACATTCAAACTTCAGTCAAGAAAATTTAGTGAAATTTTTAAAGGAATAACATCAGATTAGCATACACTGTATGAAATTCGTTTACATTCTTTTAATCACAAACTGATATTGATTATTATCGCAGTCATTTTTACATTAACTAAAAAGTCTGATGTACTTTTTAAAAAATTTTGTGTATCTTTAAATTGTAAATAAATAGTTAATTCTAACAGATTCTAACAGATGCTTCATTGAGAATTAAAGTCTTCTGATATATGTACCAAACGACAAAACAGGTGCAATAAATATTTGTTTGAAAAATGCAAACTGATAAGTATTGGTCTAGACAATATAAAAAATGTTTATATAGTGTTATAGAGCTAATTGTCACATAAGAGAGAAGCAAGTGAATTTGAACCAGCATTATAAAAGGAACAGTCAAGAACTATTGGGTTAACGAAAATAGATGAAATGAATATTCCCTTATTATTTAAGTTGCTGGCAAAACCTATGAGAGAGAGAATATCTTTTGACGTGATTTTCAAGCTCTGGTATTCAAAAGAGCTCATTCAGTATAGCTTTTTGCAAAGTTGTTTTATTGACTTATTATTTTACCTAGTGAATTGCTAAAAGTCCTTAACTGATGCATTTAAGATATAGTTAAAGTTTGGGTTGATAGAGTCACTTTTTTCTAATTGTCCCCGCACCCACTAATTCAATATTGAATAAAAGGAATTTGTGGGGTTTATATCATTTCCTTTGTTGAAATCAAGAACTGGGCTTAACTAGAACAGCATTGAAAACCTGGAAACACTGGACAGCCATTTTATCCTATTATGGGATTTAGCAGAATGATTCAATAACGTCTCAGTAATTTAGATGTTAAGCGTTTGCTTGTTAATTTGAAGGTCCAGAGTTTGATTCACGCGTTCAGGTGTAGAGTGCTCAGGAGTCCCACAAAAAGATGAAACTATTAACCAGGGCTTTCAGATTTTCAATATTGGTTCAGAGTTAAAAACGTGAATTTACGGATAGTAAAAGCTAAGCTGAACAAGAATTAGAGGTTAAGTATGCAAAACAATCACTATAGAAAGACTGTGTTGAATTTGAGTATTTTCATTTTGTTAAAACTAATAGAGATTACCATTCCAAAAGACCTATTTAACTTTGAACAACAAATGAGAAGGCAAAAATTTGATTGTTAGGTCCGCCACCAGGTACGCTTGAAGCTATTACGTGTTCACCTTAGTCGATTAACGTGAACGAGACAATGAACCAGCGTCCAGGTAGGCTACCTTGATCCGAAAAGGGCAAAGAGAATTCTTGATAAGCGTAGAAAGTAGATTCTACAAACACCCAGCAAGCACAATCCAATCAAGCACACAAATCTCGTTTATTTATACATCATAGAAACGTCCTTTGGACATCACAAAAATAGCACACTAAAATACACAGCAGCCAATCACAGCCATGGATTTTCCTGGTGGGAAATGAAATCTCAAGGTCAGCTGATCAGCCCATGCTCGCAAACATGAAATCCAAAATAAGGCATTCATCAAGCGAGTTCTGAGGATCTAAAGTCCCCAACACAGATGTATGCTTATTTCTCTATAACAAATGAAATATCACAGTTATGTAGTTGATGAGCTTGCTTAGATTTCCTAAGGTCATCATATATTACATTGCCTTTTGTAAAACTACTTCTTCATATGGCTTCAATAAATTTTATTAATTTAGATACTTTTTATACCTGTTAATTATTCTCTATACAGTTTCTTTTATCCTGTAAAATCCAAATAATCAAAATTCAACCAGCACACTTTTATATAAACTCTTTAATAAATGACCAATCGTATAAAACTGGTCACCGATTTATTAAGATATCGTAAAAATGACTGAATTTTGTCAAATCTCCACTTCCTAATATTCTAAATAAACGAAATCATTTACATTATTAAAATAAACAACAGTTATACGTGTTTAACTTGGGCGATGTTTCAAGTAGTAGACACTAATCGCTGCTATTCATCTTTCTATAGCTGTCAGAAGATAATTCACAAAATGAGAAACATCGGCCAATCCAATGTCACAATAAAGTAGTATGAAAGCTATTATTTTGTGCAATGAAACTGTTCAGTAGCATTTGGGCAAAAAAAACGCAAATTAGATTCCAGTAGTCAGAATCAAACTAAGCAAGTATTGCTGATTAATTTATCATGCATTGATTGGAAGGAGGATATTGTCAAATCTTCACTTTTATCGATTCTGTAAGAATTCCAAATAAATGTTAGTTTTTGGCGAAAGCAGATGAAGTTTAGAAATTTTTTATGTTGATTTACTGTCTGATAAAGTATAAAATAAATTTTGAATATCATATAATTTGGTTAAGATTGAATTACATTGCGTTACGGTTTAAAATAATTTTTATAACTGTTTCAAAATGATAAATAAGTGTTGCATTTAAGTTCTGTATTTAAACTTATTATTCATGAATGTGTCAAGTTGAGTAGTAGGTGGTAAAAACTGTCCTATACTTAATGAATGTGCAAGATATTTCAGATGAGAGCATACGCACATTCTGATTTCTATTCTTTATTATTCTTTAATCGATGTGTTTTAGTGCCACTTGAATTAATCTAATTGAAACCACCTAAAAATTAACTAACATCTATTGCTCATCATTATATAATAATTTTTATAAAAGGTGGAAGAGAGATCTGCTTAGTTCTTTGAAACGGCAAAAGTTACAGTTCTATAAGAACAGGGATGCAAAACTTAAATAAACAATATGATTCGTGTAATTAGAACTAACATTATTATTGATAGTTCAATTATAATCGTTTACAGTGATCAATTATCAGTGTAAATGTCCTTATTATAATGAACGAGAATTTCGGTTTGACAATAACTTCCAGTTTCATAGTCTAGTGAAAAGATAGATTTCATGCTCTAAACAATTTAGTCGGTAAAATTTAGTTAGAAAATGTCTAGTTCATCTGTCTATGTTTAAAACTAGACTATACAAAGTAACTTTTAATAACGAAATCAAACTATTATACTGTTAATTATCGATGGTTCGTTATCAAAAAATGATATTGATTTTTGAATTGATTTTCGAGTCCGGTAATAAGGCTGACTCATTCTCACGATCTATATGAATTCTGAATCTTCCTAAAGCTATGACGATTCAACTTTCGGTAGATGAGAAAAATGCACCAAGATAACTCAACAAGGAAGTTTTTCTAAAAGTCAAACTATAATAGACCTTTTGACTTTTGACGACTGTTATTAAACGAATAGAATACACTGACAAATAAGTAATAATCCGGTCATATGCGACTACATGAATTTCCAGAATTAACCAAAATAACATTTAGTCCATTATAATAACATTCTCTTCGTATTTAAACCCATTAATAATTTATGGTGGGTTGTGCATCATTACTATGATATCATGAAGAATTTGAGCTTGAGAATATCAGCCAACGGAATTATTTCGGATAAAAAACATATTAAACTGAGAAAATTCGTGAATTTTAAATTAGCTGGAGTTTATAATGTAATAAAAGAATATAAAAAAAACCGTTGGAGGGTCACATTTATTGATTTTCAAATTATTTGTAAAGCAATACAACTATGTCATTTCAACATTCATTTTCAATACATTGTATAATAATGTATTAACATTCCAAAAAAGCAATTACTTAAATCATGGTGTTTAATTTCTACTATAAATTACTCAATTTCGCTATAGTATATATTCGATAAATCACTGAAATGTAATAAATTTTAAGGTATTTTGTCCTGTCAAACTAAATAAATTATGTAGAGAAGAAAAGAATTTTAAAAATCAATATTAACAAATTCTTTTTTGTCCGTATTTTATACACACCAATAAATGTGTACCCGTTATATTTATGATGATCAACGTTTGCTGTGTATTCACACAAACATTCCTGTTAATATCAAGTAGTATGAATGAAAAAAAATGTTAGAGCCTGATCGAAATTCCTCTTCAATGAAAAATAAACTAACTGATATAATATTCAAACAAACTTGTTTGTCTTGACTTACTAACGCCTGATCGTGTAGTTTATTACTGATATCATTGACATTTGAAAGTTGTTATTTGTTATATAATATTAATATCTCTGACTTGATATTTTGTTGGCATTTTAGATAAGATGAACTACAGCGTAAACTGAAATAACTATGTCGATCTATTGATTTATATTAGTGATGATTCAAGATAACCTATTTGTTTGTGAGTTTTCTACAATTTTTTATTTGTTTCCTGAAAATTATAGGATATATATATTTTTTGAGGTAAATTGAAAATTAAATTTGTTTCTGTCGAATTTCGAACAATATTTGCATTATCTGAAGTGAATTGAAGATTCAGTAAAATTAGAAAGTGTGTGTCCTAAATGAACCTAGAGTATAATATGCTTGAATATCTCCATACTATTCACAAGTGACAGATCAAAGTATACTCACGATAGGGAAATCGATGAGTTTTTATTTCATTCTGTTTTTTTGTGAGAAGAAATATCTACCTACAACTATCAGATATGAGTGTTACATTTCGGTAACTGAGAAACTTTATTATGAATAGTTCAAGTTTAGCAGAAATCAGCAGACAGTTGGTTGACACTGCTTAAAAAAAACTTCAAGCGTTCTTTAATTTTATCCTTAATATATTAATTACCAATGATTTGATTTTCTTTTCCTAGTATTGACCATTCCTAAAGACAAATCTTATCACAAAGCACATTCACTTGAGACCAAAGAAGCTTGATTGAAAAGAATAGCGATTGCATGTTAATATACTTTGACCATTTTTGAACTTAGGGGAAAATGTCACATACCAAAAGATTCAATAAAAAATATTATAAAACACGTCTTTAGTGTGAATCAAAATGAGGAGACCTCTTGCTGGGAATTTCTATGTGCGTATATGATGAAAATGGCTTATGCAACTGTAGACATCATTAACAACTATACAAAATTTAAACTTCCTCCATATATTATTTGGTAGCTTTTTTTATTATAACCAAACAGTACTTTCAAAATCAGTATTTAATAGCATATATTATATTAACTAACTTTCACTGTCATTTGACCTATAGCTCACCTTTTGACTTGACCCATTTTTATTTTCAACTCTAATTGTTTCTTCGTTATTTTTTCAAATGATTATATATGACAAATGAGCATGAGGGTAATCAAAACATTGCTTACTAAAATAGATTATTATTTATTGTTGTGACATGTGAAATCAGAACAGAAACACAGGAATAGAAAATAAGAGGTTTTATTCAAGATCAATAAGACATAGTTACATTTTGATTTAGTTATACGTTATAAACATTTAACAGCTAATTAGTTTTCATGCAGCTCCCTACTTTGTGCGCTGAAGTATTTCCTGCTGTTGGAACAAGTGATCTTTTTAGATAATGTTTGAAGTTTCTTTTGTTGTTTCATCCTTTGGCTTGTAGAAGATTGATGGGAGTAATTTTCCTGATTCATATTTTATACCATGGACCAAGGTGGACAAGACAAGCTGCTGGTTACTTAAGGAGAAATTCGAATTCCCCACCTCTACCTGAACTTTGTATTGATGATGTTAATAAGAAGAACTGCGGAAGCTTCATGATGAAATCACCCAACTCAGAGAACGGAACTCCACTGAAATTATCCACCTTAAACTATGAATCTTCATCCTCTCAGTATATTTACATTACATTTAAACAAACGTTCTTTAGACTTAGGGATTTGTGAAGTTTAGTAATAAATACTGTTTAACGTGGTAGTCTAATTTCGAGGTTATTCAAGTTGGACTATCTGAAATTTTAAAAGGTGATAAGAAAATGTTTTTTATTTTTTTTTATGATTCCACTTTCTTTAATTGGTATATTCAGAGTTTTCTTGCTTTATAAAATAAATATTCGAATGATACATAAACGATGAAAACAAGAGAGTGTATTCTGAACAGTATTTGAATAACATTTAACTTTCGTTAGCTGTCAGTGGATGAACTTGACATGTAACATTTTGCATTGGTGAAAATTGAGTGAATGTTTCACCGTATTCTATGCAGTTTGTTATAAACTGTATATCATTATAACTGATTTTAGTTTTTTCTTGGCTGCTTCACTAAAGTCAAGTAGGTCACACTTTATAAGTCCTTGTGTTTAATCATTGCATCAAAACACAGTCGGTAGACCTCGGTTAATCAGTTATTAGACTGAATTTAATAAAACTCATCATTTAACAATCATCATTCAAGGATAGGGAGTTATAAACAACAAAATATTTTTATCAAATGATGCAAAACATAACAAGTCCTAATGTTTAAAAGTAAGTCTATAACGCTATCTCTCAATTTTTATCAAGCTTTTTAAAAATTCCACTAGGAATTCACTCGTAGTTTCGTTTAGAATTGAATTTACAAGTATACGGATATGTTAAACAAGGAGGAAAAAATAATCAGATATCAAATCAAATTTATAAAACTGTACACTAGAAAAATCAAATATTTCTAACGTCTAGAAAACTTAATGTGACACGATTGTAGATGACTGTTTAGCAATTGAATCTTTCACAAGTGGTAATACATACCAGTAGGTATTCTTCTTGAATTATAATAATTATTGTGGCTGTAAAAGAATCAACTCAGATCTACGATTTCATGCTACGTAACTTAATGCAGCTACAGTAGCTATTATTATGTTACCACAATTTCTGTGCAGGATCTAGTTTTATTATTGACAACTCCAATAAAAATAAGACAAACACAGCACTGACATAAGAACAAACGGTTCAGTTTTATTTACTGGAAGTATTAAACTACTGTTGAAAATCGAATATAGCGCACTTAGGTGTGGATGTGTTTATATTTGTGGTTCGTTAGTAGATTAAGAATAGAATTCGATCTGGATTGTAGAACAGATTACGTAAAACATGTTATTAGGTTTACATAATTTGAAATTAACCATAATACTGCCTGCAAAGAACGCTTTTTCATAAAAGTTGAACGCGGTTTGTAATTTAGTAGTTTTTAAATTGTTGAAAAAAATAGAGTTAACCATACTTTTGATCTCAGTGCCTTAAAAAATGTCTCATTAAGGTTTCGTTGTGCAACTCTGCCGCCTTGTTCTCAATCCCTCCCTAGTTTACACAAATCAGTGACGAAGATGTCCTTGAAAAATCATTACTGGTATATTCTATTGTAATATAAAAATGAAGATCAGTTTATGAATATCCTGTTTGAATCTTATCCTCAGAACTCAATTTGCTCATGAGTGAAAGTTACTACAAAATCAATATATTTCATCAAAGTGCATTCACTTGGCAGTATTTTGCATGACAAGTTTATTCAAAATTAATAATTTAATAGTTGATAATAGTAACTTTAGATTTCTAGGACATCATAAAGTTGAGATTTATGACCTCTTGAGTCATGCTATTTTAA
This sequence comes from Schistosoma turkestanicum, assembly GCA_944470395.2. NCBI lineage: Eukaryota > Metazoa > Platyhelminthes > Trematoda > Strigeidida > Schistosomatidae > Schistosoma > Schistosoma turkestanicum. The sequence goes on along the minus strand of OX103972.1, from coordinate 19,394,341 downwards.
CAAACAACAATAAGCCTGACCCAGATCGGTTGCTGATTTCAATAACAAAAATTTGTTTGGAAGCCTTATTCGCTAGAAAAACAACTTTATCTGACAAAGATTTCGAGCATTTCAAATAACTCTTGTAAATTGTTGGAATTAACACGCAAAAATATAAAACCAATAATACAATTCATCACAACTTTTCGTATTACCGGGTCAATTTGCTAAGCGAAATACTCATTTCAGATAGACTTACAAATCTAAACATTTAGATCTGGCAAGCTAATTGTTCTTGCTAAATGCGAATGGAAAAGAATACGCATGAATGTTTAGGATAGCATTTTTGAATAACTACAGCTTGAAGAATATTTTATTACCAAGCAATATTAATGACTGCCTTTTCATGAATCTACTAAAAATCAATCATTTTGACATTCATATATTCTGAATAGGAAAAAATTTTTAACATTAAAAAATTACCATTTTTATCCGTCAGCGATAATGAATATAAATACTTGCAAGCGGTATCACTTTTAATGTTAGTCAAGTGCCTATCTATATATTGAAAATATCATCTTTAGCGAACATAATTTTATTAATAAGCATATAAAAGTACATGAAAGTGTCAAATAATTTTGAAATAAAACATGAACTATTAATGAGTAGTATGAAACGTAAAGTAAAATATAACTGGTAGACAAATAAAACACGTGTACATAATGATCGACAAGTATCGTTTTATAAACTGCAATGACTGCATTAGTGATAATTTCGATAGTATGAATAAATATAATGCTGCAGAATACGTTACATTCGGTTTATATAATGTAACATTAATTTTAAGAACATGAAATTTCTTGAAAAAACAGCTGAGTGTTAGACCATATACACCATTTCTATCAGAAATCGAAATACACATTCGTATATTAGAAAGTAATATTGTAAGATAGACTTATCTTTCGTAAACTCAAGCCATTCGACAAAAACGAAATACACTAAATTTCTGTTAAATTAATTTAATATGTTAAAAAAATGTTACGATTGTCAGTTGATATGCTTGAAACTATTACAAGTTCACCTTAGTCGATAAACGAGAATGAGACAGTGACCCGGTGACACGATAGACTAATCTAATCCGTTGCCCAGTCTAACTGAATAAGAACTCTTGATATAGCGTAGAAAGTGTATTCTACAAGCACCCAGACAATATCATGATCTCAAGCATACAAATCGAATATATTTATGCACCATAGAAACGTCCTTGAGAGAGCCACAAAAATAGCGTACTAAAATAACACATCAGCTAATGACAGTCAAGGGTTTTCCTGGTTCGAAATATAATCTCAAGATCAACCAATCAGCCCATGAATAAAATGTAAAATTAGGACCTTTATGAAGCGAGTTCTGGGGATCTAACCTCCCCAACAGAAGCTATAAAATTATTTGGATAATGCAATGATAAAATGAAGGTTATCAGAATTTGATGATTTGAAATTTCATACTAAAAATTAATTTTTGATACTCTAGAATTACTAGACATGGCAACTTACCCTTGGTACCAATAAAACGAAGCTCTTTTATCCTAATCATCTAACATCGACATCTTTTATCGATTCCATCAAAGCTGATTTCTTAAGGGTTAAGTGTACTCAGTAAAATAGGGATCATACATAAACTCCACAAATGTATCATCATCTATGCTTTATACAGATATATACCCTTCAATGCAATAAACATTTATTTACAATGAAACTTACAGTGATTTGCTGGAATCCACTTATTGCATTTAAACGTTATCTTAATTTCAAAAATTATTTACGATTTCATTATAATTGTGATCTCAAAAATGAAGTCGCCGTCAAATAGTGATATCTCACTGAACAGTAGTAACATTAGTTATTATATCACTTCGTTATACTAGTTAAAAATCACACTACTTTCATTCAAAATTCCTTAAGACAGTGCATATATTCACAAAATTTGATCTATAGATTTTAAAAAAAAATCGAAGTCACATATATACATAAAAAACTGTTTAAGAATAGAATGTCTGTTAGTACAAGACATGAATAAATGAGCTCAAAAATTAATTTTCTAATAGTTTCATCCATTTCAAATTGAACAATAACCAACATAAACTTCATCATCTGATATCAAAAGATTTTTAGGTACATTTTAATTAGAAATAAAATGACTAGTCGAATATAACAACACTAAGTTATTTCCTTTTCATAAACATACAACACAACTGATAGTCTTCTATTCCGCTTCTCAAATAATCGATGATGTTCCAATGAAAGCCCATGACTTTAAAATTCATAAATTAATCAAACAAGTCGACACCAACAAGTAACAATAGAGGAAATTGTATAAGATAGAAATATAATTTGGAAAATATGAACGTTAGAAATGTGCGTTTCGATATCATGTTCAACAAGTGACTTAAATTCGTGGATAGTTATTCTAGCAAACGTAAATATAGATCAAATTACCTGTATAGTTCATCCTGAACTTTAATGATTTTACAAATACAATATTTTTCTAGATAAACATTTTGTTTCAGAGAATAAACGGATGTATTGATTAGTTGTAGTTTCATAAAATAAACTTTCATTTCACTTCTTCACTAATCGATTAAATTGACAAACAAATCAGAATGATGATAGAAGTAAATTCGATTTCTGCTTGATGAAAACTAGTTTTTTTTTGTCTAAACCAATTTGTACTTTCTGCTTTAACAGCCATAACTGATATTTTTTTTCTGAATTTAAATAAATCTTGAAGAACAATATTTTCAGAATAAAATAAATTCATATTATACTTCATTGGCTGCCTAAATTTATATTAGTAATATCAGTCCAAAATTTTTTTTCGCGATCAATAAAGTTTAGTTCGGACCAACATAGAAGAAACAGAAGAGGCGACAACATAGTTAACATAACAGCTGTGATTGACTAAACATTTCTATGTTAAAGATGAAAACATAAAAATTTAGTTGACAATAAAGCGAAAAGAAACAAGTTGTTCACATACAACTAAGAATCAAGGTACCTGTTTAACATAAAATTAAAGTCGATTTCCGAGGCAAAGGTCAACGGAATGAAGAGATAGTGTAAGTGACAAACATTAAAATAATATAAACATATTACCATGGCAATGAAAGGCTTGTCTCACTTTCTTCTAGCATGAAAAGTTAACGTCAGAAGCGCTCCATGTTAATGATCTTTACAAAGTAATATAAAAGTGGTGTAAACTACCTATTAATTACTTTAAGAACTTTTGAGATGTTCAGATTGTGTCCACTCCCTAATAAACGCTTAGTGATCTCAAGTGTGAATACGTCACCCCCTTTAAGATAGTTCACAGCAAATACTGTTCCTTTCTTTTAGTCCTTGTTATGTACTTGATTCCCAAAGAACATATAAATTCATAGCTACATTTCGAGGTGACCTCATAAAGGTCTTGATATACTACTGATCACATTAAAGAACGTCCGATGGTATATACTGAATTTAGTTTGGCTGCAGAGAAGTTTCTTTTTAAGGCGGAACTATTGCTTATATAGGTTCTGACTGGTATCTCCTCACTTTGAAACGTAGGACGGAAGAAAACAAGTTTTTTGTTAACAGATGTTTGTCTGGGACTTTTCGTAATCATTTCTTCGTATTCCATAGTAAATTCCTTTGAATATCCTCTTTTTATGAAGCAATATTCAATATATTTTACATTTTCGATTTCTTGTTTAATTTTTGTTTGTTCAAAATTAGCCATAAAGATGTCAGCCGAAATAGGCCTTACTGATGTACATATTATAAGTTGAATAAAAAATGAATATATGGAGTTAACGTTTTTACGCACAGTGATTCCTCATTTTGAATCGTAAGGAAGCACGTTTATTCATTTTGTTTACTTACTTTGTCAGTCTCTCTAGGACACCATTTTAGTTCATAAATATTTTGGCATATGTTACATTGTTGAGGAAAAATTTCAAAATAATCAGTTGCTCCTCGATCAACTATCATGCTATCAACTTGAAGTGCTACAGCTGAAAAGGTAAGTAGAATTACTAAAAATAAATTGGAACTTTTCACTGATGACAGCTATCGTATACATTTCTGGAATAAGAAAAACCAAGTTGTTTCTAACGGTATTCAATTGGAATAGTGTTTCCGGATTCGTCAGTCGGACACATACAGCAAAAACCTACTGTGAGAGAGAATAAACGGGATTTCAGCTGAGGAAGATATTAAGAAGAGAGTGGATAGGTCATACATTGTGGAAAGCACCCAACTGCGTCATGAGGTAAGCCCTCACCTGGAATCCTCAAGGCCGAAAGAAAAGAGGGATATCTAGAGAACAAATTACGCCGAGAATTAAAAGCAAACTTGAAAAGAATAACCAGTGTTTGGGTGGAAATAAAAAGGAAGGCCAAGAACAGAATAGGTTTGGAGAATGCAGGTCAGCGGCCTATGCTCCATCGGGAGTAACATTAAGTAAATAAGTAGGCAAGTTCCAGTGAAAATAGCCTTTTTGTAGCTTCATAAAGTTGTACAAGAGTGACCCATATTTATAAAATTTAACTTTACCTATTCATATGAGGTGTGTGAAAGTAAATATTAAAAACAAAAACTGTGATATTTTAGTCTCAATTTTGTAATAGCTAAAGTGCTTACTGAGTGGAAACTGAGTGACTACTTTTAATTACATCGATTCATGAATTTCGGTGATGCAATGTTAACACTCTACATTTATCCGTATTATCTTATTGGACTGTTATTCCTCAACCAAGTAAATGATTGTAAAAATAAATGCTCTTTTTAGTTCTAATCTAACATTTCGCAAAAACAATATTATTTATTAAAAAAAATAGTTGCTTCTTGTCAAACAAGTGTCTACAAACTGAAATGAAAGGCAGATAAATTGCAAAAGAGAAACAGATCAATTTATTCACAATAAATGTAGCTAAAATAGTCTGAAATCAATTGACTATTGATTGTTAGCCTACGTATCATACTAATGTGTCAAACGGAGACATAATATCATAAACGTAGTTATTTTGAACAGCTGACATGTTTTTTTTAATGTTCATTGTAAAAATTACAAACAAAGAGAAATCTTCAATATTTCTAACTGGATGCTTCTAAAAAAGGTAGAAATATCCATAAAAACGCCCATTTTAATCCGTTAAATAGATGTGATATACATAAGCTATGATGGTATGATAGTAATGCAACCCATCCATAAAACAAAGATTGACGAGGGAAGATAAGTCACTTCCAACCAAACATGAATTCATTACTGATGAACTATTGCACTCGATTTGGGTCATTTTCCTAGAGATCAAAGTAAGTTTGGTGAAATATTGCGTTGGGAATGTAACTGATACGTTAAGATGTTTGAATATGAAGTCGATTTAATTGAAAGTACTATTATTATATTTGAACAACAAACATCGTTAATTTATTTGAAAATGAATTTGACGTTCAAAATATTGACTAATTCCATAATGATGATTGAAAATGGAGCCTCAAATTTTTTAAAATTCATTTTTTTTACTTGGTTAGGAGGAAATAAAAATAATAATGTTTTGTATTTTACAACAAAACCAGATAATTGTAGATGCAATGAGTATCGGAAAGTTACTTTTAATGTTCATTGTAGTCAGCTATACAGAAATAGGTATTCATATTAACTGTACGTTATCTTTCAAGAAGTATTGAAGTAACCCTAATAATGCCTTGAATAAATATTTAAATCCGCTTCTAATAGTTTGCGCTAAATGTCTTATCCCTCTCCGTACACGCAAATCTAGTTTTAGCTTCGTTTTGTACATACAGAATATCGAGACGGAAAGGTCTATCATCATTCAGAGTTATTTGCCTTTCAACTGACAAATTATGATGTCATATTAATCATTATATCAATAAATGAAATAGAATGAAGGACAATATTATCAACCAATAATAGAACTTTGTTAACTTTATTTCTGTTGTTCTAGATTATTCTTGTTACCAGTTTCCAACAGAGAAGAGGACAGTCAAAACTGTGAATAAAATATTTGCTCAACAATGATGAAGAATTCGGAACTATTAATGTCATGAAATTTATTTAGAATATAGTTTCTTGGATTCACTGACAAAGATATTAATGGTTGAGATAACAATCTAGATAATTTTGAAATTATCTAAACAATGCATATTATACGGAAAGAGTTTTGAAATAATACTATCCAAATTTTATTGTTAATAATGGCAATGAACTGTACAAGTGCAAATTTTCTTCGACTGATGGATTTGTAATTATTTGCATAGAAGGAGAATGATTTTGAGAGAAATAGGAAAGTTCAATCTAACCCATGGAATCTGTCGAATAAAAATTGTCGATAGCCCCAAAGTAGTTTGTTGTTTATGTTAAGATTTATGAGGTTACAGTGAATTTTATTCTGCATGTGTATATGGTCTCAAAGATACAATCGCCTCACTTTAGGATTTAGTAAACTGCTACCCTAAGAAGAACCTGTGACATCGAATTGCTTCACGTTTAAGTTTACTCAAATATATATAAGCTGAAAAATAATTGAAAATGAGAAGACAGTTGAGAATTTCACGTAAATGAACTATAAAATCAGAGTCTTCATACATCTAACTTTATGGTGATCACTTGATCACTAGTCTTAGTAAGAGCCCTATCTGTGTGAATCTCGTACCACCGATATCCATCTCGACTCAGTTTTCTAAAGGCGTCATTCTTATGATCAGATCTGAAGGTCAAAAACTCCAGTCTTGTGCCAGGTTTTCGGTGCTCACTACCATGAACTCCTGGATTAGAAAGAAGCAATCATCAAACTTTCAACGGCTTTTCAGTTGATATCGGTTCATAAATCGGATTATCCATAGTGAACAAAAAATTAATGAATTGTGTTTTCTATTTTTTTTACTACTTGCCAGAAATGTTATAATGAAGCCATTATCATTTATGTTCTTATTATCATTGATGACTCTGTCCAATATTATATGTTCAATGAGTTATCGAATTCTCAACACAAAGTATCTCAACATTTTACTAATATATTAACCTTTACGAACGTTCTAACGAGTTATTGTGTTTTGAGTTGTGATAACCTACATTTAGTTTGCACCCCACTGCTAACTATTTTTTATATGTAAAACAACTAAACATTAGTGTTAACTAAGTCTAAGGGAATTGTACAATAATTATCAGTTAGTGAACAGAATAATCTATGAATTTCGACACCTCATCTCAATAATAATATCTTTTTTCCATTGGCCCAGAAACAGGATCCAGTTTAAATGAACAAATGATTATGCTGTGTGATAAACCTTCCCTTTGATTTCCGCTTATCATTCACAGGCGAAGCTCATTTGCACAACGGTGATTGATAAAAGACCAATTAGGTTTTATGTGAATGAACTTATACATTCATTTAAGCAGAAAAACAGTAGTATGAAAAGCGAAGCAAAATGAACGGGAGAAGGCAAGTGGGTCAATTCAATGAAATGAGGTATGATTAAGTATTTATAGTCAGGCGAAAATAAGCTAGACATGTGATAAGCAAAGCAAGCAATGAACATACGCACTCAAGTAAAAATACGTCAAGATTTTAAGCGAGTAATTAATAAGAAGACCAAAGACATGTGAATAGTAAGTCGTGAAGGAACCCTCAATTTGTTTATCTAAAAGCTAGGACAAATCATGTGGGCTCAACACAGTACATACGCTACAGTATAATTACTACACCCAAACGGTTATACGAAATAAATTTCAACTAAGTAGTCAAGTTACGGGCTTTTTCAATTAGGGATTCCAATTGTGGCAAGAAGACTGTCCACATGGAATAGCTTGACGTTATAAACGTTAATGACGGAATTTTCTCAGCGTTCAATTAACCAGATAGATAAACCAAACTAAAAGCTTCTTTGTCATTCAATAACGTATTTCAAACAGGAATATGTATGTATGAAGTAATCAGAGAATGAAAACAAATTTCTTACAAACTAACAGTATGATTGATGTGATCTATAGAATTTTATTGATTGTTATCTTTAGTTGATGATGACAGTGGACTAAACAGTAATAAGTTGAATTCACATATGTAAATTCAATATCAAACTAGTATAATTTTCTAAAGATAACTCTCAATCAAAAATGCATAGAAGCCTTTCTGCTTGATTGATCCAACTGAATTAATAATCTTAACAGTAAAGAAAACAACTTGGAATAGAACAAAGTTAAAAACAGAAGAATATACAGTAGATAAGATGCAGATGTTATGATTTGTTATGTGACATGTTTAACTAATACTGATATGTTATTTATCTTCACAAAAGAATTCGCACATTAAACAACACGAAGATAAATTGACTCATCATCAATAAATCGATTGTTATTTTATAGGTGCTTAATATTCTACTAAGCATTCAGGCACAGATAATAAATCTTTAATTAAACGTTTACATCAAACAAAGAAGTAAATAACACAATGTTTACATTTTGTCGATTTCGTAAACTATCTATACTGAGGTTGACATCTAAGCTATTTGTTTTGACTGACTAACGTTATCTAAATTTTTTATCCGCTTAAATCAATTATTACTGTATTTATCATCAGTAAAGATCAAAGATCCACCGACATAATGAAAGGTTTCCTAATCATATGGTCACTCATACATATGGCCAAATTGATTTATTCTATCATTTGACTAGTTTCATTAAATAAAAATCCATTGCTGTTTTCTGTGTAAAAGGAAGAATGAGGAACAGTAAATAACTCATTATGAGAACATCTCATCAGTTCTAAGGAATATTGGCTCACTGAGATCATCTTGAGTTAAACGATCAGGATCAAAATCGTGTGTACTCATGAAGCTTAATCATTTCAGCAATTCCGGCCTGAATTTGGCATGAAAAAAGCAACACGTATAAACCTTCATTGTTAAGTGGCTTTGACACTTCCAATTTAATTTTTATTAGTATCATATTTGTCACTAGTCCATAAACAATTACTATTTTCTTTTACGCCTGCACGTAAACACGTCAACTTGATATGCTTGAACTATTACAAGTTTACCTAGTCGGAAAACGAGAGCGAGGATCGAGGATCCGGCGACACGACATACTACTCAAATCCGATTATCCCAACCCCATATTGAGTAAAAGAAGACAAGACTTCATATGAAGTCAAACCTGTATTCTACAAGCATCCAGAGAGTACGAGGTCCGAATCCAGAAGATCCCGGACTAGGGATCTGTGACCGGGTCCTGGTCCTGGTCATTAAACGATACAGATAATGCGTATGTATACATTTCGGTCGAATGAAAACAGCATCGAAGTCTGTGACATTGACGGTTAAGACGACCAATAGGAAGTAACATTTGAAGTGACACTGCTAGTCAGGACAACCAATAAGAAACCACATTGGAGCACGTGACATTTATATCTAGGACCACCATAAAATTGACCAGTAGGAATTGACCAATAATTCTCTTAGGATTTCGGATGAATATCCTAACATTTTCCCCCTTAGAGTTTTCTAGAAATAGTATTTGATTGTTATTTTTTCATTCTTATCTTCATCGGCGCTTCTTCACATCTGTGAAATGAAAGACTATTTTTCATATTACTGATCCACAAAATTTATTATTATCTCTATTCTTCTTCTAACTCTAGTTCATTACAAAACCTTCTTTGTTGCTTGAAATCTTTGAACAACACATTTTGTAAGCTTTTGCTATTTTTAAATTACTATGAATACAACTGTAAAGCTCTAATAAATGAGATCATTGAAAAAAGTTTCCTATGCTGAATTACATTTAGTTTTTTCTTCTTCAAAATGTTAATGAACTAATTTAGTTATTCAGAAATTCTTATACTAAAGCACTAAATTTTTGTAGGTAATATTCATCATGAACGAATGACCGCTAGACGACGACTATTGAAAATCCGGACATTGTGGAAAAATATGTTTCGCAACAGTTCAAAGTTCTTTTGTAAACTGTGAGTCCAACCCTATATGGGACTCAACCAAGGACCTTCACCAGTTACAATTTGTGAGAAACATTCGGTCACTGAATTAACGCGAAAGTGATCTCATATTTCAAACATAAATCACTAAACTAGCGAACTTGATTTAGTTATTTATAGATGTAACTATTTTCTAATAATATCTAGATCTCATTCTATCACTTACACATTTGAAATCGAAAATCAATCATTGTTAGACCACCATTAGAAACCTGAAAGCACTGGACGTCCGTTTCGTCCTCGTGTGGGAATCATCAGCAGTGCGCATCCACGACTCCTGCTCCTCACAGGATTCGAACACGGGATTTTCGGTATTGTGCGCGAACGCCTGCATCTCACTCTGACTGATCTAGGGATTTTGCGCGACCTCACCCATTGGTCCATTGCCTCCAGCCATTTTGAACGATGGCAAAAATCAAACAAAATAGTCAGCCGTAATATACCATGAAAATAAAAGTCTTTTAAGGCAGAGAAACAAAAAGGAAGGGAACGGTATGTTAAGTTATTTCCAAGTGTTCAATAATCAATAATTGAATCTATCAAATGTTTTGTGTATTTGGACAAAAAGTTGTTATGGTATAGTGAAACTGGACCGCATATACTTTGAGAACAGGTGTGATAGATAATTTGTCAATCAAACTAGTGAATAAAGCAGAATGTTTTTAAAGATAAGACAATTTAAATTGGACATTGTCTAAGTCAACGCCCTCGAATAACCAATTCAATATACGTACACCGTTCCAACTGTTCCTGCAGAGCTAGGTATACAGATATTTCATCGTGGTCGATTTGTCGTCATATCATATCATTTTTATTAGTTTTACGAATTTAAGCCTCATATTTATCCAATGACCTCATTTACAAATTTCATTAAAATATTAAAACGAATGCTCGTCTAAATCTTCTTTTTATAACAAACGATTTAAACATCCTTTATTTAATAACTCCGTTGTTTTCACAAAACAATTTGTTTGTTTTTACTTAACTGCGATTTTAGATCGTTTATTCATTGTTTATTCATTTTCTGTCCTATTTCATCCTGATTCATTTATAAAAATCGTTCTACGATTATAACTATTATTAATGTTTATCACCACTCAAATTTGTTGATTGCCACTCAAAAATATTCTTTACTTCAATTCAATGATACTCATAGTTTGTGCATTTAATTATATTTCATAAATGTTCAGATTATCATAGTTGTTTGTTTTGTTAAAAGTTTATCCAGTGAAATTTCGCCTACAACTAATCAAGTTCTAACAAGTATACTTTACCAGAGACTTATAATTTAAGACTGTACGTTACTGAAAATGAACTTGTCCGAAAGGATTCTTTCATTGAATAATACTCAGTTAAATATAAATGTGTCAATTAAAGGTGTTGAGTTGGCAAGCAGCTGCAAGTTTAATTAGATATATTTTTTAGGCAAGACGATTGTATAAGTTAACTAATTCCAACTTAACTGAAGGTAAATTTGAAGGTTACTTAATCGTGAATTCTATACTATATAGTTGTTGAAAAATGTGACTTTATTAGCAATACTTGCAACCGTGATTCTCACTTTTTGGTCTTTCTATCTATAATAAAAAAACCGGAAGTTTGAAATTATATTGTAACTTGCGTGACTAAGTCGTTATTAGGGGAGTATTTGCGTTATTTCGTCCGTTTTTTGATTCGTTCACTTGTATTCTCTGCAGAAAGAGCGACTTTCTGTTTGTTTCTAAAACGACGCTAACTAGTGAGCAACAACCAAGACCTTAATGTCTTCTATAAATCCTCGAGTAATTGATTTTCAACTCATCGCTCAATCAAAAGACGATGATAGAAAGAAGATTAATTCTCCTACTTAATTCACTTCAGTGTCTGGAAATCTACACAGTAACATACCTCAAAACTTAGGCCCACAACTACACAAATAGAAAATTGCATTGAATATACACGACTGAGTCATAAGTGTTGCAAATACAAAGAATGAGGGGGACAATAATTAATCATAAATCTGGAGCAGTAAGATATATATATATAACAACGATTTATGCTTTCATCTAAAATTGAAGAATAATAGAATACAATAATACAATAATCCAAGAGTCTAATAAATATACAGTAAAATTATGACTCATTATTTCCCTTGTTATGATGCTTAATTTCGACTCATCATGAGTTACACGTACTTTAGACACTGTGTTTAAACTGGCTTTAAATCCGTTTGTTTTTCTGTAGGCTAATTACAACAAATCTGATGATATTTTCAAAAACTGATAAAATTCTCCCAAAACAGAATTAGACTGCATTTGTCAGATTCATCTAATGGTTCACTTAAACATTTAGGAAATACCTGTGTCAACGATGGTTTCAGTTATAAACTCGATTGGAAAGTAGAACTACCAATAAATATGGCTTGCGTAATGTAATCGATAACCATTTTCTGACAGTTACATGTCGGCGGAATTCAGCAACTAAAGATAAGCTTAATGATTTGCCTTTCAGTGCCTTCTGTGACGCAACTAGTCCACATACTCTTATTTGACTTTATAGATACACAATTAAAATTAAGTTTGATGCAGTTCGTTCCCTTAATGAATTTAAATAAGTTCAGAACAGTAAGTGAGGTAGAATAATACGGATTTATTATATTTCAGCTACTAACAACTATATACTTAATGAAGTCTAACAATGAAGTATAATATAATATAAAGCAATGGACATTAATGACGGAAAGAATTACAATAATGAACATGTATATATTTATGCTTGAACAAGATTGAGGCATGGAACATGGAACTCAAATATAAACATGGAAAGGAATGAGATATAATTAAATAAAATCTGGAAACAAATAAGATAATTACAGAAGTTGTCTAGACTTAGTAATTGCAGAATTACGTAATAACTAAACAAGATTTAAAGGAATTAAAATAAGTTTAGAGAATAAAACTCCACCACAAGTTCAGAGAAATGAATGAATGAAAATATGATTTTAGATTATAAAAAATAAGTATAAGTTTAGTGAAGATTATGCAACAAAATGAACACATCTTAATGCCTCTTGCCACCCATGCCGATTGAGGAATGTAGACAGTGGTCTGGTTGGAGGGAATGAATTGATTCATAAGCACCCGTGCGGGGTTATGCTCGTTCGCACACTGATTGGATGTCCGCCTTGCTTGCGGGATAATCTATTCGACATGTACATACCCTTTTGATCAAACGGAATAGCGTGATGGCTAACGTGTAAAACTGTGTGATATGTAAAAGGCAGCATGTGTACATGTGACATAGGCAAGCTGGTTAAGCAAGAACTATAATAACTATAGTAAATAATTGAAAATTATCATTACTATCTCTCCTTGAACAAATAAATCATTTTTAAGTTTCTAAATTGCTACTGCTTGGGCATGTACTCTTCTCTTTGTTCTTCCACTGTATGTGGTTTGACACCTATACGTAAATTGGTAAATGTAGTTGAAGGTACTGAGGAGAGACGACTTGTCGATTATTTTTTGTCTCAGTGAGCAGTTCGTTTCACACACAATAACAATTATGGCTACTTTATAAGTAATTTTCATCCAGCTATTTATCCTCTGATCTTATCTCCTTTGAAGCGCAAATAAAAGAACTTGTTTTTTTTCCATTGTATCTTATTCGACAAGTAAGTTGGGTTAGGTATACTTTTCTATTAATTTTGGTGGTTATACATGGAAAACTATAAAGACACATCGATCGTTAAAGTACACGGAATAGAGTTTAGCTAAATTAAAACAGCTTGTACTCAATAAGCTACAAACAGAAGTCACTCTCGCTAACATTACTAAAAAGAAAGCCTAAAATGAACTTGTTTTTTCAATGCAACCTATCTGCCTGGAAATGCCTCCCATAATAAACCATAAAACATGATGAATTCCTACCATTCTGCCTACTTGTTGTTTTGGCCTTATATGAGATTTAGTTACTGAAAAACATTCACCCATCAGTGGTTTTGGGAATATATATTTATTAATAAATGGCTTATTCTCGTTCAACATTGTTGAACAACATTATTAATTTTCTAATAAAAATGGATAATTAAATTATAAAGGAAAAAATAAATCTCATCTCGAAATAATCCACTTTTACATCTTCCCTTGTACTCATTGGAATTTTTTGAGATAAAAATGATGTTTGCATAATAGGATTGTGGAGATTATTGAGTTACTTGAATCGGTCAATGTTAGACTATCATTAGAAACCTGGAAGCTCTGGACGGCCGTTTCGTCCTCGTGTGGGACTCATCAGCAGTGCCTGTCCACGACTCCAGTAACTTTGATCGGTCCACAGTTTCGCTAGAAGTTAGACATTAACACCGTTAAACACCGGCTCAATGCGCTGGCACGCAAGACCGAAAGTCCTGGGTTCGAATCCTGAGTTGCAAGAGTCGTGGATGCGCACTGCATATAAGTTCTGTACCAGAATGAAACGGCCGCTCAATGCTTTCATGTTTCTAATATTACTCTACAATTGATCGATTCAGGATTTCAATGAAATAAAAATGATGATTTGAACAATATTTAGACTGTATTGAACTGTACAATTGAAGCTGAAGTTTCCTCTGTCCCCTTGGAATAAAATAAACGAAACTGAATCTATTTGTAATTACCATAATAAATAAATGAGAAGCCTAAGGCTTTTTAAACTAAGATTTAGATCACCGTTATTTTTTCATATTTCCTATTTACCCTAACCAATGTCGACACTTATAAACACACACACACACACACTAAACATCATTTTGCGTTAATCCGCAGCAGAACAAACAGTTGCGTAAATCACTGTTTGCATTGATCGTTTATTTGTATGTGTATCGGTGTTCGTGAAAACAGTCCTGCAATTTCGGTATCTGATTTCTAAGGTTTTCTAAGTTCAACTGGATAAATGTAATGAATGCTACGATCTGTGTAGACATGTACACAAAATTGAAAAAAGCAACGTTTATTCGACAGTCATAATCGATCGCATAATCCAGTGTTTTACAATTCTCAAATGATTTATTATAATCTGAAATAATTGTAACCAGTATTTTCAAAATATTCATTTTTTGTTTTGAATAATTTCGAATATCAGAAGTCGAGTTACAAATTCATTCATATGAATATTGATGTATTAAAGTGGTAGTTACTTCAGCGATAGTATGTAATGCTTACCAGACTTATGTTAGTTTATTTCATTGGATATGAACCTTGGTAATGCAGAAGTACTGTATGGCTCGGGCTAAAATCTAATAAAACGACAGTGATTCAAAACAATTAGCTCAGTTTAAAAACTATGATAGGACAACGAGAAAACGTAATTGATTTAAACAATGTGATGCATTTGCGTTTCACATTTCGAACAATCAATCTTGTGACAAATATTTTTGTCAAGGCGTTTTATATGAAAATTTATTAAAAGGTCATTTTAATAAAAGTTCAAACAGACATAGGGTAAATGAAGTAGGGAGAAAATTAACATAAAATAGAAAGAATAAGAAACTGTCACACTACCCATAAGCCATAAAATGGCTTTAAGATTACTAGGGTAGATTCAAAGTTGTAACAAAGTGTTTCTATACATATAAGCGGATTTTAATTTATGAATAGCCAAGGATTATATAAACGTCGGAATTGGTCCTTGAACAATGTTTCAAAGTCTGTCTTGATGTCAATCTTAGACCCTGTTTCAATTATGTTTCGCGATCGATGAATATGGTTTTCTATTTCCCACGTTTATATCGGGTCATCTGATGTTTACTGATTTTGAAGCCACTTAGTGATTTAACTATTAACCAAATAAAGTCCATTGGAAGAAAAGTGGTAAATTAGGTGTATACTAGACGAATTACAATTTTAACACAATCAAATATACTAAGAACAAGTTAAAATTGAATGTATACTCGTCAAATTATTATTTTTTCAAGTATATCAACACAGAATACTCGTCTAATCTATCTACAAGCCTTTAGTAACAACTTGACTCATGTTCAGAAACAGACCGTAGTTTGATTTATTTACTCACATGAGCATTTGGCGAGATGCATAAAATGAAGGAGAGTATTTGAAAGTTAATAGTTGATTCAGAGCGTCAAAGCTACAAGCGTTTCGCACTCATTTCTCTTTTCTCGAAGCCTGAAGTACAAGCAAAAAATCGAACAGTATAAATTAATAATGTTTTATGTTTTGCATTAGTAAAATACAGAGCTTTTCTTATTCATTCAGAATGCTTAGTTTTACATTAATAAAACTGGCTCTTCAGTGAATACTAAATGATACAATGCATTGAATCGTATGCTATCCATGTCAAGCTTTTTATAGACAGGTAGTTGTGCTTATTATTCTCTGGAAATTTGCATATGGACGTTATAATAATAATTAGTATTATTATTCAGAATACCACTTTGTACTTGTAGGCACATATATTTGATGTTTATGTAAGATTGATTAGATAAGCTCAAATATACATCTTCTAGTCTTCGTCTTCATAACTACACTTTTCTACGAATAAACATATTATACCACCATCATTCATTTATAAGACATTATAGCATTATAAATATTTATGACAAAAATAACTCATTTTATTAAAACTTTTACATGGTTGTAAAATAAACATTTTGTTTATTGATCAAAATTACTTATCACCACTACACAGAGTAGTAAAGAGCATTGTAGTCGAAATTGATTAACCATTATTAATCTTCACGTAAAAATAACTTATATGAAAACACTGAAAATTGTTCTGTTCTTTCTTAAACTTCATTTTGTTCTTATTTATTTGGTATAGTTGTCTACAGTGTTTTTTTTTTTCTCTCAAAATTAAGTAAAATACCATGTTATTGATGTTATTTGATTGCGGTAAATACAGAGAAGAATCCTGTTCAATCGTTTTTTAATAATAATATTGAGTGATTAACATTGTATTGTTCTTTTAAAGAAAGTTATCATTTGAGTCAGCTGTAGTTAGCAAAGTGTCTAATTCAGACATGATACTTGTGGTCAACTGTGGATAAATCTAAAATAAAATACAAAAATCAACAGTGAAAATATGCATTTCAATTTTCCGTTCTCATAAATTTGACTAAATCAGGATCAACAATCATATCAGAATTATATGGATTTATTGAATTCATAAATTCTGTTTAACTGCTGATTACCTGAAAATGATAATGTGCTTGAGTCAAAAGTTTCACTAAATGAGAAAAATGTTTGGTACGACTGCAAACAATAACTATTTTATCAGTATAACTTAAGTACTTTGTGGGCTAAATAATCATACAAATCATCTCATAGGTTGTGAACAGTCAAGATAAATTCCTATAATAAATAGATTTATCTTAGGTTGATTTGTTGATATAAGAAATAATGAAGTGTAGAAATTGAAACAATACCGTTTACTGGCTTAATAAAATGTTTACTTAAAATGCACAATGAGGCATCTTGTGTAATACTCAGTAATACTTAGTTATTTAATTTAAATGATCCGTCATCGATTACTAAACTGGAATAACAATCATGATCATTCGCAAAACTGTAGTCAAGTTATGTACAATTTAAGAAAAAATTACAGCAAAAATAGAATCCCTCTGAGAAGGCCTCGAAAATTATACATTACCACACAACCATTTTGGTTCATTTAGGTGATATTACGAAACAAATGGTATGTTTGAATTTTTACTGTTTTAGCTTGTCACTTATGAACAGACATATGTACATAAACGTGTGCTTTTATGTGCCCCTTGAATAACATCTTCGAACCCTAATCTCTCCGGTTACTGAAAGTACTTTCACTACCTCTACTACTATGGGATTTGAATTGACAATTACATCTCTCTGTGCTAATAAGGTATGGCAACTTGAACTGATGTACGTACGTACGAAGTTCTACGTTGCTGTTGACTGATTGATGTACATAAACGTGCATACATAACTATAACTACCTAGGCAAATTGCAGTAAAATATAACCGTGTTAGTAAACATGAAAAATATGTAGGACCATAACTTCAAATAAGATAGTAAGCTAAAAATACTGAATAAAATACTCAGATTTTATTGACATTATTTTATTTGATGAAGAAAATTACAGATTAAAACAAACGGTTCTATACGTTTTAAACATCAAAGGATTTAAATATCAAAGCTTTGTCAATTGATAAACACAGAGTCATACAAATATTCATCATCTGAATGAGTCTTTTTTTCAATTAAGAATTTTTTTTATCTGTCTACTCGCAAACGGTGATGAACATTTTCACAGAAATAGTTAAAATACTTACCAATACTGATTTAATATTTTCTTGAAGCTGATCAACTGTAGCTGCTCCGATAACGACACTGCTTATATGTGGACAGCGAAGACACCAGGCTTAACATGTTAAATTGTATAGGGAAAAAGAAATAAATTGAATGATATAAACAGCTACCTTTTGATATTGTGTAAATTGTATAACAATTCTGGGGGTTTTATTTAAAATTTAAAATATAGTTGAGAAAGATGAATGGAATCAATGTGTTCTATAGAGTATAGTCAGAATGAACTGAACCTGTTCACCAACATGTTATAAATGGTTTACTTCCATAAAGTTACGCTTCATGTTCACCTGTTTTACCAGTAACGATGCACTATTTCAACAGGATAAGTAACTTGGATTATTCTAATAGCTTATTTACAATCAAAAATATTATCTAGTTTCCACTGACAAACTCTTAAGCATTAAGAAAACTTTTAAAATATTCGTCATATTTAGAAAACGACTCTATTTGAATTGGCATATTTGTGAGACGATGTCATATTATGAATATATATATATATATATATATATATATATATATATATATATATATATATAACAACTATCCTTCAGCAACTCCTCAACTACGCACCATCTTCAAACGACCTGAACGGCAAATTATTGTATACCCTCCAACTCTTTGGGTTGAAAATACCGAAGGCAGTTTATGGTCAGAGCAGCAGGTCCTGTGGAATTACTCCTGAGATTCTGAAAGATACTGGTTCAGGGTTAGTAGGTACATAAATTGAGATCTTAGCTAGAATCAGGGAAAGGGACGTAATCGTTTTTTACTGGTCTCGATCACTGAGTGTCTCAATCTAAAGGAAAAGATAAAGTTCGTCTTGTGACAGGCACAGAAATGTCTCTTTGACTAATATATTGACCTCAACAACACTCCGATCCCTAACTGCAGCTCGTGAAGAACAGACCAACTTCAGGTCTAAACGTGGATATGTACATCAGTTATTCAAACTTTTTCAAGTCCTAAAACAAAGACACATTTCGGTGTCCAAACAACAGTTGTCTTCCTGGCCTTAAAGCTGCATTTTACTATCTCAATCTTGAGGTTCGATAGCAGTGTAGCTTACTGACTGACATCATATAACAACAAAAAACAACTTTTTCTATTAGATTTGTGAACAGACTAAACTTACATTGTAACTAACATTTTTCCTTTCAACATTACTCTGTCCTACTATCAGTACACCTGTCTTCCTACTAGCAACTTGTAGTTTTGCCTATTATGTGTAGCGACTTAATCCATTTCATTTCATTGTGATGATTAACTCTAATTGCCTTGATTGGTTTAACATTTTCATATCAATATTGATGTATATTAAAGTGAAGCCTGATGACGATCTGATCGTAAACAATATTGTTCGCTTATATATGTTGTTCTAATAAAAATCATTTGTTTTATTAAGAAAGTTCAATTCTTGAGAAATTTTTTCAATACTAACCGTTGATATATGTATATATGTATATATATTGCGGTAAAGCAAGTACAACTTACCAATAGCTAACTGTGCGCAAGTACACTTGATTCGACCAGCTATTTTACATAATTGTTTAACTTGTTCCCTTTGATATAAGCCTTTTGAACAAAGAAGTTTATCGCGAATATCTTCTTGATTCTAAGACCAATAGAAGTTTACAAGTATTAATAAAATTATAGTTTATCATCAGCAAAAATATTTGAATAAAATCATTATTCGCATACAACTTTAAGATTCGATTAAGCTTTGATCTTCCAACTAATTAGTGGATTGAATGTAATTCAATTCAGTTCTCGCGAATCTTTTGTTTTCATGTTGATACTTTTAGGTACTTGGTTATCAGAACTCATACTAACAAGTTAAGTGAATTTTATCTAAATTATGCTAAATACCGTTTTGTACGAAAATCCATTTATATCTTCAATGAAGACACGCTATTAACTGGACTAAATTTCAATATAATACACAATCAGAAAGTCATTTTTATGATAGAAATCAAGAACTGATCTTAACCAGGCCATAAGTGTAAATCTGGAAGCACTGAACGGCCCTTTCGTCCTAGTATATAATTTCTCAACAGTGCACATCGACTGAACCTGCACACGGGAATTGAACTTAGGAACTTCAGTCCCGATCTCAAACGCTGAACCTCCAGACCAACGAGTTGGTCTCCAATGGTGTTCATGTTTAACTTCAATCAATCCGTGTTCTTGAGCAATTTCATTCAGCTTTCTAACAGTTGTCTAGCTAAGAGTTCAACTATGAAAATGTTCCAATATGCAACGTTCGTCTATTGCTTGCAGAGTACTACTTCCTCCTAATCGACATAGACTAAAGTCCACGGTCACATTCAACTCTCCTGAATTACATTCGCGGATACGTAATTCCGGGCAGTTCCAAACAAGAACGGAACAGCCGTTCGATGCTCCCGGACTTCTAATCATAGTCTGTTCAATCATAAAAATAACGCAATCTCTACAAATCCCCTGCATTAAATCATAAGCATTATTATTATTGTATGAATACCCTGTTGATAACAGGATTTTTGAACAATATATTTCTTCATGTTTATCTAAACATCTATTCCAAAAGTTTACTAATGATCAATCAACTAAATGAACAAATGCTAAAAATAGTTATATCTGTTAAGACTGGTATTGATTAGATAGCAAAAACTTTACTATAGACTGTTGTCTTTCAGCCTATGAATACAATCGTTTCCACTGGAAAAATCGTATTTTAGTTATCAAATTAATTGCGAATTTTTTGTCATAAAAAGACTTACACTCAAAGACTCACTTTTAATGTTGCTCGTGAGAAATTCGGTATACAGTCAATGTATTTTCCAGTTAAAATACCACCACTTAATGGTGATCCTGTCATTATACCAATATCTAGAATATTAGAAAATAAAAGTGTACAATATCCCAATGTATATTAGTTATCACACATTGACATTTAGTTTCATCTACGAATTAACATACAAAAACATTTGATTACTAGTAATTACAATGACGTATACTGAACTAGAATTTATGTTTCAGTATGCATACATCCCATGCTGTATATTGTATACATTGGTTATCTAGTCAATACTATTGCGTTCGATGTGTTATGGACCCACTATCACATTTGAACACTATGAACATTTTTAAACTCCATGGACGTCATTCTTTGATAGTCGATTGTAATTTTTATACAAACTATTATTATATGCAAATAAAATGTGAAAAGTCCATGTATGCTATCTTGAAATCATCAATAAAGAAAGCTTAAGACTGTTACATTTTCACCTCGTTTAAATAAAAAACTAACATTATTGTCAACATGATTTAATCAATTGAGCAAATTTTATTGCCATTTTTAAAGCTACTGATGATTTCCAAGAAAATTCATGTTGACTGTGATATATTTTGGTTAGTTGCTTTGATAATCTGTTATCTTAGTACAATTATAACTCATTTTCATACTATCTTGACTAACTGTACTTTATACACGTCAAAATAAATAAATTACGGTCGGCTGATTTGAAAGAAAGATTTTACCATTATAGCATTCACTTTAATGATAACGATTATTACGGAAATGAAAGAAACGTCATCGTTACAACAATACTAAGTTTGGAAATCACTACTTCTTTGGATTAATTTGATCTTTGCAAAACTGCATAATTAAGCTGAAATGAATTATCAATGAAATGATTACAAATACTAACATAACTTTGACATTTACTACAACATTTTTTCAACATTTGCGTGTATACTACTTATAAAACTAAACATAAATTATTTATTCGAAATTCAATAAGAGTGAAAATAATTTTATCTGATTACTGTTCATAACTTTGCAAAATACAATGTTTATATAGTTCGTCTTACAGACTGATTTATAACACGAGCGTTTTAGGTTGATATTAATCTGTATGTAACAGAGGTTTATTCATCATTGAAAAATACAAATGTTACAAGAAGTGCTTTTCTTGTTTATATACTTACTTAGTTTCAAACAAATTTCACGCATATTCTGTAAATAGATTTTATTCAATAGATTCAATTCATTTTGATCTACAGATGGTGGAATCAGATTAAACTGTCTGGCCACTGTTTGAGCTTGCTAATGAAATATTGATTTAAAAAAAATAAACAATCAACATTTTATTTTCAATATAAAACGATACACGACCAATTCAATCAAATTGATGATACATTGAAAAAGGAGAACATTTATTGATCATTTTCATGCGCATGCTATATAATACAGTATTTATTTGTTGTTAAATTAAATTTTTTACGATTCAGTTGATAAATGTGATAAAATGCTGACCTTATATGTACCATGTAAATCATTTAAACGAAATGAAATGCTTATCAGGCCAGTAGAATTATAGTAATTTTATATACTGATACTTAGTTTGCACAATTTACTGTCAAGTTAAAGAAACAAAGCACATCAATTGAGACAGGAAATTAGAAAGATTAATTCAATGAAGAGTTCTCTTTTTAACGAATACATTTTTTAAAGTTGTACAATAATAGTGATAATACAAATATTGTTAAACATGGTGATAGTGAGGCAAATCAGCTAAAGGTATAAAACATTAATTTGATCAAGGGGATTGAAAATGTTGTTGTCGGGCGCTTGAATATTTTTCATGAAGATTGATAAATAAATCCTGATTGGAAAGCGCAGTATGATCAGATATACTTTTCAAGTTTACATGGACTGTAATCAGGAGAATCATATAAACAGTTGGGGAATAAGGCATCTATAGAGAAGAAAATGGAAAGGAGGCAAATGTCTGTTAGAGATTAAGATCCCAGTAGCAGAGGCTGCATAATTCTGGTTTCTGCAAATGAATAGTAAATGCTTTGGCACTGATAATAAGATAGCAGCTAACTGCCATCGTCACTTTTCTACTCAGTTTATAGACGACTTTGAACGCAGAATCCGTTTGGACCGAATAACTTGTGTTCATAAGGTGTTCGATTATTGAGATTCTTATTAACCTGTTTCCGTCATTTTTCAACCAAGTTGGATAATGTCGTCGAATTTTTTTAGATAAAATACTCATCGAATGACCTATTTACCTATCTCCACACGAACAGTGAATTGATAAATATACATGTAATTGGTCAAATGCGATAATTTATACTTAAGATTATTGGTGAACACTGATAGGCTCGGGAAAACTAGCAGTAAAGTTACTGCGAGGAATGCTTCATTGAGAGGGTTTGGAATTCATCCTCACAGTATTTAGCAACTATACTGCCTATGAAATTGATGTTCATGTAGATAGTTCTGTTTTCTTCGGAAGAAATTAGTGTTTTAGGAGTCTTCTAATTTAAGTTTTTATCAATAAACCTCAGTGCATAAGCATTTTCTTAAGGAGATTCAATGCGTCGTCTATGACTTCGGGACTGCAAATTCTTCGAAGCGAGGGATATAACTAACTTTTAATTTGGACAACCCAGCTGTGAAAGCTTGATAGCTCGCCATTCCATAAGGGTTCCGCGTAAATTGGTTTTATTAAAGTCCCATCTTGCTTTCCTGTCGTTTTGACATCGACAAAGTGAATATTTCATTTGTTTCAAAATTCTAATATACAATTTATTGCAGTATGACAGTTATTCATTGTCTTTACAAGATGATTCAGATCATATTTATTGTGGCTAACGATGAAGAAATTGTCCGCATATCTTCTGTATTGATGGAAGTTGTCAATAGTTGTTGTCAGTAGATTGTTTTCCAGACTAGCCGTGACATAATCTTTTAGTTGTGAATAAAGAAGGGATCCTGTTGCTGTGCTATCGTTTTGTTTTTAAATTAAGTCAGTGAATGTAAATTGTACGTTGAAAGTGCACCGTAATAGTAATTCCATAACACAAGGTTCTCGTGTTCCGATATTTATCTTATTATCATTTATATATTTGCAGATGAAACTGATGGTCTATGAGACATAAGTGAATAGTGATTCGACATCGAGCGAGAGGATAAGTTTGTCATTTACATCAACTTCCTTTATGTGGTCAACAAGTTCATCATAATGACGAAATTTAGGCCGTTTGATTTAATATAATCATATGCAAACGAAAATGTTATACATCGATGCATCTGAAAAATGTCTAACGAAGACATTTATTGACCAAACAAACTAACGTCATAAATCGACTGAACATAAAATTCCTACGAAGATAATTCTATGGACGTTCTTTCTTGATAGCTCAATTTTTTTCACAATCCAATGTACTATTGAATGGCTTTTTGTATTATATTTACAATAAATGCTATTCTAAGGAATATAATCTACATCATTCATCTTTTTTCAATAAGCTTCTTTAGTTTTTTCTGTGTTTGTCAGAGGTCCGTGTGTTCAGAGATCCGACTTCAAACATGCTTTAGCGATATACCATGTATCATTGAAAACATTTGAAAAATGATTTTATGATTTTCACTAAAAAATGAAATCTGATTACATTTTATTGTCATGAGTGTAGTCTTCGAATGAATGAAAATCAATGAATTTTTTTCCCCTCAAATAAATACCATTTTTTCTAAAGAAATTCTAACCCGATTAATAATGAGCCAACTCTTTCCTTATACCAGTGTTTGCCTAATCTGATAATCCAAAAGCTGATAATTTTGAACATGTTGTATTTTATTAGAAAATATACATTTTTCGTAGTTGAAATCACGAAATGATCTTATTCAGATCACAACTAGAAATCTGGAGGCACTGGTCTGCCATTTCGTCCTGGCATGGGACTTCTTGATAGTGCGCATCCACAGAACCTACATACGGAGACCGAACACAGGAGCTTTAGTCTTGCTCTCTCGAACGCTGAATCTCTAGACCACTAAGTTGGTCATCGATGGTGTTTGTGTTTAACTTTGGTCAATCCATGTTCTTGAAAAATCTTCATCCAGGTTTCTAATAAAAGTCTAGCTATGATCAGTTTCTGATTCCAACTATGAAATTAATACAATCTCCAGTAATCCCCTTCATAAATACAAATTTTTCATCATCTTATTTTATCCTTCTCCAAGTATTTCGAATTTATTCTACACAACATTTTAAACGAACAAAATCATGAAAAAAAATCTTTTCATCTACTATATAACTTCAATATTAGGAAATAAAAAAAACATTAATGTATAAAATCTTACCATCACTTCACTAGGTAACCATTCAGATGTACCCCAATAAAATGTCCAGCCGAGATGAATAAGATGCGTGCAAGTTCTGACAACTTCTTCAACTGGAATAGGCGAGTCTTTTTGACGCGTCACAATCGCAATATCTACGTATTCTAGTTGAAGTCTTTCTAACGAAGATCGAAGACCTTTTTTACAAAATAAATCAGATACATTTGTAAAATAGTAACTGAGAAGCACATAATAAATAAATATTTGTTGTAATCTGTGCCAAATAAGACAGTTTATATTCGAGAATTGTTGATTAGATATTTATAAAAGTAGTATCACTGCATATGAGTTTGTTAAAACAACAAGATCTTGGATAACTAGTATTTAATTGAGTAAAGTAAAAACATTAAATTTATCATGAACTAGATTCTACAATAAAAATATATCAATTATATATTAAAATGTTTTTTGTATGTATTTAATCGATTCAGAATTATATATTTATTGATCACACCGTCATACTCCTACTACGATATGCTCTCTTCATATAGGGTAACATACAAAATAGTTTCACATTCTGTAAGATTTAAACGTCAATTTGTTCACACATTTTTGAAGCCTTTTAACACACTACTCCTACTCACCACTTGGGCATTGGCGTTGATCATTTTTATCAAATAACTTACCCTATGAACACTAATCTATGTAATTAGTACTAGTTTTTGATGATACATTGTCTGAAGGATTTGTTAGAAGCTCTTTTGTTATTCTTTATTATCTAAAAAACTTAAAAACGTTCATGTTTTAGACAATGAAACTTATGTAAATCAGCTTGAAACAATCTCAGTAAAATATTTGGACATGAATACTTTACATGTAAAATTGTCCAGATAGCTTGATTACTACACTTTGATATCAGACTTTATAGAAATATTTTCTTAAGTCTTTCAAGGATTTGTAAAGATTTTTAGTTCTTTTAATAAATGAATTTATCTTGTTCTCAACTTCCATGTAGTACATGTTTCTACAGTACATTTTATTTATTTATTCTGGATACAGATTTTGTTGAAGAAAAATTTGAGAATATCCAATGACAAAAGTTGCTTTATCAGTCGTAACCTTATAACAGACAGGACAATAATATTTTACTATTCACGACTATTCATTTTAGTTTCTCTGTATGGTCGGAATAACTGTAGTCACCACTACACTCTATCCATTGAGCTCGAAAGTCTCAGTAGTTCAGTTTTGTGTAACTCGAAGTTGCAAACAAATAATTAATAGAACATTTGAAATTCACGTTTCTTCAATAAAAATTTTCTTAAATGTGTACAAAGGCTAACGGTAGAACAACTGGAGGAGAATGTTATGAAATGATCAATGTCTTTAGTATTATGTCAGTAACAACAATAACCAAACGAAATCAGTCGTATAAATAGTTCGATATTGAAACGTTATACATTTGAAACATGTTAATCAGTCTCAATATGTAAGGAACTTTGTATTTTCTTATAGGATAAATTAAGAACACTATTCTTTGTAACCTCTAAAACTGCTAGAAATAGATAGCTTCTTGTAAGAATATTATTGTTATTCCAATAAAGCATAGTTCGAAAATCATGCAAACACATTATTAAAGTACAATGATAATAACAAAAATCATATCCTTATATACCACTGATCTAAACATGATTGAAGTGTTAAAATCAAAAGTCAATCAATCATTTTCCACCATCATATGAACACTCATTTATCAGAATGATTTAACCCAATATCATCTTTTGTTTTTTCAAAAAGTACATGCTGTGATGACATAACTAGGCTACACAAAGTACTTCATATTTTTTTTTGTTATACTCTTCCGATGAAAACATTGTATTCTGTTGTTTGCTAAATATAATACAAAACAGTATTTCCTACATTTATACCAACAGTAATAAGAATGAATTATTTAAAAGCTGACGAACTTGTCTAAGGATAAAAAAGAATGATATCGTTCACCTGGGTACATTGATCTAATATAATCTACGTACAATAAATAATTAGATTATATTACAGCTTTACTATTACAGAATCATTCAAGAGTGATGCGCGTCGATCATATTCATATATTGATTTGAATATATGGCGATATTTTAAAGTTATTACGGGGATTATTGAATCAATGATCAAATAAAATAAGTTTTTATAATAAATGAATTCTAATCATTAAATTTGATTGAAAACACAGCTGTTAATTAAGAGAATGGAATAAATTCACTCATACTGATGTGAAATTTTCTAAATTAGCTAGTAAATAGACAGAACCTGTAATTTTAAGAGAATGTAAGCTAATTAGTATATTCTTATACGTAACTTCTTCAATATGTCCAAGTTTTGACATGTAACATTCGAGAAATATGTGTACAGTGTAAAATCGATAATTACAAATTGAAATTTATAGAAACATGTAGTAACATGTAGATTATTTCTTTACCTTCAAAAAGATGCTTTCTTGAAAGTCCTTGTTCTGTTTCAGCACTAAAACAAAAGACAATTATTCATGTAAATTGTGAACAAATATTGAAAATAAAAATTATTCAATCAGTGAAAATAATTTGAGTTATAAACAATCATATGCTAATGCAACTAAAGAATTATTGATTATTACGAATCTGAATATATATTTTTGCAAAGGCTTACATTCAGGGTTATTGGAGTGTAAGCATTCTGATTATAAATACGGTCGTAAAGTTTAATAAGAGACCTGAATAAATAACTTCATATCAGTTGAACAGCTTCGTGTTTTTGTATGAACGGAGATAAAGTATGCAAATGACGTATACTGAGTTCGAAATTCAATGTAGACATCAGCAGCGAGATATCAAAACCCAAATGTAATAAACTTTATCCCTACTTCTGCTTTCTTTTAGAATGATTTAGAATTTATTTTTTCTCTTCAATAAATGCTTTTTACACTAGGGATTTACCAGTGAAATCTCCACAAATTCCATTAATCAGTTTTTTAAAACAGTAAATCAGTCTGATCAAATTTTAGATAATATGTTATGTAATTTTGTTTGTGAAATTTTACTCTTATGTAAATGATAATATTATTCACCTTAGTGCATTTGCATATCAGTACTTGCTGAAGCAATACATAATTTAAAACATTATTACGTCAACTAAAACAATAACAGTGAGATGTACGAAAATTATATGATACACCGAAAGACTGTTAGACCAAGTGGTCATTCATTTGTCTCTTGCTGTTGGAGATGTTAGATCACCAGAACTCGCTTGATATATGTCTGTATTTTCGATTTTATACATGGGCTGATCAGCAGACTTTGAGATTTCATTTCCCACCAGGAAAATTCTTGGCTGTGATCGGTTACTGTGTTACTTTAGTGTGCTATTTTTATGACTCTACCAAGGATGTCTCTATGATGTATAAATAAACGCGATTTGTGTGCTTGTGTTAATTTTGCTTGCTGGGTGTTTGTAGAATACACTTTCTACGCTATATCAAGACTTTTCGTTACTATCTTTGGGTCGACGGATCAGAGTAGCCTACCTGGACTCTGGTTCATTGTCTCTTTCTCGTTTATGGACTGGGGTCAACCCGTAATAGTTTCAAACATACCTAGTGACGAGCATAACACTTTCAAGAATAAACGTACAAATTTTAAAGAGCTTCATAAGAGTCACAACTATTGGTTCATCTTTTTATTCATTACAACGAACAATAACGGAAAATTGTTAATATAAATATTTAGAATTTCTTTGATATATAGATTCATTTTCAACGAAAATAGAAAATTAGGGTGAAAATATCTTTTACTTTAACTAAAGTTATGCTATTTCTAGTAATGAACTAAGACGCCACTCAAAAAAAAAATTACCATCCATCAAAGTGGATTTTCATTCATTAGTAAATAAACTTTAAACGAAGTTCACACGCCGACAATGAACAATAACAAGAAATAGTTAACGGCATTTTGCGGATTTTAAAAATCATAACATCACTTTACTTGGATCGCTAAAAATCTATCTTGCCTTCGAAGAAAAATCAAACGACAATTATGTTTGCCTTGATTGTCAGACAGATCCATTTATAACAGTAATCAATAAGACCTAAATGTATTTAAATATTTAAACTTCTATAAAAGAACTAATCAGAAGTTACCAGTGTTAAATCGTGTGTGGCTGCTTTGAATTCTTAGTAGGGTTCATCACTTTAGTGGCCCATAATCTCACTCCTATATTTGCGAATAATCTAATATGCTATGAAATAAATCTTCCCTTCGATTTCCGCATATCATACTTTGGCGTAAATAAGAAACCATATACGGCTTGGCGGATGAATTTATTTCATGCAATCGTCTGCTCAGACAGATATGAGAATAAAAAGCGTACAAGCAAACCAAAGCGAAATTGAGAAAGCGAGTTGGCTAGCTCCATGTGATGAAGCATGACTAAGTATTTATAGTCAGACAAACTCAGCTAGACATGTAGTAAGCGAAGTAAGCTGTACACACATACTCGAATGCAAACAGCCAAGATAAAAGCTAATAGTTGGCATGGTTGGAAGACGTGGATTGATTAAATTGTCCAAAGGCTGAGACAAGCCCTAAAATGCTCGACTTTAAAGCACATGTACTACACATATTTATGTATTGTTTATTGACCACGTTAAACTATGATCATATTTGATATCAGATATCGACTCAAATTAGACATTCAGATCAGATATATCAAGTCATTTAAACATTCATTTCATTCGGTAGAACGTTGATGAATTCTCTTTGTATGGAGAAAGAATTACCTGTGGGTTGGGGATTTTGATAGGTTATACTCTTTCATGTTTACTGATAATTTAGACACATCCAGCAATCTTATACTCATAGAACTGTTCACAATATTACGAAAACCCTTAATTTTACTAGAGATATAACAGGATAAAAGGGTTTGTTTCTGATTGGCTGAAAATCATTTCGACCCAGCGCTCCATCGATTCAGTCATATTTTAAATATTTCTACAGCAGTGCTTTGAAATTCAGTCGTTGATTGTGTATTCTTTAAAATCACTAAGGAGGAATGGGTCCCCTCTTGTTTATCAGATCTGGATTACTCAGTACTAGTGAAACCATGACCTGGACACAAGGCTGTTGTTATTTGACATTAATTGATGTTCTTCAGACTCAAATGCTGGACAAATTGTCACAAAGAAGAGCCAGAATATCCTTCAACTCAAACACTTAAAACAGAAAGCATTTATTGAGATGGGTTTAATAAAAGCTTTAATGCTTGATTTTCAAAGATACTTTTAGGGGATTTCATCAAGGTATATATATGTATGGCATAGTCACAATCTTCATTAGCTCTCTAGTGTCAGAAAGCTCTGTAATTAACATGTAAAAGCCTGAATTTTCTTAAACACATTAAAGTAATAAGCATTCTAATATAACAGCTTACTAATTCCAATTTGATTCATGCTTTCCTGAAATAAATTGTATGTGTAGTTGAGATCATTAGAATGAATGAAAAATAAAAAGAGGTGTATTTAGTACTCTTTACTGTCATTAGGAGAATCTGTATGTGTAAAAGGATTCTAATTAGTCACATCATTATAACATGCAGTGTTAATATTTAACATATTATCAACTAAATCTATTAGATGTAGTAGAATGCTTATTGTATTCTAAGTATATATATGACCATGTCAAAGCTTCATAGATATCTACTGCAGTCATGTTGTTATCTATAAAATCGTTGTTACTTTTTAGCTACTTTGATTTCAATTTTTAGCAACAACATTTATAATAATTAAACTATTTTCAACAATAAGTGTCATACTTACTCTCCACTTTTTGACAATCTACAGCATACAATGTAACTGGATCTTCTGAAAGGGAAATTAATTAGAATTAAATCAGCGTTTTGTCAACCATATTACATAATTCATTTAAAAACATTCAAAAAAGTAAAACAATCTTGATAAAGTAAAAATTGAGAATCACACTTCCAGAATAAAAAAGTGAATACCCATAGGTTGTTGTAATTAGTCAAGACTAAACAATGTACACAGTAACATTTATTACACACTATATATCTATAGTAAAAATATTTTCTCAGGTTAAGAATATAGACATTAGAAACATTGACGCCAAATTTAGTGAGAATCTGCTCGCAAAATGTCATATGTTTTACTGTAAACCGACAGCAGTGATGAGATTGAAATCTCATTTAATCTTATTATGACGACATATAAATTAACATACACATAAATCCTTTTAATATCTTGAAAAGAACAAAAGCAAGGTTTAACATAGAATAATATGAATTGAGTTTAATTTTCTAGATTCTCATCAAAATTATCATACTTATTAATACAAAAGTGACTAGACATAAATATGTATCTCATAATGTAGCAAAAATAACAAGTGAAGTTAATTAGGCTACATGAATTCTTTTCAGATAAAATAAAGTGCGAAAAGGGAAGTTTCAGAACACCGAAATAGTGAAGTTAACACACCTTAATTGATTGAGTAATGAATAAGCTGAAAAAATAATAATGGTAATGAAGAATATTGCGAATCGAACCACATACTAACACATCCAGTCGCCATCATTCAAGTCCGCAGCACTAACCCGGCATCCGCTCATACACTTCACATTCATACATCAGATGTTATTATAATTCTCCACTCTTCCCCGATCCCACATACCTGCACTGGTGCATTGATGTGAATAAAACACTGTGTGGACGTCAACATCGTCCAATCGACAGTGTGCTAGGTCGATTTGGGCGTGTCAGTTGATGTGCAATAAAATGTGGTGAATACAATTGACCGAATCACATCACTATCTGTCGCATCGACCCACCAAATATTCGCAAACCACATAACACTCACACCACAATCCAAAATCATTCACATAGTGTGTAAGCTGAGTGTTAGGTGATAGGCTGATGTGAGCACGAGAATTATTCACAGATCATCTCAGTGCAATCACTTCATAAATCGACATGCACATTGTATCTATGGCTTACACTTAGTCTACTCATGCACCTCCCACTCTACACACTGACATTCAGCCAGTTGAAGTCACTAACAAACATGCAGCCTCAAGTGTAGTTCCACTCTTTCGTCTCCACTTTTTCCATCTCACCGAATTTCCAGCAGTGTCGATCATGCTCAAATCTAACTGCAGCCAATCACACAAACAGTGCATATATTGCATTGACACGATCACCAAACACGCTCACCTGTTGTCATCGCCATCATCCTTTCCGTAATGTCAGTCTCAACTACAATGGACGAAATTCAACACAAACAATTACGTAATTAGTCTATCTATCTTTCAATCATCCAAGCATTCATTCAGTCAGTATGTCAAGTTTTCTCTTCGTTTACCATTGTCAATGAGAATTGAAATTATGAATTGAAGTGAAATAAAAATAATATAATCAGAACTTAAGAAACAGATGAACTAAGGGATAATCCAACAAAATGGATGTAATGTTACCCTGGCAAGGAAACATTTATCATTGTTTCTTTTTGACCACATTAATGTGGTTTCAGAAGTTTGATTGCTATAGTTTCTGCCAATTTCAGAAGATTAGATTCTGATGGCTTATTGACCACATTAATAGACTTCAATATATCAACCTGATGTCCTCCAAATAAAGAGAGGTTGAGAGATAGCACTGCTATACATCTTTAGTCTACATGACCTCAGACTTTTTAGAATCTTTGGAAGACCCTTCTTTCTGTTCCACTAGTGTAACTGCCCTGGTGAATGCATGTGAGTTTGTAAACATAGTTGACAGTAACATAAAAAGAATACTTGTCAAACTTTGGCTGTTTTACAGAAAATTCTGTTTAGCATAAGAAAATCAATTTAGTTACATGATATGTGCTTGTTGATCCATTTTTTAGTTTTATATTGATTGTCTCTGTGACACCGTCACCTTTGAAATCAATTAAATAATCTAGTTTCTCTGGGACTTCTATCTACTAATTTTTTGTATTTCTCAGTATATTTCAGCTGGTTTGTGTTATTTTTAAACACGTTTTGTACGTTATTTAGGGTTATGGCAGTACATGTTCTTTTAGTTCTGTAAAATAGTGTTTCTACCAGTGCATTTTTGTAACTGAGAGTAATAAAGCTTTTAAAATTGTGATAAGTTCCGCTCCATGTATCTCTTCCATAAACTAAACATTGGATTGTGCTACTCTTCCATTGCTTTATTGCGACATTAAAGAAATCGAACTTCTTTTCATCTACATGTTCCATGGCAAACTGAATATTTTTATAAGCTTCATTGAAAAATTTCAGAAGATTTGCTGCATGTTGTTGATAGTAACATGACGATTAAAGCGTTGTCAGTAAACCTTGAACAATACGCCATTTCATGGATCACTTCATTAGGCTCAGTTCTTTCAAGATAAGTCTTAAAAATATTTCTTAAGACGGGACCTAAAGGAGAACATCCCACCAGTTTGATGGTATACGATAATACTGAACTAAACTGACCATTTTTTTGAGCTTACAACTGAATTCTGATACTAGTGGGTGTAGGATGTCGGACTGTTGACAAATTATGATCATAGTTTCAAGAAGTCAAATTTTAGTGAACAATAATGATGATTATTTATCGTCTTAAAAGTTGAAATAGAAATAGAGGGTATGATGCAATTACATTCAGCTAACAAGTCTCAAATAGAATGAGACGAAAGTCCTAGATTCTATTGCTACTCACCGTTCATTATTACATAAATATGAACGCGTCTACTCAAAAAAACTTTTAAGTCGTTAATTGTATTCTTATCAGTGATTAATTTTTTCTGTAAATGAGGATTTCTACGTTAAACACTGAAGTTGCTTAATCTAGTATCAAGATGTATATAAAAACAATTGGGTTACTAGTCATTAACAGATTCCAGAAAGTAGACAGCAGAAATGTGTTTTAGCACAATAATATTTCGATTGATTTGAAAGTGATGATGGCGATTATTACTGCTATCATTTGTACTATAAAAATAAGTGGGCTGACTGTTATACAATGGTTGCATTTGTTTTCATGTGGCTTTGAAAACAATCATCATATATTGACATAATCATCTTCAAATTAGAACTTAATCAAATGACTAGTTTAACACAAAAAATTAAATGTACTATCTTTAAAAAAATGCTTGAATTGTTGTCAATGACTGTCGCAACATGAAACAAGCACTGTATGATAATGAATCTATCTTCATAGCTGTTCATTTATATTTTGGGGCAGAGTTTTGGACGTTTGTGATTTTACACTTTTGAAATCATCAATCAGTCATTGTTAGACCACCATTAGAAACCTGGAAGCACTGGACGGCCGTTTCGTCCTGGTATCGGACTCATCAGCAGTGCGCATCCACTACTCCTTCACCTCGCAGGGTTCGAACCCGGGACCTTCGGTATTGTGCGCGAACGCCTAACCATCGGACCACCGAGCCAGCATCCAACGGTGTTAATGTCTAACTCTGATTGATCTAGGGATTTTGCGCGACCTCACCCATTTGTCTTTGGTAGTTACTGCCTACACCCAACAGGGTTGAACTCCATTGGTCACGTCTTCTCAACTAGAACTCCGAGAATTCCCTCACGAAGCTAGTCACTAGTGAGCACTGTTACGATATTTTGGGGCAGAGGTTTGTGTTGCTTCCAGGTTTCTAATGGTGGTCTAACAATGATTGATTGATTTCAAATGTTCATTTATAGTTGATAGAAACCATGAACATTCACTTCAAATTTAAATTGTGAACGATCCATGCTTCTTGAAAGGCATAAGATGAAAATAATAAAAACCAACAGTTTTGAAAGCGTTTTCGCCAATTAAATTAAACTGTTGATTAAACTCATATGAAACGTTTGTGCTACCTTAAAGATTGAACGAAAAGTTCAATCCAC
This sequence comes from Schistosoma turkestanicum, assembly GCA_944470395.2. Taxonomy (NCBI): domain Eukaryota; kingdom Metazoa; phylum Platyhelminthes; class Trematoda; order Strigeidida; family Schistosomatidae; genus Schistosoma; species Schistosoma turkestanicum. The sequence goes on along the minus strand of OX103972.1, from coordinate 19,358,945 downwards.
TAAAAGACTAGACATGTGCAGTGAGATAAAGTCATTTTGTGTTGGCCATACTTGTACAAAGCATAATTATCTTATTCATTCATCTACCTAACTATAAAGAAAGATACATAAACTAAAAAATGATCATTTACAAACTGAAGTATTTGACTGATTATCATTTCGTATATTTTTATTGCTTATAACAATAAAAATCCATAATAAATGCCTAGATTCATTCGCATTTCTAGTTCCCTTTTCATATGCTTAACCAATAAAAACCTTATATTATTGTATGTAATAATTGATAGTTGTGATTAATAATGCAAGTCATATATTACTTGTGCATTCAAAATAGAGAAAATACCTGTCTGACTTTTAATTACGATATAAGCTTTTTCGCCTAATCAAGATCCATTAGCAAACTATATGAAGTATAAAGGAATGAATACTTCTTTATTCAACAATAAAATTGTGAATATTCACGAAGTATGAGTTATAATGCTTAGAAAGAATTATCAGGTAAGTATGTCCAAAGGGAAAGATGTTTTTGATCACTTTTTCTCCAAATGACTTTATCAATCAAGATTTTGTGAAACTTTTTTTAAAATCGAAATTTAGCCAAGAATAAGAACATACTAACCACTGAGGCTTTGATTCTTTCATTATTTTACATTACGATAGATATTAAACCGTGAATAACAGTACAAGAGTATATCGTGTCGTTAATTTTTATGGTTGACATATTGAAAAAGCTTTATTGCAACAGATGTCATATTTTTAAATCACTGTCATAAATGACTAATCGGAAAGACAAAATTTAATGAATCCATTAGAAAAATGTAGAAACTTTCAGATACACTTACCTTAAAATACGATAAGAATTTTTTTCGGAAGTTTACGCTTAAAAAACCGTACTTATGCTATGATAGATGACTGCTTTATTAACTAACATGTTTATTCCTTAGATTGATAACTGTTGTAAATCAATAACTAGTATTGAATACTCCATAAATCTAAAATGTTCACACACAATGTTTTCGAAATTATTTGGTTAGCTATTAGTTATCTACACCTGAACTTTACTATTTGAATTACATTAAGAACTACATTAGAATAAATATTTTAAATAATTACCAATCAGCAATTAAAAAATTCCCAATGAAAAATAGTTGAAGACATAAAATATTGCCACGAATGACTGCATCATCAGGCCCTACAGTTATACGTCTATAATCACTGTGATTCAATGACAAAAATAACAAAAGTCAATAAATTAAACAATCATATGTAGTCAAATAAAATAGTGAACTTTTGCGCCCATTACTAATCAAGTGTTCTGATGTTTCATGCGTATAACTGAATAAAGTAAAACTAGTGTTCAAAAATCTTATCAACACGATTTAATTGTTTCATAAGTAATAGTTATCAATACATGTATGAAGTATATTAAATATGTTATTGTTAATTTGAATTGTTTAATGATAGACAGATTAGGAAACTTACCGCCAATTTTTAGTATTCAGTATTCTACCCAACGTTTTTTCGGCCCTAAAATAAAATTTAAAACGAAAAAATTAATCTTTAATATATCGCTTTATTTAATCATATATGTTGTATTTTATTTTACATTTTACAATTTTCCGGCGAATAACATTATTGAACATTGTGAACATGAGTTTTATCATAAACTAACTTCAATTTTCATGCTTTTATTTCATCATTATGATTCATTTTTTTCATTTTTTTATATCATTTTTATTTATGCGTTATTCTAGTTCGATATTCCTTAGGGGTTAAACCATTTATTCAGAAAAAATGGGATTCAACCTCAATCTTTCAGTTGTTTACACGTTAAAGTTAGCCAATTTTCGTAAATATACATCTACTTACATAGAGTGATTATTGTCAGAAAAAGAATCCTCCAAAAAGTTATTTTCAGAATATCTCTTGAACTGATGTTGAAAAATGTTAGTATTGAACATTATTCAGTGGACTACTTCATAACTTGTTGCACATACTTTCATTAGTGAAGCCCAACAATAAATAGCGCTCATGAACTTCATGGAATTACAAACTGCTTTCAACTATTTTATGTATTAGGATGCTTTTTTCATTTGTAGGAGTATAAGCATGTTAAGAGCATGTTATAGAGTTGTTAAAAAAACTACAAATAATAATCTTAGGTACTAAACTTTGTTTTCATTGTTTCGCTAATCACAAAGAAGCATGAACTTACATTTTACCATAACCTGGCTTAAATATTTATTCCCTTCCCACTTCAATTTCAATCAAAGCGAGGTATTTTCCTTAACGAGGATAACCTATGTAGAAAACATCGCTTGTAGTAGCGCGACAATTGTTGACCAACACGAGAAATTACTAATGCTGTTGTGAAGAACTCAGATCATAACTAAATTTCATTCTAATGTCAATCAACTACAGCTGGGATAAGAATGTTAGTTATTTCATTCACATATCAAGAGAAGTTTTATTTCACTTGTGCTTATTAGCCTTTCCAACAGAACACTAATATTTAAAATTAGCAGTCTCATTTATGTTAGCTAAAAATATTGAATTTCGACACTGAGCAATTATCGTTAACAAAAAGTAATAGTTACTGACGAATTTTGGCTTACTGTTATTAAGCACAATTTTCATTGAAAAGATAAAATGTTTAAGGACAAAGAATCACCATACATCCTCTGTCACTTCACTTACTCTCCATTTGAATAAGCTTCACCAGTTTCAAAAACATTTATTCCATTATTGTAAGCCACTGTAACAATCTTCTCAGCAATCTAAAGTTTAGCGAAAAAAAAATGAAAACACTCATGTTTATTCGTTTATACCATAGTCGAATCCCTTCTTTACGTCTCATAACAAGTAAGTCTCTCAGAGTTAAATTATAATTAGCTACACAATATACAACAACAAATGTCAGTATTTCAACAAATCTGTATAACAGATATTCACTAAAGATTTCTGAAATAGCTCTGGACATTCAATGCTTTTGTTAAATTTTTGTATCGATTGGTTATCTCAAAGACGTCTATTCAGTAAATTCCGGCAAATGGTTTACTCGAATATTTAGATCATTACACCCGAATAGGGCATATTTTACAAGAGCTTTGAGAATTCGTAATCTAATCTGTTCTTAATCGTAACACACTGATCGTATTTGCGTTTTGGTATTCAACATTTTATTTGCTTTTACTTCAATAATTTGATTTATGATTTACATTCATGATACTCTTTTAAAAATTATAATTTAAAACTTTGTAGTTCCACAGACAAATGGTTTTGTATTCTTTTATTCAAAACACAATCCTACATCGAACTAACTTCTTCAATTAGGCATTATTTTTTAAGGTGAAATATGCATTATAATGGATCGATAAAATAATCAATACGGTAGAAAATGATTTAATGCAGTTAAAAAATCTGTGACTACTTACTATATTATCATCAAATATATCGTTCCGTTTAAAAAGTAATTATAAGCTCCTAATAAACTAAGTGAGTGAATGGAAATTATACATCGTTGCTTAGATTAAATTAACAAGTTAAACAGACAGTATTATTCATGAAATCTTTTAACATTCACTTACTTATTTAATCTAACAACGAAAAAAAGAGTAATTTTTTAAAGTTTTAGTTTAATAATCTTCAGTCTCTTCCAACTAATCTCCAACTGATAGTTATATACTCTGACAAAACACTGAAGAAAAGTTCTTTATTGGAATTATTCTGCTTTATTTCTGAATAACGCATTATGATTTCAGAATAACACGACTGTATCTATCGTCAATCCTGTGCAGACGTGTAAGTCATCAATGTAAAATCGTCAAAAATTAGGTTAATTAAAACCCTATGGTTTTTAATTCACAGTCGATTATGAACGCTCTTAGAAGTATACTTTTTCATGTTGTAGTGATACGTGAAAGAGAAGGGGTATACTTTCATCTCAGTTCTTGTAATTGAACTCAAAAGTGCAGACATCATTTTGGGGAAGAAAGAGTCACAGGCTGAGCAGATTAGATATATCAGTTTGAGGTTAAATGCCAAGTGAGAGATGATGATGACTGCAAACTACTATTCAGGATATTACCTACTTTTCCAATAGAGATAGAAGTGCTCTATTGTTGGAAAATCTAACCTAACTTTCTGTAGAACATATATCCATAATAACAGATTCTGTATATATTTTGATTCGGTCTGCTAGTAAAAGATTCTTATTAATCCCTGGTTTCCCCACCTAAGTAGCTAGTTGAACACCTCTATGAGATGCACTTATGTCATTTTCAGACTTCCAACGCAACAAAAAACGAAAGCATGGATGTGAGTTCTCGAATTCACAAATAAACTTCCTTTAAAAATTTAAGAAATTATTGTTTTCCAAAAATTCTCATTACGATAAAGTATAACTAAAACTAGATTATTTGCACCGATCAATGAACAAGACGTAAAGCTATTCCCAGGATATCACAGTCAACATCAACTTATCAAATAAATGGTTCAAACACTTACCTCATCCGGTATCTGATTACCGAAAGTAACATCTGTACCTGGAATTCCAAAGAGTATAAAATTAAGTGGATGTAAGTATAAGAAAATACTATAAGTTTAATTATTATAAACTAATAATTTAAAACAGTTATTCCATTTTTATTTTGATTGAAATCATGAATCAGAGATTGTTAAAGCGCCACTAGAAACCTGAACGCAATAGACGGCCGTTTTGTATTAGTATGAGACTCATCATCAGTGCGCGGTTATGCACGAACTGTTAAACTCTAGACCACTGTGGTAGCATCCAATGGCTTTAATGTTGATTAGTTCAGTATCAGGACATAACGGTTGCCCAGTGCTTCTAGGTTTCTAATGGTGGTCTGGTAGTGGTAGATTCATTATTTCAATGAAACTCAACAGTCTCCACAGCATGATACCGATGTTAAACTTTATTCTTTACAATAATTAGGTAGAAAAAATGCTGTTCAGCTGCGAAAATTTTCAAAGGAACCAAGCAACTAGCAAATATTTTATGTTAGTTCTTAAAAACCATTAATTAGATCAGAGTGACAATGTCAGAACACTTACATTATGTTAAATTAATTCATCTTGTTTGAGTGAAAGAATTTTGACTGACACTATGAAATGAATGTCTTGTTTTACAAAAACTATGATTTACTCGATTCAACTTGTATTATATACGGTGAAAGATTTCTTTTGAAATGTGTCTTCATTAAAACAGGTTTTTTTAAAGTCGTTTTGATAAAAAAGAAAACGAACTAATGAGAAAAAAACACAAATTCCCAACTGTTGTTTTTCTTTCACTATCTTTAACTATTAATTTTTCTCGGTAAAAGTTAATTGAAAAGACGATTTCGGATTTGAACAACACTATCATGGTTTCATCTCGTAAAAAGAAGCATGCAATATAACTTGCGCTACTGCATCCGATAATTGACTTTGTTCTGCTAGTTTTAACTGATTTTTTACTAGTCTAAAGATAAAAACTATTATTATCAGATATCACTATACAGTTAAGGCAGCTTAAAAACTAAATACTATTAAAAGCAGATCAAAAAAAGCCTAATTACCTGGTTAAAGTACGACACAATGAAACATAAAGATATGAAAATTACAAATACTGATATCCTGTAACCAAACCTATTTATTTTGGCACAAGTGAACTGCGAAATAAGTTATTGAATGTCTTTTTTTCTAAATCATGTTGATACTTCGTTTCATATCTATTATGTTATATGAAATCAGTCTTTTACCACTTCCAGCCTAAGCCCACAAACTCACCTTGTTGATGAAGCTAATTTTCTGTGTGTTGTTTATAAAATATTAATAGTCATACAGAATGATAAATTCGGGTAAGCAGCTATTACAAATCGTCCCAAAAGAATAAAACCATTTCATATATAATGAAAAGGTTAAAAAATTGGTGTCTCAGATCTCGACCTTCAGGCTGAAAGTTTGTTGAGGCATGCAATTGAATGGTTTGGGTATGGAATCACAGATGCAAAATGACATCGAATCTCAAACTTAAATAAAAATGCTTCTGAAGGTAATCGCATTTTCATCTGTTTTATATTTCATTACTCTGTCTGATAAGAATTAACGGTGACACTTGGAATATTTAGTGCTTATTTTTCTGTTTTACGTGCATCTCAATATGTACGCTGTCTAGATTAGTCGTGATCCTTTTAGATTATTTATTTTATTGTCAGTTTGTGGGTTATAAAGCATTTTTTATATCTTATCCAGTTCCTAATGAATTATCTCCTCTAGAGTTTTGATCAATACTTAACTGTTTCGGGTCTCTAACAAACACCAACACTCTACGAAATGCTTATTTTGTTCAAATAACCAATATCAGACAAAATTAAAAACAAATCATAAGTTTTGTTCGGTTATTTATTGGAAATTTATGAGATATGTGTCAGATATATATTCTATCAATTGACAAGCAATTTACTAATCACATTTTCGTGTTTGATACATTTATGACATTTATGGTGAACTACAACACTTTGAAAAAGTAACATATTACTGAATATTATTCTTGAAAATTATATTTCCCACTTACATACAAGAACATTTATCAAAACCATTATCTAATGCAACCTACTAAAAGATCACAAATAGATTGTGTTCAAAATAACTTATTTTCTCTGTTTGTAACCTTATATCTTCTATAGATTTTAATAGTAAAAGACTGGAGTGGAAATTTGTCACACATTTCACTTGAAAATAATTCTCTACTTCTATAAAACAAAAAGAAATCCATGCTGAATTTTCCCTTAACTTCCTCTGATTACAGATGGAAACATATGGTACATTTATGTAAAAATGTGATTTGGAAAAAAATTTATCTGTAAGTTAAACAGAATTGGTCTACGAAAGAAATCGTGAACAGAAATAAAAAGAACCAATTTAAGAAAGTTAATTAAATTAAGTCTAGAAAATAAATTCTTTGCAAATAAAAACAGCAATTCATAAACTTGATTTCAATTCAGCATATTACAAAATCAACAACCAAAGAATAATCAATCACATTTTGGGAATAAACATTTTAAATAGGCAACACCACAAACGCAGATGTTTTTCAGCATCACTTGATCTAACTCCAGTCGGAAGCTATTGAATATTACTCAAGGACTTATTCAGAATTTTCCAAAGCTTATTAAAATCACCGTCTTGAAGTCAGTGAAGATCATAAATGTATACTGTTTAATCAACATTCAATTTAAACTTAGAATTAGCAACAATGACAAAGGAACTATTATGAAGCTACAAAAGTGGTTGCAGTGTTTGAAAACAAGGTTAACTTTGATCACAGTCTAGAACCGTTAGAATACTTCAACAATAACTTTACAATTTCAAAAACAAACACTGGAGTAGGAAACAAAGTTGATTTCATCAACAAAGGAGCAGGAGAATAAAATGTGAAAACTACAAATAAAAATTGATAACTAAGATTTGTAAAAAGACAGCAAAACATCTAAAAATCAAACTGATATTACAGTCTACAATCGATTGAATTAGGATTCTCTGTTGCATAATGTGATAAATGCTGAATAACAATAAGATCATATATGATCTGTTATAACTGCAGATGTATGAACGTCAGATACATTGTTCATATAAATGCAACTGTATGCCTTAGTATCATCAAGATTACCGAGTCAGTTTGATTAAACCTTTGTAAAGCTTATTGTAATCAAATTTTGCCAAGTGATATCTTTTCGCCAGAGCAAATTTGTTGATCAGATTTCATTTCGAAGTTTATATTGTGGCTTCATATCACCTTATCAGTGTGATAGATTATACTATAATTTATCATTCAAAATTAAACTTTTTATTACATCAACGAATTTAATTAATTCTGTGCATTATATCCATATTCATATAAAATTTGTCTGATGTATTAATTTGACAAACTAATTTATTACTTACTGAGAGCAATGTTATCATCTGATGAAGTCAACAAAATCAACATTCAAACAGTTGAGTTGCCAGCAGAGTTGAAACGAATACTATAATTCATGAAAAACTAACCGACTAACTATCTAATTACAACCATAGTAGTATTACGTTCTGCATAATTTTTAAGGGTATTCCAAACAGAAATGATGAGTATATATTGAGGAAGAGGTTTAAATTCTAACTAAATGACAATCTTGTGTTTGTACGCCTTCTACAGTCCTCCAACTGCCATCTGTTCATGGCAAATGCTGACAACATCATACTGTACTACACCTTATTTAAATTTGACAACTATGTTAAAATGTGTACTTTAAAACCAACAGTTAGATTATGATTATATGCTGCTTAATATACACTTTTCTCTTCATGTACACTGATGTTATTTAGTTTTCTAGTTAACAACATAGGAGGCCCAAAATAAATTGGAGTCGCCATTATCAATTATAGATATTCAAATATATATTCAAAGGCAAGCAAATAAATATATCTATTTTCGAACTTTCACCCATTGAATTGTATCACTAACCCATAAAAGCTCGACAGCCACTGAAAGCTAACAAGCAATATTTAATCCGTCTTATTTGGGCAGGGCTAGTTTGTGACTCCACAGTCTATGTTAGAAATAATGAAACAACTGTTTATTACTTCTTGAATTCAATGACTCTCCCTCTAATTTAGGTTCGTTTGTGATCTCAATAGCAATTGTTGATCTCCTATAGGCAAAATGATTATCTAAGTTATTTTAACTACGAAATGTATCTTGTATCTACTTTATTTATTAAATAAGCTAACAAGGTGTAGTAGTACAGCGATTTATTACTGAATAAAAATGCTGCGAACTACTGAAAGTTATAACCTTTTTACTAATAAAACACAAAACTAACATTAGATACAGTTATCATCATTAACTTACTTCCAAATAAACGTACACTTACCTAAACTAAGTACAGATACTCGAAGTCCAGTGCTGCCAAGATTTCTATGAAAATAAAATAAATATACAGATATATAGTTCCAAAATGGGTTATTATGAGAAAATCACAAAAAAAAGAAGAAATTCTGTTCATGATCAGCTCTCTGGATGAATTAAAATCATGTTAACAAGAAAACTCTGATTTCAATGGACATCAAAGAGTTATGTATGAATCCCAACTGAAATGTAATTTCTTAAATATGATTAAGTAATCTATTTGAGCATGCAGTGTTCAGTTAGATACCGTACTCGAAAATCTTTTAAAAATCAATTTCACATTGCGTACTAATAAAAATGCTGTAAGTAATATGTGAAAATTTAATGTTTTATACACTAGAAAAACTAAGGATTAAAGAGTAATAAAAAAATTTTTAAAATCAATTAGTATGTACTTCAATTTAATTATCAACTTTATGTTAGGTTCATGAATTTTACGTTTAAGTTTAATTCAGTGGAAACAAAAACATTAGATTTAAAAAGTAACATGAATCTTCTGTAAGAAACTAAAATCTTAAAGCTCTATTTTGATATAACGGAGGAACTAATCAACTTACCAGCTAACTGCTAGATCTCACTCATAAAACGTAACCTGAAAAGTTTGATTGTGTAAGTTTTAGAACATTCGTTCGATTTAATGATAATTTTCGTTAAATACCGACAATGACTTGAGAATTATTAGAAAAACAAATGATCAGGATAACTGTGTTGTCCCGTTCAAGAATCCCCAATGATTTGCTAGTAGATATCATTGCATAACGATTATTTAAACAAATAGAACCAACCTTTGCAAAAAATTATTCAGTTCTTGTAAGTTCTTGTAAGATATCTTTACTATCGAGCTGTAATCGCGTCAAATATGAGCTTTTGAAAGATAATCATTGAGCTAGTTTGATAAGTCACCCATAATATTTTTAGAATTTTGAAATAATTATTTTAAAAACCGTCGTTGTTAAAATAACCATAATTTCCCCATAGTGTATATCAATAATTTTATAATTAAAGTTACGTCTTCAGAGAATAGTGATTTTATCGTAAACAATCTACGAAAAAAGTAATTTATTTTTATTAAAAATCACACCAACTATTGACAATGATAAAAACAAATTATTTTCATTGGTTTAAATTATTGTTATATATAAAAATAGAAGAATGAAATTAAAGGAGAACTAATCGTTTAAATAACTAAACACGATTAGACTAAATAACCATTGACTTCCTACGCATAAAAATTTAATTCGATCGAAAAATATTTCCCTGTATCCTCCGTTGTACAAATGTAGACAATAATATATTTATTTACAGAAAATAAAATCAAATGATTAAGATCAATTGAAAATAATGTTTCAGTATTTACTTTAGGAATGAAATAATAACTAAAAATTGCTATAATCCATTATTTACCAATTGCTAATCTAACAAAACATAAATAGCATAAACAGAATGTGTACTTTTCTTCTGGTAAATTTTCAGTGGGTTATGAAAATGGAGAAATGATTACATTGGATAACTACGACTGATAGAAGTAAATCATTTACCAGTTTACAATGTTCATCTAGGAGTGTTGGAGACTTAATATGACTAGTCAATTTCATACTCCTAAACATCGAAAACAGTAATTATCTAGATTAAAACCTCAGAACTCTGTTTTGAATAGAAACATCTTTAGATCGTTTTTATGGACACCCTCAGAGATCTAATGCATTATTATTCGTTCTAATTATATAACGACTTTTTTTCTTTACTACTTATCAAACATTAAAATATGTAATTCAGTTATTATCATTCAGTCTTTATATGTTTGATGAATCAAGTAAAATGTGAATCGACTACTTGATATGATGACTAGTTATCATGTTATTTCTCCTACTCTAAGTTCTTTACACTTATACCAGCAATTAATTTTGCAATCTTATTTAAATTAAAAGTTCAATAAAATACGCACTATATACTAAGTACTCAGATCAACATGTACTTAGATGTTTGTCATTTCTGCTACGAAATTTTTCGTATTTATCTGCAATAATTTTACAGGAGATTCCTATTTTATGCTAACAAGTGCACTGGTACGGCCGAGAGTGTGGGGAGTCTACTGTTCCTACCGAAACGCTCTTACATGGCCACGGACGTAAAACCAGGAATGTCCTACTCACTACATTCTCATGTCACGTAGGAGAGTTTAAAACCTTGATTCTAAACCAATGGTACACATGGCTTCCAGAATCCTGAAGGAACCAATAGCATATGGACTTACTGTTGTTTACCTGCTACCACGGGATCGCACCTCCTGATATTGATCCACTGCCTTAGATCTGTAAGTAAAGTGCTCGAGAAATAGTCTGCCAAGATAATAGCTTGCTTCATTTTGGCCACACGGGCAGTTTCCTAGTTCACATAAAAATTCAATAATTTCTAAAGCGCATAAATATTTAGGTGCTCCTTTGTGCCAGTGTTTATATATTTAAATAAAATAAAGACTAGTTCATTCATTCTTTATTTCCAAACAAATTAAAATGTATATAGAATGAGTTCGAAATGACGTTACCTTTTTTTATCAGGCCTAATAAACCCAAGTTTTATTGTTTCTTTATGGAAGCACAAAAAGCTCATTAGCCCTTGATAACTCCTCATCAAGATGTAATTTCAGAAATTACATTATTCATTGTTATCTGTTTAATGTATTTTTTGTCAGTATTGTTTCTGGTTAAATTAATTAGTGAATAAAAAATGAAACATCCATTCAATGGGTTCGGGCTTTAAGTTTCGTGAAAACTTCAACTTAACATAATGATACACTAACTGAATAGTCGTGTTCCTCTATTTAGAGTTATAAATATCAAGTTCCTTTGGTTAGCTGATAGAAAATTCATTATCTAAACCAAACAGATTTTTAACTCTGGTTTTCAATACTGATTTAGTTCAAGTCAGTCTGCAACGTGAAATTTCATCAGTAAAATTATATTTACAGAATTATTCACTATATCCTCATTTGATTGTTTTAAATCTCGCAATCGCTTTTATTGATTGCATTATCTTTTAACTGCAAAGCTAGGTTTTATCTAACTGGGCTCAGTAATTTTCTTCTGACATCAACAAAACTTTTACTAAGGTTTCCTAATGTTATTTCCAAACAGCTTGAGGAATAAAAAAATGCTTCTGGACTTTCTTTCAATGTGTAAAAGTACACTGAAACACTTTGTTAAACTAGACACATATTAAATGGAATGAATTTCAATAAATTAAACTTTATTCATGTGTTCAAAAATTGAATCTTAAAATAATTTAAAAAACACAACTTTCATTAAACCGTCCAAAATTTTCAACCAGTTAGCATTTTCATCAAAAAACATTCAATGATTAACATGCCTCTTGTATCAGCACTTGGAGTTTTTTTTCAACTATCACATGATATAATACTTGTCTTTATTGGTATTTGTTCTCGGCTTTTTTTTAAGTGTTAACTTTTCTTACATGTTATATATTCCTACTGTCTAGACTTTTCATTCTTAAACCCAATGGATAATAGCCATCAGAAAAATGATCAGTTGTAAAATTTATTTGCAGATTCATTAAATATATTCAGATTTTTTGAATTAAAAGTGATATGGGAATGGTTGTAGTTGAACAAAAGAGATGTATTGTTTTTTTCAGATATAGTCATTATCTTTGGAAATGAAAGAAACATAGTCCGATAATTTAAAATGTCTTGTTGATTGTAAACTTTTATTATCACCATTTGGAAAGATCTTTTGTTTTAAATTCATTTTCAAGTCATTGAAGTAAAACCATACATTTAAGTAAATATTATTGCCAATATCGTTTGGTTTAGATCATTTTAAAACTGTACAAATCAAGCGATTCGGATACAGAAATAGAAAAATGATATATTCATGTTACATTTATCTTTGAGTACTGAAGAATATCTGATAAATTTAATAAATGGTCATTAACCCAAATATTTATACAGCGCTCCCGAACAATTATTTTTTAGGCCACTGGGCGAGCATCTGATAATATCTATGTCTAACTTCAATCAATTCATGAAATTTCGAGGCTATTGGGATTTAACCTTGACGAATGGGGAACTTTCACCTGGAGCGATAGATGAACATTGCATGTTATCGTGAATCTATTGAGGTTAGACATCATGACTGTTGGATTGAGGCTCACTGGTCTAAAGGTCATTCGCTTGCATGCGAGACCGAATGTCCTCGGTTCGTTTCCAGTGCGCAGAATTATGGATATGCATGACCGTAGAGTATCATTCAAGGACGAAACTGGTGCTTTCTGTGCTTACAGATTTTATATCATGATCTCACTTAGATCGATTATTGGTTTAAATTGTGGAAAAAGACTCTCTGTTAATAATTATCTCTTACGTCCTGTTAACTTGTCTAACTTGTTTATAGTGTAGAATCCTGTAATCCACTTCATTCGGTCAACAGACATGTGCACTACAGTATCAAAACTGAAAATCCCAATCACCTAATGTTTATGCGGGAAGCCAATGGATATAATTAGCTGAACTTATTATATAGTCAGGATTGTAATGCTGAAATTACTGAAAACTTTAATACCTCATAAATTTATTAAAAACAAACGAAAATGTCTTATTCTACTGTATTTACTTCAATTTTCTGAGATAATTTCTTCTGAATATTGAGTCACTCGACCCAGTAAACGTTGATGATAAATAGCACAGATTTTTCTCTACCCTAGAACATTTCTACAAAGATTTCTTCATTATTTCCCACTATTTTCATTAACCATAAATCTAGAAACCTTCCGTTTAACTAAGAAGAAAAACTAATAGGTTTGTATGGTAATGAGGAATTCAATAGAAAATTACCTATTTGCTATAATTATTACAGACAGACGAAGAAAACTATCTTCATTTTATCGTGATCATACGTCAGATTTTCGAATAAAAACTTAGGTTACACTAACAGTTGGAGGGTGCACGATATTCAATACAAAGAATATGTTCTTTGATTGACATACAAGTGCAAAAACCATATCCTATGAAAGTGAACAGTCGATAACTGGAAGTATGTATTCCTATTATACATCTTGAACTATTCCATGCAAACTTATGAATTACTGGTCTACAATTTAAGTCGTTTCTTATACACCGAAAATAACCATTCATCGATTATATGTTATTCGATTTCCTTCTATTGTTAAAATATGTTTTCCATCTTATTTCAAGTAGATTGTTGACAGTTTTCTATTGTACACTTTCAATATCGCATAAAGGATTTATTTCTTAGGTATTTTCTCACCAATATAATATTCTTGCTTCAGTAAATAATTCATGTGTATTATTTTGAATGAATAACATACGATGTTTTTTTCTAACGTTACTAAAATGTACACGTAATTCTAATCTAGTGAGATGAAATCATTGCTTGATAATAACAGTAACATGATTTGATAAAGAAATGTTTTGGTGTACATTAAGTATTGTTCAAAGCGTTAGCAATAAATTGTAGTCTTAAGTAAAACAAAAAATTTCAACATATGTTCATCATTACTCTCTGCTTTTATCAAGGTCAGTATTTTTGAATGTATTTCACATGATATTATAGATATTATCAGTGAATATTGACAATTAGTAAATATTACTGAAAACAATGACTAACTGGATGATGTATTTTTTTTTAAACTGATAAGATTATTATTAATTATGACAGAAGTGTGAATTATTAATTGATAATATTTTGAAATCTTTTAACGAATCGCCTAGTAAATCAGCGCAACTAGAATTTGAAAGTATTACTGGGAGCAATAGTATGCCGATTAAGAGAGTAGTTGATAATGCTAATCAGAATGAGAAAAGAAAGCTTCATAATTAAATCATCCACTTCGCAGGATGTAACATCATCAAAATGATAAAAAAAAGTATCTCATACCATTATTATCTCCCTGATGAACTGTCTAACTGAATTGTCGAATGATGTAAAACGTATAAATTTTTCTCTCTGTATGGTATGCTAGAAACTGGTTTGTAGTAAGTTTAGGATTTAAATATTTAGTTTTCAGCATGTCTAACCTAAAAATAAATCAGTGATTACATCATTAATTCTTGGTTGGCAGTGAAGCTTTGACAGATTAAACAGATCTCTGAAGAAAATCAACTACTTTCAACTAACGGATAGCAACTAGTATAAAACTGCAGTATCTCATTCTGCCGATTACTTACAACTCCTTAACATTCACTTTTATTGCCTTACAGATACGTTATGAATGGTTTGCTCGCATCAATTACCTAAACATTTTTAAGAGGATTTAGAATAGAATAAATTTGTTACATCTCTAATGTATGCGATTACACAATGTACTTTAAACAGTTTCAGTTGTTCTAGATTTACCTTCTTTCTAATTTGTACTTGTTATTACCTGAAAAAATTCTTCCCTCCTCTGATACTTGTTGTGCTAGTTATACTGGCAGACTACATGGAGCAGCTTTTGTGTTTTTTAATGTTTTATCTTTTAGTTAATTTGAAACTATCAAAGTTAAGTAGTATTTTATTAAAGTGTTAACTTTATAACAATAAACAAGTGAAGATAAGACTACATCTTTCTTTTTGACTTCGTTTTCATTATTTTTGATGCTAATAATTGCATTGCCCATTGTTCTTAATACTGTATAATCATTTTGTGTATAGGTTGTATTGTAATACATGTGTTACAATGTTGATTGTTCACAGAACAATGAACTTAGACTTTTATCTAGTTTGGCTTGATAACGACCTACAACATTAGAATGAAATACACATGAATTTTTATATCGTTTTGCCAATGAACAGTATTATTTTAATAAATACTAGGGAGAGAAATATAATTGTTTCGACAAATTGTTTCAGAAAAATCAATTATACATTTAAACGTACATCTTAAAACCAATAACCGACAATTTCATTTTATCATTTAAAAGTAATTATATTATCAAACATTCGATTAAAGGTTCAATGCAAGGTTAAATGATTGCAACTGATAAATAACAATATTTTAGTGCAAATAAATATTTCTTGCATAAATTTTACCAGATAAGCTAATTTACCAATCAAATGCTTTAAATTAAACATTTAACCCCATTGACCTTTCATGAATAAGGATCTAACTATGTACTAATATAATCTTAACAGATTTTGATTCAAAATCAAATGATTACTAGAACAAAAGAAGAATGTTGGGAACGAGTACAAAATAAAACAAAAGTTAGACAAAAGAAAGATAAATCAATGAATAGAAGTCGAATTTCTTTTTATAGGATCTTGAATTGTCAAAACTAATATATTGTTAGGTCCGTCACTAGTTATGCCTGAAACTATTACGGGTTCACCTTAGTCGATAAACGCGAACAAGACAATGAACCTGAGTCCAGGTAGGCTAACTTGATCAAATGACTAATCAAAAAGTTTTGATAAGCGTAGAAAGTAGATTCTACAAACACCCAGCAAGCAAAATGCACAATGCAATCAAGAACACAAGTTTCGTTTATTTATATACTATAGAAATATCCTTGGGACAGTCACAAAAATAGCACACTAAAATACACAGCAGTCAATCACAGCCAAGAATTTTCCTGGCGGGAAATGAAATCGCAAGGTCAACTGATCAGCCCATGCTGGCAAACGTGAAATCCAAAATAAGTCATTTATCAAGCGAGTTCTGGGGATCTAACATCCACAACATATATAACGGACAAATAAATATTTACTGAATTCATCAATTTTTTATTCACTGTCCCCCAATCTTCCTTTCGAGTAAACAACTCACTTAAAGTTGGTGTTTTTTTACTAAAAATCTACCAAAAAATTGAACTGTTACTAACTAGTCATTCAATTTTAAACTCTCCAAAAATAACTATGTTTAATTTATATGATGCATATAATAATTAAAAGTTAGTGATTTCTTTGTGTAATAAATAGTCCATAGTTTCACAAGTGTCATCTAATAGTTTTTCATTCTAACTAACAATCATAAATTCTTCAAATTTAAACATATTACTTATGTCTTCCTTCATATAATCAAAGTAATTTTTCTCTTGGTCATTAATTATCTATAGATTTTTTAAATAAATAAACACAACTAGAAAATAAGAATTATTCATTTTCATTATTTTAATTTTTGAAATCATTCATCAATGCTTTTTTAATTATAATGATGAATTACTTTTAGTATGATTGTATTTTATTCAAAACTCAAAACAGATTTTGAACAGCATTTTTCCAAAGTTCATTAAAAAGTAGGCACGATTCTTCTCCGTATTACTTAAGATCATAATTTAACAATAGCAATATGAAAAATATTTTGACCAAAGCGAAAACAACTTTACTTCGACTCATTTCAAGCATCTACCAGAATAAATAAACTAACTTACTGTTGGGGACGTTAGGTCCACAGAACTCGCTTGATAAATGACTTATTTTGGATTTCACGTTTGCCAGCATGGGCTGATCAGTTGACCTTGAGATTTCATTTCCCACCAGGAAAATTCTTGGCTATAATGAACTGCTGTGTATTTTAGTGTGCTATTTTCCTAACTGTCCCAAGGACGTTTCTATGATGTATAAATAAAAACGAGATTTGTGTGCTTGATTGCATTCCGCTTGCTGTTTGTAGAACCTACTTTCTACGCTTTTCAAGACTTCTGTTTTGCAGTTTGGAATTCAAGGTAGTTTACCTGTACGCTGGTTCATTGTCTCGTTCGCGTTTATCGACTAAGGTGAACCCGTAATAGTTTCAAGCATACCTAATGACGAACCTAACATTTACATATTAATTATTGGAAGGAAGTAAGCTTTTGATTTATACTGATTATTCGTTATGGTATTATAGTGACTACTTTTAAGAAATTTTTATGCGTAATACACTATGGATGGATGGATGTTAGATATCAGTTCAACTGATATCTAACGGTGTTATTGTCTGCTCTATCCATGGTCTTGCGCAACCTCAATACACTGTCTTCAGTGAGCACTGCTTCACACCCAATCAGGGTTGAATTTCACTGACCATGACTTCTCATATAACTAAGAAATATTTAATCGTACTGAAAACTGTACAAACATCAATCTTTATAAGAATAGAACAAATAAAATACTAATTAAACATTGGCTCCAATCAACATGAATGATTAGTAAACAATTTAAATTCATATCAACAGTATTGTTGCATGTAGTATTTAATACACCCAAACATAGTAAAAAAACTCACGAAACTAATCTCTACAAGAAAGAGACTAAATTATCAAACTCTAAAATCGGATTTCAAAGTGAATTTCTAAAACATTTTCAAAAACTAAATTACTAGAGGATAAAAATATTTTTTTAAATTAAGGAAAAAAGTGAAAGCAATAATTTCTCATTTCAAAATTTTTTTTCTTATCACAAATAACAGAAACTAGTTAGGTGAAATGAAATCTGACTGTAGATAAGCAAAGCTACACTTAGTTCCTTCAATAATTATAGGCTAGAGAAAGAAGCACTATGAATGAAATTTCATCAACATACTGATTGTAATGTGGTAAATTTTAAAGAAAAATTGTCTTTTCAAAATTTCAATCCTGAGAATAGTTCATAACTAGTATACAATAAATTTTAGGTGAAGATACACCGTAATGTCCTAGAAAACAGTTAAGCCTAAATAATAGGTAAAAATGTTTGAATTTTGAGCTTGTGCTTCTTATTGAACAGTTCCTTTGTTGTTGTAGTTGTTGTTTTGATTATTACTGTTATTTACGACAATAAAACACCATTATCCAAAAAACCGATTATTCATTGCAAAACAAAGGAAAAAATATCAGTAATTCACAGAAATTTCAATCGATTTCGGATTACAAACAAAGCCCAGAAATACGCAAAATAAAATAAATTGATAAACATAATTTATTGGTTTGTTCAACGTTCATACCTTCTTAATGACTTGTAAATAGTAAACAGGAGGATATTGAAGAAACGATGGTAGGATGAAACAGTTTATTGATTTAGGAAAAAGTAAATAGTTTGAAAAAAATATTGCTAATGATAAATTTCATATAAACTCACAAATTTACCACCTACATTCTTAGTATCTTCTAAGCAAATATTATTCAAAATATTACGTTTAAAAGTAAACACGAGATCACCAAAGGAATCGTTGAATATTACAGAACATTTGTAAAGTTGTTTGGCAAAGTTTAATTATTATTGAAAAGGATTTGATCTTAACAAGACCATTCATTATTGGGAACTCGGAAGCACTGGACTACAGTTTTGTATTGGTATGGGAAACTTTATAACGAAACAGCCATCCAGTGCTTGCAGGTTCCTGATAATGGTCTTGCTAAGATCAGTTGGTCGTCATTTTAACGAGTTTAATTATTCATTAAAACTAGTTCTATGAATATTTATAACTTAAGATCACAGTAGTTTGAACCATATTAGGTCATATTTTTTTCAAATCCATTCGATTGGGGATGCAGTTCAATCATCGGTCAACACCATCACAGAGATACTACTTCCTTTGCAATTTGATTTATTCCATAAATCATACCTCCGAAATCCTAAATTCCATTCAAAAGCTCGTTTAACTCACTAATCGGTTTACTAACTGTTACAAGTTTAAATAAAGTGTAGATTTCGATTTCTAGTTTAATCAAATCTTACATGTCGATAAAAACGACTTGCTTATAATAAACTTATTTATCTTTAAAAATTGCTTGAAAATTTTATGACTAGAAAATGTACCAACAAAATTTATTCCCTGTGATTAGTTGCATTAACTTTAAGGCATCAACTGTAAACTAATTAATTTCTTGTAAAATTCCAGCTAATAATTCTAGGAAAAAAAATGTAGTTCCTCAAACTTAACCATCTTCAATTTTAATGATATTCTCAATACTCTCATTGACTTTTAATTAGATTCAGAGACATTTTTTTTCCTTTTGAAAAAGACAATCAAGTCGGTGATTGTTAATTCCTTGAAAAAAATAGATCAAATTAACAGACTGTTATTAGATAACTTTTAAACTAAGTTTATATTTTAGAGGTCATTTTATGCTTTGGTATAATTTCATTTTTAAATTTCTAAACAGTATCTTCTAGCTTGACTTAGGAGTTTAAACTACCATAAATTTCACAGTTATATCACTTTAATTGAAATGTAGCACAAATCTATCAAGTATTGTACAATTTTAAGTATTTAAAACAAAAAAGTGATTACAAATGAATACAGGCAGAAAAAAAAAGACAAAGTTATTCAGGGAAATTCGATCTCATTTAAAACAATTTCATGCTGACTTTTATATATTGAAGTTAGATATGAATTTTCATTAATTGTTACCTAATGTGTTTATTTTTTTTCCGCTTAATTTTCAAATACCATACAAAGAATCACATACATGAGTGTCAGTAATTTTGTCTGATGTTTGTTTTGTTTTTTCAATGTTGAGATTTTTTCTTATTAGCATGTGAATATATAATTGTATGTATATGTATACATGAATGGAAAATGTAATAACAAAAAATCAATTACGTTAGTGAACTAAATGTATTTTCAGGTCATACATAGTGTTCTTCTTATGTCTAGTTCACTGACAGCCAAATACTGTAGTAATAATAATATAAATGATAATAATGTCAATTAATTATTGAATAATAATAATAATAATTTTCATTTAAAGTTATGGAGATTAGTGTTTTTACACAATCAAATCACAAATCAATCATGGTTAGACCATCATTAGAAACCTGAAAGCACTGCATGGCCGTTTCGTCCTGGCATGTGACTCGTCAACAGTGCGCACCCACGCCTCCTGCACCTGGGAGGGTTCGAACCCGGGACTTTCATTCTTGTGCGCATTCATTCAGAGTGAGACATTAACGCCGTTGGATGCCGGCCCAGTGGTCCGATGGTTAAGCGTACACGCGCAAGATCGAAGGTCTCGGGTTCGAATCCTGTGAGGTGCAGGAGTCGTGGATGCGCACTGCTGACGAGTCCCATACCAGGACGAAACAGCCGTCCAGTGCTTCCACGTTTCTAATGGTGTTCTAACAATGATTGATTGATGATTTCAAATGTGTAAAAACAATAATTCAAAACTTGATCAAGATAATCATTCAAATAAAACTAACTTATAATTCTGAAAAAATATGCTATTTTATTATACATTACAACTAAAGACTCACAGTGAATAAACGAAGATTCTAATTATCAGATATTACTAGAAGTTAATCCCAATGATTAAACCGGAAAATCAGTCTTCAAAACTATTAAACAAGTATAAAGTTCTTAAATAACGTCAACTGCATTCATAATAAATTCTTGCTTTATTTGTTTATAATGGTTACATTTTTGTGCAAATAAAGCAGCATTAAAACATGCTGCAGGATAAATATGCTTCCTCCTTTCTGCAGTGATAACCCTCAAATATGTTTTCTAGAAAAACTTAATTCTAAAAAAATGTCAACGACATTTTTGATAGTATCTTCATCACATAATACTCAATCATATTTGTCCTGATTTAAAACAAAGTACTCCTGGCTTTTTGATGATGACAGAGGCAAACACAATATACTGAAGCCGAAATTCCACAATTTTTCAATCTGTTCATCTATCAATGATAATATCTTATTCAATTTCATAATCACATGAAAATTCCTATCACCAACTACTTTTTGTAATCGTTAGACTCACTCGATTAGATTACAAATTATTATCATTATTTGGTTCAACTCTACTACTTGACAAGATCAATGCAACCAAAGTATATTAATCACAGTTTTTTTTTATAACTGATTGATTTAGATGACAATTTTGTATTTGTAAACAATTGACAACACTTGAATTGATTGTCATTCAGTGAAAGATTACTTTTATTAGTTCTGTAATAAGATTCTTCTAGAAATGCCGAATTAATTTGACAAAAAAATAACACTATAAACATTAATGTTTAGTAATTTTTATTTTTATTTTTATAATAAACTGTGTGAAAAATGTAATAGAAATAAAGTAAGTAAGTACTGAATTAATATTTTTAAAAAAATAAACTTTCATTGACTTTAAATGATAAAATGTGCACAGTTTTCATTGATCTACTAGACAACATACCTGTAAATCATTTTTGT
Organism: Schistosoma turkestanicum; assembly: GCA_944470395.2. Taxonomy (NCBI): domain Eukaryota; kingdom Metazoa; phylum Platyhelminthes; class Trematoda; order Strigeidida; family Schistosomatidae; genus Schistosoma; species Schistosoma turkestanicum. Next base: position 19,336,886 of record OX103972.1, on the reverse strand, counting down.
TTGATTTTTATTATCCAATGACTGCATTTATGTGTTAATTAAAATTAAATTAAATTCATGCTAAAGTGTTTACAATATTTCAACATTCTTATCATTCATTCACATTAGAGTAGGAATGTTATTGTGCTTATGATTCTTAGAACATAACTTATTTGTATTCCGTGATATTGTCTATCAACTGCAAAAATACACAAATAAGCTTAAATGTAGAAGAATGTTTGCCTCAATTATATTTATGTAAACATATATAGATAGCATTGCAATACACGAGAAAAACATAGTGCAATGATATTTGGCATCAAACTATTGGATAAAAATTCATGACTACTGTTTAATTTAGTCAATCACGTTTTAGTGTAAAATCTCCCACACATATTCTTATTTAAATGTTCAATTCGATTTATTTGATTGGTTGAAATTTCAAATTGAATTAGCCTCACACAATGATAGTGATTCGAAAATAATGACAGCATAAAATAATAAATAATGCTGAAAAAGAAAAAAAATACAACTCATACATATATATATATATATATATGCACATACTTCTTGAATTCAGTGAGATAACCAATTATTGATAACTAGAATTTAAATTACAAATTGATGGATAGACGGATTGACTGATTGATTGAATAATTGTTGGCGTTACCAATTCGATCGTCTAAGATTTGTTTACATTACAAATTCTATGTAAAGAAACATCAATTTCTTTTGATCAGCTGAAATTACTGAAATGTAAAAGTAGGTTTATATATATATATATATATATATATATATATATATACTATAAATTATCACTTTATTGACACTACGTCCAACAATAGGAAGACAAGCCCTGACTTGGAATCCTCAAGGCTAAAGGAGAAAAGGAAGACCAAAGCACACACAGCGCCGCAAATTGGAAGCAGTCATGAAAAGAATGAACAGAGTTGTATAGAAGTGGAAAGGAAGGCCCAGGACAGAGTAAATTGGAGGATGCTGGTCGGAGGTCTCTGCTCCATCAAGGGTAGCAGACTTAAGTAAGTAAGTACATTTAGCAAAACACTATCGAAAAATTTAAAGCTTCCGGGAATTGTTGCATTCTATAAAATCAGAGAAAAAGCAATCTCTAATATAAATTAGTTCATGTAAACAGTATTCTTGTTTTTTAACTAGTTGATTATAATATTGGGTCTTTTTTTAGAAACATAACATTCAACATTATATTGTGAATTCCATTTGTGCTTATCAATCCATATCTTTTTCAATGGAACGCGAAAAACTTTAAATGCAATTTTTCGTTCTAAATTATTTCATAGGAAATAAACTGTTACAGAAATAATATTTGGTACATACAAGTTCCTTAGGAATGGAACATACCTTTATTTTATATATTTTTGGAACGTTAGATCTCCAGAACTCACTTGGAGAAGGTCCTTCAGCTTGCGTTTCCCACTCCGGGAATCCTTGACAGTTATTGGTTGATGGATTATTTTAGTACGCTATTTTGTGGCTCCCACCAAGGGCGTTTTATGATTGTATAAATAAGTTTGAGTTGTGCGCTTGTCGACCTCGTACTTTCTGGTTGCCTGTGGAATACACTTCTCTACGTCTTATCAAGACTTCTTCCTCTAGTTAGTGGGGCCTGGGACGATCGGATTAGAGTAGCCTATCGTGTCGCTGAATCATTGATCTTCGTTCCGTTTACCGAGTAAGGTGAACTTGTAATAGTTCAAGTATATCAATACATCATGCTGTTTTACACTCAATAAAGATTTTAGCATGATTTTTAAAGTCTTTGTAAGTATATGTAATACAGAGAGAGTGACCTTCTTTCTAACCAACCTTAAATGACTGATAACTTAGAACCACATTTGAAATATATTTCTAATCTTTACCCAATTCTATTAACAGTTGGATAACTAACTAGTCGATAACAGAAATCATTGAAAAACTATTTTGTCCATAATTGAAAACATGACTAAATCTTCATAAAACTATATTTCTCAATTCTTTACTAATTATCCCTATTACTAAAGACAAAGGAATATAAGGCTTGGTTGTTGAAATAAGCCGTCTAATATAATACACAGATTTTAATACACTTAGCACTAATCACAATGAATCTATTCATAATTTTACTTAATCTCATTTAAACATTCTATAAAATCTGTCATATTTTTAATTTCTTCTTAAATCTGTACAACAAATAGATACACAAATGGAACTTACTTATTCAAACAACAGATTTATACATACATAAATATTGAATTCATTCCATCATTTCTGACCTCGATATAAAAGTAACAAAGTGTTATTTAATAGTTTTGCTAAGTATTTAAGCTCGGAAAAAGACAATAACAGCTTCTATCGGGTTAGAGATTTATGGTTTTGTATGTAGGTGAAATAGTTTGCTTTCCTAAGGTAAAAAAATTGGTTGCGTTTTTTTTTCGAAACAAATGACAAAATTATGTATGAACATTTAAAATGTCGATCACGTGAAATTAGTTAAACTCGCAATAAATGATATTACAGACATAAAATTGAAATGAACTCCATCTATGTTATTTTATTTAAAATAACCTGAATATTTTTGAAATCTCTTCTGTTCATAGTCATTTAAGCGTGAACGAACTTAAAATAGAAAGCATGAATTTAGAAATAATCCTGTCCAGTGAATAAATGTTATAAAGTTAATGTACCAATCGAAATAACCCTAGTTGTTCTCGCTTATTACTAACACGAATATGATGAAAGCAAACACTGACTGGATTCTACACAAATTCTAAATGAAATGCCTCATAAAAACGCGATAGAGTCACATGATGATAGTAACTAAGCATGAATTTAATCTTATCTGATATTTAATAAATTTGGCACGCTGGATGGCATTCTAACTGAGACAAACATTTATAAATATCAATACAGATCGTCTCGTTATTGATCATTTTCCGAAGAAAAAAAATGTTCAAAAGTATGTTATGATAGGACTTCAGACAGTTTATACTAGGGTTCACAGATTTTCGACTAAAACATTATCAATTGTTAGCATTAAATGAGATCAATCAAAACAAGAAAATATTATTTTATATTTTCTTTTAGCAATAAATATTGTTGGACGAGTAAAATGCTCTTTTTCACCCTTTAATTAAACACCTACACGTCGCAAATTGCAAAAGCGCCATTGGCATTTGTCTCAAAAATCTATTTTACTCATTCTAATTACTAAAGGTTATTTTGAAATTAAAAATGTCCTTTATCATACTGCAATATCATATATGCAACATTCCCTAAATCATAAGTCTCATGCTCAGCCTAAAATATTAACTTGCTATTTTATAAAAACTGTAAATCTCATAAAAAAATTAACAGGTAATTCACAACAGCTACTTCATACCGATAATGTTAACATTCATTACGTTCTTATACGTTATTAAATTGTCAAACATTTCTATAAACATTGAATATTGACAATTGTGATTATGGATATGAAAATTACATTTTGATACATAATACAGCTAAGTGTTTCAGAATTGTCTGTTTCAGGTGTTTATCGAAAGGTCATTGACACTTTGAAATACGTGCATACAAGCAACGGTTGTTGATGCCTCATATTAACAAGCAAGTTACACTGTATCTGGTTCTGTTACTTTCGAATTACTTTTTGTTATTGTAATTATGTGTCTATGAAATACAAGGAAAAATATTAGTACGTGTAGATTGTTTTATTTGAAAATTATTCTGACATTATATATGCATCAAGTATTATTATTTCTACTGTATTCAAAGGTAATTGCTAACTGAAATGTCTTTTCTGTTATATACCTCTTTTGTTAAATATTTTATTGAGCTATTAACTATTCTCTTCAAGTCTAGTGCTTTCTCCTTACAATTTATCTATCGTTTGTGCAATGTATCCCATTGCTTGGTGCCTGAATTTCGGATGCTTACATAGTCTAAATGATAAATGTCAGTAGGTTTATACTTTAACTCTTACATTTCATTTTTTTTATTAGGCATTAGTTACAGGTACGTCAAGAAAAAATGTATCTAACTTTCGTATACGGTGATCAGATAAAGCAAAAAGTAATACAATAAAAAATCAATTTTAAAGTGAATACTGAAAGTCTAACCAATTTTCCAGTGACTAAAATCAAGAATTCAATGAACGATTTCAGTAATTAAGCTTACATCAATAACCAATGGCTTGTTCCCCTTGTACTTGCTAAGTAACTAAAGTTACTTAGCAAGAGATTCGATGAAAATCTTTTTGCTTATCAGCTGGTATTTCAAATATTCCAACATTGACTAGGATGTTAGATTCTCGTGTGACAATTAAAACAACGAGAGAATAAATATATATGTATATATTTCCTTAATAATCAAAAACTACTTTTGTGAAGATTTTCTAATCTGATTTATTGTATTTAATGAACATATCATGAAGAATGGAATAATACTAACGAAACTGTGAGGCGAAATTACAGAAACACCGTGTATATTTATCAACATGCTGAAGAAAACAGAAATAATACATCTACTGTTTAGTGCACATTAAAACGACCCATATGCTAAGCATGCAAGTAAACACGTCATTTGATATGCTGGGACCCTTACGAGTTCATTCAAGTCAGTGAACGAGAGCAAGGATCGAGGATCCGGTGACACGATATGCTACGCTAATCCGAGTGTCCCAACCCGCATATTGAGTAAAAAGAAGACTTGATAAGAAGTAGAACCTGTATTCTACAAGCATCCAGAAAGTACGAGGTCCGAGTCCAGAAGAGAATCAGGATCCCGGACTAAGGACCATAGAACGTTACAGATGACGCGTATTTATACATTTCGGTTGAATAGGAAACAGCATCGAAGTCTGTAACACTGACAGTTAAGACGACCAATAGGAAACAACATTTGAAGTGACATTGAGATTCAGGACGACCAATACGAAACAACATTGGAGTACATGACAATGATATCTAGGACGATCATAAAACTGACCAGCAGAAACCAACCAATAGGAATTGATCAATAATTCTCTTAGGATATTGGATGAATATCCTAACACCATATTAATGCAACTGAATTTACAGTATGACTAATAGCCTGCCACAAGTGATAAAAACTATCGCAGTAGCGTTTTATTAGTTGGATTAGTTTTCTAACCAACAGACTTTCGATTGGAAATCCCCTCTACGTATCATGAAACTTTTCATGAACACACATGTCCGTCAACACATAGAATACATGAATCTGTATGTAATGATCAAGAAACAACTCATTATTTAATATCAGGATCTATTTAAAGTTGGAAAGAACCCGTCAACTAATCCCCTTAATTACTGGGAAACTAACTAACAAAAACGTGAAAAGAATTATGATTATTTTTAATGATACAATGAAGAATCATTTCAGTTAAATGTACAATATATATATGCATTGAGAAGTTATGATGTTTAATTATTTCATTAACAACACACACAGGGATATACAAGAAACTTTCTTTTTAAAAAAAAATCTATGAAAAAATAAAAGAAATTATTTTTAAAATGATAAAGTATATTTTTTTGATTTTTACCGGTTCAAATTATATCACCGATTTTTTTATTGATATGAAGAAAATAAGTCAATAAATAAAAAATAAAAATTCTTTGACAAATTTATCGACATTTGCAACAACAATCAATGTGAAATGTGGGTTATGCAAACAAATAAAATTCTTATCACAAAGTTTGTTTTTTCATAAATATGCTATATTTCTGACAAAAACAGTAGTAGTAGTAGTAGTAGTGTTCGTTTTTAAAATAATTAGTAAAACATAAAATAACAGGGGAAATGGTAGCTTTATAACTAATCAATGCAGACAATGAAACTTTTTAATTAGCATTAGATGAAGATTTATTACGCCAACTGATTAAACGATACAAAATGAAAATGTTACAGGCAAAAAAGTTTAGCGAAGCTATCCAAACAAATATCCAAATAATATGATTTAACATAGCTCCTTGCAATGTACACATTTCAAGTGCATAGGCAGAAGCAAGCCATATACCTTGAGATCCAAACCATAACATTAAATTTTGTACTACAGCGTAATATGGTGAAATATTTAAAGGTAGACGTATATCAGCCAAAGCAACTGGAAGAAGGCATAGAATCCATAGGAAATACTGAACAGTGCATACCTAAATGAAAGACAAAAATACATAAACTCTTGCTGAAACAGATTCAAACAACCTCTATTCAAAATTCGACCTAACAGTCTTTGATTACTTTTTGGTTATGAAAGGGTAAAATTTACCTTCCATACAGTATCTGAAACACATATTTTATACCCTAGAAATTGATAACGAATGGGAAAGGAGTGAGTTATCTCAAACTGATCGAAATGAAAAACAATAATCACAATAGAGCTAACCGATGATCTGATCTCCAAGAGACAAGCTAAACCCTTCAGTAACAGCTGGGAATCGCCCGAATAACTTGACAATTAGAAATTCTAAAATGCATACTCTATTTACAATACATTTGGAGCAGCCTGAAATTTCTTATCAGTAAAGTGGCTACGTGATTCTACTTGTAATCACTAGATTCTACGTTCGAAGCTAATGCCATCTCCTACTGTTTCTGAGGCTGGGTAATTAATATTAGTGCTTAGTTCCAAAGTCAGTAATTTGTTTCCTGGATGCGACAGCACAAAGTGATAATTTGATACGGTAGTTCTCTATTTTCAATGTAATATAAATTGAAACAATGACAAACAAGATAGAAAGAATGGTCTCATTTGATGAATCCAATTTGTCGTGAATGATATCTTATTTGTCATATGAAAAGTTGAGAAAATACAACGTAAATCATAGTTTTGAATAGTGGCTCCGGAGATCTAAAACCTACATGCGGTTTGTTGGTCGGATGCAACACAAATATTCAGTATAGATAGACACAGGGAAAAACGAAAGAATAATTCATTATCAAAATTCACAATATTTAACTCACCCTATTAAATGTGACAAACATGTAGGTAAGCACAAACCAACACAAACTCATATTGGAATATAGTTTGAAAGACAGACACGGAATTAAAATTATACATGGAATTATTGAAGTCACATTGAACAAACGCTCTAAAACATCTGGTGCACCAAGATTTTTCAACAACAAATCCCATATTAAATAAGAATATCCAACATTATCAGTGTTACCCCAGTAAGCTAACAGAGTAGAGAAATCATTCCAAGCATTGTTCAACCATTGACGTAAATTATAGATAGGTAAAGTCTGTTTCTCAGCTATCCATTTCTGTCCAGAAAGTAAATAGACACTCAAGAAATGTGGAGCAAAATTATGCTTAAAATCTGATCGAGTAAAATGATAAAAATAGGCTTGTTGCAGAAATAACATTCCACCGAAATACAAATAACCTAATCCAGTCAATATCACCAGACTAAGCAAACAACTGATACCAAAAATAAAATGATTTCTAGTTGGTAATTTGAATATCATTGAAAATAATATACTTTGAGATTGTGTTGATAATTTGCTTTGCTTTGGATTATCTTTGTCATGACGCATTTCAATCATCATTAACCATAAATAAATTGATGGTGCATAAATAATTGGATAGATACGTAAATGTATGCATAATCCATATAAAAATCCTGCAGCAATAATACGATGCTTTAGAATACACCATAGGCAGGCTAAAACAAAACAACTTTGTAAACTATCTGCATTACCACGAGTAGAGACTATTGCTGTGACTGGATTGAATAACCAACTGAAACTAACAAGATATAATGCTAATTGATTGGTGTTTGATGAAATTGAATTTGGTTGAATTTTCTTATTTTGATTAATAACAACAGTATTTGAATTTGGCACATTGTCCACCTAGAAATAAAACAGAAACAAAAGAATTGATTTGAAAAATAATTCTACAAAAACGAATAAATACACCTATTCACATAATATCGTATTATCAATCCATCTAGTGGTTTACGTTCACTGGCAAAGAACTCCAAAGAACATAAAGCTTATTTTATAATTAAATTGAACAAATAAATCCTGGTTTTGCCTTACACTAACTAAAATCACTTACTAGGTAACTTAACGCCATACGGTTTAGTTGGTCACTAAATAGTTTATTGTAATAGAATAACCGATAGTTCAATTACGAAACAATGCATCGATTCAAATTTTTTATAAAGTTTGATGCTTGGATCGTATAATAATATGTAAGTTGTATTCATCAAAGAAAATTACCAGAAAAGCCATTAACATTCCTTTAGTTATTGATGTATCTATCTAACCGATGATAAAAAATTGTTTACCACATTTTACTTACTTCAATGAACCAATAGAAAAAAAAACTATAGCTTTAGGCAAAAGTTGCTAACCTAGAATAGAAGTTATACGATATAATGATCAAGATTCATTGAGTAAAAACAATATCATCATTATATGTTTCAACAATATTCCCTCACTATTTTACTCAAAAAGATAAATTAGTTTCGGCGCAAAAAAGAAGTACAAAATTGGTTTTGGTAATTCCTACAGGAGTAGGATGAGAATTTAAATAGAGAATGAGATTTACACTAAGTTGCGAAAGGCCAGAAATTTAATTGTCTGCTTATCGGAACATTACAAACCCTACGTAATGTTTGATTTACTGGAAATTACCAAGTTATCGACTAGAACGAAAGATGTCTAATCTTTGCATTACAAATTGATCTTTCAAAAGAAACATTATAGATGGACAATGTCAATCGTGAAGTTGTTTACATTCATTAACTGATAAATAAAAAAAATTTAAAATACAAAAATCTACAATACGTGAAATTCACCAATCAACAATTTCAAATTCAGTAAACAATTTGCATTGGTACGATAGGTTATTGCGCTGCGCTACATATCAATTAGCATATTGAGTCGACCTAATTCCGAACAGTGAAACAAACAAAAATTTATGAACTTATATTTGTGCACTTTTAATGAATAAACAGACATTATGAGAATTTAGTGAAACCTGGAACAGATGTGAATTGGTTTGAGTTTTCGTATCATGTTAACACGATCAAATGAATACAGTAAGATGAACAGTAAAAGAGATCGAGACGATGATAATAAGGAAAATTGAAAATTTCTAATATGATTCGAAGAAAACAGAGAGGACGGATATGTATGTATGTATGTAGGAATCTTGGAAGTCACGAACTATAAGATATAAAACCAAATGAATCTTCTGTACAATTCTCAGTCACTTAGTTCAATCTTCGACTGCAGTTACTAGGTGAACTGCAAAGAGACATTTTGCACCTACCCAAATGGTCTAAACAAAATAGCTAATGAATTTCTGGACTGAGGCTATATGTTGGTTTGGTTGCACTGTTTCATTACAGTTGTTTTGGAAAATCGTGCACTTCCAGACGCTTCACTGCATTACCTTCGCAGATAATCAGGAAATATGAGTCAGAATAGAACATAAAAATAAATGTTAAACGAATTTTACACCAGAATAAAATAAAACATAACTTACAAACGTTTTATGTTGAATAATTTTATATTGTAAATAACCACATATTAAATCAGCCATGATGAAGATAAATTTACCCCATAGATGAGCGAAAGAATGAACAGTCACGTTTTTTAATGATCGTAAGTGTGGTTCAACTGATTTTCCAACGAATTTTGAACTAACACCTACTTTTTCATCATCAGTGGCTGAATAATTGCCATCAGAAAATAACCAGTAACCAGGAGCAAGAAAGACAGCAATAAGAGGTGAATATCTATAAGTAGGACGCTCAATATAAATATTTTTTCCGGCGACAAAAGCTTGTGCAGCATCAGAAAATACATCGTAGTCCACATCTGTATATCGTAGTTGGCCATCTGGCCAACGAACTGTATCCTGCCATATAGAGAAAACGACTAATACAAGTCTTAGAATTAAGGCTAGTATAAAATATAACTGGTAACAATCATAATTTGTACATGTGTTTGTAAATGATGTTAGATATTCTAGAGTTATTGATTGTAATCGATGAATATTTCCATCTGAATGCGGTTTGGAAGTATCTATATCTTCTCGTTTCATCATCCCAAGACCATTTCGTTCCTCAGAATTATGACACGTTTCAACAGAATCATGTTCACTTTGCTTCAGTTTCGCAGAACATTTATTCAAATCAAAGCTGTTATCTACTTCCTGTTTCTTCACCATCCTCTGACGAATTTGTCCTTGAGAATCATGACATGTTTCAACTGAATAGTCAGGTTTATTTTGTTCCCATTCAGTAGAGGAGATATTTAAATCAAATCTCTCCTCTTCATCACTATCACAAGATGAATTAATAGTATTGTTGTTATCATAATCACCATCAATGACTATGATATCATCATAAGGTTCACTAACGTTTCCGGCAGAGCAATTCATACCTTAAAACACAAAATAAGAGAAATAATAGTGAACCTTCCAGTTAATGTAGAAGTTGTAAGTAAATACTATGGAAATGGTGCAGTATTTCATTTACCGAAACTGTTTTATGATCCTTTGAAAACGCCTTGAGATTCATTGACTATTCAAATGAATATTTTGAGTCAATGTACTGAAATAGTTGGAAACCAAAAGTTTCTTATTTAAATGTACTTAGAACTTCCAGAAATTGTCAAAAAAAACAGAATCGTACATCCTACGTGAGGCAACACAAAGATGAAAGAGTATTTTCGTAAGAAATAAATGAGAATAAACATTAGTGACTAAAATCACGATAACTACACAATAATAACAATAATAATAATAATAAAATAGGTGAAGTCTAAGATGCTGTTTTTTACAACTTAACGGGACATACCGCCACTACCAATAAAAATGTATGAAGTATTAAAATTTGGCTAAATATTGGTTAAGATTTTTTCAGGAAGAAATCCCAAGAGGCTTGATATCAGAACATCCGGTCGTAGTTGACTGCAACACGTTTAACACGTTTTAAAATCATCAACAAACAGGTATTTAGAAGTAAACTTGGCTTTTCAAGTCTAGGAGCTATTTAATCCCGCAAGAGATTCTTGTTGAAACCAACATGTTAGTAAGACCATCTGAGTTTTCTTTTATTTCTCGTGTTAGCATTGATTTTCAAAACTATAATAAACCAACGTTTCAAAATAGGTTGGTTTCGACTTACACGTCCGACTCTCATTAGTTTTCAAATCAATAATCAAATACGGAACAATTATATAGGTTTTTGTACGTTGGATAACTTGAAACTAAAGTAATATTTTGCTAACTGCTTGGTTTTCATTCAGCTATTAACAATGAGGAATTGTGTACCGATGGAGCAGAAGAATACAAGTGATAGTTTAACACAGTACCGATCAAGTGTTTTGATGAAAGATGGAGAATTATGTTTTTAGTATGACTACTGTTCATACAAACTTAAAGACAGAAAGACTATTTATTCAAACTAAATTTTGGTCTGGAGTGAACATCATCTTCAGGATGCAGATAAATCTAGCTGACGAGTGCCAAAAAGGATTAAACGCACAACCTGGATTCCACTGCCACCGTTCATCACCATTAAAAAAAGTTTGGTTTAGACTGTAGAAATAGATGGGGAATTTACTGCACAACTCAACTTAGGATGATAATCAAAACAGCAAAATCTCAAAAGCCACTTCCTTATCCAAATTAATGAGTGAGATGAGTAGTTTGAAACCTTCAATGCCATCTGATGATGCTGTCTATTTAAATTAAGTAGTGGCCAATCGCTTCACTCAAATGTTACAGAGTTTTTCGACGATGAATCTTAACTGATTTATTAGGGCTTGAATTACCCCAGTTGCAACAAGCTACCTGAGCAAAACCAAAATATTTTGTAATACTTCCGGTTATGGTTGAGTTAACAATGTGGGATCACAGCATGTAGCTTCCTCTGAATTGTTACTTTTTTAACAATGGATGTAGATCCACTCAAAGTAAGGTGTAACGCTAAACACAACTTGATGAAATATGTTCGAAAGTAAATTAGCTACCACAAGATATCTCACTATCTAGTTTGACTTTAATATAACAATCATGATAATCATTTGAACACAAAACAAGACTGTGAAATTCTCCAAACAATTATTACAATGTGTTGTGAATAATTAAAAAACACAGAATTATTGAAATAAATTTATTTTGAAAAATGAAAGATACAATTGCTCAATATTTAATGTAAGGACAGATTTCTCATAAAAACCTATTAATCAATAGTATGAGAATAAAAAAAATCACTTCAAAAGAGCATAAGTTTTTTGTCATACAAAACTAAGATTTGTACAAGAAATAAAAAATGTACAGAATAAAACAGATTCATAAAGTCAGACGAATGTTTTGTTGAAAACAATGCACGAAGCCCAATCAGACTAGGTAGTAGGTTAAAATAAGACACAATCAAAGATTGACCGGTGTACATTCACATTTCTGGAAATACAATAAAATAAACACATTAGTAAATTATCAGTTTAAATTTAACTATTGCTGATAAAATTAAGTCAAGTATTTCTTTAAAGAAATCAGTGGATTAGCTTACCAACATAATGAACTCAGTCAGTCAGTCAGTGAGATGCAACGTAGAACTTCGTACGTAAGTACATCAGTTTATGTTGCCATACCACATCAGCACAGATATATTATTGTCAATTTAAATCCAATAGTAGAAGAGGTACTAAAGGTATTAGAAGTAACCGCAGAGGTTAGGATTAGAAGATATTATTCAAGAAGTATGATTCAGTGAGAAACGTTTAGAAACTAGAGGTGTTGAAGAACCCAGAAGATTAGGATTTGAGAGAACACAAAGAATAAATGCACCGGCGCCATTGCGAACGATTTTGAGCCATGTCATTCAAGGTCTCTAACCATCGATTATTATCATCTCGCGGACCCCAACCAGGTAGTCGACAATTACCGACATGGCTAAGTCCACTAGTCGATGACTTCATGGATTTCCGCCATGTTTTGGTCTGGCCGCCCCTAACTTTCTTCCAACCTATTCCTACACTACAAAACATAGCTCGTCGAGGCAGTCGGTGGTTAGGCATAAGCAGCACGTATCCCAACCACCTCAACTGATGAAGTTTCATTACTTCATCTATTGATCTGCCATTCTTACCTAGCACCCGTTTCCTAATAACAGCGTTGCTCACTCAGGTGTCCCAGGATAAACGAGCAATGCTTCGAAGGCACCTACGATCGAAAACCAGTAACCTACGAATATCTTCTACTTTCACTGGCCATGTTTCACAGCCATAAAGTAAGACGAAGCGAACTACTGCGCAGTACACTCGTCCTTTAGTCAGCAAACGGATATCTCGCCTACGCCATAAGTGACGCAGGTTGGCAAAAGCCAGTCGAGCCTTCTGTATCCGAGCTGAGATTTCCAACATAATGAACTTGAAAACAACCATTTTATAAATAAACCATGAACTGTATTTACGATAGTTAACCTTGTAAGTCATTTTCAACATAATTTAAAATCGCTGTAATTTTAACATTTTCATCTAAAACAACTGTCATTGATATCATTCGAGAAAAAATGCTTTATAAAGTGACTAACTTATATATGATAAAGTTAGTATCATACTTTTACGATTCTAAAAAGTGCACATACAGCATATCATAATCATAATAGTAATAATAATACTTTAAGTATATTGTAATCCATGATGTAACACATATTAATGCTTTGAGTATGAGGAGTAGTGTAAGCTATTAAAATTTCACTCAACTGAAAAGCTTATTCCCTCAATTTTATAGTAGTTGGGTAATCACATTTTTTTAAAAGAAAATAAATTATTAATGAACACTGTAAGTTTAAAGTAATCAGAATGATGAAATTGTCATTAGCAAAAGATTAATAACGTAAATATACAAAATAAATAAAAACTTATACGTACCAGATCAATGAAAATGACTTCTAAGACTTTGGTGAGGCAATACAGTTGAGTAAGTGACCTTGATCAATTGGTCATATTTTTGCTTTGTTTACTATCATTCAAAAATTTGAAGTAATTTTGTAAACCTCTTTTATGTGATGACCTGAAGGTGATATGTTTTCTGAAGGATTGGACACGAGCAATTGCTGCTTCAACATTTAAGGATTCTTTATTCATTAAATAACAAGTTACCAAAAATGCTGAACGTGTACGACCAGCTTTACAATGAATATATACACATCCGTTTGACTGTACACAGGAGTTGATAAATGAAATCCCAGCATCAATCTTTTCAAAAAATTATAGAAAATAATAGAATCTAATACTAAGAGTCATAGTTCTATGCGCACTTTTTTTAGAAATATAGAAACATAGTTCGTAACAGAAGGTGGATAGATAAACCCAAACAATGTAAAACCTGGCACGAATTGGCCATATTTAAAACAAGCAAAGTCATAGGTAATTAACATAAAGAAATATGATCAAGTGGATATAATAAAACCAAAGACGATAAACAAGTGAAAACAGTTCAGACAGAATGAATGGAATCTAGAAATAAGATGTACGAACCTATCTTAAAACTCAAGATTTAGAAAAATACATAAAAAAGTAAATACATCTATGCCATTGTCACTAACTTTCAGCTGTTATCTAGGGACCTTAATTACAGATTACGATTACCTGATCGACAGCCAACCAGGTCACAATTTCCAAATACTTCATAATGATGTTTATGACTTGGTTTGACCACCTCGTCTTCTTTTCCTTTACATTTGTTGACTAGCAAAGTATACTGAGGTGGACGGCAGTTAGGTATATTCCACAATATTATCGCCTCAAAGGTTCATAATTTTCCAAAAAAAGATATTTCAAAAGAAATCAAGGTAACAACACGCACGTCGTAACATCTCCGTAAAAACAGAGTGAAGTTGGTTATCACTACCATTGATTTCTTAAGAATTATATGTGAATTAGTATGGATGAGTTGATTACGGCACATGGCTATTCTTAAACAAGTTTACTAACTTGATATGAGAGGCTACTAAGTGGCCTAAAAAACTTGTATCTCTCAAATGATTATTTTTTAATTGAGATAAGACCATAGTTATTTATGCATCCAACATAATGACTTTAAGCACATTATTATACAAGAGAAAAGCCTTATTGTGTTTGCTAGTTGTCTTTTGAAGTTGATTTATTGGGAAACCTAATTAAGCGATTCGGCTTCATGAGTCTTATCAATCGACTACATCGTATAACTAAACGCCATATGTTGATTATCATTCTCATTATGTTAACAATCTTAAAACGTACATCACTATCAAACATCGAAACCCTTATCCACAGCATAAATGATAGCCTAGAATATATCTTAGCCTTCATAAGATATCCTGTCTACGACTTACAGAAATAGGATTCCTAATTTTCGTTTTTCTGAGAGAATAGTAAAGCCTGAAATGAATTCGAACTTTCTGCCTTAAAGACATAGGACAAATGAATTTCCAATTCTAATAAGTACATTATTATACGGCTTATAAAATAAGAGTAATGAAATAAAAGGAAGTAAACAATTTTTGCATTCAACAGCAAAATATTACAATCTTACATTAGGACTGTATTTTATCATGTGAATCTATCTTTCAGCTGGCAAGAAACACAGTAATTAAAAAAATTAACTATGGTAATTAGTCGCTTTTTTACATGCAGATGAAGAAACAATATTTATTTGAGACTGGTCGACTAAAAAGCATATAAGTGACTGAAGTACATTGAGTTAACGAAGAGTTAACGAAGAATAAAGATCACTTGAGTACAAGAAGACACAAAAAAATACTCACCTGCTCGAATGTAGGAACTCCTACATAGTCGCGAACTGGTAGAGAAAGATACTTAATGCCATGATTTATTGCATCCTTTTCTCCTACGACAAATGATTTTACTTCGAATGGTTCCAACATGCTCACTATATGTGTGATATTTTCATCTGCTTGCCATTTATCCCAGAACTTTTTAAGTGGTAAGGCGCCCACAATCAGAGAAGGAGAAATACGAGAGTACCATGGGCGCCCACAAAAATGATACATAAACAACCCATAGGCAGTACTCACATAAAACGTAATCTCGTTCATGGGCTGTAGGACTAGATCTAAATAAAGAAAAAAACAAGTATCAAACTAGATGGGAGAAAAGAAACCAATGAAAACACGTTAATGAATACTTTCTATATAGGAATGTAGCCAGGTAGAGTTGATTTCTCTTAAAAGTATATCCGTCAGTCGAAAATACTATAAACTGCAGTTAGAATAATACTCAGATTCAGATTTCTGATAACCAGTCCCAAGTGCAACTGATTCGAACGTCAAATATAGAGAACACCAAAACCTAAAATGAGCTTTGTGCATAATATAGTGCGGCTAAATCTAAAAGTGCTTTAAAATATGTCAACCCTATACACACTCTCACTATGATTAGTTGATTACATGATCTATCTTAGTCCAAAATTTGAACTAGTCAGAAGACGTCAAGTAACACATTGATGGGTATAGTGAAAGATGTCGACTGAAATTAGCCTATAATTTGAAAGAACCTTCGGAAGACTATTCTATTATCCATCCTGTAACCAACTACTTTCAATGGGTCGTTTGAATGTCTGTAATCCTAACTTTGGGAATGAAACTGCCAATCAAACAATGACTATATGCAAAGTGTGACTGAGTAAATGGATAAGTTATCTTTAATTGCTTCTGGGATGACAGAAAACACCACTTCGATTAGTATCAATTTTACTTCGGAAAAATCTTGTAGCCTAGTAACCCACAGAGCACCGATATTAAAGATTCAGTAGATCGGTACTGCTTTGGCTGTCATTTTTTATTGGAAACTGAAGTCAGCAAGAAATGACACTAATATCACAATGTCAGGCGGATAAACGTGCATGATATAATCGCAAATGAAGTGACGGAAGTAAGAACCCTAACTACTAAATAATTTCTCATGTTGATTTTTATATCACTGAGGACTGCATGACATAAGATTTTATGGATTACCCGTAATAAGACAGATAGGAGATAAAGGTTTTTCTGAATTTCGCCAGATATTTAATAGATATTCCGGAGAATAAGAATAATGATCGCTTATCTTCAAATAAATTAGTATACTATCCCGGAAAGAAAACTATGTGTATCTTAGACATTTGGGTTAATTCTGAGAGTTATTTTTCCACTCTTACAATTCCTTAAAGCAACTATCAAATCAAATGCATGAATGGGTTAGTAGATAAATACTAATTCCACCTACTTACTGAGATAAGAGAAATATGACATTTAATAAATCCATTCCTAAAGATTAAATATGTACCCATGACCACCGGATTACAAAAATATCTATTATTATTGTTCTTGTATCATTGCTAAAGAATAGTCTCATAATTAGTTTTAAAACAAGCACTCAATATACATTTAAGAGAAGTGACAAGTGTTTACTTTCAATTATTTATTTATTTTCATACAATTTTTTCCCTAACAACAAAACTAACATCATGTACATTGAGAGTAATTAAGTATTATACTCGGTGCTTCTGTTCATGTTGATACTTTGACGAGCTTGTAGAAGATGATCACCCAATATGACTCGTTTGTCTTCACCTAAAGGTTCCAGCTTGATGAAAAGCTATTTTAAAAAAAAGAGTAAACTGATATAAAAATTCTGGATAAATTCAAAATGATAATGTCCAGGCATACAAACTGAATTCACAATTTTTTACTCAGACAATCAGAATTGCAGTAAATGGCATAATGCGTAATTACGAACTTGACAGTCTGGCTTTTGATAGCTGATGGGGGCATAGTTACTGATTTCCAGATTAGAAAGAAACGAGTTTCCTGTGCTTCTTCGTTCCAGATGGTTGTCTAGCTAAGGTCATTTCATGAAGTAAACTGTAAAATAGTCATCAGGTAAATACCAATATTAGTCAATTTTTCTTGCATCTATTGCATAGAATGAGGTATTTTTCTTTAATATCGATAAACAGTAATTCGCGATGGTTTCATATATTGAATGACTTGATTTTTCTAGCCTAAATCGCCTGAAATCTAGACTTAGAAAAGGGGTTTATTCAGTAAGTATGTTCGTTCTCAAGCTTGAGTAGTTGGGCTAACAATAACACCGAGTTGTATGATTATCCTAAGCCCGGAACTGCCAAAATTTTGAATTAAAATTAAGACGAACAAAAACAAAAGGACATTAAAAAACTGTAGCCTGGAAACTAATGAAATCGCTTTCAGTCATCTAGGATGTTATGTAGGAATAGTTCCGGATACATATGTCCAGTAATGTCCAGTCAGTAATTGATAATAATTAGTTAAATCACAATACGTCCCGACAGAATTATAGACTATCTGATGAAACTTGCATGTTTTATGCAGTAGAACAGTGTGTGGTTACAATTTAGACTAACAAGTTCTTACTGGAAAACAGTTTGTGAAATAAAAATTTTAAGTTAAACGGTAATAACTCAATTATTTGATCACAATACAGTAAGTTTGTACCACCATTAACAACCAAATAGGTTGACTAAGTTATGGCGCAAAAGTTACTGAAAAAAAGTTTCGAGAAAACATACTTACTTCAACATAATCCAGCAACTTGCAAATATCTGACGTACTCATATCTTGTTTGTATACACCTGTCGTATAAATCAAAGCATTCTGTATCGGTGGAGGTATCAAATCGATATTTGACTTTGTATGAACAGAAAAAGGACTGGAGGGTCTAAGGAGACAAACTAAACGAAGTATCCAACCTAAGCGATCGTAGTGTTGATGTGCAAGAGTTTCATATACAAGTGGCCCAGGAGAACCTAATTGGGCAATCATATATAAGGCTAAGGGACCGTAATGGCGTGTGTGCCTTAATGAGAGCAATGGGTTCGTTAAACTGCTGACCGTTGATTGAGAGGTTCTTTCAAATGGAGTCCAAGCTAAATGGTTCACACGTTCATAAACGCGATGGCATATCCGACTAAAGTTAGGGTCATCTGGTTCAAATTGAACACATGTTCTATCCAAAATGTACAAAAATGAGCCTTGATCTAAAAGTGCCTGATGAGAGGAAATTAAATGTAAGATAAAAAAACTTATAGAAAACTCACTGCCAGAAAATGTTTACTTTCTTTTACAAAATAGACTTATGCACGTAACTATCTCACTGGTTTTCAACAGTACAACCCTAAGAGTAAGAGTCATTTGGTGATGTTAAAAAAGGATCTTAGTGGTTTAAGTACTTCATACTGTATTCCTTTTCTCTCTCTTTGCCAGCATCTGAACAGAGACTGATATGGACTGGAACTCTATTGCTATGATAGTTTGAGTAACCAAATGAAGTTGTTGCACCTTGCATCGTGACTTACATTAACACACATTTCCTAACGTGATTCCTAATAAATGAAAAGTGGGTTTGTTAAAATGAAAATGAATCTCGCACCTACAGCAAACAATAAAACGCCAAACAACAACGCATTTGTCGGATTACCACACTTAACAACAAGAGCTTTGGTTTAATGTTATAAAATAGTAGTCAAGAGCAGTTTTATCTACCCGACCTTGAACTAAACAATTTTCTGGGAGAGTTCGTGATGCCCTGGCTGTCAGCCAAAACTGCTATAAACAAGTCTGAACTTCAGCCGTCGATCTCATAACTAAACCAGTGGTCGGTATATTTACCGACCGATGCCATACTTTAGTGTTTATCAAAAGTTTTGTTCTCTTCTGATCCTATTCAAGTAACATAGCATGTAGGAACATATAGGGAAACCAGGAAGGTTCCTCAACAATTTCATGATTGGGAGGTAGAAAGAACTCCTGGCCAGCAAGATACTTCATGAAATTTCGCTAAATTTATGAGGTGGTCGAGACTGAATTAAAATCTTGAACCCCACCTTAGACGTCGGTATCTGCAGTTTCCATAGCGTATCTCAAAGTTTAGTAACGATCTGTAATTGGTTATAAAACTGTATTATTATTAACAACCCTTTCCGTTTCTGCTTTATGATTACTTTCAAAGTAAAACTCTCTATCATTATTGACGTTGAACACTAACAAATAACACAATGACTTACATCTAACTGTTTGTCTTCAAACATCGTAGGAATAAACAGCTTTCGACCGGACAAGGGAAAGTAGACTTGGTTAATACGATCACGTTCAGAAGGATTTGCATGTCTTAAGTCACCATTCGACTCTCTAACTACAATGAGACGGTTCTTTCTGTCACGCTTTAGTGTTGTATCTGTAAAAACTAGTTTAATGTTTCCCGGAATAATCCCCTGAAGACCGCTATCTTTCGATATAATTTGGTCATTTACGGGGGTCCTTGGGTTTAAAACAGGAGGCATCTGTAACTTTTGTTCCGTAAAAAGGGCAGTATATTTCTTAACCTTGTATAAGTTAGATAAGTAATCTAAATTGTATTACTGTATTTAGTTCAGCATCACTTAGAAGTTTAACACTTTCTTTCCCAGCTCTTCTATAGCGCCGTTGGTGAACTATGTCTGAATCTGTGTAAGTAATCAGGCGTAAAAGGTTGTGGATTTGAGGATTCGTAAACAGTTCTTGAAGGCAACCAGATGAATGGTTATACTTTACTGTTAAGTCTAAAAGACTCTAAATGTGAATTGAAATTACTTGAACAGTAAAATCCCGCCGCCCGGAAAGGTTTTATGACTTTGTACATGGTTTGTAACTTGGTAATCACAACAAATAAGGATTGTACAGCAAACGTCAGAGGCCAACTAGAAGGTTTTCATGATTAGTCTTAAGCTGAAAATTATACACAATTAGCTGAAATAGTTTGTGAAATCAATTAAACTTGGGGTTGAGTTTAGGAAAACTGTGAACAGATAAAACCATATTCACTGTACCTAAGTCATTTGTAATATATATATATATATATTGCAACTCTATGCCCATTATTTATCACATCTAGTGTACGTAGGATTCAAAGGAATAGCGACTCAAACAGCAATTAGTGATTCATATTCTCAAATATTTTATACGAACAAGGAGCAACTATATAGAATGGATGTACAAATAAAACTAATCACCTGATATCATCGCTTAAGTTAGATAAGGAGCACAAAAACGTTCTTGCTAGTGATGGTGTAAAGCGCAAATTTCCGAAAATGAAATCACAAAGTGACTAAACCTACACTTTCGGAAGTCCATACGGTTATGATATGCGCCGTAAATAATTGGGTGAGCTTACTGGTAGGCGTCGACCCTATTGAGCCTAATAAGCAGATAGTAATACTAATTAAATGGCTAACTATCATAGGGATGCTTAACAAGTGACACTTAGTTTGGGTCACCTTCATACGGAAAACTACACATCACATGTAGAAGTAAAACTGAAAAAATTGCTATCTTGAATCTGGTCAGTGCGATAACTTTTGATTATCGTCACATATACTTTGGAAAAAAGTTGTACACTTAGCGACGGTTAAAAACACAAAGCGACACGAAAGGAAATATGGCAATCTTTTCCTATGGGAGTAAAGTATGACATTAAAGTGTGTGTTCCCCCTGACTACCTGAATAAATGTCTCATGTGTGTACCTCAAATTCGCTTCTATTTCGGCTTTTTGGGATATGCCGTTTCGCAAATGTGATCATATTAAAGGGGATAGGAAGGGACATGATAAGTTAATACGCAAAAGAACAAGAATCGAGGGCAAAGAAATCGATTAGATTATACTAGCTTGTGAAAAATATATTGGATATTGGAGTAGACAATTTATTATGGCTTGGTGGCAATGCATGCGTCCAAGAGCCGAGAATTAGAACATAAGATGGATCAAATATTTACGAATGTGCGGCTAGCCATAAGCCAGGTATTATGAATGCACAGCCAGATACAATAAAATTCAGGGTTGGATATTTTAGAACCATATTCTCTTTGTCACAATTCGGCTTCACCTTACCTTATGTACACCGATTTAAGCGGAATCACCAACTGACCTTCCGATATCCAATAACTTTTTCACGAGCCATTGTAAACATTTGGTTTCTTAGCACTCACTTCTTGTAGTTTCGGTACGGTTCCATATATTCGGTAGTGTTCAAAGTATGGTATTCCAGTCTCTCGACTATACTGATTTCAGTCATTTGGCAGCTGTTTATGAACTTGAATGTTTCGTAATTTGCGTGTTTGTCTCAGGGAAGCAGGGTTTCTGGATACTAGTAGCCATCACATTGCTAGGCCGGAGATCAGTTAGTTGCAATATTCAGAATGATGAAGAGAAAATTTCAATGCTGTTAAAAAGCGGAAAATTTTAGAACTATGTCAATAATCAAATAAGTTAATTGAATGGTGTTGAAGATTGTGAGAAGACAAAAATCTAAGCAGTAGACAAAACAGAGACAATAGGCGGGATAAGACAAGTTAGCCAGCTGAAATAATTACAGTGATAACAACAAGCTAGTTTCGAAAAATGCATCACGTACACTTGACCGAAGCTGCTGCCTTGACGTGGTGGTCGGACTTGTCTATCGTGATGACCAAGATGAGCTATATTGCACGGAACATCTGCTCCTGTAGGTTTTACCGTGCCAGACAGGTCGATTGAAGAACGAAGAGACTAAAAGCAGCTACTCAAGGTCTGACGGCGAAGTGGTAATGCTGACTGCAGAGAGGTGTGACAGCAGTAAGGTGTTTCCGTCGGACAACCAGCATTTGCAGCGATGCTGCATTCTCACAACGAAGGAAGTGGTTAGAAAAGATAGACCCTGAAAATTTCATACCTCACCTTACCTCATGGACTTCCGTCTCCGGCGGTAGGGGCTTTTAACAAGAACGGAGCTAACTCTTTAGAAACTTCTCATAAAAGGGCCGTGCGTTGCCGGCTTCAAGCAGCCATCCCTTGGGCTCTACAGTCACGCTCCCAAGTCGTCAAGACCAACAATAATCTACCTTCCTTTTCAGGTTCCTCAGGAAACACCCTTCTACATTGTAGGCAGTCGGGAATTAACATCCGCCCTCATAAACGTAACCGCACATGAGACCAAATTGGTCACAACCAAATGCTTTGAGTTGACAAAACGTAATTCATGGCCTCCTTAAACCATGCTATAAACTACGTGTTGGAGCTTTTAGTGTTAGAGCCTTGTGCTAAACAGGGCAACAAGCGTCCTTAGCTAGGAGCCTAGAATCTTGTGCCATCGATGTACTCTGCGTCTGCGAAACCCGCAAGCGGGATCCGAGTACAGTGAGCGATCTGACTTCACCTTTTCCAGATGAAAAACCAACTTGGTTTACGTTCTATGTATCTAGAAGCCCTGCTGCTGTCTCTCGATCTTGCTGGTGTAGGTACTGCATTCAGTCCTAGGGCAGAACTAGCTCTCTTAAACTAGTTCCTAGTAGATGGTCGCTTATATGATGTCTGACTCAGCGGGATAGTAAGGACTGCGAAAGATAGGGATAATCGCCGTTACCTCTTCGTTGTATTTGCCTATGCCCCCAGTGGCTGCAGCTCAATTTAACTAAATGATGAGTTTTGCAGAAAGCTTTCGGACCTACTTCGAATAAATAGGCACTCTGATGTGATAATAGTGGCTGATGACTTCAATCCTCAGGTAAGTAGATTGAGCAAAACGGAAAGACAACTGAGTGGATCTTATGATGGCACGACTGATCGAACAGATAATGTCGACCGTCTGCTGCAACTATGCTTAGATAATTGCCTGACAAATACCAAGTTTATGCTTAAGTTAAAGCACCTGAAGTTCAACGCAAGACACTGCTAAAACACATTGCCAACAGTTACAGATGGAGTGGTCTGAAAGAAGACTGTCGCTCATTCTGGAGCAGAAGTTTAGATCCAGATTATGCTCTAGTACGAGCGCATACTTCTCTTCTTTTGACTAAACTCAAGGGAGAGACTTCACGAAAACACCTAGAGTTCTACTCAAAGGCAGCATAGTTGAGAATATATTTCAAGGACAATTCGAAAAACAATTGGGCGCCCATGTAAGTGGTTATCAGCCCAAGGTAGCTTCGAACGATGTCTAAAAAGCTGTGGAGACAATGGTAATATCTGCTCGTAAGGTAAATCATAAGGTAAGGGGGAAGCCGTGGATTTCAGTCGCATCTATCAAACTGATAAATGCTCGGAAACTCATTCGATCTGGCTCTGAATGCGATAAGAAGTGCATCCAGCTTAATCGCAGGCTGATAATAAGCCTACGCAATGATCGAGAACAACTGTTAGCACCGAAAGCAATAGACATGGAAATGGCAGCGATGACAGGTAACAGTAGACATCTATTCAGGCTTATCAAGGAAACTGGAATTAGGAATACGACTTTTAGTAATACTACCTCAGTACAAGATTGGATTATTGTACATTTTCAGTCCAGTCCCCTGGATTGATGAACGGAGCACCTTAGGGATTAGTTCAACTGACACCCAGTGACGCTTCTATAATCCACGATCACCAGTCTACCAGAATAACATGTTGATGTGGGTTCTGCGATTCTTTATGACGTTGCAATGGCTAAAAGGAATTTGAAGCGAGGGAGAGTAGCGTGCCTGGACAGGCTAACCCCTAAGATTTTTAAGTATGGTGATCCAGTCTTAGCATTGAGAGTTACTGTGATCTTAAGTAAAATTTTGGAGTTGCACATCATCTCATCCAGCTGGTCTTAATCACTGATTGTCCCAGTCTACAAGAATGGCAATTGTCCTCTTGTGACAATCACAGAGGAATTAGTTTGACTAATACAGTATCTAAAATATTAGCCTCAGTAATACTCTAACGCCAAACTAGAGCTCGTAAAGAGCAGACTCAGGAAAACCAGGCTGGTTTAAGACCTGGACGTGAATGTATAGATCACAAATTCACACTTAGTTAGTTCCATTGTCTGACAATCGTTATATTCCCCCACCTTAGGGCGGGAGAATCGTGTCGTTCTGTGACAGTATCTGTCATTTAAAAGGGTAGCAAAGAAGTACATTAACTTTATACAGACTCTGCTCGAATACCTGTAGTGACTCAACTTCAATGAAGAGAATGCGAATGGTTAAATATCAAAATTCTTTATTATAACCCGTTGTACCAGTGATTGTTTTACTATACTCGTTTGTTTAATTGTACCTAAAACAGACGTCTTCCTTCTTTTACTAACCTTGAGCTTGATCGGGTACGCTTGGTACTCCCACCTGTACATTTCGGACGGATCTTGGTGTTATTTCGAAATCACGAGATCTCCAACGAATGTACTTCGACTACAGTCGCAGCTGGTCTTTTGGTTGCTGCCCCTGATGGGACTCAACATGGTTACTGGTGTAATATAGCTTCAGTTCGCGCACACACCTTTGGCCGAGTCATCAGAATTTTTCGCTTCAAGTGGTGCCCGTCAGGGATGCCCACTTTCTCCATTAGTGTTTGGCCTTGGTTTAGACATGCTCTTAGAAATGACTTTATCTTCGCATGACTTTTTCAGGGGTGGACCTTCGACCAGGAGACTCGCTTGCTGACTTAGAATGTGCTGATGATATAGTTCTACTTGGTGAAGACACTGCCAAAATACAGTCTTCTGACCACCTTAAGCTACAATGCAGGCTTGTTCCGGATGCGATTCTCTCCCTCTAAATGCAACAAGTTGCTTTAAGAACGACTTGAGTCGGCACCTGAACTAGTAGAAGGGAGCGATTTGGTTCAGCAAGTTGAATGTTTCACTTATCTTATCATTGTTGATGGCTTGGTGTCTCACGAAGTTTCAGCATGGATACAAAGAGCTTGATCGGATTTCGCCAGTTTGCGTCTATTATGGAGCACGCTCTCACAACATCTGATGTGACTAGTAAGATTGTTCCCCATCCTGTACCAAGCCTCAGTCGCCTCACGTAGATCTTCCTGGTTTCTGAAATCCACAGCTATCAAAGATAGAGAAATGATGGTCGCGAGGTGTGACGTACGAGGCATCCGGGAGACGCTAGTTGCCGTGGTTGTGAGAAGGCACATTATAACATTTGAACAAGAGCATCTGGGAAAAGTGAATAGATGATTCGATCCCGTACCGTTCAATCAGTCAGCCACTGAATTTTCAGCGAATTAGAACCACTGAGTGCCACTATTACGATGTTAACTACCCTGCTGAACATTTTACTCAGTGCTTGGATGGCGAACTCAGAAGTTATCGAAGTTGTCAGAGGATTTCATGCAACTTAGAAAATGAGTCGATGATGATAGGTACACTATACTTGTAAATAAATAAGCCACACTAGTCGGAATGAGTTCTCTAATAGGTCTGAGATGCTACTAACCCTGGATTTCACTTTCAGGGGTGATTTTTTGACTGACGATATCTTTCTCAGTTGGCTGCTGTAAGACATGTCTGAACAGGCGAGGCGTGCTAAAGATTCCCTTTTCTCAATATCCAACTGCTTCTTGCCAGGTTTGCGAGTAATTTTGGCCAGTAACAGATATTTTACATGAAATAAAGATTACTGGTGTACCTTCCTACTCCAAAACTGTGCCCAGCAAGTAAGCAATGAGCGATGGATGTACTTTAGAAGAGTAAGTTAAAAGAACAGCATTAGTTTGGATAAACTTCAGTAAGCTTCACAGACATAAATCTTGTCCCGAACCATATTTAAGTGAGAACAGATGACAAGGTTTGAAATAGATTGCTAGCTCAAGAATGGGAATTGGAATAACATCGGACATCACTCACTACTGAACATAAGTCTGCATGATTTTTGCGGAGAAAGTACATCTTTCAGTGGAGTCAGTCGCTTCATATCTGCTCTATAACCGTTACTATCCACCAGGTGTCCAAGAGATTCCAGATTAGATGCACAAAATAAGCACTTATTTGGATTTACATCAATAATTTACGCAATGGATCCTAATAAGATAACAAATCACTGATCGTTAACCCCATATAAAGGAGATAACCTCAGTCTACTAATGTCAGTGGTGCAGAACATTTTGGTTAATTACTGCTCCTCACTATCTAGCAGGGTTTAACTACTCGATGAGGCTGATGCTGCTTTTCCATGTCAACTGCCTCTCTGAACTCTGTTTCCAACCTCAATCAGTCTCAAAATGAATGAATTATGATCTAATCAACTCTCCAGAATAATTTAGGACCATGCAATCGATTAAGAATGTCTTCTCCTTCTATCTTTGTGTTTTCGCTTCAAAAACAGGAGTTCTGTCTGTAGTGTCAATCTGTAATATCCAAATTTTCCAGGGGTTTTACCATCCAACAATGTACTGCCTTTGTCAACAATAAAATCATGGAATGAACCAATCAAGGTATGGAAACACTCCTGAATTCAGTTTGTATCTTTCGAAGTCGTTGATAATGATAATATATGGTCGGAAACACTCCAATTACGAAGATTCTTTCCACTAGGGGGCAGATCGCACAGAAGTTCTACATAATGACTTGATGTTTCCTACTTTACGACACTGAAAGCATCCAGAGTACAGAAAGACGTATGTGTAACGTGCATGTAATTTATCACATGACAAACATTTATAGTATATGTGATCACCTTTGTTAATTATTATTCAATTTTTGATAAATCACTTCTCATATTTCCACCGCAATCGAAACCACTTAACCAAACGCATGTTTGGGTGGCCTGAGTAGCTAACTCACTGCAACAACCAGGAAAAGCATCCCAAAATCCCAGGCTGAAAATCAGGGTCGTTTACTGCCTCATAGGTAATACATTCTGTTTTAAGATTCTGAATTAATTCCCTTTATTAATTAGAAATATCAATCCTAGCTACCAACCGATCACAAAGTAGGATTTCTAACAGGTAACCAAAATTGCGTTTCGCTACCTGTTTCTGTAGTTCAAGTTTCTGTGTTACCGAATTTCTCACCACATTACCACATCGTCTAAAGAAATTTAGGTCGTTCTGAATCATCCGGAATCTTATAATTTGTTAGTTTAGTGGATCTAGGGCTGATTTTAACTAGTATCTTACCGATGCATCACCACTACTCTTCTCAAAGCTATCCTCGGAACAT
This sequence comes from Schistosoma turkestanicum, assembly GCA_944470395.2. Lineage (NCBI taxonomy): Eukaryota > Metazoa > Platyhelminthes > Trematoda > Strigeidida > Schistosomatidae > Schistosoma > Schistosoma turkestanicum. The sequence continues at coordinate 19,308,891 of OX103972.1, read as the reverse complement.
TGCGCATCTGAGAGAGAACACTCAGGCTCGTGCACACTCTTCCTCATTAACTGTTGTTGCAACTTGGAATGCTCTCCCAGCTGAGGTGACCACAGCCCCCTCAGTGGACAGGTCGAAGAAGAGACTTAATAAACACGTACTCCCATAAGGATTATCATCTCATTCATGGACAAGCTGTAGCTGATGCATTCCTTGAGACTTGCTAGTCATCATTATTGTCATCTCCTCAAATTACTGACTTACTCTATCTCACCTATCATCTCTGTTTACTCTCCCTTTCTTACACTCAGGTCCTCTCGCAGAAACTTCACTACCAGTTAATAAGCTAAATAATCTATATATTTACTTAGTTCTGAGATCTCCTTTTTACTAGCATTAGACTTTTCTCCTTATTATACTCTGTATTTTAACTAAGTCATCACTGGTCAGGTAACATGACAGCTGCTGTTATCCAGAAACCCTACTACCCTGAAACAAGAGTACCCATCCAAAGGTACTCACAAATAACTACCAGCTGACTAGAATTAGACAATCGAATGGCTAGACAGTAATTCACTGGACACTACCAAACACCAGAAACAGTATCGAAAGTACAAGCGCGAATAAATCAAGTGGTTTATACTAGCTCGTTTAAAAGATATCGGATACTGCAGACGACTGAAGACTATCAAATTCGAACTTCATTTTTTGATGATTTTCGCTCTTCACTATGTATTCATAAAGAAATAATTGCTCTAAAACACAACAGCTTGGCGCGAGAATAGTTCTTTTATCCTGCTGTTGACGTTAGTCCTCTAGTTAACTATTGGACATCTTAACCTACTCTTCAGAAAAACGAGTTGGACGGTACGAGCCGGGATGTTTTATCACGTAAGGTCTGGTGTTTGATAGGATATGTTCCTCTTTATAGATAAAGCTAGAGCATGAAATTTTATTACACCCAAAGTATTTTGGGCCTAATCTAACGGAAACAGTGAAGACTAAATTGTTTTCGGACGTTGAAGGAACTTGCTCTGGAAAGTGAGTCATTTAGTGCTCCTAGTTGATGTACAGGTATGGCTTTATCATCGCTGTTACAAACATAGAGCATATTGGTGCTGGTATAATACAGCCAAACAGAGGATTTGTGCAGTACCGTATAGTATATCGTGCCATCGTTTATCGGCCGTTCAAGGGTGAGGTCGTAGATGCCATCGTTACCCAGGTTACTAAAGTTGGAGTGTTTGCAGAAGCTGGTCCTCTCACCGTTTTTATCTCTAAATACGTATGCACCCATTAATTAATATACTTTAAGTCTGTTCCGTCCAATATTAAATTTGAAGGCGCTGAGACCACCACCGATGGTCTCAACGATGATGATGAAGAAGAGGTATGTTTTAATACATACAAGCATAAATTTGATATTGCTATCATTCTTCCCTTATATCATATCACCTGGTGAATTTTTCGTGTTTGTCTTATAGAGCCAAACAGTACAGATTGAAGATCGTATTAGGATCCGTATAATTGGCCTCCGAGTTGATGCCAGTGATATCGTGAGTTTTGCTTGTTTAAAGGGTTGCACCGGACGTGCTTAGCAAATTTGACGATAGTCCAAAACTCTCATATCACTTTTAAATCAACCAATCCTTCACACATGTTTTCCATTTAAGCCTAACTTGGAGCGACACATTTTGTCAAGTTCGGTTTTATTTTGACCTACTGACTCAATAATCTATGTAAATTTTTAAACGTGAAAACGTAGCTGACAAGGTAATTTTCGATGCGTTTTTGACACTTTTACTGTATATCGGCTCCAAGCTTTATTGTCATCGTAGAAATGTAGTCTGTAGATGAAATACCACTAACTTGTGTATATCTCGTGTTATCAAAAGGAGTGCCTGTGTCGCATTGGCTACCAATTATTCCTCGATACTGCCTCTTTTGGTAGTAGTCTGAACTTAATCAAAGCAGTTAAGATACCTCACTCCATTCTAAGAAATAGTGATTGATTCAAATTACATTATCGGCAACCCTTCACTTGTAAGTAGCTGGCTGGCTGCTCAGAAAAAATTTTCCATATTTACAGACCAATTCTTAGCTGCAGCAACTTCATAAATTAAATTCTAAACATTCACTTAAGTAATTGACTAAATGGTTGGATGTGGAAATCCAACAAGAGTTATGCTAATGGGAAAACTTAGAGATTTTAAATTCATTACGTTGTAGGATCGTAGACTGCTTAGTGATTGTCTCGGATAAGACCAATATGGTTGGTTAATGCACCCTAGTTTTCAGTATTTCTCCAAATGATAACCCGTGACGTATTACACAAAATTTCATAACCCCCCAGAAAAAGCTTTATTTTAACATGCTTCTGAAAATGTGCCTGTTAAGTAACTTCGTTAAGTACGTATTTAAGTCCCCGTAAAGTTTAAATCAATGGTTCTGATATTTAGGTATCTAATAGAACTTATATCTTTTTATTGGTTCACTTGTTGACCTTATTCAATGTCTTGGTTCTGTTTCTTGAAGAACTTGGCACAACACAGTATTTTTAACACCTAAAATAACTATACAAGCGTACTCGAAATGCTTTTTCTCTCCCTAAACGTAGAATGTTGCATCATGATTGGTGTGGTTCAACACCGCGACTGAATATAAGAAACCTGTACGTAAGGTTCACTTGATAATATTATTTCGAAGCTGTGTGTCCTCCTTATTCATCCTGCTCTACTGATGTGCCATGGGACTGTGGGCCGACGTACAATTATGAGATGGTGGAGAAAATTTGTAGCTCAGGTGGATGATTGTGGTGGTGTTTAGTTCTCTGAGCTCAGAGAACTAAACACCACAACGTACAATTATTCCTGGCTGTATGTTGATCATGTTGAACTGGTCTCTATGTTTATTTCTTTACGTGTGCTGTATTTCCATATGCTTATTCCGTTACAAACATCTAAGTTTTTCACGTCATAGTTTTGAATTTCTTGTTGCATAATTCTGAAAAATTGAAATAGTTCTTCATCAGCGAATGAATGCTGTTATTGATTTTGTAATGTGCAGTTATCATTTCATCCATACACGTTTGCCTGTGTACTGTTTCAATATCCTTAGCATTGATTTCGAATTTTTTTTCACAGTTCGCTGTCGGCACGCTAATGGATGATTATCTTGGTGAGTTAGGCCTACTTATATATGTAAAGATATAAGTTTGGTTAGTTTTTTTATTTTGTAGCGTTATTATTATGTAATGCATGGCTGTCTGCGTTTGACGGACTTATTCTTTTCAATAATTGTTCATTTTAATGTCCTGCAAATTCTTTATTGCTGAGTACAGTTATCCTTCATTACGTTTATTTACAATCGGTTCAAAATCGCAGAAAATTTTGGTATTTGGTACACTTTACGTAATTTATACTTTAATGATGTCAGTAGATAACGTAACAGTTCCTCTTCGGTTCTCACCTTTTATCAGCTTGAAATATCTTTGTTCTAATTAAGACCTACGCATATGATTGAATATTTCTTATCTTACCGGTAAACTAAGATATCCCTAATGTAAATATCATGTTATAACTATATTTCTGCTATCCTTCTGGTAAATCTACCTAAAGATGCTTTTGACCAGTTAGTTTAACATTCCGCAGAAACTCGGCATTGATCATGAGATGTTATAACACTTTTAAATGAAGACCTTCTAACTGCCAAAGCAGGGTTTGTATAGTTTGAATTATTTTTTCTTGTTAGCGTTTTTTAGCGAGTTAGTTTTCTGCGCGATGGGTTCGTTAACCCCCCGCCCAACCCTCGTCTTTTATCCGGGCTTGGGACCGGCAGTAGCCCCGAAGGGTCTACATGTGGAGTTGTTCGGTTGGGTCGTCACTATAGGCAAGCGCGACTACCACGTCAAGGTAGCAGCTACGGTCGGAAAGTCATATATATATATATATATCACTGTTTCCGTGGATATTACTTTTATTTCTATTCTTTTTTTCATTGTTTCTTAGGTCCTTGCACCTAGTTTCCAGACTATTCGGTCTTAGTGAATATTTCGACTTCAGCATCATATTGTACAGGCCATCTCCTTCCAGTGAAATCTTTTCTACAATAACTTTTTACCCCAAAAGTCGCAATCGGTTCTACTGTAAATATATTTATTTTTTGTATAAATATGTATTTGTTAGTGATTATCAGTGCTTCCCTATTTGTACATTATATCAAGGAAATGGATAAATCGACATAAAAATCTGCAGAAAAGTGTATAAATCAAAAGTACCACGTTTTAGCAACACAGGAAGAGAAAATAATCATCAGTATATTGTTTAATCCTAACATTTATGGATGATCCTTATGAGCTTCGTTTTCCTCGTCCTTCCACATAACAATAAGTTACTAAACGTCGATCTCTATACAACTAAGTGTTGTTTTAAAGTTGTTTTTAGATTTAAGGCGAATTTTTTTATTGTACTGATCTTCTGAATCAAGCTGCATCTGAAATTTACTCGTTATCTGTGATTTAGGAAATGATTTCGCTATTGAGTAGTGTCTTTTCATCACTAAGAATTAAATTTGTATCTGCCCACTGTTTTCTGCAGATTCACAATACTTTAAACAGAATAACATGGGCTCACTTTATTTCATTTAGGTTCATAGTAGTTGCTTAAAGCATATTATGTTTCGAAATCAGAATTATAGAAAGCTTTAAAATACATTAATTGATTTCGTTGGACGCTAATATGAATACGTATCAGTATGGCGTAACAAAAATTCAAATAGCACATACACAAAAGGGCATTCTGGGACATTGATAGTAGGAAGATACCATAGGGTTGAAGTTAATGATTATAACGTTTTCAATAAAGCCGATGATAATTATAGATAAATGAGTAAAGTTCATTTAATTATGAGTTTAAGTAAAGTCGAAAAAATGATTCGATAAAGTAGTCAAGTCATGGGCAGAGGATATAAATATAATCAATTACGTTGTTACTACAGCAAAGGAATAATAATTGTTCCTTTTGAAACAAGTTAGTTTTCAGCATCTCGATAGCAATAGCTTCAGCAAATTTCAGGAAACAAAAATCTTGACAATCTTGAGACCAACCAATGTCTAGAAATATTAATATTGGACATCTTTATCACCATTATTCGGGGACTGAAACGTATTCAAGAAATCTAACGTAATCGTCCATTCTCATATACCATTATAGTTGTTTTGACTGTATTAGTGAACGTGTGTAATATTGGGTAGTTTTATCGATGTTCCAGTTTTCGAATTATTAGTACGATATCACGGCATGTTTATTGCTTTTTGGTAGATTTTTGTGATCATTGGCAATATCTATCAGCGCTTATAAAGATTCTACTGCATTAAGGATTCGCCAGCTAACAGTGCATTCGTATTGGTTCAAAATTACATGAATTCTACTCTGTTTTCTCACTTGATGGTCCTCAGGACGATGACCAACTATGATATGAGTCCACTAACGTATCAGATAGGTAGAAGCAAATGAGCGATCCTACTAAATACCAAATAATAAAGAGTACACCTATGTATTGTTTAACATTTATTATGTTAGGATATTCTTCCCCTAAGATAATTGTTTGTAAGTCTAATTCTATTGGTCGTCCTAACTATCAATGTCACATACTTCAAATGTTGTTTCTTTTTGGTCGTCTTAATTGTCAATGTCACAGACTTAAATGTTGTTTCCTGTTCGACCTAACTGTATAAATACGCATTATCTGTAACGTTTTATGACCCGGATCCCTAGCCCGGGACTCGGACCTCGTGCTTCCTGGATGTTTTTAGAATACAGTTCCTACTTTGTATCAAGTCTTCTACTAAATGGGGGGTTGGGACACTCGGATTAGAGTAGCATGTCGTGTCGCCGGATCCTCGCTCTCGTTTTCCAGCTAAGGTAAACTCGTGATAGTTCAAGCATATTAAACTGATATGTTTACGTGCATGCGTAACAATTGAAAACCATATGAAGCAAATGGATAAACTTGTAAGCACACGCAGTGTCAAAGGACAAAAGCGGAAAAAAATGCCACAACTCTGGCAACGGTTAGCGACGCTATCACAGACATGAGTTTGGAGTCATGCACTCAGTATTAGCGACTTATGTTCTATATGTGCAACTAATGTTCGTTCATCGCATTTGTACTCAGCAGTCATTGCTCCCCATTTTTGACGGTAATCTTGCGTTAACTGCCCTTATATATTCGTAGCCACTTGCTTGATCGATGAACCTTGCTATAATATCCATACATTCACCAAATTTCATCTTATTTGTTCACGCATATGTAACTGCATGATACATTCATTGCTCTCAAATATCGCATGATTACTACAATCACTACTATTTCACACTGTTTTGCGAATCAGAACATAGAGTTTTGAGCTAGTCTCTCAAACAAACACTCATGTTCTTTGTATTTGAGTCAGTTTTATTTGTCCGGCATACACAGTTATATGTACTAGTATTTTCTCCATGCCTTACTACGGTTTCTAAACAAACGAGGTCGAGCGCAAACTGTAGTCAAATCTCAGGCCACTGAAACTATGATAAGCTTCGTTACAATATCCCTAACCTTCACTACACATGAACAATCTTATAGTTATAAATTAGTGTGAATGATTTGATTTTTATTAAAACGACTGAATCAGACGTAATTTTCTACAAATTTTCATGAATTAGCTTATTTTGTTGACCAAATGAAATTCATATTTCAAATAAGTGAACACTTTATAAATTGTTCTCAGTAATCTAAACATAACTTCCACAATATACACGCTTTTCTTTTTCTGTGAATCGATGTAGCTGTTTCAGAGAAGTATTACTTGATAACCCTATTAGAGTATGTTTCACTTGAGTGCTATAACAAATACTTTTGACGAGATTAGTTCGCGAATTTTTATTCAGTCACGTATTAAATTCTGAAGCCAAAAGTAGCTGAACAAAATCTGAGAGTAATGATAAGTAGTGCAATGCAACAAAGTGTATAAACAAGGAAGAAGTCAAGTGTGAACGTATATTACAGATTTAAGAGCTCAATTTGTATATGGTTGCTGTAAGTTGCCGCAGTTAATATTCTCCTTTGTGAATGTGGACCAATACAGATTCTCTATTGAACTATATAGAGCTGCCTATTTTCCCGAGTCCCGTAAAGTTCTTTTTATATTCAAAATAAAAATTGGTAAAAGTGGACAGGTTAACTATTAGTTTCACCAAAACTTACAACGAAAGTGCAAAAGTGGATTCAAATGAGAAAATCGAAATTTATCTGACTTCATCGTTCCAAAAAGCAATTCAGGTTTGAACTTTGATTGATGGTAGAACGAACTAATGAAATCCATATCTCATTCATTTTCTTCATCAGGAAAATTTGCCATTAAATTCTGAAATACTTTTTGTAAGAAATCATTCTCTATTCAAAACTTTCATAAATGCTTATTTTTGAAAAAGTGTATGTCATCAAGTAGATCATGCTATATGAAGCAATTCTTTCTCCGTTTGATAGTCAAACTCATTATACAAATTAGAAGTAAATAGATAAATGTGAAACTACACTACAGTGATCCAAGTTAAAAAATAGTTTGAATTTTGCTTTTGTTAATAATTTCTATCATTTCACCAGCCTCTAAATGCCTTGGTATGGCCGAGAGTGGTGGAAGCCCACTATCCCATTCAAAATCCTATCATATAGCCGTGCGAATATAGCCACTGCCAAGGAAGTCCTATTCCTCGCCATCTTGTGATGAAAGTGTTGTTTACGAAACCTAGAGGACCTGTGCTTTAACGAGGTTGGTGAAGACGAAGGACCCTAAGAGAGTTTATAAACCCTGACCTCAAACCAATGGTGCACATGGGCTCCGGAATCATGACGAAACGGATCGCGTATGAACCTATTGTCGGTCACGGGCTACAGTGGGATTACTTCTCCTTACGTTAACCTGCTGCCTTATGGATTAGACCTGTGATCAGAGACTCGGGGAGTGATACCCTGATTAAATCCGAGTAGTATCCCACCCCGTTCACAAATTCAATGATTTGTGTAGCTCATTAATATTCAGGTTCCAATGTTTGTGTTTTAATGCAATGCAAAAATCTTGAGATGTGTTCATGCCGTGGTTTAAGAAACGTAATTCTATTCGAGAAAACTGACAGAAGCTAATATACGGTATATTTCTAACGATAATATATTCAGACATTTCTCAAGACAAACATGATTTCTCAATGACAAGCTGTCAACAAACACATTTGGCTACAATAAATTGTTTGCTTTTTAATGAAATATTTTGAACTACTATTGCTGCACGAGTAGTTCACAAATTTCAGAAAATATTTCCTGATCACGGTAATATACGAATTAAAATACAAAACGTTTTCAGTTTCAGACAAAACTCATTTGGGTGCATCTCGAGTAATACTATTTACCACTTGTAAATATTCAGCAGTTTATTATAATGTACTAACCTATCACAGAACAACTGATTAATTTGCAATGAAAACTTACCCTTACCCTGAGCATCATGTGTTCTCAGTATTTTTATTTCATCACTTACAAGTAAATGTGCAATTTCGTTCAATAGATGCGTAACAAGATGAATTTGAGTAAATTTTACAAATTTGACGATTTCGAACAATTTACTATTAAAATTGAAGAAAAGATTCTATGTCCTTATCAGGATAGTTAATTTCTGACTTTTAGTGGCCTGGGATCTGGCTCCAATTTGTAGGAACAATTGAATATGCTATGAAATTAATCTCCCCTTCAACTCCCGTATATCATGCCTAGGCGAACTCCGTTTATGCGATGGCAGTTATTAAAAGCTTAGTATGGTTTATTTTGGATGAATCTATTTCATACATTCGTGTAAAGAGATAAATAACTGAGAGGGTCGTAAGCGAGAAGCGAATTAAAGTGGAGAAGGCAAGTTAAACCAACTCAATACAATGTGTCATGATTAAGGTATTTATAATCAAAAATATGCTAGACATGTGATAAACGAAGTAAGCAATGCATACAAGCACTTAAATAAAAAGCAACCAAGTTATAATCAAATAATTGGTAATATAAAAATACAACGTGTGAATAGTAATTCAGCAAGAAAAGGTTAATTAGTTTGTGTGAAAGCTTGTACAAGCCATATAAGCTCAACTTATTAGTAGTACTCACACTACAAACGATTGTATCCGATTAAATTCGATACAGCCTAAAACATTCCCTAAATTCAAAACTAAATTTTATTTTTAATCATATTTTAGTATTAAAGATTCGTTGTATATCAGTAGTTGAAATGATAGGATAAGATCTTAACAGATTTATTGACGTTAAGTGACCTTAAATTTGTACATATCAATCATTCATTAGAGTGAACTCTGAGAGATTTTTCTTAGACAAACTGGTCTTATTCAGTCATGTGAATTTTACATTGTTATGATAAGTCATTACCTAATCAGTGAATACCTACTTTCGACTGTTAGATAATCGAAATATTTACATAAATAGTATCACAAGCAAGGGGTGAAAAATAGGAATTAGAGTCCAGAGGATTTCATAATCATAAATGTTTACGAAAGAAATTAAATAACAAACGGAAAATCACGTATATCTTTTGTTTTCAAAGTCAAGAGACCGAGCTTAATAAAAAATAAACAAAGATACTGTTACTCGGACATTATAAGTATTTACAATTTTTCCTTCCTTAGCCGCGTCAATAAAGGCTTTTTGGCTCATTCTAAATATGAGCTAAGTATATTGATTGGTCTGAAATTAGATTCTGGTTGTTAATCAAGTCTTTCAGCCATACCGCATCCAGTTACTTGAATGTTGGTGTTTGGAAACTGTTTAGGATTTTTAAATTTTTCGGTATCATCCAACACTATCCTAAACAGTTTGGTAAGGTCATTTATTGTGAACTCCAGGTTATGCAAAAAAAATATCAGTAAAAGAAACGAAAATCACTAGTAATGATTTTTATGAAAATAGTTCTCATCAGAACTCAGCAAGAGAAGTAATCAGAACTTTAAAAATACTGGAAAAGTGTTCCGGTTAAATATGACAATCATTATTGTTGTGTACTTATGACCTGAGGTCGATTATGGTCCAAAAAATCTCATGTGTCATGGTGATTACTTAACCTTTAGACTATTTATTAGGAATCTCATGTTTATTGACTCCGAATATAATCAATTTGTGATGCTACTATTGGTGAGTGACTATGTGAAGTTCCTGAATCATTATGCTAAAACTTTGAGAATATATTTATAAGCTAGACACTGACAGAAGCGTGATTTTGTAGCTGGTGGTGTTTGACTGAATGTGAGATCATTATTCCTTCTCTTAATGTGTTTGTGATAACTTGTTTTCAAATTGTCACTGATCCTCTTATGTATTTTATTTGTTATAAATAGACTTAATCTGAAAAACTCTCACCGTTCTTTATAGATTGTAATTGGTGACAGTGAAATATCAAGTTTGTGAATTAGTAATAACAGGTGATACTATTAAGTTTGGTAAATTATCTGTTACTCACTGAACCTATAATCTCTAACTCCCTAATTGCCAATTCAAATAAATCGTCAGAAAGTGATTAGCGATACATTTTCTGAATCCAAGTTTCATCCTATTTTTGAAGTTTCAACTGAAATTATCCAGAAGCAGGATTTTTGTCACTTATACTTATATTCAGTACATACATACTACTTATAAGCCACACTGCGAACTATGTCCACTGCACGATGACTGACGTGAGTTGATAACTTACTGAATAAAATTATCTCGAAGGGTCATCCAGAAGTTATTGCTGAAGCGAAGAGTGTCAGATCCGGAAGTATGACGCGATGAGAATGTTCTGAAGACTGGGAGACATATAGAGTAAGATAGCCAATGATCACCTTGTTTTGCAAATGTAAGTTTTAGGACAAGGGGTATACATTTTGCTAGCAACCTATATTTTCTACAAATAAATCTGATCCTAATGTCTTTGCTCATTGCAATCACCCTTATACCGAGAAAGTAATTTATTAAGTTATCTCATTCTATGTAAAAACTATTCTACTCTTATTGATGAAAATTCAATAACAAATCAACAGTTTGGTTATTCACATTCTTACGTAGTATATTTACACCAATATTCAATTCATGTTCTTTTTTCATTTTAACCATCTAAATATCATAATAAATATTATCAGCTTTTATAAAAAATTGATTAGTGTATCGAGACAAAAAGAAAGAGAAACATTCAATATGAATGATGAATACTTTCATCATCTGAATATTAAAAAAAAAGGAATTATCGATCAACTAAGAATGATATGAAGGTATGTAGAAAATGATCATATGATTACTGAATCAAAAGTGAATTAAAAAAATATATTAGACCACTCATTCATATACTACTATACCTTAAATGAAAAAAAGCCACACTATTAAAGTTAGAAGAAAAAACTCTCCAATGAACTGGAAACTTTAAAACATACAGTATTTATGTGTTTTCAAATCTGATTATTATGGTTTTTTAATTCTAACAAAATTTTCTTCAAGTTATTGAAGAGTCTTTTTTTTTGCTTATTATTCTGAACACACTTTTGGCATACACTAAACAATAGAAAAATTCAAAAATGTTCAATATTTTAATGAAACAGCTTGAATTGTGTATGGCATTGAATAACAAGAAGTCATGTTACCTAGAATTTTGAAATGGCGCTTTTAAAAAGTATACTAGCGAGAAATACAAGTTAAATGGAAGCGTAAACTGAGCACCTGGAGTTAACTTTTCTAAACATAACGCTATTAGTCGACATGTGATCATAATAATTCTAACCAAATAGTAAACCCGTTAGGAAAATTTTCTGGAATGAAAATGATTGCTAGTAGAAAAGGAAGAAGAAAGCATAACCGTGTCTACGTAATTTTAGTTTTCATTTCAGACAAATAATTTGCTAGGGAAAACCTATCAATAATTGTTTAGTTGAATAAGACAATATCGAAAAACTTGTGATTGAATCATTTTTATAGGAGAACAATTAGTGTTAAATTAATTACAATTGGAAACTTATTAATAATGGTTAGAAAGTTTACAAAAACTAGAAAAGTTATACTTCTGCCTTGGTTCACTATTTTCTCCAATTTTTCAAACCATATGAATTTCAGTGATGATCACTTTAATATTGAGTAATTAGATGGGATTACAGTAGTTCACATTTCAAAACGGTAATGTGTCTGCCAGTCTAAGAGAAAAAATAGAGATCGGTTACCGTTCAGTAATCAGTGATAATATCTCACTCTTGCAGACTCTTAAGATGTTCATCAAATATCCTAAGAGAACTATTTTTGGCAGTCTAATTCTATTGGTCAATTCCTACTGGTCAATATTATGGTCGTCCTAACTATCAATGTCACAGACTTCAATGTTGTTTCCTATTCGACCTAACTGTATAAATATGCATTATCTGTAAAGCTTATGATTCCTTCCTTTTGTACTCGAACCCCATAAACAACTTCATCTAAAGGTGTTGTGTTCTGATATATATATTGGAGATTTGGGAATAGTATTTGGGGTCGTATCGGAATATCTACATTTGGTCAGTCAGTAGGATTTCGAATAATTACAAGACAGCATTATAAAACGGATCCAAATATTTCTATAGCAATACCTATCGGGAGCAATAATAATCATCATAACTGTTGACTGATAAGATACGATAAAAACAACACCGGGAGCTAGGGCTTATTAATGGTTGCCTCTAGATACCTATCTTCGGAATATAGCGGACGCGGTTTTGATTGAATTCGAGCAATAGGGGCATTGGAAGTTCATCAACTCGATTTTATTACCGCTGTGAATTCGACAAATATGATGCTGGTTGCCACTCAATAATTAACCGCCATATATGAATGCGCACTGCTGACAAGTCCCATATTAATATGGGACAACCATCCAGTGCTTTTAGGTTCTCAATGGCTGTCTAAGTTGAATCAGTCTGTGATTTTAATAAAATTCAACACTGTTCACAACCTTATGCTGATATATCAGATGTAGTTTAACCGAAATGAACAAGTATGAGTACTAATCACTTTACCATGATCATAGTTCACTAAATATTATTCAACAATGAAAAACTTAAACAAAGTAAATACCTAACAAATAAGAACGTCCTTGAAATCTGAAATTAATTTTGCAGAGTTTTACTTTCCAAGTTATTCACTAATTTTAGTTTCAAACTGTTACAAACCTGATTTTGATAGTGATAAGTTTCCCTCATTAAGAAGTTAATAAATTACAGAAAGTTTTGATACAGTTTTATTCATTTTCTAGTTATTAATAACTTATGATGATAGAAACATGTGTGTTACAAAGAGACTACAAGTAATCAGCAGGAGATTAAAAATATAAATTTGACGCTGATCAACAAACATTCGTAAAATGTAACTTTAACCTTGAATATAATCAGGTGTTTTTTTGTGTAGAGTCACAGTTTTGTTATTTGTGTTTGTTTTACTACACTAGTTTATTTTCCCAAATCAATAATTGGTTTGTAACTAAACTTCCTACTTTGTGTTTTCAGGGAAAAAAATGCTTGTAGTCATTTGAAATACTGTCACAAGAAACTATTTTCGTTATTGTATAGAACATGATGTTCTAATTTACGGATTTTAGTGACTAATATTGATATTTTATATCGAAGCTGATTAAATAAATACTAAATAGATCAAACATTAGAATCTTTACTTTGTTTGAACATTCAGACTACTTAGTGTACACACTATTGTAGTAGTCGGAAGTTAAATTGTTTATTCGTTATTTCTAGTAAAGGAGTTTTGTGGAATTTGTAGAATTTTCAGTTCAAGTTATGGAGTTATCGTAGCTAGACTACCATCAAAAACCTATAAACACTGGATGATGGTTTCCTCACTGTACGAGATTTTCAGGCAGCGTGCATCGGGAAGTCGGACTGCAGACCTCCATTATTTAACTAAATCTGATTAGTTACCCCATAATATATAGTGTAAATGAGATAATCATTGAACAGTAATTCTTCCACAATAGATTTAAGAGCTGAAACGTTTTGAAGGAGCATTCTTATATTAATCATTTTCTACAATGTAACAATTAACAATAATACGTTTAGATATGAGGCTGAAAGCATAATACTATCATGGACAAACTGTTGTCATTTATCTCATCTACTGATATCATTTACTAGTAGTCTTGTATTTCTAATGAAAATATTTCATGTAGTTTTTTTCTGATTATCTTTTTCGTAAAAAGATAAATTTATTGACAGTTTCTTCGGCGAATCAATTATTATTATGAGAAAAACTTTATGAACTGAATGAAAATATATCCTACTAAATTTTTTTACAAGTTTCTACTCTTTGAAAATATCCACGTGCACTGAAAATTGTAGATGGATTGAGCAAAAAGGTGATTATATTTTATTAAGTTTACAGTTGGATTCAATCTTATTTGATCGTATTTTCAGTGGCTGAATCTTTCCTTTTTGAACTTCTTCTGAAAGAAGACCTTCCAACTCCCAGGGCAAAGTTAAAATGGTTTGAATTATGTTATTTGGTTAGCTGTTTTTTAGCGAGTTAGTTTTTTGTAGGATGAGGTCTCCAACTGCTCCTTTATCCGGGCTTGGGACTGGTAGTAGCCCCAGAGGGGCTCCATGCAGAATTCTTTTTAAATTTACTTCCCTGAAATGTACTCTGTTTGTATTTATATTTGTCTATATAAAATAATTCGGAGTGCTTCGATTAATTTGATAAAAATGAACTACTCAGTGGGGCATTCTCATGCCTAACTAACTTGCTAAATTAAAAATTCATTCAATACCACCATTCGGTATTGATATTTTATTTTCATTATTTATTACTCAACTAAATTCACTTTATGTTTAACTGAAATCTACAAATCGAAGTTTTTTTACAACTTTATTTAATCTAATCAAATATTGTTAACGTAAAGACTAAATTTAACTTATTCAAATTTATATTTTAATATAGTCAACTAAAAAGAAAATGATTTGATTAGTTTTCCACATTTTCAAAGTTTCGAATGAAACAGTTTATGTGAATCCAATCAAAACAAACATTCATCATACATTAATGAAAGATGTATAGTTTGGTGAATATTGAAACTTGTTGTATATTTTTTAAATGGGTATTCTATGCTAGGGAATACATAATTCTTGTAAACATAGGAATTTAATGATTAAAGACTCATTGTAGAACTGAAATGTGAATTTTATTCTATGACATTTTCATGATAACTCAGAGAGTAATACAGATAAATCTAAATTTTCAATAACATCATTTATGCCAAAAGTTTTCAGTGAAGACAAATAAACTTGCACGTTCTATGTCAAAAATACTGACAACTATTTGGTAAATAACAGAAAGTTTAAAAGTTTGCAACTAAACAAACTTACTGTTATCATATGACGTTTAGAGAAAAAAGAATTTATTTTTTAAAATGATTTTGACAAATATATACCGATTATACTAAACAGTATTCTTTCTTACTAAATAATAATAGATATCTTGTGGAGGTTTGAACTTTTATTACCTCCTAATGAAATATACATATCAAATTACATTGTACCGAGAAATGAATGTTTATTAAAAACAGACGATATGATTAATAAGGTGATAAGTAAATTCGTTTAACTGCATCAAAACAAAAAAAACTAATTCAAGATTTGGTTCAACAAATCAATATTGTATACAAGTAATGATCACAAAACGGGCCTAGATGATTTTCACTGGTTGTTAGTGATTGATAGAAAACGTATGATAATTGTATTTATGCATTGGAATAAGAAATCAATGTGTAGTTGATAAGTTTTTGATAGAAAAGATAAATATATTGAGAAAGGCACGTGTAATTATTATATAGTATTGAACGTTCATGACTACAATATTCATAAACGAAGAGTCTTGACTTCAGTATACAGAATACATCTAAAAAATTACAGTTTCAAATAAAAATTACACAAGTTATTTAATTTTGATGTACGTAAGGCTAAAATTGTATTACCCATCAGTTTATTCAGTGTTAAAGTAAATAATAGTTGAACTATAAGTCCTGTTTTCAATGAATTTTTTAACCTGATTGATTACCTAGATTTAATCAAGTGGTAATTATCTACTACAGATAGAATCGATATTATATAAATCCTAGACAAAACAAATTTCACAATAAACTCTTAATAGATCCTTTAAAAATAACTTCACTTCTAAACTGAATCAAATCTTTAATCTAAAAGATGGAGATCAACTAGTAACAGTTTTCAAACTGAAAACACACTTCGCTGTTGAATTTGTTAAGATTGATCGTTATAAATCCCCAAATATACCATAAAGTCTTTCAATTATTATTTGATTTTCATAATTACTAATTATAAAATCAAGTCAGAATAAAGAGCATTTACAAGAGAATTTGTACTGATCATAGGATTCAGAAAGAAATAAGCTACTTATTCTCTGAAATATCTAGTTGTATGTATTTCACATTCATTCCATACACTATAGATGTTCTAAATATTAGACAATCTAATTACTGGTTTATACTGTAAAATAACGAACCTAATGAAAGACAAGTAATAATCTTTTTCTTTGTTTTGATGATAAGAATTTGCAGATATAAATGATGAGAACGATGCTGAATACACAACATGCGGTAATGATAAATTATTATCCAACTTCTCCTCTACTTATCATGTTCATCAATGCACAGTGTAACTTTTGATTTACATACTTTTGATCTTCTTGCATTGACTGAATTGAAAAGCATTAAAAAAAAAGTGATTGAATCTATACAACTTTTGTGATCGAATTTGTTAGTCCATTGATAAGAAAAAGAAAGCGTATTGATATTTGAAATTCAACTTTGTAATTTATTCGTCCTACTAGCTAGATTTGTAAACATAACTATGGTATTTGGTTCATTGAGCTGAGTGTTTTGGTTGTGGAGCTTTCATTGTTCTTCTGAACAACATCATCAGCACAAACTTCAGATAGAAGTGAAGCATTCGAATTTCTTCACGTTTGACCTGTAGCTTGTTCTGCTAACCTCGATCTTGATTGGTTGCTGTTGACCTTTAACCTGTTGTTGTTTGCACCTTTGTTTTGATTGCATCCCCCTTTTGATCTGTTTCTTGATCCCATGTCACCTATGATTTTCCTCCACCAACTAAAACACTCAGCTCAGAGAACCAAACACCACCACCACACACAATCATCCCCCTGAGCTACAAATCTTCTCCACCATCTCAATAACAATGATATAATATTTTTATACAAGGTTCAATGAAATAAGATTCAAGGAAATAGATAAAATTTTAAATCGAAATAAATTAATTCTTAATTAAAACAAATTACTTTGATCGATATCAACTTTTTCAAGAGTTAAATTTTCTTGAATGTTCATTATTTTTAATTAAAGCCAAGGACTTGCAAGTTTTTTTTAAAATAATTAGAATAAAATTAAAGCATGATAAGTTAATGGATTTGTTACCACTTCTAAAATTTTATGATACGATGTGACTGTCTTGCAATGTAAAATTGTGAATATTTGCTCTATAAAATAATACTTCTTCATAGATTTACAAAATGCCTCTTCATTTAATCAATCTGTACGTTTTGTACTACGTCGAAGACTTAATTTACTTTATTATATATATATATATATATATATATATATTCGATTCAATACAAAAGTATAATATCAACTGAACATGAAAATAGGTAATCACAACTAGAAGCTAAGAATCACTTTTCTGCTACTTTTCGTACTACAATAAATTTCTTTAATGGAAAAAGTAAAATTTACCCATAAACTATACACATCGTTTAGATGACTACATTTTTAATTGGCATAGAATTAAACTTTTTTTGTTTTCTCAGAACATCGACATGTCAGATGATAAAGTAGACAGGCATTGTGACCTACTAATTACTACTTGTTTACGAAATTAAAAGGGAATTTCTATCTCAAACTAATATTGACAGAAAACAAATACGGAAAATCAAAAAGTATCAGCATACATATTTTGTCCTAGTTTAGGATTATTCAACCAAACACCTTCTAGATATTCATCACACGCTGTCACACCTGACACTTTAAACAACAGTGCTGAATGTGATGTAATAAAACTAAAAAGTTGTCATCTAAAGTCTTACAGTTCCAACTTCAGTCATTTGAGGATAGAGCATGATCCTTGATCAGTATTATCGGTCTCACTCGTAACTTGGTTAACATTATGAGGAAAAAGCTTCTAATGAGAAGCTTGATGAAACCTATAAATCATTTAACCCCTTTAATAGAGAAATTTTATATTCTGATTTCCATTATGGACTGATATGAGATGTAAAATAAGCTAAAAATCAAGAGACACAAAATAATTCTTCTCTGTGTTTTGTACAAAATTCATTGTTGTCATACTTTCCAGCTTAATTTTGAAACCTACTGATGAATAGTTGGAGTCAGTAAGGATTAAAAGATTAAAAAATAGAAATTTATTGATCAGTTTTCCAACTGAAAACCAATTAAAATGTCAATTTTTATTTGACAGAATCATTGTTACGCATTAGCGAAGCTTCAAATTCATGATATTTTTTTTTGGAAAATTTTTAGAATTTATTCCAAAATCGAATCATACCACTAGAGAACTTCATATAAATTTTTGTTCATGCAACTCATTACATAATTCCAATGTTACAGTCACATATGAAATCATTGTTTTTTTAGCGGATATAAAGAAATGTGTGTCTTCAAAATACAAGCAAACAAATAATTCTTTAAAATTCGAAGTAAAATCACTAGCAGCTCAATGAATTTGAAGCTAATAGCTAACACGTGCGGTTACATAATTCAGTTTGGATTTTTATAAATCTTTTTAACTAACTTGAAAAACAGAAGAAAAAAAGGTTCATTAATTCAAATCAAATCAAGAAACCAATTGTTTGAATAAAAAATTTCATTTGTTTTTCCAACAAAAAATCGAAACATTCGACATCTTAAAAATCTTACAATCTGTCAATCAAAATTTGAGTTGATTTGATTTTTTTTGAATCAGTGGTTATATATTGAAAAATGTACCTATTCTTTCAGAAAGTATTTAATTTTCAATAAAGCTTAAACTACTATTTTTAAAGAATAATGTGAATTTATCAAGGAGAAAAATTATATATTTGTAAAAATCTGAACAATATTTATGTAAGCATGTATAAAAGTCTTTTGAAAATAAAATTCAAAAATATAGGAGTAAAGTAGTGATTATATGGAGTTCGAAGACCGATAAAATCAATTGTGCAGTTATTAATGAAGATTTGAAAAGTTTGAAAAATCATTTATAAAACATGAAGCAATAATGTGGTAAATATCTAGAATTTGAAATTAACAGCATGAATCACGTAACAACTAGATGAGGTTGGCAGAAGTTATGAGAATTAGTATAGTGAAAAACACAAACGAATGAAAAGATGATTGTAGTGTAGAATAAAGTACTAATCAGCTTGATGAAGAATTCATAACAAAATAGTTACAGTAAAATAATGATGATTAAGGGTAACTTTAATCAAGGATGTAAATTTACCTCAATGATGATAAACTAATTACATTGAACGTATTGATCATTGAAGGAATTAATCATCAAAACTAATGGAAATCAGTGTTTTTGGAAGAAATATTGAGTTGGGCTGTTATTGGAGAACATGATGTCGTGTAAAAAAGGGTCACTAGAATGAGTTACCTTAAAATAGGTACACCCGGCTGACGAGTCCCAAATAAGACAAAACGTGCATCCTGGATTCCACTGCTAGCCACTATCCATCTCTGCTTATAATGCTTATGACCTAATGGTTATATCGAGGTAGTCCGCTTAGGATGCACATATGCCAAAAGAGTTCGATCAATAACAGTTCTAAATATCAACGAAGAGATCGAAATAACCGATACAAATTCACTTACTTACTTTATTCACAATTAAAGGAGTAACATTTTTTTCAGCTCGATACAATGGGGTGTGTCTTATATAAAATTATGTCTTTATTTAATTTATTATATATCTAGATGAATATCAATTCTGTTTTTTTTGACAGCACTAAGGTCACATTTAATGAAAATTTATTTAAGTAAGCATCAGTTAAAAAATAACATGAATTGTTTGCTTTACTCATATATTTGCACTTTCATACAAATGAATACATACATATATATTTGTAGAAAAATGATTAATCGTTCAATGTTCTTTTGTTTTTCGTTTCGTAATTGATAATATATTTCATTTTATCATTATTACTCAAAGTTCCACCAAAAAAAAAGAAAAGAAAAGAGTAATATCATTCACAAAATAGGCAATATGTCTTTTTGTACTAGAATAAACAATTTCAAAGCTTGTAATTCTAACAGAGCTAATCTTTTTTGTTTGTTTGTTTTACACACTATGTATCATTTTAAATACTACTAGTTACAATGTCTTTTGTTCGAGTTTTTGGATGGATGGGTGGATGTACATTGTAAGCAGTACACAATGTAAAAGTATTTCGTTTCAATCTGGTTTTTTTCTCTTTTTTTTTTTGGTTTTTAGGTTACTTGTTCAAAAAAAATGAAAGGAATGTAACTAACTAATTTATCTTGGTATTATACAGATTTCAAGTAATTATTATTTCTTTTTAAAAATCATATAAATAATAATGCTGAATTCTTTTTCTTAAAAAAAGTAAGATTTATTCTTCTGCTAGTTACATAGAACATGATTTGAATAAGGATAAAAATGAATTCAAAAGCAAACAACTTCATAAATAAATCATGATCAGAAAAAAAAAGTGAAGTTACCTAATGTAACTAACTATTTAATAAGTCAATGTTGAACAGTGAATCGTATTACAAAATGTTTAGTCTGTGATTTGTTTAAATCTTCACAAATTTCTACGCATTTTAAAAAATTAATGGTTTACCTCTTCTTCTTCTTTACTGCAGGTGGACAAAAATATCCCGAAATTGTTTATCATATTTCTAAATGCTAATCACATTTAAATTATATTTTGATGTTTGAAAATTTCAGAAAAAACACTCAATGAAGTAATCTCTTTAGATTTTGTGGAAAATAACAATACTAGTTAAATAATAATAATTATTATTATAAATATGATTAAGTGTATTCAGTAAATGATATCATCTAAAAATTGTTTGGAGCATAGGCCATCAATAAGGATTCTCCAATCAACTCTGTCCTAGGCCTTCCTTTCCACTTGATTTCAAGCGCTATTTATCCTTTGGATGTCATACTCTGATGACTTCTGCAGTGTGTGTCAAATCAGTCTCCAGCGTTTTCTACTGATTTTTTCCCCAGCTGGACGCTGGTTACTTTGCTTGAACAATAGCATTGTGTTATACTAGTATTTTTACTAATGTCCAAGGTTGAGAAGAATTCTTTAAGTTTTAGTGTCAGGTTGTGACTGGTGAATTTCAACCGTATCGGATGAGATATATTTATCACTGACAGCAATTTTTTATACTAACTGTTAGGATGGACATGACTTACTACATTGCTGTTTAACTGTTTTTCTAATTGTTCCTGAAATATATTCTTATCTTTATTATCATTAGGTAGAACCCTAAGAGGTTTCGTCGCGGTGTCTTTCCTACGTCCAGTAAACCTATAACAAGTACTGGAGTTATTTTCACTGGTTAACTGCTTAACCGACACGTTAACAAAGCTAATTGTCAAATGCTGTGTTTGGTGTGATATCATATGTGATCCAAGTATGCACATGTATGCTGGGTTAACTACTGCTATACGAGCTAATCACATAGATTATGAACACACAGTAAATCGACACACTACAATATTAATAATCTATAAATATTATTCACTGTGAATTTTAAAATGTTAGTAGATTTTTGAAATTTTTTATTTGTCATATTTAAAAAATTAAAAAAAACTAAAAACTTTTAATTTCTATTTATTTATTTTATTCATCCTATCTCTCTGATAAGCAATCACGTACACCATCACCGGGGAAACAGACACTTACACAACGTGTGAATTTATTTTCGTGTGTTTTTAAAGAGCCAGTATCCTGAAAGAGAATTACTTGTAAGTCTAATTCAATTGGTTAATTCCTATTGGTTAATTCCTACTGGTCTTACTGGTTGTCCTAGCTATTAATGTCACGTACTTCAATGTTTTTTCCCATTGGTCATCCTGACTATCAATGTCACTTCAAATGTTGTTTCCTATCGGTTGCCTTAACTGTCAGTGTCATGGACTTCGATGCTGTTTCCTATTCGACCTAAATGTATAGATACGCATTACCTGTAACGTTTTATGACCCGGATCCGGATCCTCAGTCCGGGATCTGTATTCTTCTGAACTCGGACCTCGTACTTTCTGGATGCTTGTAGAATACAGGTTCTACTTCATATCAAGACTTCTTCTTTTATTCAATGGGGGTTGGGAAACTTGGATTAGAGCAGCATGTCGTGTCACCGTATCTTCGATCCTCGCTCTTGTTTTCCGACTAAGGTAAACTTGTAATAATTCAAGCATATCTCAAATGAAATGTTTCCGTCGATGCGTAACATTAACTAATCACAAAAAGTAGGAAAAGCTAATTCAATGGTACAAATGTAATGTGTTTATCGTGATACATGAATATCCTTGAATGATTCTTTCGTAGGATTAGTGGTGGAAACAGTTGAGAACTAATAAATTAGTATGATACAACTATCCGATACATTATGGTTACTGAATGATTGTTGAATCACAGATAGTCAGTGTTGTAAAGTCTAATCAAATTAAAGGAAATCAATAACATACATAGGAATTTCTGAACAAGTAATGGGGACGTATTGGAGCGGAAACTTGGAGAACTACGAAAGCCATCATCCAGAAGATACAAGTGTTTATTAACAGTTGTCTACGCAAAATACTTCGGATTCGTTGGCCAGACACCATTAGCAACAACGTACTGTGGGAGAGAACGAAGCAGATTCCAGTGGATGAGGAAATCAGGAAGGAGCGGTGGAAGTGAATAGGACACACACTACGCAGAGCACCTAACTGAGTCACAAGACAAGCCCTCACATGGAACCCTCAAGGTGAAAGGAAAAGAGGAAGACCAAGGAACACATTACGCCGAGAAATAGAGAAAGACATGAGAAAAGTGAACGAAAATTGGACAGAATTGGAAAGAGAAGCCCGGGATAGAGTTGTTTGGGGAAAACTGTTTGGCGGCCTATGCTCCATTGGGGGTAACAGGCGTAAGTAAGTAAGTTGGGGACGTAAGATCCCCAGAAGTCGCTTGATAAATATCTTTAATTTGCATTTATTTCACAGGCTGATCAATTGACCTTGAGATCGTATCTCCCACCAGGAAAATCCTTGGCTGTGATTGGTTACTGTCATTTTAGTGTGCCGTTTTGTGACTCTCCCAAGGACGTCTCTAAACGCGATTTGTGTGCTTGATTGCATTGTGTGTTGGCTGGGTGTTGGTAGAATACACTTTCTACGCTATATCAAGACTTCTTGCTGATACAATTGGTACATTCGGATCAGAGTAGCTGGTTCATTGTTTTGTTCTCGTAATTCGACTAAGGTGAACCCGTAATAGTTTAAGCATACTTCGAAACGAGTATAACAACAAGACAATCTCATTTTTTCCATCCATTTTCATTCAAGACCTTAAGAATTTTTCGAATTCATGATGAATTTTTAAAAAATATAAAGGGGAATCCATCTGATGAGTTCGAATTTTATCATAAAATCGAGGTTAAACACGGTTAAGTAAATAATCGAAAACATAGGAACATTTTAATGCCTAAATATAATATCTCTTTTTGAACAGCCTGTTATTTAAATTGTACCACAGTATTTGAAATAATTTTTAAACAATCAATTGATATTCAACTAAAATTTTACAACTTCATAATATCAATTCATATAAAGTGATCATGAAATATTTACATTATAACATGAAAAAATCACATTCAAATTACAATCTAAATCTGTCGTTTTTTGCCAACATTTTTGATTTTAAACTTCAAAGCTTTTCAAATAAATAATCCATGTTATAAATTAATCCTCATCAATCATGAATTATCAGTAAAAATCTATTAAGACTAACAAGTTACTTTGAATGTTAAGAACAAAGAAAAAAAAACAGTAGAATTATGAAACAATAAAAAAGACTTTATTTCCTGCGTTATAGCGGGAAAACCGATAAGCATATAATGAATTGATGTGTAGGTGATGAAATGAATTATATCAGATAACAAATAAGTCCATAATGAAATGTAGAATAAGCGGCATTCTCTTGAATAACTTTTTTCAGTATCTTTTGATGGGAAACTGATGAAAATCAAAAACTAAACAGTATTTAATAACACTAATCTTAATACATTAAATATGAAGCCTCGTTAAATGAATTCAAGGATTGTATAATGAAGATGGGATATAACTGACTAAATCTTATTGTTGACTTGGTAGTCTTCTCTAACAATGTGATCTAGGTACTTACTTTTTATTAACGTGTTACACAGAAATACATAAGATGAGAATTCTGGACATTTTTTGAAAATTTTATCAATAAAGATGTGTCTATTGTTGTTGCCTTTACTCAAAATTGTCATTGATCACTTTATGTTGGCATATATACTCAGTGAGTTAATTGCCTTGGTGTTACCTTCCAATTGTAAGTTTTCAGTCTATTGGTATTTAGAGGGTAAAATCAATGTATCTTTATGGGATATACAAGGGCAAATAGAGACAAACCACTCGCGATCATGAACAACAGCAATGGAAAACTAAACACTGTTCGTAATAATCTAATGATTACTGAGTAGGTTAGGGTTTAATTGATCTCAACAGCTTAATGGGTAACGTATTCGTGTTTGAAATGATGGTTTACTAAGTTCAAGTGTCAAGTGTAAACATCAGTACTGAGATATAGACACATTCAGCTGACATTTCCTGAATAAAATTAACATTGCTATCCTTAAAATAAAATATATTTTTCTGGGAACAATGTCCTGTTGTTTTACAATAATGATGAAAACATTACCTCTCCAAAAACATGATCAGATTTAAAAGATTAGAATAGATATGAATGTTGTTTTATAAAGAGGAATTGAAACGGAAATCTAGTTTTTATCATGAATTATATTTAAGAATCTCGTATTAAAATAAAAACAATGTTCTATCGTTTTTATGGGTAACTTAATTGGAATTAGAGTTCTAATTCTACTTCCAGGTTTCTAATGGTGGTCTAACAATGATTGATTTAAAAAATATATATATATATATATATCAACTTCCAATTACTTACATTTTTTCTATTGAAAAAAATCAAATTTATCCAATGAATTCTTAATGATGGTAGTGAAATGTTTATTTTTTTAACAATAGATATTATTGCTTGATCAAGTTATTTCATAGTGTACCACATTTTACAATTGTTCAGTTATTTTTTTCACTGAGATTCACTTTTCATAATAGTTTTAATTATTTTTATATATTCGAAGTAAACTATGTACTGAAGTGACGAATTATTGAATTTACTTCATAGCAGATTATTACTGATATTTATGCTCGAAAATTCAATCAAATAATACTATAGATAATCGTCGGTAGATTCTGATGAACATACCTAATATAATACGATGGTATGATATGATGATTTTCGGAAATAATAAACCTTAGACCATAATTAGCTGTACGAAATTGAAAAATAAACATTAATTTACAACGGGATAATTCAGTCATGGTCATGAAATTAAGTAATCAACATGGATGTTTATCACGTATAAATAACAAAATTGTCATAGTTAGAATGTTGCACACGTAACCTTCTGGAAAGTAAGATTAGTTAAGTAAGATTGATTATTCGAATTTACCGAATCATTAAAGGAATAATTTAAAGTTTGTGAAGACAAAATTATTTAGAAAATAAATTAATGTCAAACAGTGAGTCATTGTATATGCTGTGAAATTTACAAAACCCATTTCAGTGTCT
Source organism: Schistosoma turkestanicum (assembly GCA_944470395.2). Classification (NCBI taxonomy): domain Eukaryota; kingdom Metazoa; phylum Platyhelminthes; class Trematoda; order Strigeidida; family Schistosomatidae; genus Schistosoma; species Schistosoma turkestanicum. The sequence continues at coordinate 19,282,878 of OX103972.1, read as the reverse complement.
AAGGTCAAAATGTACACTGTATTATGTGAAAAAAATTTAAACATGTTGTTAGTAATGACATGAATAGTTATTTTTTTTTGGATAAGAGAGGACAATGTAAGTCAATTGTTTCCCTCGAATGCATGTCAATCAAAATAAACGTATTGTTTAGTTTACTAAATAATAGATCATTTTTAGTTAATTCAATTCTATCACAGTGATTGTAGTATAATGATGCAGACGTGATCTAAATACAGACTTTAAATAATTGTTAACTAATAATAATTACACCGTGTGATTGTTAGATAATGAATTTTTAATATGAAAACATCTATAGAAATTTAGATAATTGTAATTAAATTTGAGAAAATGAGAACAAACAATCTGTCTAAAGACTTGAAATACAACTTTTGTGTACGTGCATTATGAATCGTGTAGAGGTTAGAAAAGTTCTGACCATTTGACTATTGTGATCAACACATTCATTTTGTAGTTAACATCGTGGTACGATTGGAAACTGGTTTTCTTTGATCATGCTGTTCCACAGCAGTGTACACTCATAACTACGCCATCGGGAGACAAAACCAAAACCTTCTGTATCGTGCGTGAACACAACCTCTAGATTGCGGAGTTCAACTTCAGTCAATTCCTAATATCAAATAACCTTCTTCCAGCGTACTTCATTTGTCACGACATTAAACTCGATGTGATTGGATTCCACTGTTCACAGCTTCTCACGAAAACACTAATGAGATCTATTAGAGTTAATAAACAGCGAGCATATTATTAGCTACTATAGGGGTTTCAGATGATTTTTTGATTTTGTAGTTAACATCATGGAATTCTGTTAGTTCGATATTGATTTGTGATATAACAAAACGGTTTCACTAATATAAACTCAAAATATAGAAAACGGTTTTTTAATTTATCTGATGAATTTGATGATAAACTAAATTTTAGCAAAACGTATTACAACGGGTTGTATGAAGAATAACCTTCACTAAAAAATTCACCCAAAAAACAGACAAAATCACTTTACCTACTTATATTCACCCAGTGCAACATACGGTTCACATTGATCGTTATGTTTTAACAGAATTACTATGCTGATCTAAACGTTTACTCCTTAGATTATTATGTTTATCAGTTTTACAATATAAAGTGAGCTTTGCATGCTTTCTCGAAAAGTAATTTCGAAACCATTTTTATGTCAGACATTAATAAGCTTGAGAAGTTAAAACAATCATGTTACAACGGACAACTGTTTCTCCCTAGTTTATGACCTTAAAACAGTTCACACCAGACCGCTAAGCTAGATAAATGAATAAAAAGATTTTGACTGATAGTGAATCAGAAACTAGTGATGGTTTTCAGTAGCTTTTTGAATAGTCCTATTGGATGTTGGCAATTATCTTCAAATCAAGTAAAGTTCTACATTACATCAATAATGTAACTAACTGTTCCTTCTATTTGCTCTTATTCATAAAAAGTATCTAGTCAAATAAATTATCAATCACATGCTTGTTATCATAAACAAAGTTGACTTAGGTCACTAAGTGAACGAACTGTCACGACTCATATTCTCATCGATCAGTCTTGCACTCAGCTTATAAATTTACATCGATCGAAATTCGATACAAACTAAGATTAAATAAAAATAGTCAATGGCTAGATTTAGAATTAGTACCAACAAACTATTAACTTATAAATGATTTCATAAAATATTGCTACTTAATGGTTTAAATGTTTTGTAGTGATTATTTTAAGTCTATTTATCCACGATTGACCTACTATCTTCATTGTTGAGCTATTGATAGAACGTTTGTTATCGTATTTTATTTTTTTACTACTATCAGTACACCTGTCTTCCTAATACCGACTTCTACTTTTAACTATTATGTGTAGCGACGATGATTGACTCAAACTGCCCTGATTCGTTTAACATATTCAAATCAATATTCATGTATATTAGAGTAAAGCCTGATGACGTCACCAATATGTGTTGTTCTATTATTCACAAGGAGAATCTTTAATACTCATAATTTAGTCAATCTGCAGTTTTGTTTTATTTCTCAATTTACTAAAACAATAAAATTAATTCTGGAAGTATAACTTTTGATTAGTAGAACTGGAAAACTGCTGATTGATTGTAATTAATAGGAAAAAAACCACAAGAAACTGATGAGCGAACTTATAGTCCAAATGAAATAAGTATGAAATATTCAGACTCTGAGAAAGCGCCTAGTTTTTACTATCAGTTATGGCAACCTTGCTTAGTATACAATGTTTAATATCCCTACACTAGTATATTATTCATCAGTTTTTCAAAGTGAATCTAACATTTTTCGTATTGTTCTTCATGTTTTTATTCGCTATTTTTTAGTTTTACAAGTATCTAAATTGTAGAATTTCGAGAAAAAGCATCTCCCATCAGTGGTGACTAGCCTAAAGAGATAATTTTCAGATTTCTAATGGGGAACATTGACCATTAGAATTCAACCGTATCAAGGGTGAGAAAAGAGGTGGTGCAATACAGCTGATTACTAGAATTCAGGCTTATACACCATTAGATTTGAGTGTAGTTGTTTAAAGTCTAGGCATTGAAAAAGGAGACTGAAGGCCCTAGATTCCACTTCTGATAGTTGGATTGTGGATGTACTCTTCAGTGAAGCCCCATGCCAAAAACAAAACATGTTCTTAGGTTTTCACTGATGATCTCAAAACATCTGCTGTGATATGAACAAATGGAGCTACATTTTCATCCAATGATTACAGACATGAGAAATTGAAATTTTGTGCATTCGTTTGAAGGTGTACCGAAAACAAGTGATATTTTTGTTCCGTACGAACAACGTTATCTACCCCATGAAGCATGAAGAATTCAGAAACATCGTTAAAATATCAACTATTCAATGTCATTCAATGAATAGCATACATGCTATCATTGTTAGGACACAATTTTGAAACTTTCAGTTAAAAAAATTATTTATTTGTTTATATTGAATATTCAAAAAAATTTCGCTTAACAATGCGAAACATTAAACTCTTAAAAAATTGTTTTTTTTAAAGACAAAAAGTATATAATCGCATAATTTTATCAAGCTAGATTTCATATATAGGCAGTCCTTGGTTTTGGATATCGACTTTTGTTGATCTTGACTATCAAATTTACACATTTGGATATGATTAGGTCATTTATGGGTAATGAAAATGTTTAATTAACTTGTGAGTATAAAAGAAAGGAACTAGATATTTTTGATTTATTCAAATAGTAACCTTAACAGTAACAGAAAATGTGTGCAACCTGACATATTTTTCCTGTAAAGTAATTTTTCATCGCTCTCTGTCAGTATTATTACTTTCCACGTTTAGTTTGCTGAATCAGACAGGAAAGCATTTCGAAAAATAACAAAAATTTTTTTTTCTGTTAAAATAACTAAGACTGATTGTTATAGTTTGTAGTTAATAATACAGATATCTGTCAAAAATATAATATCTGCTGACATTGTTTATTATAGATATCTACAATTCATTTAACTTATGTCTGATTAGTTAGTCACGTTCCATTTCAAAAATGCTACAATTTTGTAATTCAAAAAAACAAAACAAAAATAATTTAAAAGAAAACCTAATCACATTTAGTTCTTTATAGTTTTACATTGATCCATAGTCTTACCTACGCATAATAGACTATTACTTCATTAGGATATATCCTAATCTTGCTAAAGAATGATTAGAAAAATTATATTCTTTCAATACTTCTTAGTTAATCAATAAACTGTAGGGAAAAAAAAATTTTCTTACAGGAAATATCCACCTACACATAAGAGATTACATGTTCAGTTACTGTGAACAGATAGAATCACCACAGGTGGGATGAACGTGAATATTTTCCAACTTCTATGATTATTGAAGTATGTATATCTACAATATATATAATAAAACAAAATAAAATACAATATTTTTAGGCACTGTTTCAATTTAAAAGGAAAGACAAATTCAAAACTACATAAATCGTAATTCAAAAAGAAGTTAGTTTAAAATAGATTGTTTTGTAGAACAGATATAATCAGTATACTGAACATTATTGACCAATAGACCAAGTGTAGTATCAAGTGTTATTCAATTCAAAAAGAAAAACATTATCATAATGTTTATTTGAAGTTCATTTTTCTACAGAATGGAAAGGTAAAATTAAAATGTTTTTTTCGATTAATTTTGAATAATGAATAGCAGTGAAATTTACTGTTCTTAAAATGTAGTAAAAAATATGTCATTAAAAGACAAAATATTAAGGTATTCCACTCAAGATACATAGATGTCAGTAGAGATCGACCATTCGCAGGTTTTAATGTCAACTAATTTCGCTAAATAAACTAGAAATTTACTTGATCATTCTCTTTAGAATTACACTTCTTCTGACATACGCGTTAATTGTCTTCAGATTCTGTTTCCTATCTATCCAAATTGACAACATGTATAAACGTCAAGTTTCACCGGCGATGTTTTCATATATGTTTTGAAAGATTATTTTTTTCATTACATTTTAGACAATTTTCATTACAAAACAAACAACTAGGTAATTATTAAATATCAGAAGTGCATTAGACAGTTATTTTATCTAAATGATCACTTACAAAACAGTATATCAACTGGCTCATTTAATAGGAAATTGAACTAGTAATAAGATAAAAAGTAATGTTGTTTATACTAAATACAATCTATTCTAAATAGTCTAAATGTTAACGTATATTTTCGGGCAGAGTTTTTTGGAGGTTTGTGTTTTTACACATTTGAAATCATCAATCAATCATTGTTAGACCACCATTAGAAACCTGGAATCATTGGACGGCCGTTTCGTCCTGGTATGGGACTCACCAGCAGTGCGCATCCACAACTCCTGCTCCTCGCAGGATGCGAACCCAGGACCGCCTAACCATCTGACCACTGGACCGGCATCCAACGGTGTTAATGTCTAACTCTGATTGATCTAGGGATTTTGCGCGACCTCACACATTTGTCTTTGGCAGTTACTGCCTACACCCGACAGGGTTGAACTCTATTAGTCACGTCTTCTCAGCTAGAACTCCGAGAATTTCCTCACGAAGCTAGTCACTAGTGAGCACATGTTACGATATTTTCGGACAGAGGTTTTTGGAGGTTTGTGTTTTTACACATTTGAAATCACCAACCAATCATTGTTAGACAGATTAGTTCCGTAGAAACTTTCGCTTTACATATATATATATATATATATATATATATATATATATATATATTTATATACTATACATTGTTATTTTATTTACTATCATATAAAAAGTATAAAAGTGTTTCAGTTGAATTGATTATTACTTCTAATGACAGACAACAATAGCATCGGTTGTGTGGCAAATAAATTCTAGTGTATAACGTTTTTCTTTGTCTATTTCTATAAGCGACCTGTATTTAACAATTTCAATATTTAATTCCTTTTCTAATTAGATCACAGTTGAGTGAACAGAAATAAGAATAGTAATCTAAATTTGTTAAAAAAAATAATAATTCATAAACTTACTTACATTTATACCTATAAAATCATAGTCAATGTTATATTATAATAGTGGTATGATTGGTAAGCATTTAATTGGAATGTTATCTAATCATGCCAACTTTGAAATCTAAACTTTTTGAAATTCAATTCATTCAAATAAAATAAAGGAAATTAGATAATGATACATGAAAAAAAAGCATTAGATATGTGCATACGTAAACTTATACTGGCGCATGTGACTTTATTTTACATAATAAAGAGTATGGTTTCTACAACAGTAAGAATTCACGTAAGCAACGTTGAATAAAAAAATAATGATGTTCACAGAGAAGACCAGTTTTCTGGATGGATTTCATGAATATCTATGGGAAGAAAGTATGACTTATGTACCCAATCAGTAGTGAGATAGTGTTTTTTCTAACGAAGAGATTACATAGTAATTGTGGTGATTCATTAAATTCTTTGAAACCATGAATCGATCACTGTTATACCACCATTAGAAACCTGGAATCACTGGACGGGTGTTTCGTCCTCGTATGGAACTCATCAGCAGTGCGCACCCGCTACTCCTGCACCCCACAGGATTCGAAACCAGGACCTTCGGTATTGTGTGCAAATGCCTAAACTTTGGATCTAAGGGTGTTTATGTTGAACTTTGATTGATTCATCGTTTCAAAAATGTGTAACTTAACAATCTTCACAACCCCGTAATGCGAATTCATAAAATAACTAAATTTAAAATGATATACTACTAGATTTCAACTCAGTGTTTTAATCTCAAGTTGTGTCACTAAGGATGGCTGCCAACTTGAGCGAAGAAGTTACTTCATAACAGTTTTTTGCCTATGCGTAAATCTCCACAACACAATCCACTTAATTGACCAGTAGGTCACGTAAATCTTGATATATAGCATAATGAAGGATATGGATAAATGATAAGAAACATTTAAGATCTGAATATTGGTGACCGCAAGACAATGAATTCGGCAATATGAATAATAATTTTGAAAAGTTGTGTTGTGGTGCGAGCTACTTATAAGTAGTATATGACGTGAGTGTCAACGTAATGTCTGGCAGCAGAAGATGGGGGAAGATCAAGAAAGGAAGAGTTAGAACACAATGGAATTTGTACGAAACACATGAATAGTGACAATGGATTGATGTTTTGCAACAGGAACAGTCCAGTTCGATATGATGAACTGATATTTTGCAAATCGACTATTTACGATAAGGTTTTCCTATTTTACTGAGTAACTCTTTAATTTTCGTTAAATACAATCTGGTTGTCCCACCTGTGTTCTCGTTCACTACCGTGTGACTTAAACTCACAACAGATGAAAGGTAACGGGTGCAAGTAAGCTAGCTGAAAACTCAACTAATTTACTAACACGAGATGTACCAGATGAAATATGGTTGCTTATGTGATAATATGTCAACACTAAAACGTTCATTCTGTTCAAGGTTACAAGGATTTTATCGATTTTTCTAGAATCATAAAAAGGAAAGGGAATTCAAAAGAGAACAAACAACGATTACAAACGAAATAACGGTATCAAAAAAATAACATCGTTAAGTATGAAAACGTTTACCTCGAATATATAGTTTACTTTAAGGAAACGTTTAACTCATTTCTTATGCAAGACAAATGCTTTTTAAAGTAATAGTCTATTTTAATTCTCACCAAAATATTAAAAGTGAAAGTAAAATAATGATCGCAATTAGATAATCCTTAGAACTTAATAGGAAATCATATTTGTAAAGTATTCAGTTTTGAACTACATAGATTTATTTCAACATTGAGTGACTTCAAAGTAATCATTACCATGAAAAATCCACAGGGTATTCTAAAAAATTCAACATTATCATATAAAGATGATAATGTACAATATATGGAATTGTATTTTATGCAATAACTATACAGTAACGAAGACGAAGACAAATATGCATAAATGACTCAATATGGATCGCATCCACATTATCACATATTAATTGTCATTAAAATTATTTCAAGTGACGTTTTATATGAACGTTCGACCATCCAGATAGTGAGTGAACTGAGAATGGAAAATTCAATGTGCAGTTATAAGTGAATCGCTACAAGTATAAACCATGCAATTACCAATGTAATTAACAGAATGCTGAAATGACAGACAAGTGACAATATGAATGATAATCAGTTCTAATAGTTATGCATAGAATTTCATGAACTCGTTGTCTATTCTTTGTCTATGTTCAAATTTCAACAAGCTAGTTTCATATATTTTATCATATAAACCATATTTGATCACAGTAAGTGAAAACACCGATTTATTTCGGTTTCCGTTTGAATTTAATTTGATTTAAATGGAGAATTGTGTAACTGAATGTGCATCGGCTTCCAGAATACGATCTATATGCATATGAATTTGAGAATCTGTTTTGACTAACCCCATAACTGTTTTTCCGCATACCCTTTCATGTGAATGAAAGGAGTTTCAGGTCACTTTCTCCATGATACATCAATATTATCCACTCACATGTTGAACACAATATACAGATGAATCATTATTCGACCACCAAAAAACACCTTTCAAGAAAACTGTTTTGTGTGTTTGACTCAACTGAAAATAAAACAATTAGACTGGAAGATCATAGCTAAGTCAATTCACTTGAAATCAATTCGCAGTTGTAAATATTTTATTCCTCATACCGAACTGGTTTACGTTTGATTTATTGTAGTTTTCAAACACTTGCACAGTATGACTCTGTCGAATGTATCAGTTCATTGGTGATGCTTGTTTGAGACCAGTTGGCTGATATTTTTTCAAATTGTCTGAAGAAAATATGATTTTATACTTTAAGAATATGTTTAATCGGATCTACGTGCAGTGTGACAAATTAAGGTGATAAATATATATTATCGTTTGCGCTGTTTACTCACTATTGATAATCTATTCTGTCTCATGTGATTTTGATAAACATGCCATACTTGTTTTAATCGTGTCAACTTTCAATGTCGCACAGTTGATTAGTACTGGAATATATTACACAATATTGTAATGGATAATTCAGTTATATCATTAATACTACTTATAACTAATGAAGAAACACAACTACTTTTTTAACAGGAAATAAGAAGAAATGTTTGTTGATGTTTATCATCAAAATCAAGTTATGACGTTAACTCACCATACTGGTTTTATTGTTATATCTATGAATGATTACCTTTGAATGAATGATGACCTTTTAAAAGAATAGTTTATCGTCAGTAAAGTGTTTACAAATATGCATTGTTATAGTATAATGATTGACTTATTAATACTTGGAATAATTATAAAGCTTTATTATATAAAGATAACTGTATTGTTCACTAGTGTATACATGTAGATATGATTGAATTGCTTTTTGATTGTATGACATGAAATTTTGTTATTTCATGTTATAGATTAGTTTTGAAAAAAAGATTCAAAAAACAAAACTTTATAATCTTATGTATCACTTACTACAAGTAATAATACATGATTGATTTCAAATTCCATAAACTGACTCACTCATATAAATGGTAGAATGTTATTTGAATAGATTTTATAAAACATGTGTTTAAATCAATTAAATATTTCAATCTGATTTGAAATTTACTTTAAATGGCAATCAAATATATTTTGAAAAGTTTAAAAATAAAATAAATTTTTTTTTCAATTTCCATCTAAACATTTCAAGAATGTGATGAAAAAATAAAAGTCAATCAACTATTTCCTTTAACTAACTAACTAACTAATTGACCGCTGAATAAAACAATCTATCTATTCATTTACCAGATGAAGGTGTACAGGTCTGTATGCGTTAAGTGTGATCTTTAGTCTATCGGTTTTATACTAGCTTCAATGTAAAATAAGGGAATTTTTATATTATGAAATTGTTAGGGATGTTAAATCCCCAGAACTCACTGGGAAAGGTCCGAATTTTGTAATTTTATTACGAAATTTCGAATTTCATTGTTTTCGCTCCAAAGATGCTCATTTTGACCTTCAGCTTACATTTCCCACTCGTAAAATCCTTGACTGTCATTGTGACTCACACCAAGGGCGTTTTATCAATTGTATAAATAAGTTTGATTTGTGTGCTTGGTAACCTCAACCTCTCTGGGCGCCTGTAGAATACATTCTATACGCCTGGGACAATCGGATTAGAATAGCCTATCGTTTCACTGCATCGTTAATCTTTATTCCGTTTACCGAGTAAGATGAACTCGTAATAGCAGCAAGCATATCAGAAACTCAGATGGGTTAAAAATCCGCAAATCTCAATGAAAGTTAAGTGGTTCAAATATTTTATTTCAGTCACTTACAAATAATGTATGACCATCATAATCAGTCTTCTATTGTCTCAGTTTGTAATTGACATGCAATTCATGGAATTCAATAGAAGAATATTTGATCCAAATTTAAAAAGCATATAAAATTTTCTATGGATTTATTCAGTTATTCTACAACTCAGCAGATGGTTAAGTTACTTGACAGTTTTATCGTTCAAATCAGTAATTCATACTTTTGAATTAAGCAGTTAAATTATGTAAATGACTAGATCAAGTTTATTGATCGTTGAACAATTCTTAATAAAATTAATTGAGTACTGACATCAAATGAAATGAAATGAATTAGTTTGACTGAAAATTTTGTTTATAAAACATTTGATTTATTTAACAATTAGTACTTATAACTATTTATATCAACAAAAAAAATATTTATCTTACTGTCAAAACCATGTTTCAGCTAAATGTGATAATAACAGTGTTATGATGTTATGAGATAAGGTGGCTACTTATTTTTAAAAAATCCCCTTAAAATTGATGATGATATACAATTTATAGATGGTAAATTTATTCTATCTACTCTTCATGAAAACCCACCATAACTATTCATTCAATTGTTCAATGAAACTATCAAATATTATAATTATTATTTGACAATAAAGTTAACAATAGAAACAAAAATATGATTAGGATTTAACTAAAACGATTCAACAGAATTAATAATAATGATTCATGAATAGACTGTTATTCAAGTCTATTCATGACTATGTATGGTAAAAGTATGCTTTTGAGAATGAGCCAATCAGAATAGAAAACGTGACTTGCAAGTTTATGAGAGAAATTCAAATATCGTGTATAATCTACGGTAAAATTATCTTTATATAAGGCTCAGAACGGTTAAAGTGATAGATGAAAGTTAGTCATTACTAACGTAAAGTAAAGTAATAGCGTTTGGTGTATTAAATTGTAGGTTCTTTACCTTTAGATTACATATAACAGGCAAATCGACTTTATCCCTGGTTCTTAACTCTTAACACTTAACCCTGAACGTTTTCTGAAATACTTGACCCTAAAGTGAAGCAATATGGTGAATGTTTTGTCAAAGGGTTTTCATGATAAAAAGCTTATATGTTGCATTTTCTCTGATTGACAGGTAGAATAACCTGTAGAATATATCGATTTACCGACTATTTACTCAAAATCGGTCAAAACTTTCATTGTCGACTATAAAGTTGTTTTCTGAATGGCTGAAAACTGGTTGAAAATCACTTGTTGTTGTTACCTTTACCCTAAGAATGATTAAACAATGTATCTAATACTTTCAACGGTCTGAAATTTGCCATGTATAATATAAAATGATAAATGCATTCTAACCGGCTCCTGTATTACAGTCAGGTACTTCACTGTTGTTGAAAAAATTCGATATATCATGTATCAAACATACCAGATGCGTTTATAAGCAACCTTTCGGTAATTTCTATATAAAATTATGAACTCAGGTCAAGAAATTTCCAGGGATCTCGTTAACTGCTAAATGCCGCTAGTAAGCAAAGACAGATTTAAAAAGAACATTGATAATAAGTGAAATTATTATTCAATATTAATTACCAAATGCAATATTATTATTAAACAAACAGTATGTCCTAATAAAAAATGATTGAGCAACTCATTCTGAAACCAAGTGAAATTACTGAAATATAAAGCCATCATGGAAAACATGGTAGATGATAACTTGAAAGGTATTGCGGCACATATTGAAACGTTATGAGACACGAGTGGTGGTTCAGAAATCAAATCAAATAGACAAATTACGATTCAATAGGCATATTATAATTATAATTATTTTAATAATGATTTAGGTATAGTCAATAATATGTAGCAAAAGTTAAGTAAAGTATCAAGGGTTACATAATAATATTTTGGAAATCATCAGTACTATATAAAAGAGAAAACTGGTTGAATATCAAATAGTAATAAGTTATTCTACATTATATGACTACTGTCCAGTCAATCAACGCGTGTTCAATTTTATTCACACTACAAACCAGTATTGGACATGATCAATGTGACAAAATGATTAGGTCAGAGTGAGCAATGAATTGAGTAAAGGTTTGAAGAATTCTTCTTACACAACTAAACAATCAGTTTACTTGTTCACTGGTTTGTGCATGTGTTGTAAATGTTCGAATAGTCAAGATACATTCAAGTTATCAGGAATCTATACTGAAGTAATATACACAATTTCGAGAAAATAATCTGATTTTAAACACAGTTTTCATATGTATGTAATATGGTTAAAAATTCTACAACAATTTAATCACGTTTTAACTAACATATTACAATGAAGTCATATGTCTGACTGAACTGTGCTAAACATTATTTGTTCATTTGAAACCAAATAGTGAAAGACTACAAAGAAATAATATTTGTCGAAATTTATGAATACCTTCACTTTTTCTATGACATTATAACTCAAATTAGTGAGTTTGTCAATGTCTGTGATTGACTTTCAGATGTTTTGTCTTAGAAATAACAGTAACAGACAAAATGGCGTGTTGGTCACATTGAGTTATGACTGAATATTTTTTGTTTGGCAGATCCTATAGAAAACACGAAATTATCAAAGTTTGAGTATCAGTCTATCTTTCTCAGGTCGGAAATTTTTTATGTGTTTTGTCAGTACTATTTTGTTAATAAGGAAACTGATATCAACTCTGAGCAGCAATTATGCTTGAGTAGTACAAAGTACTTCGACATGCCAAAGTGATTAGTGTATGCATGATACATAGAATGATACGTAGAATTTCAGTGCGGTCAGTCAGTCAGTCATTTACAACATAGAACTTCATGCGTACATACATAATTTCAGGTTCCCATACCGCATTAGCACAGAGACACTGCTGTCAGTTCAAATACCATAGTGGTACAGATAGAGGAAGTATTAGCGGTAATGGAGATTAAGGGTTCGAAGATACTATCATCTCGCGGGCCCCAACCAGGTAGTCTGCATTTACCAACATGACTCAATCTAGTTGTCAGTAACTTTATGGATCTGTGGCATGTTTTGGTTTGGCCGCCCTAATTTCTTACCATGCTACTACTAAATCGCAACGACGAGGAAGTAGGTGGTTAGGCATACGTAACACATGTCCCGACCGCCTCAGATGATGAAGTTTCAATACTTCACCTATTGATCTGCCATTCTTACCTAGTACTCGATTCCTAACGATAGCATTCCTTCATGGGTTGTCCCAGGATACACAAAGACATCTATAATCGAATCCTAACAACCTACTAATATTCTTTCCTCTTACGAGCTATGTTTCACATTCATATAGTAGGACAGAGCGAACTGCTGTGCAGTAGATTTATCCTTTGGTTATTAAACGGATATCTCGCCTGCGCCATAAATGGCGCAAATCGTCAAAAGCCAGTCGAGTCTTCTGTATCCGTGCTGAGATTTCGTCAGTCACCAGGCCATCAGTACTGATGAGACTACTGATATAAGGCATGATGATGAGTGATAAATCAAGGCCTCTCAAAATGAAATCGTCATGTATATGAGTTCATAACCAAATTCGAGATGTTATGTGACAAAGTATAGCAGCTGCTGACACAGTATATGCCATCTATACGATCTGCCAAACAAAAAATATTCAGTCATAACTCAATGTGACCAACACGCCATTTTGTCTGTTACTGTTATTTCTAAGACAAAACATCTGAAAGTCAATCACAGACATTGACAAACTCACTAATTTGAGTTATAATGTCATAGAAAAAGTGAAGGTATTCATAAATTTCGACAAATATTATTTCTTTGTAGTCTTTCACTATTTGGTTTCAAATGAACAAATAATGTTTAGCACAGTTCAGTCAGACATATGACTTCATTGTAATATGTTAGTTAAAACGTGATTAAATTGTAGTAGAATTTTTAACCATATTACATAGATATGAGAATTGTGTTTAAAATCAGATTATTTTCTCGAAATTGTGTATATTACTTCAGTATAGATTCCTGATAACTTGAATGTATCTTGACTATTCGAACATTTACAACACATGCACAAACCAGTGAACAAGTAAACTGATTGTTTAGTTGTGTAAGAAGAATTCTTCAAACCTTTACTCAATTCATTGCTCATTCTGACCCAATCATTCTGTCACATTGATCATGTCCGATCCTGTTCAACCAATTTCTCTTGTCTGCGTTTCATCACACTCAAATGACAGTATTTATTAGGTGAATAGAGCTTGTCAGATTTAAATATAACTGCTCGATTGGTTCATTGAATGTACTGGACTTGTCATATTTAAATAATTGTTCTGAGATCTAGATTCCGATGCAAGTTTAAAGATGATCGCTGTCTCACTGAATTCCTTGATTTCCTGAATAATATATATATATATATATATATATATATATATATATATATATATATATATATATATATATATATATAAATGTATATATTTATATCTCTTTTGATGATTCCCGTTATTGTGTTTTCCATTAACATATTATGTGAATAAAGAGAGTTTCAGGTCTCTTTCTCCACGATAAATCAATTTTATCTACTCACATACTGAACATCATAAACAGATGATTCATTATCCGACCACCAGAAAACACCTTCCATGAGAACAATATTACTCGTCTGATTCTGCTGAAAATGTAGCAGTGAGATAGGAAGGTTTCTCATCTTAATGAGCGATGCATTCTTCTGAACAATTTGAAACTACCATTAAAATGGACAAAGTATAACTAACTCAATTCACATCGAATCAACTTCTGCAAGTGTTTCATCACCCACAATTCTCAATTCTCTGAAATATCTGTACACTACAAACAATAGTCGCTCATGAAAACACATCCAATCAGTTTGTTCAAACACTGATTCGATGTACTGCTTTTGAGTGCTATACTGCTAACTGTAAGAGTTGGATTTCGGATGTACATGGTGATTTACGTTTATACTAATCACAGTTTGAGAGATCAAACTTACTTGTAAAAACGGATATTCAAGATATTTTGTGAAGTGAAATGTTCACGGAAGTTCAGGAAATCACTAACTGTAAAACGGTGACAGGTCATTTCACAAATCGGCTCTCATCAGAGAAGAATAGGTAACTAGGTTGTACTAGATGGCCGTTCTTTCGTTGTTCGAGATTACTCAGTCGTACCTCACTGCAGACTTTAAGCAAGATACTCAACTATACCCAATGTGAAATCCTCCTCACCTTCGAAATCCAATTGAACTGGTCATCTAATTCGAACATGGAGATTTGGTTTGTATTGTGAATACAGTTGAACAAGTGGCGGTTGACAGTACAGTATCCATATTGAGGAGAATGTCGAATTTCGAACTGGATTTCAACTAGGTCGACAATTTGACTTATATCATCTTGTCGGATGCGCTATCCTGATCTTGCATGAATGTATATGTAATCGATGAATATTTTATTTCAGTAGTCAACTTTTGTCCAACTGAAATCAGTCCGTCATGTCAACTATTTTCAAATACTAACACATTGTTTTCATAATGTCCGAAATCAAATAGCGTCAGATTTCTGCGTTCTTATAAAATCTGCTTCGTGATTTTCATTGTTACCATTACATTATCACACATTATTTCCTCCTCACTTTCATCGTGTAAGTAAAATTGGATCCACTTGTTCTCACATGTTTACCAAATACAGACCAATGTTTATGATAAAAAATAATTGTATAGTAAAACCAAACTACAATGTACAAATTGGCAAAAACATTTGCGTAAAACATCGAAAACATGTTCACATTCACAAATTCATCAGTATATTCACTAATTCACTTCCATTGCCCAAGGTGACAATTTCTGAGTGCAGATTACAATTGAATCGGACATTCACTTCATAGTTTGTACCATTCGACATAGTTGTGTATATTTTGCAGTTGTCAATATTTCATTTCTCACACCGAACTGGTTTACATTTGATTGTTTTTTATTTTTCAAACACTTGCACAATATGACTCTGTCGAATATATCAGTTCATTGATGATGTTTGTCTGAGACCAATTGACTGATGCATTTTTAAATTATCTGCCCAACAAATGATCATAAACGTTAAGAATATGTTTAATCGGATCAACCTGCAAGGTGACAAACTGAGGTGATAAATATATACCGTCTTTCGGACTGTTTATTCACAAGTGATTATTTATTCAGTCTAGTGTGTTTTTCAGACACGAACGAATCTTTGATTTGTTATATTTATTTAATTTGCCTCGGGCTCTATAAATTTATTGAACTTTTCTTTATCATTCCAATTTTTTGGTTTATATAACTAAAGATTTGTACAGTCTGAAACTTCTGAAATACTTTGAAAGCAACTTTATATCAGTCAGTTGTATTGATAAACGTTAGGCCAACAGTAGAAACTCCAAAGTTCTGTGTTATATTAACTGTACAGTTATCTGAAATCAATAAGTTCAAATCCTACTGTAACTGACAAAGAGTAGATAATCATGTCCGTTTGGCTACTGAATATGTGCAAATACTAATACTAATATTTGTATTCATCCATTTAGAAAAGAAGCCATTTCTTAGCTAATGAAATGTACTCGTCTTTCAAGATACTTCTGATGGTCATAAAACTACCTTCTTATAAAATCACTCCTGATTGGCCCTCTGTATCACACAGGATGGCCCTTTCGTTCTAGCACAAGACTCGTCAGCAGTGAGCATGCACGATACTGTGAGCGGGAATCAAAACAAAAGTCCTCGATCTCACGCGCGATCACCTAACCTTTAACCACTGAACTGGCATTCAAAGGCATTTATATCTAACCAACTAAAGAAAATTGATGGTGGTCTCACAATATCGTATACTGACTGAAGTTAAACAAAAATATCGTTTGGTACCAGTTACATGGTCAAGAGGTTAAGCAGTCACGCGTGAGATCAACGAATCTGGGTTTGGCTCTCTCTGGCGGTTTTGTCCGTGCATACTGGTGATGAGTCCTGTAATAGGACGAAACAGCCGTCCAGTATTTCCAGTTATCGAATAGTCGACCAAAGTAATATATCCCATTAACTTTAAACTGGTATACAAATATAATACAACTGAGTTTTGCTGTCGATGTGGTCACAATCACATGGAATAAAGGCAGTAATTCTTAACGAATCACTAAATCACACAAGTCATAATATCACATCACATTATTTTTGTCATTTTTCAGCTAAGAAAACCTCGTCAGCACAAACTAATTGTACACTGAAAGGATTATTACAGATTTCTTTACTTAACTTCCGAAATGGGAATGTATACAATTAACAGCTTGACAATTTCGACTACGCTCCGCACCAATATAATCCTTCAAAATCCTTCACGCTATCCAACGATTCAACTTAATGATCACATGAATAAACTGTACAGTCGGAAGTTTGTACAATATTGAATGTTGAAACTTGCGTTCACCGAACAGTTCATCCGAATTTTTATGATCAGAAATTAATTGTTAAAAGTCTGTTTCCAATATCTGATACTTTCAAATTATTTATTACGACCATTTCCATGTGTTTCATTTTTTCTTCCCCTTTCTTGCATCTCTCATAATTCTATTTTTACCTATTTTTACTTATCTTTAATCTGTAGATGTTTTCTCAATTCTGATATATCAGTTGAAATTTAAGAACACTATATTCTATGAACGATTGATATTTTCTATTAAACTATTATATATGTTAAACGATTATAAATGCGGTCCCTTAGATTCATGAAATAAGTTTGTTGAAAAGAAGATTTTCTCTGAAATGTGATATGACAAATACTAGCTAAATCAATTGGAAGATGAATATATTAATAAAAGTGGTCTTTTCTCCAAATCGGATGTGACATGTATTCACATCCTTAGAAGGATTATAATGTATTCGTAAATAAATTTCGATTTATTTTGAGTCAGATAAATCTTCATCTTTCATTTGTCACTTTGTTCCCCTTCTCTGTGTTCACATTTAGTCCGGAAATCCGGAGGGAGTATTCTCTGAACAGATTTATAATCTCCAATCCACATTTTTTAAAAAATACTTGTTATAACAATCGTTTATATCACCTCTATCGCATTCCACATTAACATTTTGTACCAACCAAACCTATTGATTTTCATTTGACTGTTTTTGCTTTTTGCTTTAAATTATTCATTCAAAATTCGAAATGTAATAAAACTTATCACTATTTTTCCCGATCAATTTGATCTTTCTAAATCTGTAAAAAGAAATCACTAGTTTTTTTTAGATTTTCTTCACATCAATTTTTTTGTTGATTTGATATTTCAAAACATTTTCTTAAATCATCTTTACATTATTGAATAAATGAAAGAATTTCATTGTGTATATAATAAGTAGAATGCATGAAATAGTTGAAATATTATGAAAACTTGAAAACTTAATATTATTATGCTGTAAATATTAATTTTCGAATGGATAACTCTTCAAACATAAACATGCATTTATAGTTCACAATGAACACAGCTATTCAAGTTTTGTTTACTAGTTTGTTAAAATAATGAAGGAGGGTATGATTAATGGATAAGTTAATTTACTCGAGATAACACTTTTTCATCACTTATAAATAAATTATGAATAATTAATTTATTCCTTTAATTTTGAAGTACTTAATTCATTTGAAAAAAAAAATCAAATATTAAGTTTTTTTCTTAAGTGATTCCTTGTAAGCTCTGAATTTGCTATTCCATTAGAATACAACTAACTATTTTTGCTAGTTAAAAACGTGTTGTGAGAAAAATATTAAAATTAAATAAACTAAAATCTGATTTCATTTGATTTTTTTATAGTAGATAAAACAAAAAGTAAATAATTCCTAACTAATAACTCAGCTTTTTTGTATTACAATAGTGTTTTATGCTGATGAACTGCAAGTTATGTAAACACTATATTCTACAATCCAATTTTATTTTTAGCACATTTTTCTATTATGATTAATATTTTTTTTTAAGTTAGAAAATGTTATTCCATGGCATTTGTACTTTTAAGTCATAATTTGTTTACAGAAATATAATCAGTTAGTCAGACCAAAAATTTGCTATTAATAAACTATGATATGATTGGTCAAAACGGATTAGGACAGTTTTGACTGTAATCATTTATTTGCTATAAATAGATTCGTAGCTGTTTCAAAAGATCAGTAGTATGGCATAGTACTTACTTAGTTACTTACGCCTTTTACCCCCAAAGGAATATAGGCCACCGACCAGTATTCTCTAACATACTCTGTCCTGGGCCTTCCTTTCTAGTTCTGTCCAATCTTTGTTCATTCTTCTCATGTCTCTCTCCATTTCTCAGCATAATATGTTTTTGATCTTCCTTTTTTCCTTTGACTTTGAGGATTCCAAGTGAGGGCTTGTCTTGCAATGCAGTTGGGTGCTTTCCTCAATGTCTTTTCAATCCACTTTCAGCGCTAATTCCTGACTGCTTCCTCCACCGGAATCTAGTTTATTCTCTATGGATTGTGTCAATAGGGAAGGAAAAAGATTAATGAAGTTGCATTTAAAAAATTATAAAAATAAATTTATGAAGTTTCAATACTACTTACTATTTACTTATTACCTATCTTTATAGAAAACAGTATACATGGATGAACAAATGGAATCCTATTATTTTAATAAACGAACATGGAGATTATAAGTGTGTCGGAAAAAAACAACAATGTCACGTTATCATTTAATAACCACATACCACAACTCTAACGAGGTATCATTGGATGGAAGCGTTTCATACACTTGGGAATAATTATACAAGTGGTTGACTATTGGGACTCAATATCTCTCTCTCTATCATTCGGTGGTGTTTGATACGAGAGCCACTGGGTTGAATTTTCATTGTAATATTAGTTAATTCTAACTAATGAATTCCAAACGAGTATCTTGGATTTCCCTTCTTATCACAATACTGTAGACTAATATAAACCAATAGTTTAGTATAATTAATTGCTGTTAATAACAACAGCAAAAATCAACTAAGTTGAAGTCAACAAATAATATAATTTATTTTTCTTTCATCTACATTATAGTCCAAATGAAGAAATATAGTTTTTTTTAAATTTCCCCAATTACAGAAACCCACGTGATTCTTCTTCATTTTGAATTATCGAACAAGTCAAATGATCAAGTGAAGGTAAACATTTGCCACAATAGACAGGTAAACGATTACTATAGGTTTACTACAAACCTTTTTCACCTCGTGCATTTATCACGTTTTTACCATCAACGTAAATACAACTAAATAATAAACCAGAAACAGACTTTCCTATTATCTGTTTTTATTTTCAGTGGTAATCAATAAACTTTTATACTGAAAGTCAGAAATCATCGGTATAATTTGTCAGCAGTATGGAAGTTATGAAGACTTGGATTTTTTTTGTTGAAAACAAGTTAGAAAACCATTAAAAGCCTGAAAGTACATGATATTCATATCAGTTATTAAAACGAGAGGCTTGAATATAGACAGCTACGCCTACAAATTTTGTCAGAGTAATAATTTTTACTTGTTCAACCTTTTTTAAAAATAATGCTATATTTTTTTCTCATTGGGTCATATATGTTTGAATATTCCTCAATTAAACAATTACACAATGTTTGTTTAAAAATGATTTCCATGACTGGTTAAAAGAGACAAACGTTCATAACAAAATATTTACTTTCTAAAAAAACATTTTTAAGCAAATGAGAAAATATACTAATGAACTGTTGCTATTCGACTATAATATGGTTGCTTAGTTGTCTCTTTATTTGGATGAACAATGTTTCAAATTGATAATTGGGAATTGAACCAATGATGAAATACTATTCAGTGATCAATATGATCAATTTTAAAGCTGTTGTGAACGTTTAATAACATATTGTTAGAAATTATTGTAAAAATGTTATCCTAGTATAAATAATAGTATTAAATTGATGAGTATCAGAAAGTTTATGAAAGTTTTTATCTTTAAATGACACTTTTGGATGGTTTGATGTAGGATTGTGTAGAAAACAGATAATACCTTGTCATAGGTATTTTTATACATTAATTTACAGTTTGATTGTTAATACTTATCAATTATTTTCCTAGATATGTAAGAAAATCGGTAATTTTAATGATATGTTCTCTGAACAATAAACTAGATCTTCAATGTACTGGGAAAATCACTCACTATAAACTATGATTTTTGACTAAATTTTTATCTTGATAACCGTTAGTTTATACGAGTAGATACTACTGAATATCAAAAGTATTATTGAAACAAAAACTACACTTTATTTCAACAATATTTATGTGTAAAATGATTAAATTTTTATAGTTGAAAGCTATTTTACCCATCAGAATTTAAAAATAAGAAATCTTTAATAACATTACGGTGACTCATAAATCATTGCGTATTATAAATCATAAAAAGAGAATTAGGCATCAAGTACAATTTCAAATCGATAAAGAATGATCATCTGTTGTATTCACGTGACTTTCAAATTGATTGATCGGCTTACATTACTGATTTAATCTACAAGATAACATGTCAAGTTTGAAGTAAAATATACCTAATGTTGAGAGACCTAAACAATTCGTTGATTTCATTGCATCAATAGACGTGATATCAAAACGCGTGAAAAAAATAGATTGACAACGAATCATTACTATTATATTGCATTGTTCCATTATACTTTTGAAGAATTACTCAAGATGATTTAATTGATAAATCAAGTGAATTCAGGAAATGGTTATTTTATCCAACTTGAATATTATATCTGCATAGTCACAAAAAAAATCTATATTTTACCATGAGAATCTGTTTTACAGTAAGTTTGTTGTTTACAATGAACAAATTGAAGTCAATTCATTTCAAAACCCAGCATTATGTTTATATAGTTTTGTGACACCAATCGAATTTTATCAGTCATAGAAGTAGGTCAGTCATAGCCTCACTGGTTCAGTATCAAAAACTCCCAAACTGCGAAGTTATCTCCTACAGATTTTTAACACCACTTAGTTATAGAAAAATACGTGTTATAAAATATATTTCAAGAATAATGATATCGTTTTTTTTTTGGTTGAAATTTATTCGTTTAGTTAAATCATGTGATAATGATATCAAGTAAAATTTGGTTAATCGTATAAATGAGCACTTAAAATTGCTAAACGTGTTCCTTCATAACAATGTATTATTCGTTGTTTTTTTTCTAAATAATTGATTTTTGTTGATTTGTTGAATATAAAAATGGAAGAGCAGTTAGTAAAAAAATATCTTGTGAATTTATACCGAATAAGTAACTTCGTTAACTATTTATCTTTTTAGTAGAAAAGTGCTTCCAATTGTCTAATGATGGTCTAACAGTGATTGACCGATTGATGACTCATCATGAAACTCAACCATCTTCACAACCCTATTATGATAATTTGATTTTATTTATTACTAATCAAGAGCTTTTATGTTTGACTAATTGGTTGTTCTTAGTTTTCCTATCACTTGTACTTGTTTTTCACAAGTCACATCAGAATTTTGTATAAACATTTGATCATTGAATCTTTCTAAACTACTGTCTTAGCTATGCTGCATACTTATCATCTGATTTATTCAAGATAGTTCTATGAAACTTCTTTTGAAGTGTCTTAATTCAAAACTCCATCAATTTCGGATATTTGTAGGTTTTTTTTCTTTGACAAATATATTAGATAGTTATATATTACAGAAATATACCTCATGAATATAACTATACTTTCATATTTCACCTAATTTATATCCGATTGCTTAAAATGCTAATCAATAGTTTCATAAAAAGGATGTTTGCTAAATGAATGTAACCATTTTAACTCTGTAATCTAATTTTCTAAGCAAAATAATTTTTTACAAGTA
Organism: Schistosoma turkestanicum; assembly: GCA_944470395.2. Classification (NCBI taxonomy): domain Eukaryota; kingdom Metazoa; phylum Platyhelminthes; class Trematoda; order Strigeidida; family Schistosomatidae; genus Schistosoma; species Schistosoma turkestanicum. Next base: position 19,260,187 of record OX103972.1, on the reverse strand, counting down.
AACGAAAATTCATTTTTCATTATGTGTATCCGAACGATTATTTCGGTTTTTTGTTTGTAAATGAAGCTTATTTGTTATAAGAACGTATAGATAGAGTTTCGTGAGTATTTTAAAGTGAGTTTGAAGAAATACTGGTTATGTTATCATGATAATGCTTGTAGGAATAATGAGAAAGGCTAACTTATTTCGAATTATTTCTTCTCTCTGACTAAAACTTTGTTAGGTATTGTTGCATCCTCAACCGTTAATCAATATCAGGTGACAACACACAAAACACCTATCAGAATTATATTAGAACCAGAAACTGTGATCCACAACTTGAAATCAGGTTAGAAATAATAAATCACACAAATTGTAGTTAATGAGTTGAAATAATCTAGTCGCTGAATAATTTTACAATGAGGTCATACACAATAATAATCCATTCTTTTAATCTTCTCCCTTATATATCAAGTGCCTGTGATGAAAATAGTATCAATGGGACGAAACACTTTTAGCTTAACCTCAAATGACTTTTATTGTTTATTTGATACAATAAACTTCGTCATGTCTATCTGTAGATTGATCTGTCACCTCAAAGTAAATAAAGTAGTATATTCATTTTTATTAATGTTTCGAGTTTGCTGTTATTGATTTTTCCCTAACTAAGATCATCAGTTCATGGTGAAATATAAATTTGTGGAATAACTGCATTTACAGTCTTTATAATCATATATTAATTATGCATGATTAACGTAAATAAAATAAAATTCATAATTTGAATTTCCTTTTTTTATTCGAAATACAATTCAAAGTTAAGGTGTGTAAATTAAAAAATGAAAAATTTAATGTATAATATTAAAAAAAAACTCAGTACCACTACTTATGGTATCATCATCTATTCATAATTGAGATGAGATTAGAGATTGAGTTGAAATATCTGTAATTAGAGTTTTTTATAACTAAACAAATTTTATATTACAGATGGAAACTTGAGATTAGAATTTAACTAGTGATTATCATTTTATGCAATCATAAATAAATTTCGATTTCATATTGAAATTCAATGCTCAATATCATTTAGATATCAATTAAACAATGAATTCTTTTTGTTTGTTTTTTTCTAAAATGTACTAATAACATAGATAATATATCATGTGAGCTTTCAATAATTATTTATTGAATCATGGATGAATGTTTTTTTTCTTCTTTCAAATTTAACATGAACTTTACAATAACATGATGAATTCTCGTAAAGGTTGTTGTTCATCAGTGCACATCTCATTGTTAATTAATTAATATCATTCCAATGGTAATGATTACAGCAGTTAGTCATATTAATTTTACTAATGAATAAAGGACAATTTTCATAGTTGTAATCATAAAATTATCTAAATTAGATCACTATTAGAAACCTGGAAGCATTGGACGGCTATCTATGAAAATGTTGGATTCACAGTACTAATGAGTCTTAAACTAGGATGAAATGGCCATCCAGTGCTCCACAGGTTTATTATCTTGATATAGCTTCGATCAGTTCTTGATTTGAACTATGGAAGATCCACTAATCTCCTTCATTAATAGATAACAATTATGAGACACTGATTATTACTCAAATTTGAAATAATGATTTAAAGTTGCCTCTTTTTGATGTAATAATTTTGTATTTATCATAACACTTTTACTGTTAATGTCCAATTAGTATAAAGTAAAGCAATGAAATAATTTACAACAGAAAACCATTCTTTGTAAAACAAACAAATGATGTTTTATGTTAGGTTTTTAAAGCATTACTGATTAAGGTTAAGGTATATAGACTGATTCATGTTGAAAAGATTAACATATAAAGCCAGTTTGAATAGTGTGAAAAATGATTCCGTTCTAACTAAAAGGTCACTGCTTTAGTCATATGATAACAAACTTAGTATTGATAAAATGAAATTGATTTTATACCGAGTAATTTGTAAATCTATCATTTGTAATTTTCATGGCATACTTTTTGTATAACAAGAAAATAAAGATTACATACTATGGATGGAATGTGTCCTTCAGGAGGATTCAGGATGCACATTTCTTCATGATTAGGACTTGCCAACTGGATGTACTAGTATTCTAGAGTTGATGTTTACTCCGGTATTTGTACCGAGTACTGTTTGCTTCAAATGCGACTGCCTTACCTACTGAACTATTTAGTCCAGATAATCATTCATTTTTTGCAGAAGGTATGAGATTTAATTCTATTTGAAACGGTTTGGCTTATCCGGTTCTTAAGATATATGACTAGAATTTGTTCAGTCCGGAAGTGAACATCACCTTTGGCATGTTGACATACTGAACTGAAAAGTCCGAAATAAGACGAGATGGGAATCCTTGATTTCAATGCTAATAACATTCCATCTACATGATATTAACTTGTGTCATAATGACTATATCGAATCACTCATTACAGGATGCCAATAAGTAAACCGATACCGACTAAATTTAAGTTGGAAATATCAACTACAGGATAGGCCAAATCATTTGAAATAGAATACAAATATTTTGATTTTTAGAAAGGTTCTTTAAGTAAACTTACTACTATACTATGTTATCTAATTGGAATATGACCAAATAAATAAATAATTTCATGTTTTGTGTTCAAAAGAAAGAATATAATTTTTTGTGACCAAGTCTTGTTGAAGACTTCTGATGTCTCAAGACGATAAGCTTAGAAAAAACCTAATCATTAACAAATTTTCTGACCACACGAATTTAATCAATATTATTGTCAAAATGAATTGTCTTATTTACTTATCATATCTACAATGTTGAATTCACTTTAACTGAACTTCAGCATCAGGTATACAATTTCTGCATGAGAGTCAATTGTAAAGATAGGGTTGTACGACCACGAAATAAGGCTAATTATATAAAAACGTCTGTTCACATAATCAGCTATGAAGAGATAAAAATTATGACTGCACTAAAAGTCGACAAAAGACAGAAATATTCAGTGTTTTACAAACTTTCATTTTATTTCCAGTATACCATTCATGAAATTATGCAGATACAAGGACTACAAAACTATTTTCAATGGTTCACTACCAGTAGTGAGTACAGTCATAAACTTTTTCCTTCCTTAAAAGACCACTTTACATTTTGTTATCTAGAAATGAAGCTTAAGAAACTTAATAAGATTTCATCAGCCGTAACTTTATCACTCAGTAAACAAATAAAATCAAGATTTATTAATTCAAAAAATCTTTTATCAGGAAATACCCCTATACTAACAGAACTTTCTTCCTTTAGTGCCAAGATCACATTAGTAGTAAAATACTAAATGGTTGTAATGACCAACAATGAAGAAAATTTTCGCCTAAGACATTACTCTATTGCATGTATTTTTGTATAAGTTTTTCATGAAATCTTTAAGTTAGATTCATCTGTATCAAAAAAATTCTGTTTAGTAGTTTTGTTTTTATGAGAACACTTAAAGAGTGCCAAATATTTTAAAACCGTGAACTTATATTACAATATTTTTTTTTAAAAATTCAGTAAGCAAATTTTTTTTCACATTTCAGTTTACCTTCAGCTACATTTAGAAGTCTTAATTTTTTATACAGTCAAGTCAAGAAAACTGACAGGATTTCACTCATCTCAGTAAAATTTATTGATCTGATCTTCGTTTGAATAGAATATAGTGTTTTTTTTTATTACTTGAAGTTTCCTCCAAATAGTTGATTTTTTTAAAACAAATGAATGTTTATTGGAGTAGATTACATGTAAGTGCACATTAATGCATGAATTCTTATAGACCAATCTCATTTTTTTGACTGAATAAAATGTAGTAATGCTTAGTTCATCTTCCAATATTTTCCTAATCGATTATATTAAAATAATAGAATGTAAATCGATAAAAATTTCAACATTTAAATATATAGTCAACATAATTATTAATTATAAATTATATAAATTGACCCTGTGTTGTCAAGAGCAATTTTACTTTGGTTTTCAGGAGAACCAAAGAGACTGCACACGTTTTACCATTACAACATGGACAGTTCGGCTCAATCCTGTGGTGCAACCACACAGGTACCTGATACCCTGGTGGACCATTCACACCGTTTCATATACACACACTTGTATATATATTTCCGAACTATGATCGCGTCAGTCAATATGCACCTCATGAAACAGGCCATTTCGACCCATCCCACTTACATGACTGCCAAACTCTATTATTGGCAATGCTAATACGTAATACAGCACCACAATGACAATGGCCCTCGAGAATGTTGCAAAAAAACCACCCATATAAATGAAACCGGTCGCCCTGCTAACCGATTTTGTATATGGACCGTTAACAATGCTTACCAAAGCAAAGCCAAGCCATCCACAATATTCACAGCGAACCTCTAGTCTCATAGGAGACCTTCAGCTCTATATAGCAGTATAGCATTTGGTGTACACAAATATGGCGCAGGATAGTAGAAGAGGCAGCCCAGCTTGATGCAAATAGGCCCAAACACTTCTATTATCCTTTGTCTCATGTCGGGCAATGATTTTTTCGAAATTTTCATTTTTCGACCATATGAGACCTGAGTTAGGGGTAGTATCCCTATGTTACAATATAAACCATCGAATCACTAAACGAACTTTAAAATTCTGTCTTTATTTAAAAGCATCTGTTATTGTAAATCTATCATCATCTATTGTCTTTAAAATGTCATATTAGAACTTTTAGACAAATTATAACAATGTAAACGAAAACACATTCCATTGCATTCGTTGATTTTGGGTATCAAACTCAAACCGTTCGCGACCGTTGTGTTTGTATTCGATTAAACATTGAATCATGTATTTGTGATAGAATGGCCTAGATGTCCTGCAGGAAACTTTGGACTGATGAATTATGGATCCCAAGGACAGTCATCAGTAAATGCTTGGAATCGATTTGATGTCTTGGATCCTAATTATGCATGGAATAATGCAACACCGAGTTCAGGTATTGGTATGGGGTTAACTCCTTACGGACAACTTTCTAGTGGTCCGTTTTCGCCCTACTATAGTGTCACAGAGTTAAATAGTTACAATAGTATGCCATATGGAAATGTGAACAACAGTCGACTTGCCAGTGATGGATTGAGTTGTTTTGGACAGTCACAACCCTGGAACGTTACAAACAGCAAATCAACTGCCTTGTCAGGGACAGTATCATTTCAAAATTACATATCGACCGGTATTAATTCCTTACCCACTGTTTCCAGTTCATCTGCATTCAACGCCGTTAGTGGTCAAAGCAATACAAACAAATATGGAAGTAATACATCTACGTCCATTGTAAGTAACATATCCTATCCTACACAATCATCGGTCACAAATGCTTGGTCAGGTGCGAGCGGTGTTAGCTGTGCTTTATATACAGGAACGAACACTACTTCTACTCAAGTGCCGGCTATTGCAATTTCTGCTCCCACAAATTTAAGTGCTGGAAGTTATTCCTCAAATGTCCCAAATATTACTTCAGCTGCCGGTATAGTAGCACAAACTGCTGCTCAAACAAGGGAATTAGATCTGGCACGTATGGAGGTGGTAGCTGCATTACTTCATGGTATGCCATTACAACCAGAAGAAGTCGATCGTGCAGACTTATTGGATGCTAAATCTCATTTGATTGCAAAGTGAGTCTAGGTTATTCTATGCATAAATGACAATGATTATTATCCCACTTTCTAACAAAAATGATGAAAATAAGTCCATAAGCAACTTTAAGTAATCTCATTCACTTTAAATAGAGTTTTCTCAATTTTGATTGCTCGGTGCTCCCGTTGATAGGAATTATTTTAAAGAAAACACAGTTAGTTCTGTCCCCTTCATTTTACTAAATAAAATTCAAAATATACCTATAAGACAAATAAATTTAGAAATTCCTAGTACTGACAACCCTGCATGCAAATGTCTATGATTGATATCACATCAATGTCAGTCACTCAGCTACAACGTAGAACTTTGCACGTAATTACAGCATAATTAAGATTAATTGAAACAATTAGTCCCTTTTATAAATTTTGATAGAACAGTGAGAAGACGTAATTGATCTGAAAAATGTGATGTATTTGCGCTATACATTTCGAACAATCTGGTCACACATATTTACTTGTCAAGGCATTTTATATAAAGATTAATAAAAGGTCAATTAAATAAAAGTTCAAATAGACTGTAAGGTGATAATTGTAAATAAAGGAGAGAGAAAATTAACGTAATATGAAAAGAATAAGAAGGGGTAGGAAAATTGTCACATTACCCTAGGCTTAAAGATTACCAGGGTAAATTCAAGGTTATGACAAATTGTTTCTGCACACATAAGGGGGGTTTTAATTTTCTAATAGCCAAGGCCTCCATAAACCTCAAAATTCGTCCTTCAAAACATTGTATAGAAATGTTGAAGGACGAATTTTGAGGTTTATGGAGGCCTTGGCTATTAGAAAATTAAAACCCCCCTTATGTGTGCAGAAACAATTTGTCATAACCTTGAATTTACCCTGGTAATCTTTAAGCCTAGGGTAATGTGACAATTTTCCTACCCCTTCTTATTCTTTTCATATTACGTTAATTTTCTCTCTCCTTTATTTACAATTATCACCTTACAGTCTATTTGAACTTTTATTTAATTGACCTTTTATTAATCTTTATATAAAATGCCTTGACAAGTAAATATGTGTGACCAGATTGTTCGAAATGTATAGCGCAAATACATCACATTTTTCAGATCAATTACGTCTTCTCACTGTTCTAAGATTAATTGGTTTCAATGTATAGATTCAAACCAGAAACTTATGGGCATAGCATTTACCTAATTAATTATTAATGTAAGTAAACAAATTTAGTATTTTCAAATTAATATGTTCAATCCCTTAATCGAACATAATCATAAGTTCTAAGTCAAGATATCTTGTCATAAGTATCAATACCAGTTTATTTCGTTTAATCATATTGGTAACAGTTATTGAATAGAAAATTGACTATCATCTTTTTCGCCCAGAACAGAGTAGGTTGGAGAGTACTGGCGGGCGACTTATGCTCCTTTGGGGGGTAACAGATGTAATTAAGTAAGCACTCTTTAGATTATCAATTAATCCACTTAAGATATTTGAAATTTTTATGTACTTTGTTGATGATCCAAGACGATATTTACTCTACAAAAGACAAACAGATATTTATTGAATCATAATCATGAATACAATGATACTTCTAGCATAAAAGTAAACAGTTATGAAAACGTTTGGCATAATTTTGGATAGTTATATTTTTAGTTAAAATCAGTGTAGTAATAAGTCAATACTACATTCTTTGGTCTATTGTCTCAGAAGTTTTACAGAAACGTGACCTTAAAATAATTACTTATCGTTGACATAAATGTTCATAATAAGGTCGTGTTTAAAATTTAATATTCAGAGTGTACATGTCTCATAAGTTTGTAATGAATAATAAAATAATAAATACAAAATCATCATATATTTTTTGTTCGTTCTACTGTGACTATTCGATCCAGTAGCAATGGCAGTTTGTTATATTTGAAAGAAGTTCACATCACAGACTGATATTGGCGAAATGACTCTGAAGAACAAGTGATCTCATTGATGATATGTTTTGTTCTAGCTTAACATTTCACAGGAGAATACCTTGATACACCACCTTTAAACTTAAGAACACCACGTCTCTATTAGGCTATAATACATTTGTACCATTATGCCTGAATTCACTCATCCATGTATGTGACTTAATCTTGCTAGGTAGAGAGAGCTTGAACAACATCTAGTGTCTCAATTTTACATGGTTTATTTCTACTTATTATCTAGTCAGGCGAGTTCTGTTTTTTTGATACGGACATGGAAACTATTATCATCAGTTAGTTTTTCTGTCTTTAGAATCTATCTATTATCGTATTCGAATCAAAAAAGGTTTTTGTACAAATATAAGTTAAGCAGTACCAACAATCAGCTTTTCAAATAAATTCAAAGAAAATGGCCGTGTTTTTTGCTGTTTTTCAAGTTTGTAGTATAAGACAGATTCAATATTCTAATAAGGATCTATTAATCATATCTGTGCTACAGAAATGAGTTAAAATCAGAAAAATCCAGTTTACTTATCACAACAACAGTCCATTTGGTGTACAGCAGTGAATTTCTCAGTACATCGTTCAGCTCAATATAAATCAGTTATCATATTTTTTATGTCGAATGCAATTTAGACTAAATGTATCATCCACTTGTATGACTAGGCCACATTCCTACATTGATAAACACTCTAATTACAGCTTCAGTCAATCCTTCACAATATCTCAACAACTTTCTGTAGATTTGATTTAGATGAAATAAAAATATTCACTGAAGATCTCATTGTTGTGTTTTTTATTCGTCGTAAGACTTAACTCGAAAACTAAAACAGTGAAATATGCAGAAAATTAACACTAGTTCATGTTTTTTTTTCACAGTACAATTTAATCAGAATGTTGGCTAATGTTTTTTGAAATAAACATTTTATGAGTTTGTTTAAATGTATTTTTATAAGACTAGAAATCGTATTTGAAAGTATGTAACTTAGAGCTGCATTTTACAGATGCGTACCATACCGAAGCGTTTAGGTAATGGTTCAGTTATTTTGATAAACCTCCAAACACACCCTCAGAATTTACTTTACGCACACCACTGTCTTCTACTAGTAGTCTGAATACTAATCTATGCTTATTGAAATTCTGCAAACTGTAAAGTAATACTGTAGTGTCTTGATAGTATTAACCAATCAGCGCAAGCCAAAAAGGGTGTGTATCATAAACTGAAAATTTAGTCCAATGAACGATAAGCAAATTTCCTAAAAAATAATTTTATTTACTATCATTTGATTGGTAAATCAGTAAGCTCAGAAACAAATGGTCAGTAGCTCATTGAGTGGGCGATGTATCTTAAATAAGTTCAGAAGTTTAAGGAGGTGTGGCATAACTCGCTTTGGATCCACAACTTACACTTGGAGATGGGAGTGGTTTCAGTAAGCACTATTTCTGATTTCAATAACCATTGCTATTGATTATTCATATTTAGTTTGCAGTTTTATTTGTTTATTTCTACTCATTTACTTCAATGAAAAGAATTGCATGGTATTATTTATTAGTTAATAACTGTGTTTACAAATACTTTTTACATTAAGCCTATACATGAGTTTATGTTTCTAAGAAAGGACTCACAAAAAATAATCTCTCTAAGATATTACACTCAAAATTACTTCTAAACTAATTTAGGTTTCCGGTTTTGATAAATAGATATGCATTTTTGAGAATTTCTTTATCTATACACAGGACTAACGTCTACATTGTGTCGAAATTTGTTAAAACTTGAGTTTAAAAAGTGTAAATTATGAAGTATTGCCCTAGTGGAAATTGTTTTACGGTAGAAGAAATATTATACCATACTATAATCAAACGAGTACAGAATAAACCAAGGTTATCGTGTTCATTTGATGACTCTCGTTTCATAAAAATAGCATAACTTTCAATTTATATTGATGGGCATCCTAGTGTCCATCATCTATTCCATTACCTTATGATCTCAACTGATGTTCAACCGAAATTATCCAACATAAAATGAGATAGATTGATGTTAACAATCCGTTCCATAGAAAATTATCATTAAGTCAAAGGGAAGAATGTGAACGGCTAAAAGAAGCTTTCATGGTCGTTCTAAACAACAAATTGTGTTTATATCTCAACTGAAACAATGCTAAAAAATCAAGATGTATTGAATAGCTGTATCATAACTTTTCATTATAAATAAAACATTAGTTAGTGGTAAATTCATTATTTTGTCATAAAATGTAGATTACTGAGTGTGAAAATAAATGGTACAATATTTATTGAACAATTCAATAACATGAAGATCTGAAATATATGCGTAATAAAAAGTTACTAGTGAATACATATTTAATTTCTGATAGAGTAACCATAGTGAGTGTTTAATTGTTTGGTAATTATTCAATTGTATACTAAGCCAATCATTCTTATTTTTGAAAAAAAATTTTTTATCTACTAGGATAACGGTATCACAGGGAGTCTTATTTTAACTGTTTTTATTACGTGTATTGGATCGTCATTTCTTATCGGTTACAATCTTGGTGTTTTGAATCTACCGAGAAAGGTGAGTATATATATATTTATATGTATAATATAGGAAATTATTATATAATATAGATTGCCTGTCTAGTGATTTGTATACATGTTCCAACTAGTTGAATGTGTCTTATTTAATTATTAGTTCTGTTATATAAATAATTTTCATCTTCACTGAAACGAAAAGGAAAATTTGACCTTGTGTACAATGATTACTGGTACATAAGCTATCATTTAACTAGATGACTTGGCAATATAGCTTTGAGGTGTACCATTGAAGTCGATTGGCCGACAGTTTGAACCCACCTTTTGTGAATGTTAGTTTCTACAAAAACCAACACGCTTACAACATTCGAGCTGTCACATTCATAAATACAATTTGTTTACATGATTCGGATTCTCTGTGATGTTAATTTCAATCGAACCAGGTTGAAATGTTTTCGATTTAAAAAAAAATATAGCTAAACATACACGTACATGTAGAATGTTAATTAATAAGTAATTTTTTTATTGTAATGTCACACGTTCACTAATTGATTGAATCTTGTGAATTGAATGTCAATCAAGTGCTAAATGAGATGACACAATAAAATAATATAACATAACCTAGATTGTTGAATAGATGTGACCTATTATCAGAAATTTATTTGTTTTTGATGATGACTTGTAAGTAGTTAATTTTCAGAAATGATTTTTTTTAACATTTAGTGATATCCACACAAAAATAAGTTCGTGGGTGCGCACTGTCGATGAGTCCCATACCAGGATGAAACGGTCATACACTGTATCCAGGTTTATAATGGTGGTCTAACAATGATTGATTGATTCATGATTTCAATGAAAAGTGAGATATTTTAATATATTAAGCCTAGAAAGTTTACGCCAAAACCGGTCACTTATGAAACGCAATGTAGAACCTAGCAATTGTGTACATTAATTCAAGTTACCAAACCCTAACAATAGCAAGATGAATTTGTTAGAACAAACTTCGCTGTATTACAAATCATAACAACATGAGTGTGAATAAAAAGAACAGATAATAAAAATACAATTCACTACCATATTTTAAATTTTAAAAAAAAATCATTTGTGCAGAGTTTAGAGACTTAATATTATGATGGACAACAAACAGTGAATACACTTGCCACATCAATATTATAAATAAATATCCCCAATAAACCTTCAGTTCCTTATATTGTTCTATGTTGTGATAACTGCATTTGATGTTATGTTTCATGTAAGAGTAATTCATCTCAGACTATAAGGTTGAGTAAAAATCAATAATATTACGGATTATAAAGTCAAATTGTAGGTAGATAAACCAAATACTTGTTTTGTTGAACAGTAGTTAACTAGAACACATAGATTATTGCTTCATAGATCACAGTTTCATTTTCTAAGATCATACAAATTTTGTAATAAGATATTTTTTTTTAAAAAAAATCTGATAGCAGTACTTGATATTTAATTTTTATCAAAACAATTTATAGAATATTGAAACATATTTCAATGAGACAATTGTTCCAAATACTCCAGAATTAGATGCAAACTTCTTCTATACCCATGTCAGTACAATCTTTGTAGTTGCTGCTGCAATAGGAGCATTCAGTTGTGGTTGGGTGGCTGATGGACTTGGTCGGTAAGTGTAAAAAAAAAATACCACTTCTGATTATGTCTTTAAAAAAAAAGGGTATTTTTCAATTTCAAAATAACACCTACCTTAGTAAAGAATAGATAAAAGAAATTTTAAATCTTACAAATGTTGTTGCAAATTAATGATCTACACATTTATTGTTAGATTATGCTAAATAACGAAATGTAATTTACATTATTTCTATTTCCTTAAAAAGCCATTTTTTTTCCGATTAACGAACGGCAAGTAATAGGATTGTTTGCAAACTATTTAATAACATAAATCAGACTGTTTTAACCATGTACGATCGTTTAGACACGTGAAGTGAAAAAATGTCAATGAAATCAATTGTTCAAAAAAAAATTGTACAATTGATTATCTTGAATGACCCTAATGGTAGTTTTTATTTTTCTTAAAGAACCTAATCGATTTGTTAAGAGAGATTTTAAAATTAAGCTGTATTGCATTCCCTTCTACTAACTACAGTAATTGTTACTTTGTTTCGTTTTTCCCTTTTTATTTCTAAATTTATTGTTGCTAGTGCAAAGCTACAAAAGCAATAAAATTATGAAATCTCTTGATGAATAGTTGACTGATGATCATACATTTGATTTATCAGGAATTCTATAGAAGTATCTTTGCCTATATATATATATATATCAATTAAATCATACATAGAATATTACAATATGATTTCATCTATACAGCTACTTAAAATCAAGGTGTACTTTTGAAATTATGCTCTCTAGTGATGAGTTAGTAAATACTATAACTAAGAAGACAACTTTACTCGTTTTCAATATGTACAATGAAAATTCATCAAATTCATCGATATATTCTAGTAATTACTCATTTTATAAAACCTGACAGTATACATTGTTTAAACAAAATTTCACCTATCTTGAAACGATTCCCTGACAGTAATTACAAAGCTATTCTAGTGTCTATTGATGTATTGGTAACGTATTGAAACTACAAAAGTATCTGTAATCATGATAAAATCCCTTTTCAGATTAACCAGATCACTATTATTGGATTGAGAAAAAGTAAATCAATTTGACCGGGATGAATAGTATTCCTGTTTATGTAGATATCGTCAAATATTCATTTAGTTTATTTGTGTAATGATAGATAAATAAACTAAATGAATATTTGTGGTGTAGGAGTAGGTTGGAAGAAAGGTAGGGGCGGCCAGACCAAAACATGGCAGAAATCCATGAAGTCACTGACAAGTGGACTGAGTCATGTCGCGGTAGATGTAGACTACCTGGTTGGGGTCCGCGAGACGATAGTCACCAATGGTTAGAGACCTTGAACGACATAGCTCCGAATCGTTTGGAATGGCGCGAGTGCATCCATTCGTTGTGCTCTCTCAAATCCTAATCTTCTGGATTTGTCAGCACCTCTACCTTTATCTTTCTAACCTTAGCTCACTGAATTATACTTCTTAAATAATATATTCAAACCCTAGTCTTCTTTATTACCAATAATACCTCTACTATCTCTATCACAATGGGATTTGATTTGACATTTTCGTCTATGTGCTAATATGGTATGGCCACATGAACTGATGTACATACATACGAAGTTCTACGTTGCAACTGACTGACTGACTGACTGAGTTTATTTGTGTATAAACATTTTGTCATTTTTATTTCATCAATATGACAGAGTATGAGTCAATTTCAACTATCTTCTTCTTCTTCTTCTTCTTTCATTTTTGTTAATATTATAGACGGAATGGTTTAATACTCAATAATGTTATTGGCATTATCGGTGGTGTTATTGTTGGTCCTTGTGTACTTGTCAAACAACCTGCATTATTATATGTTGGTCGTTTTGTTATTGGTATTAATAGTGGTATTACAATTGGTATAGCTTCACTTTATTTAACTGAAGTGGCACCACGTGATCTACGTGGTGGTATTGGAGCTTGTCATCAGTTAGCTGTAACCGTTGGTATTGCTTTCTCCTATTTCATCACATTCTCATTCTTTTTGAACACAATCAATCTATGGCCACTTGCTGTTGCATTGGGTGCAGTTCCAGCCGCTATATCATTGTTCACTTTACCATTTTGTCCAGAAAGTCCACGATTTTTGTATATGAAAAAAAATAAAGAAACTGAAGCACGTAAAGCATTTTTAAAATTGAATGTAAAAGAAAATATTGATACATTTATTGGTGAATTACGTGAAGAAATGGAAGTTGCAAAAAATCAACCAGTTTTTAAATTTACACAATTATTCACTCAACGTGATCTTCGAATGCCAGTATTGATTGCTTGTTTAATACAAGTTTTACAACAATTGTCTGGAATTAATGCGGTTAGTATTTAATTTTATCATACTTCGTTTAATTAATGTAAAAATACTTTTGTTTAGTATTTATTTTCATCTCTCTGATTTTATGCACAATATTTTTAGCGAATATAAAATTGGATTCTTGCTTTTTTTGTATTATGGCATTTTAGTGATGAAAACGTTATTTCCGAATTCATTTCAGCTATGTTAAGACCGAAATAACTACTGTTCAATAGTTCCCCCTCTATATGAGATGGTTTCATGCAGAATTGGCAATGATTCAGTTTTCAATAAATATCATTATGAAACAATGACAACTAAATTACAAAATAAAACTTTTGAAATTAGATTTTCTTGCAGAAACATTGTTTGAATAGAGAAATAAGAAGACATATTTTGTGAGATAGTACCATTTCGTGCTTTCTCGTCAGTCACATACTGTATTTACACAAATAACATGTTGCTTGTATGTGACTGACGAGAAAGCATGGAATGGTACTATCTCACAAAATATGTCTTCTTATTTCTCTATTCAAATTTATAAAAGGGAACCACTGTTTAGAAAAATTGTTGTTTTAAATTTATTTGTTCCAAACTATTAGGTAATATAATATATATTTCAATTCAACTATCAACGTTCATTCTGTTAAATAAGTTCAAATTTTTGATTACATTAATCAGAATCCCTCTAGTCTGATACACATATTTTTTTTTGTTTTTTCTTTTCAAAAAAATTTATCATACAGGTTATAACTTATTCATCACTTATGTTAGAATTGGCCGGTATTCAGGAAACATACTTGCAATACTGTGTTTTTGCTATTGGAGTTCTCAATGTTGTTGTAACTGTTGTCTCGCTACCTTTGTTGGAACGTGCTGGACGTAGAACTTTATTATTATGGCCTACAGTCTCATTAGCTTTATCTTTGCTATTACTAACTATATTTGTCAATTTGGCTGATTCAGGTCCAAGTAGTACAAAAACGGCAATGGGCATAGTATCGATCGTTTTGATTTTAGTTTATATATGCAGTTTTGCACTTGGCTTAGGTCCAGTTCCTGCTTTAATTGTATCAGAAATATTCAGACAAGGTCCACGTGCTGCTGCATATTCACTTAGTCAATCGATTCAATGGTTATCAAATCTAATTGTATTATTCAGTTATCCTCTTATACAGGTAAATACATTGTTTATGTAGAGATTATTTACTGAGTTTGATTAAAAACAATGTTTTCTATGATGTAAAGTAAAGGAATAACCTTCATATTAACAATATCGTCAAATAATAGGTTGTTTGTAGAACTTCATACTTACCAATCATAGATTTAGTGATATTCCATGAGAGCCAGTTTAATGAGGCAATTGTAATGTATGAATTTTGACATCGGTCAGTCGGATTTATGCCTAAACAAATCGGCCAGTTTCAGTGATGTTTTCATTTGCAAGCAATGGTACAGTAATACTGAATTTCCAAATTATGTAAAGAATTAAAATACTTTCTCACCGATTCAACTAACATTTAGATCTAAACATGTTACACAAAGTGTCCAGTGCATTTGACTTTTTAGGGAATATTTATTAAAGATATTACTGAATTCGTTATACACAAAATCTGTCAGTTTACATAAATAACCAAATAAAAATGAAATATTTCTATACATTGTTCCCAATAAAAGTTACTACTGTTTAATACATTCAACTTAATGTTTTTTCTGTCTATTTTCCATTTTACAAATTCAGAAAAACATCGGTGGATATTCATTTCTACCCTTCCTTGTGGTCGTTGTCATTTGCTGGATCTTCTTTTTCCTGTTTATGCCAGAAACTAAAAATCGAACATTTGATGAAGTTGCTCGTGATCTAGCATTTGGAAATATTGTTGTAGGCAAGCGTACTACAGCTTTGGAAGATCGTAATCTCACTATATTCACAAAACAAGGCAATACTGATGGTCCAGCTTCTGAATCATTACTTTATTCTCGACCTGAAAATGACAAAGGTATATATGCATAGAGGAGTATGTTCATAATTCAATGAATAGATGAAATGATAGAGAGACCATGTTGAATTTTATAGTCTAGGGAATTAGTGTTTACATCTCCCTTTTTTTTAATATTTGTGTATAATTTCACTTCACTTACCAATGTTACAACACATGCATACAATCTTCATCTATCTGGTTATTTTCATTAATTTTAATTAAATTTTGTCACAAAACATACTTGACAATGATTTTCAAATGTCTATATATATATATATATATATATATATATATATATATATATATGATATTTGTGTGTTGTGCATTCTTTGTCACTTATCTTCTCATCGTTCAGTTTTCTTTTAAAATCGATCAATATTATTATTGTTATTATTGTTACTGCTATTATTACCATGATTATCATTATTATTAAACACCATAAATATTATTATATGATCTTTTCATTTGAGGCAACCACTAAGCCTCATTATGATTTCGCTCTTTTTATATTTCCGCTTAATTTGTATGCAGCGTCTTTTGTTGGCTTACTTTTGTTTTTGTACTGTGCGCATAATCATTCTACAAAGGAGCAATATCAAATATATCACACTAGACAAACAAACAAACAAAAGAAAACAGAATGAACATTGAATTTTAAATTGACATTGTTTCTCACCCATTGTTT
This sequence comes from Schistosoma turkestanicum, assembly GCA_944470395.2. Taxonomy (NCBI): domain Eukaryota; kingdom Metazoa; phylum Platyhelminthes; class Trematoda; order Strigeidida; family Schistosomatidae; genus Schistosoma; species Schistosoma turkestanicum. The sequence goes on along the minus strand of OX103972.1, from coordinate 19,243,467 downwards.
CTTGCTTCAGTTTTTTTCTTCTTCTTACATACATTTTACCTGGTGACATTGTTTTTATTCAACAAAGTTTGAATGAAAATTTTGATCTCTGACAAATTATTATGATTATGATTATTATTATTATTGTGGCCATCGTCGTTTAATATGATTGTCCAATTTTTAAATTATTGAGTATTCACATGAATTCAACACCACACTTCTTCATATCTCTTCACCGCACAAATTGTATAATCTCTGTTGTTTTCCTTTTTTAAAAAAACAACATTGTTATTCAGTAATCAACTATAATGCATAGCTTTCACAAGATCTTGTCAATTAGTGTTCACATCGAATAAATTCATACTATTTCCATTATTATTATTATTGTCATTACTATTATTATTATTATTTTAAACGTTCTCTATTGGTTTGTTTTTTATCGATTCTTCATTTCGTAAATCTCATTTCTTCAACATGAATTCCTGTGATTAAATGACATTGCTCCATGAGAAAAAGTACAACGAACAGAAATATTTAGAAAAAAAAAACACCCAACAGTAGTGAATAGTTTGTGTGTTTCTTTTTTTTAGAAAATAGAGTATAATATGTATTTGCCAATTGTATACATCGATATTTGATTTTGTGTGTGTGTGTGTGTTTGTGTGTTGATGTGTGGTTTTGTTTTATATGTTGATGATGATGATGATGATAACATGCGCTTCTGTAATCAATTTCAGATTCATAAATAATAAAACATTTTTACATCATATATAAGTTATGTTTTGATATGTAAAATTGTAATTTTCTTGATAATGATGATGACTATCAGTTTAAGATCACTCGAGATGATGATTTTATAGAGTTGGCAGATGTTTTCATATTTCGACTAAAACAATTTATGCTTTTACGAGTACGTTTGTATGATAGACATCTTGCTATTCGTGTAGCGTTATGCCCCATACTAGGCGTCAAAATATCGGTCATAACAAAAAGTTAAGCTATTTACGCTTGGCTGTTAATGTTTCATTCTGAAACAGCTTAGGAGTACGAATTGATTATTGATTGTTGAGCATCACGATAAACAGTGAAATTATGGTGATGAATAAATGATTAGACTAGTTAGGTAGTTGCTGAATTCTTTACAATGAAAATAATTCCACTTTCAGTGGTTAGGTCGTTTGATGAATACAATTAATTAGGGATCAAAATGAGTGTCACGAATAGAAAACTTAAGCATTTGAGCTAAACTTTTAGGCGTTTTTTTTAACTTGTGGTAAGAAGGATCACGTCCTAAAGATGGTACATCAGCGTGATTCCATGACGGCTTGTTGAACGATTGGAGAAAGTAATAAAAAATGAGTTAGAAACCAATCCATTCTGGGTTTTGGTCTGTTTCCGAATTGTCTTTTGCTTTTCATGGGTTCCTTGTTGAAGAAGATCTTAAATCCGCCTTTAGTCGACCTTCTAAAACAATAATGTAGCTGAGAAGAAATGTCCTAATTACGTGATAAATAGTTTATGAATTTACGCGACTGTCTGAGATAAATTTTATACCACTCTGAAAAATCCACGTGGGTATCTCCCGCAGGCTACTTGAAAATAGTCCTACTATGCTGATTTTGAGAACAGCTATTGGGTGTCACTTTTGTACCCATCATTACCCAACTTTTCACTGCATTCGTTCAAATGGTCAGTGGAAATGAACCAAGTATTAAGCTCGAGATGATACATTCAGTCAAACCGTAGATCTAATGATAATTTTAGATATATTAAGAAACACTACTTATTTATGCCTGTTACCCCCAATGGAGATTAGGCCACCGACCAGCAATCTCTCACCAGATCTGTTCAAGGATCTCTCCGGTTTCTTCCAATTACTATCCATACTTTTAATATCTGCTCACAATTCTAGGCGCACTGTGTTCTTCGGTCTACCTCTTTTCCTTTGGATTCGATGGTTCCAAGTCAGGGTTCGACTCGTGATGTAATTGGGTGATTTTCGCGATGTGCATCCTATCCTCCTTCGGAGTTTTTTCTCCACTTCTTTCTGAGCTGAAATCTGGTTTTTTCTCTTCCATAGTAGTCTATTACTGATGGCGTCTGGCCAACGGATGCACATTATCTTGCATAGACAGTTGTTAATAAATACCTGTGCCTTTCGGATGGAGAATATCGTTGTTCTTCAAGTTTCAGCTCCATACAATAGTTTTTTCGAGTTCCAGATGTTCTTCAATTGTAGAAATCCTGCCGTCGATTATTCAGTTCGTGTCTTCACATCTGCATTAGATCCACCTTGTTCATTAATGATGCTAAACAGGTATGTTAGCGTTTTCATATCTTCCAAAGCCTGTCTGTCAAGTGTGATTTAGTTGTTACATGTTGTGTTGTAAAGGAGGATCTTAATTTTTCTTTTTTGTATGCTGAGACCTACTGCTGCAGAGATTGCTGATTCATTGTCCGTTTTCATCTGCATTTGTTGCTGTGTATAAGATAGAAGAGCTAGGTTAGAATCCATCTTATCTATTTCGTATGATGTTGACAATCTTCTCGGACAGGCCATAGTGTCGAAGAATCCTCCAAGGTGTCACCTGTCCATGCCACCAAATACTTTCTCATAGTCAAGAAATTTGATGCAGTTGATTGTTCCACAACGATCTGTAGTGTCACGTGCGATTTGGCCGTCTTCTGAATCATTTATTCGGTTTAACAACATGCCGTTGAAGAATGTTCTTGGTATTTGTAGTACAATGATTTCTCAGTAGTTTTCACATTTTTGGGATCTACTTTCCTTGGTATCTTGATGAGGCATCCTTTTTTTCCAGTCTGTTGGTACTTGCTCTTCATCCCAAATCTTGTTGAAGAGAGCGTCGAGTATCTTCGTGATCAGTGTTATGTCTGCTTCCAGTGCCTCAGCTAGTAAGCTGTCCACTCCTGCTGAGTCGCCGCTTTTCATTTGTCTGAAGGCCAGGCTGACCTCTTTGATTGCTGGTTGGACAATATTGATTACGTGGTCCGTATGTGCTGATTCGATGTTGGATGAGTTCAGTAGGGTTCTATTCTGGGGTTCTTCAAAGTTCTATACCCATCTTGGAACTGGCTGACTGATTATCCTTCCCTGTTGTTGACTGTGGTTCTGGTTTACTATATTTTCCAGCGAGCTTCTTCATTGTCTCGTATAGCTATCTCATGTTTCCTCCCCTTGGAGCTTTTTCTACTCTAATTACTAGATCTTCCACATATTAAGGTTTGTCAGCACTGATGCTCCTCTTCACTGGCTTATTCGCTTCCTAGTTTTCAGTCTGTGCCTTAGATTTTTCTTCTCTTGTTCGGCTGATATTGATTGCTGCCTTCGTGTCCTTCCATTCTGGAAACTTATCTAGAGTATCCACAGAGTTTCAGTCCTTGTAATGATGTTACGGCTTTATCCAGGAAGCCATCACAGAGTTTACATACGTTGAAAAAAGAGACTAATAAATATTCTCTCCCGAACAATTAATGGTTGAACTATTCTCCCAATTATAAATGTACATGGAACTTACTACTTTAGGGTTTAAATGTAAATTAATTAAACTGAATTGTGATTATAATGGACACGTGTTTAGTTTTACAATTTAATCAATCATTGTCAATAGACTTGCACAATTTAAATCATTTGATTAATATTAATCATTTATAATTTAAACGTACTTATCAGTTATCCGTTTACATACGTTGTATTTTCTACATTCCAAGATGACTGCATACTGTCGTCTGTTACTTCTTTCTATTCTGTAAATATTCTGATCATACCATGAACTTGAATTTCCTGAAAGTCTTTTTTATTCGAAGTTACTTTCACATGACACTCCGCTATATATACTACTTATAAGTATCATGTTGAAATTTGTTATTCGAATTACTTTTGTTTAATGACTCCGTAAAGTTATGAGATATTTTGTTCAGAATATAATACAACAAATTATATGTATAGTTTATAAGTGGGATATTCAATGGTTAGGATTGTTCCCCTTAGATATAACCAAGTAATCCGGGTGAACTTGCACAATACCTCTGATTGATGAACTTAGGCATTAGCAACGTTGATTACCGGCTCAGTGGTCTAGAGGTTAAGCATTCACTCGCAAGACTGGAGGTCCTGGATTCGATTACTACGAGCAGAAGTCGTGAATGCGCACTGCTGATGAGTCCTATACTAATAAGAAACAGCCGTCCAGTGCTTCCATGTTTTTAATGGTGGTCTAACAATGATCTGTTCGTGATTTCAACGAATCTTTAAAAACATCTTCACAATTACTTTTGAATCAAATTATTGTAACTCAGTTCGATGCAGACTAATTCAATAGGAAATAAGTTTTATTGACAAAATGTTATCAGCTTGAGGAATATAATTCAACATTAGGCAATAACGAAAACATCCTAACCTCATAATTCATTAACTTTAAGAGAAATTATCCTACATTCGTTGCCGTATGTGGGATAGAACAGATAGATCATCTGCCAAGTCCAGGTCGTCTAGTTGCATCCGACCTATACACTGTATTGCGTAATCCGCCCCCTCCTAGATAGTGACGTCTTCATAATCCAATCGACCACCAGTAGAAAGAGAGTAGGTGAGAGTAAGCAACCTTATTTGGCGTCGGTCTTCTTTTGGAATGAGTCTGTGAGCTAGCCTCCTTGCACGAATAAGACTAAGAATACGTTAATGATTTACTGGAATCATTTAATCTTCAATGTATTGTAATCAATATGATGCTTGTATTTGATTGGACAGTAAAACACCTACAACTATAAGTAACTATATATTCTGTATGAAATAAACTTAAACAATGAAATTCTTAAGAAAAAAAAAACTGTGATGAATAAATATGTGATTTATTTGCGTCTAGAGAGTTGAATTTATGAAGAAACTATCATCACTTTTCTCTTTTTTTTAAAAAAAAAGGTTAACAGAATAGATTTGTAAACATTAAGAGAAATAATAACTTATGAAAACAAAAAACAAATGTTTACAAAATATGCTTCTTTACGGTCACACTCTTCTACTGTTTGTTTGTTTGTTTTTTTTTTCATAATAAAAAAAGAAATAATTTAATGACTTTTGGTTATTTGTATGAAATAAACAAGCAAAATAGAACAAATTATCAAATGTAATCTGGAATGTTGCCACTTTGCATAATAAAACATAATAGTAGAAAAAAAAGTAATCTCTGATTCATTATATAGGACTAACAGCTCATTTTCATTTAACAAAATTAACAAAATAATTTATCAAAATAAGCAATGGATATATTTGTTAACATTAAAAAGATATAAATCAATTATAAAATAGTAATCAATATTGATGTTTATTTAAACTGCTGTGATGATCGAACTGTAACATTGTCTGTTGCGCTCCTAGGGTTATTGCTGGTCCCAAGTGCAAATAAACTAGAAGGTTGAGCATGGGGTGTTAGCCAACTCATCCCGTATAAAACAAAGTTGCTAGAAAAGAACGCTTACCACAAAAACTAATTTAAGCCATCCAAACTTTGACCTGGGAGTTGGGAGAACAGTTATGATGGCACATGATGAGAGCTGAGATTCTTCGGAAATTACGAGCTCGATGACCCCCTCTGACAACCAGAATAACAATCACTATAGTTAGACTAAGTGTCCATACGATGTATGAGACCGGGAGTGTCATTTAAGTTGCTACAGAAATGAAAAAATATAACCTGGTGGTACTTGCATCCAGTGAAACACATTGGATGGACGTTGTACAACAAAGACTAGCTTAGCAAATTCACTGAGGAAATGATAATATGTCATGCGTTGGTGCATGGAATGTTTAGAGCTCATTGGACGCAAAGTGGATAGAAAAGTTTAGCTTCAAGGTAGATGTTGTTCTACTCCAGCTGTGAAGAGGAAAATGCTTCACATACACAAGGAGTTGCACTGATGCTATCCAAACATGCACAAAAGGCACTAATAGGATGGGAATCTCATGAACCCAGGATCATTAAAACTTCCTTGAAAACAAAGAGAGAGGGGATGACAGTGAATGCCATTCAACGCTATTCACATACCAATGACCACAATGACGACGTCAAAGATGAATTCTAAGAAAGGCTGCAGATGCTTACCAAAGGACTTGACAGTTCTGATGGAAGACCTTAATGCCAAGGTTGGTATGAACAATACTGGATAGGAAGACATCATGGGACGACTTTAACTTAAAGGAAGGGAAGAAAATGTTGAGAGATTTGCAAACCTATGTGCCGTCAACAAACTGGTCATCGGCGGTACAGTATTCCCACACAAGCGCATACACAAAACTACGTGTATTTCACCGGACCACACTACTCAGAAACAAATCGACCCCGGAAATTTGTTCAGGAAGTTATCAATAGTACTCATCAATGAAATAATCTTGAAAAACATTCATCGATCGTGGTGGTGGTGTTTGGTTCTCTGAGCTGGGTGTTTTTGTTCTGTAGCTTTCATTGTTCTTCTGAACAACATCATCAGCACAAACTTCAGATAGAAGTGAAGCATTCGAATTTCTCCATGTTTGACCTGTAGCTTGTTCTGCTAACCCCGATCTTGATTGGTTGCTGTTGACCTTAAACCTGTCGTTGTTTGCACCTTTGTTTTGATTGCATCCTCCTTTTGATCTGTTTCTTGATCCTATGTCACTTATGATTTTCCTGATTAGTTGATAAATTTGGTCAATGTCGATGTGTTTGTGCTGATGATGTTGTTCAGAAGAACAATGAAAGCTCCACAACCAAAACACCCAACTCAGAGAACCAAACACCACCACCACCACAATCATCCACCTGAGCTACAAATCTTCTACACCATCTCACATTCATCGATCTTTACGACTGTATTGCTTCCACAATACAGACTGACCTCTAAATATCAGTAGACATGAAGATAAGCCGTAGTTTTATCTGTTGTGTAGACTAACTCATTTGAAAACCTACTGACATAAACATGATAGTTAAAAAATTACTTAAATTGATTCGATTTTGTTTTTCATAATATGATACAAATATGATTTTGAACAATGCGTAATTCATTGAATAAATACTACAGTTATGAATAATTTTACTGAATTCACATGTAATTGTTGATTTTGTCTGTAATTTCCTCCTTCCTGGTTTGCAAAATATATTTTGGTTGATGTTTGTTTGCAATCAGAATAACCTTTAAGTTATACAAAATATTCAAACAAAAGTCACAAAATCATTAACGAGGGTCGGTGTTCATTAGTGAGTTGCTTTCCAGATATTTTTCTGAAGTCATAATCTAGATAGCTTAACAAGCCAGGTAAATGCTCAACCAATTGGCTAGTATCCGGTCTATACTTCAAACTAACTGAAATAATTAAATATCAGCCATCAGATTCGAATTGTGTCTAGCGTGCCTAGTGCTATCATCGAAACTTGTATTTTCCTACTTTCTGTATCGTGTTTATTTGTGAGAGCTGACATTTGAATAGTTTCAAAAGTGAACAGGTTTTTAATATTTCCTTGTTTTCAATGGTTTTTCAGTGATATGAAGAGAGAATTATAGTGGCAGTTACAAACAGCGGAAGTTGTATTTAGGAACATTATTTCACTTAATTCAGTCCGCAAAATACTATTATTCATTTTGTCCCTATCCTTTTCTGTAAACCGACAGCTTTCATTTGGTGCACGGTTCACTGACAAAATCAGTTTCATTGAAGTGTAACCTGTAGTACACTATTTTTCTACCCTAAATTCCTAGTTTGGAAATAATTGCATAACTCTGATTCTTTGTGTGTTGTGGTTGTGCTAAGGTGTTCATTCGTGTGTCGTTTTAGTTACCAAGGCTTAAACCGTGCAGTCTCCAGACACTTTTTCTTCCCTCTATCTTCTTGACTAGCCTATCAAGTGCTAGGATAGGTTTCTTCTCTCTGTCCCAAGGCCATTTAGTCACGCAAATCAGACTCACAACAATACTATCCCTGAAGTTGAACTAGTTAAACTTCACTTCAAGCCCTTTTACAGGATCCAGACGGACTGGGCTGGCTGATCAAGACTGCAACATTCAGTTAATTTCATTCTACATTCTATGTATATAGGTTAACTATTTTAATCTTAAGTACTAGGCCTAGATGCTTTATCGCTTTGTCGCGCCATAAACCAATAATTTTATATTTACACAAAGTAATTTAAGTTCCAAAAGAGTTGAAATATATTAGTCTTTTAACTTCATTCAAATGTTTAGAAAATTTAAAATTCATAATTATAGGTTTTACAATGTGATCTACGAACTAATCTGTTTCGGGAAGTAGTTAGTTATCTATTTCATTATGTACAAACAGACTAATAAACGAGATTAAATACTCTCAAGTTGTTTTTCACTACAACTACAGGGATATCACCTTGTGGTCGAATGAATTTACCACAATTTTACCGAGTATAGAATAAATACGAGAAAATATAACTGTTTACAAAATATTTTAAGATATCTTTTTCTTAGATTCATAACTCAGACTATAACTTTAATGTATTATATTTAAGGGCTTTAATCAAGGTTGGAGGCTAGTCAGATTTGGAATCTTAGATGAAGAAGACCATTGATAAAGAATCGTTTAGAAAGAAAAGTTCACTTATGTATGGGCAGTAATAAATTTTATTCTAATATTAGTTAGTGTTTATAGGAAACGGATTTTACAAAATCTAGTTAGTTAGCAACGTTTAGCCAATATTCATAACCCAGTCTCATAAAGCGACTATTCCCTATTCGGTTGACATTTTAGCAAATACTCTTATTGAAACTTATGGTAAGTGTTAAACTAAATCGCTGAGATAAGAGGTTTTTTCAGGTTCACTGCTTGCCTTACTCATGATTAGCCATTACCACTTTGGTGATTTCTTTGAAATTGTTTAATAATAATGATTCTTCGCCTGTGACACAGAAAAACAACTTGATGTATGACTTTGTGATACAGTCTGACGATTTTATATATTTTGTGTACACACGAATCCAGTAACAAGGTATGGGTTTATAGTAATCCAATGATAGTTATGTGAGTACGAAGAACCAATTTCGGCTATAAAATGACAAATGTAATTAGAAAAATACGAACAGCAATTTTTGTGTCATATAGACACAACAATCTGAAACATCAGATCGATACGATTATGAAAGCTATCATGTAAGTAACAAACGACTAGACCAAAATTAAGTGACTGCTGTGTTGTTTTAGGAAGTAAGTCTGTTTCATTGGTCTTTGGTATGGCAGACAGGGAAGAAAGATTTTCGATCGATAAAGATGACCATTTGTTCCAAAATAAGGAAATAAATTTCAGCCCATTTGAGGTAAATGAACGTGAGAGGGACACGAGGAAATAGGAAGAAAAGAAGTCAATGCTATTGTTTGTCGAATATTCAACCTTTGTATGTTAGTATGTCTCCTTAAGTGATTGGTTGTTGATTTAAATCCCGAATAAGGACAAAAACACACGTGAAAAAATTGAGAGAATTATAATTACTCATCCATTGTGTGTGTACTGGTGTGCAGAAGCTTTTTTGGTACCCAATAAAGTTGTATTCACTGTTATAGTAACAAAAATTTATAGTCTTTTGTGTTCGGCGTCTGTCGATTTAATCTTCAGATTCAGCTACGGAACCTCACAACAAAGCAATAGACTACACAGGAGCAAAACCTGCCTGTTATAGAAGATTTAGCTTGGAAACAAAATAAAGGCTAATAGTGGTACCTAGAAAATTAAGTAAAAAATGTGAGACCTGCACATCTGTTACCAAATCGGACAGCAGGAATCAAAAGAGTTCAGGAAGCATAGTCTCAAAGCTTATCAAATGAGATATCATATAATAGGTCGGTTGTCTTTCGAGAGTTAAAAGAGTCCAACAAAAAAGAACCCCAAACTACGTTTGAAAGCGACCTAGGCCATACTAAGTCTTTAATGAGTAGTCTAATCTTGGAAACAGTAACAGGAGTTGGTATTCTTCAGCTCTACAGAATAGGACAAAAGTGGATTCTAAAAGTATACAGACAAGCCCCCTTTTCAAGTTAGTTTCGCTTCGGCCAAGAAAAGAAACCTAACACTGGAAAATTCCTTGGGTTCAGAATATATGTCCTTGCTGATCTCAGACTGGTTGATCCTAATAAAAGATGGTCTGCAGAAGCAGAAATAAATGACGGCCGTCGATACAGTGAGAAAAATGTTATACTTTAAGCTTTAAAAATTCTAAAATTTCGCAGTAACATGAAATCCAAACCATTCGAAGGTGGTATGGGGAAACATTCAACAGATTTAAAGGTATCCTATACAAACACTAGCAACCTCTCTGGGTAGACCGAAAGATATGACGTTTATTAAAGCAAAAGAAAAACTGTTGTAACGTTGCCAGCAACTTTGACTCAGCAAATGTGGCGGAGCATCATAAGTCCAACCAGATATGGGAAGCTCGGTGAAAATATGAGCAGTTAACCTAATCTGTAGTCAGGTGGTCATCTTGCAAAAAAACCCTTTGTAGCAAAAGAGAGATAGAAGCAGTCGGTAGAAGGTCACTGAATTCTGTCTACGTGGACTTTAGTAAAGTAGTCGATAAGGTACCGAACAGTATACTCCGCTTAAAACTGGAGAATCTAGGAATTGCCGGACGGCTTTTGAAGTGAATCAAAGATTTCTTGGTAGTTCGAAGACGGAAATTAAGAATACATTTCAAATGCTCCTTTTGGATTACAGTACTTAATGGGATACCACAAGCATTTATTGTAGGTCCTTTACTGTTTACACCATATTTCAATGAACTCCTGAGTATCATCAAGTCACCAGTGCTAATTGTGTTGATGGTGTTTAAATCTGGCGAGAAGTAACAGAGGATGCATACACAAGTTCACTTCAGGATGATCTCGAAGTTCTATTCAACTAGTCTAGAACATAGATGATCCCTGTCAATGCGACCGTGTGTCTGCATACAGATTGGGAGTACATAGACAAATAGGTACCACATTGGGGACGAATCGGTACTCGTAGTTCAGTCTTACAATGTTTTTTGGGTAACAGTAAATCACGATGTTTTTGAAGGAAGTTTTCATCTTGAATTGACATCAACTGATTAATCACTAAAACCAAAAGGTTACTAAACGATTATTTTGTTTTAGTTTACGATGTATCAGGATTAAACTCAGAGATTGCATCTATTGCTACAATCTCGTGCGGTTCAAATTTTCTGTCTTAAGCCAATTTGTCTTACAGAGTGAACATTACTCGAAACAACTTAATTCCTTGACTCCCACCAACTACTTCAAAACTTCACATTGTGAAGTAACTATTAATAATGAAGAATTAAAAACAATGCAAGTAACAAAATTTTCTTTCCGTCAATATAATTTATCTAAGCTGTATAATTGTATTTACAGTTAATTAACAAATAAGTTAGTCTACTCAAAATAAAGGGATGGTCACATCAAATTCGCTTGAACAACGAGAATTCGAAGAAAGATAATGAGGTGAAACCAATTGTGTGAAAGATAGTTGTTTACTTGATAAACATAGGAAAGGTAAAGGAAAATTTAATAAGGTAAAGGTGATAATAACGACTAACCAAAATTCAAAAATATAAAAGCATTAAAAGGATTTATTAACAACCGAATTACCGCCCATGAAATTTAGGGGTTAGAGTCATTAAACAATTATGACCTACTCGTGTCATTTTTACGCACAACGCCCAGATTTTAGGATATGGATTGCTTACGCATCTGTAATATAAAAGATTTGATTTGCACTCCTCTCAGACTATCCCTTTTGACGATATAGACGATTTCGAAAAGTATCTCAACTGAGGCCATCTGGTCAGTGTTTACAAGATGTCCCAATATTGAACTAATGATTGTTTAACATATATCTTTCGAAAGCCACGCACGACGATATTTGGAAAGTGTTTTTTTTGCTGAACCGTCTTTGAAACCATGAGTTACTTTCGTCGATTATTACTAACTGCATTACTGAATCATTCCAAACACATTCGTAGATATATATCACACGGCTGCAAACAGTTTGGAAGACCAATATTTCTTCTATAATCACCTGATCATTACTAAGTTACATTTCACTTTTTTGAAAATGGTAGCATTTCTAGGCAAAAAGGTGTTGTCGGTAGCAAACAGATTGATTTCGAAACTGTTTCTTTGCCATCTGAAAGATTTTAGTAAAACATTAGAAATATTGATGGCTCAATGACTGTTTCACTCTGTATGCGTTTTTAGTGTGTGTATAAATGTATCCAGCCCACAAGACTTGTCTCTGCCTCTGAACAAATTAATCATTTCGTTCTCCTCGAATTACTCACATGACATTCAACTTTGAAAAGAGGACCCAGAACAGATTAGGTTGAATAATGCTGATTTATTATTAGCACAGAGTCAGAATATAACGAAAAGTAATTATAACCGCAAAATTTTTTCACGATGTTTTTGATTCAAAGTCCACTAATTTCATTCCAATCTTATTCTCCACATTCATTGTCCGCAGTCATAGGTTGTGGTTATTCCAATCAACCCAGAGTTTTGTCGGAATTCATTTTTGAAATCCATATTGGCATTACACATCAGTTGGTTTTCAATACCAACAGCATCTTTAATTCTGTTCTATGACCTTGTAATAACATTCATGGTGCTGATCGATCTGGCACCATAGTATAGCTTAACGATAGTGAGTTCTATTCTTATATTCTACTAAAAACAATAACATCAGTTATGGAAATTTCGTTCTATACTTCTTTAATTAATAATGATAATACCTTGCAATAATAAGAGAATCATTTTAAGTAATACTAACTTAATCCTCCACGATGTGAAATATGATGATGGTATTCTGAACAACAATGAAGGTTCCGTAACTAAACCATTTAGTTCAGAGGACTGAAACTAACGCATCAGCCTCAGATAAAAATCTTTTCATTAGTGCTTCTGCTTCTCCTGCATTTGTTGTTGGGTGATAACTGTTCTAAATGAAGAACTTCCAACTATCAGGGCAGAGTTTGTATGGTTTGAAATATTTTTTCGGGTTAGCGTATTTTTTTTAGCGAGTTGGTTTTCTATGTGATAGGGTCGCTAACCTCATGCCTAAGCACAAAGTTAAATTATATGAAATGAAATGAAAATAAATTTCAGAACACTGTGTTTCTTTATTACTTGTCTAGGGTCGTTCTATATGATTTTATATTCATCACAGATGATTCACCATTGTGTATTGTATTCTTAAACAGTCGACATCTTTATTGACCAATAAAAGGTCTAATCTTTGATGTATTTACATTAGTTGAGGTGTTTATGCTGTGAGCAGGCTTGAACAGATTCTGAAATGTATTAACAATATGTAAATTTAATGCTATAGAATTTACTATATAACCAGGAACTAAAGATGAAGCAATCACGTACAATAATGTTGACCAATTTTGATCAAGATTGTGAATCAGTTTAACTCCGCCAGTAGAACCATCGGGCTACTGCCAGTCCTAAGCCCTGTCAACCAAAACCAAATTCAGGATTTTCAATACAAATGTCAAGACAGTTCTACTGTATGGAGCGGAAACACGGAGAACTACGAAAGCCATCATCCAGAAGATACAAGTGTTTATTAACAGTTGTCTACGCAAAATACTTCGGATTCGTTGGCCAGACACCATCAGCAACAACGAACTGTGGGAGAGAACAAACCAGATTCCAGTGGAGGAGGAAATCAGGAAGAAGCGGTGGAAGTGGATAGGACACACACTACGAAAAGCACCTAAATGTGTCACAAGACAAGCCCTCACATGGAACCCTCAAGGTGAAAGGAAAAGAGAAAGGCCAAGAAACACATTACGCCGTGAAATAGAGAAAGATATGAAAGGAATGAATAAACATTGGACGGAATTGGAAAGGGAAGCCCAGGACAGAGTTGGTTGGAGGAAACTGGTTGGCAGCCTATGCTCCATTGGGGGTAACAGGCGTAAGTAAGTAGGTAAAAGTTGTGATTCAGTTTGACTGGGTACAGTAAATTCAATAGTAATAGGTTGTGTAAAGACCATACTGTTCAAATATTAGTTCTGACTGATGACTATAGTTCCAAATAAATCGTAAATTTAATGAACGATAATATTCATTCACAATGAACTAATTTGTTTTAAACATGTTTGTTTGGAATTCAACTAATATTGTGTTCCGGAGAACCTGAATATCTACTATAAAATTCATTTATATTTTTTTCGAGTTCAGTACCATGAAATTTAATTAGGATTTTAAAGATTTTTATAAAAAATTATTATTGTTAATCAATGGATTTGCATCCCAAATATGTGATATGTAAACGCTGAAATCATATACTACATAATTTTGACCTCAGTTGATTTTGACAAATCAATAATTTTAATTGGATGAGGCGTATCATTTATTTATCCTTGTATAGAGCAATCAGTTAATTGTTATTGATAAATTTTATCAAATTATGAACTCATAGTGTGGTGTGAATTTATTTAAAAATAACCGTTAATAGTTTATTATTTAGAAAAAGAAACACAAAATTGGTTGGTTTGGTGATGATGAATATCATTATCATTTTAGTTTTAGTCAATTGAATATTTAGTTAATGAAATATGTGTTTGACGATTATGAAGATTGATGATTTAAATTAATTTATGCAGTTACAAAATAATCATGTTTAGCTGTTCAGTACATGAATAAATAGTGTCCTTTATCATTGTTTTACTCCATTTAGTAATAAATGGAATGTGGTTTTTTTCCTCCAGGATCGATTCATTATTGGTAAGATTTATTGAATTTTCTGCATTTACCGATTCAGGATCAGGTGCAGGAGTTGTGGATGCTCATTGCTGAGGAGTCCCATACTAGGAAGAAACGGCCATCCAGTGCTTCTAGGTTCCTTGTGGTGGCCTAACAATGATTGACTGATGATTCCAATATGTAAAAGGATAGGTTACCTGACTTTGCTTCCTCAATGTAGATCTAAAAATTTACCAACTCTTGCAGATATAGCAATATTAGGAATACTATCAAGTAACTTTAACCGATAAATGAGTGAACAGCTCCTAACCTGGGTTGCATAGGGCTGGATAAAGACTATAAGCAGATCTATCATGTCACATCTGCATGACAGAGAAAACCCACTCGTTTCATGTAATCTATTTCGTATCTTTGTCATCTTCCAAAGGGGAATTATCCCTTCTCCTACATATAACAGAAACTATGAAGATCCGAATATATAACCCTATTTCAGGACAAACTCGTGACACATCCGTTTCTTTCTTGGCTTGATATGAATTAATAGACGATTTTTATAATTTTTTTCACATCCTGTATTTGTTTTCCGTTTCTGCAGAATATACACTTCATGCAAGGTTTCTGATTCCTATGGAGCTGAAAATCATGAATAGCGAAATGCTAAAAACGTTTCCCTTTCTTACTGTGTTCTTGAACGCTTTCAGTGACGAAAAGGCTACTAGAAACACCATACTTAAAAAAGAATCACCTGTCACAGCGATCACATTTGAACTTCAATCTACTGCAGTGATAACGTGATTCTTTGAGCTGATTGTTAGAAAATTATTATTCATGGTATAAATTGTTGGCTTTTGTATGAAGATTGAACTCATACTAATCAGTAAGATCGTTCTTAGACATATCAATATTCTTAAATGACAGGTTTCAGAAGAGCAACGGGAAACATGTGAACGAATTTTCATGGATGAGAATACCGAATTTGAACTACAATGAGTTTAATGTTATTTTCAGTTTACATTTTTCGCTGTCTAATTATTCGCATACTTATTACCTAATCCTAAATAATGTTTGCTATTATTATGATTAAGTCTATTTGACTAAGTTTGACCTACTTTCTATGTTGAACTATTGATTAGAACTATTATGCGTCAGTCATCTTAGGGTCAGTTCGGACTTTTTACCTATTACACATAGTTACGCTGTCTGTTTCATTGCCCCGACTGGTTTAATGTTTTCAAATAAATGTTGATAAATATTAAAGTGAATTGACTAAGCAGATCGATTCGATTATAATGAAAAGATATTTTGCATCTTGATGAAACTGACAATTGTACCTACTTGAAGTGAGCTTGGAATAATTAAGAATAAATCTAAAAGATTGTCAAGAACCAAATCATAGATTTATTTATCAATTAAGTTTGGAGTTTTTCTCAAGCTAGGAATAGAATTAACAAAAACGAAAGGAAATTTTCTATGTGAAAACATCGATAAATTCTAAACAAATTTTAATCAGTTGCACTAATAAGTTAACCGCCTTCAGTGACAAATTCTATGCAATATGGTCAGAAGAAAGATCTGTTCTTCGTTTATGTGACAGAAAACACGTTTAACATAACTTTCATCATCATCAAGCAAAGTGTTTAATATGCAATTCAATGGTCATACATGAGCTTTTTTTCCCCAGAAAGTCAGATATTATAGCCAGTACAATTGTGTGAAAACTTGGTTATTTAGTTCAAAATCTTCCATAATCGTTTAACAATTATTCGATGTGATTATTTCAGTAATAATCTTGTTGTTGAGTTATTTAACTATATAAACTATAACTTCTCATCGTAATAAATAAAATCATCTTGATTTTATTCTTCAGATGAAAACTAGTTAATTACATACATCGATAAATTAGAATTTCAAACCTTTTATGCATTGATTGTCAAGTAAGCTGAAACTAAAATGAAATCTATAAATTTAGCAATTTGTAAATTAATGTTGGCTTTATCAGGATAGATGATTTTAGTTAAAAAAAAATTCAAGTCATGCATAATATCCTAAATGAACAGTGAATGGACATTTTCTAAATCAACCGATTGTATAGTTTCAATAACAAGTTATAATATATACATTGAAAGCACCTACGAAAATCATAGTCTCGGTGATCTTGAGAGTAAAATGTTAAAAAATAGATAGACATTTTTGGTCTGTTAATAATTCATTTTCAAAGGAGTTAGGCGAAAGAATGAGATTTTAAATCCAAACACTAACATTAACAAGCACTTCACGTAGCAATACACACTGTTCAAATAATAATGATAATAATCATTTCAAATCATAGTCAATTCATTCATTTATTCAGTCATAAGTCAATCATTCCAGTAGGTGAATTGACAATAAAAAAAACAGTTTAGTTCATGTTGATAACAATTCTCACTGTTAATCTGTAATGAAGTTCAGTATGCGAATATAATAATCTGTCAATATTTGTGTTTTGATTAATTTCAAATTTGACGTTTACTTCGAGTGAATAGAGAATGATGATATATTTGACAAGGTCGATTGTACACGGTGACAGTTGATTTCAGTTTTCTATCTTGAAATTAGGTTGATGAATGAGACATGAGTAATTGGAAATTGTGCGGATTGTATTGGACAAGCAAGCAATTCGGTGGATAACACTCAAATTCGGTTATTATTCATATATGTTTGAATCTCAAAACTGGTGGCGAAAATGTCAGATGGTTTGTCCCCTAGTCTATAATCTTGTTTATCATTATTGCCTGATACATAACACTCTAAATTTAAAAGAATTTTTTTTCATTAGTAAGATTTCCTAAGAGATAGTTGGTTCATTTTGTAGAATGTTGTTGCTATTGTTTGTATTTCTGATGCACGATTGTTTAGGCCTCATTATTACGTGAAGATAGATGATACAGAGCTACTTAATCTAATATATTCGACATAAAATAAAGCACTCACCTGAAGATTTCAAGCTTAATTCATGACATGATTTTTAGGATTCACTTTTAAAGAATTCAATGCTTTACAGTGCCTCCTTGTTTTCTAAGGTTTCTGGTTGATGATAATCTGTGACAACGAACTTCCCCAGACATTTTAACCGAATGAATTAGTTAGTTTTATTACCAAAGCAGAATAAAACTTACCGTTTGTTAAAATTTCATCATCTCAGGTTTCTACTGTTGCTGTTTATTTAACCATACATCAATGTTAGGTTCGTCTGCTATAACGTCATTTTTTAGTTAACACTAGTCACTATCTGTCACAGACTCAACTCGTTTAAGAAGGTATTTCAATAAATTACTGCAAGTCATTTATGCTGAACATAATAGTCTTGATAAATGTGTATTATCCTTTGATCGTTTATTTAGTTTAGTTAATTTCTATATCATGACCATTTTGTTTAAAGAGGATAACCTATAGGCATTTTAGTCAATGCATATCACTTTTTTGTGATGATGCTAAAAGAAACTAGAAAAAGTGCAATATTGGATTTGTTCGTATGTTGCATGAAGGGAATAGTTAAGGCCTTTTGAACAAATCATTTATTATAAATATTATCAGGTTGTATTTCCTTTAAATATTAAGATGTAAAAGCCGGTAAAGGTATTTTTTCACTCAGGCATCAAAATGCATTATATCGGTATTTTGTAGATGAAATAATAATGTCGTTTAATTGTATAGGCAGAGATTTCGAGAAACTTCAAAACAGACAGTTCAATGTGATCAATTCAATATTCAATGTTACATGCTGCAAGAAATAATATAAAAAAATGTATGCTACTGTTGAACGATTATTGGTCAGTGTGATGTACATGAATATCTCACAAACTATTGACTAAGCATTAACAACTACATTTAAAATAAGTTTAAAACTAGAAAATTTCTTAGGAAAAGTGATTACTAGATTCCAGCTCATTATTACAAAGCGTAATAACTAAATATGAATTTATTAGTGCAATAATCCATTGTAGGATCCAAACTGCAGTTGGGCTCAGGAATAACTATCTAGGTAGGTTAGATACGCGTCTTGCCCAGTTGAAATCAAAACATGTGAATTGGGTAAATAACGGTTCCAATATTCATTATAAATGTAAATATACATCATTACCTAAACAATATTACCACAGCTATTCCACCAATAATTGTTCAATTATTCAAATAAATGATATTCTATCCCTCCCGCATAGATCCGATTCGTTCGACAGATAACATTTAGTTGCTTTATAACACAGTGTTTCGTATTCTGGAAGAGTGCTTCAATTCACAATCAAAATGCACAATTCCAGTCAAAGTACGCAACCCAAGCAAAAGAGGAAGAAATCATTATGGCTGTCGTCATGACTAAGTATCAGCTTAAACAACATAAATGCAGTTCAGAAAGAAACACTGAAACTCAGTAAAGGCAAAATAAATAGAAACTATTATAAAATACAAATATTATCATCTCAAAATGGAATCGAACAGACTAACAAAATATGCAACTGAAGGAATGATCAATAAGGACAAAATACAAATGTATACATGGAGGGATTTTCACAAACAAAACCTTCAAAAATGGATTCTACATCCAGAGCAAAAAAATAAAGGATACATAAAGGATAATTAACAAAACTAATTATTATCTGTTATTAAATTGATCAACAGAGAACTTAATTAGTTTGGTAGAAAAAAAGAATCACCTTTAAGCTAATTTGATTCACTCCTATTTTTGCTTAGGTTTTCTCACAAAAACAACTACATGATTCGTTAAAATTCAATCAATGTTAGCATGAAATTATTTTCATTTTTTTGAAATAATTTGGTTGCTGTAGCGACATTGATTTTTTGAAATTTTTTTTAGCAATTAATAATTGTGGATTAGATATTTATTGCCTTTTTTAACATTAAGACTGGGTCTTATGATTTATATCTTGGAATTTCATGAAATCAATGGTATTTTTTTATAACTTGGATCACTCAACACTTGAGCTCGGAGATTTTGTACAGCTATTCTCTCTCGAAGATGGATAATTTCATGAAGACTTATTTGAAAGTTGATCATTCAACTATGTGATGTCTTGTAATCATTCAAGAGACAATGCATTGAAATCGAATTGACTACTGAAAAATACAAGTACACTTGGGTAACGAATGGAGATTGATTAGTGAGATTACAGTTGAATACACTAAATCTAAATATCAACTTACTTCATTTGAAATGTGTACATATTAAGTACAAATCTTTTCCCAGTGTCACTGACATCTGATGAATGGTTGGTTAGAACATGTTATTTAGGGTTTACATTTTTTTATGTGATTATAACTTAGTATTAATATCATGAATCAATCATTGTCAGACTATCGTTAGAAAGCTAGAAGCACTGGATGGCCATTTCGTCTATGTATGTAACTCATCAGCAGTGAGCATCCAAAAATCCTACTACTTGCCGGATTCGAGCAAAGGACCTTAGTTCTAGCGCGCGAATGTGTGGTGTTTGAATGAACTAGTGACTTCTTGGTTGTGGTTGAATGCTTGATTTCGAATTCTAAATACAGTACATTCATTCGTGCTTATCTCGTAGTTCTTGATTCACATACTTCTAATTATCATATTGGCGTCGCGATGGAGCTTGTAATGGAACAGTTAGATACTCATTCTACTTCTGAAGCTTTTGAAGATTATTTGGAAAGGTTTGAAATCTGGAGTATGACCAAGAAAGATGTCAAAGATGATAAAATTGTGGCTCATTTCCTGACATTCATCTGAAAAGAAGCGTACAGCTTATTAAAAACTTTGGCATATCCAGAAAAACCTATCTCACTTCCCTACGCAATGCTTGAGGAGTTATTATTAAATCATGTAAAATGCCCTGGTTTCGAATGCCGTGAAAGAGCGAAATTTCATAAGATGATTCGTCAAAATGACCAAAAGGTTAAGGAATTCATTCTTGAATTGCAGAAACAAGCTGTCAGATGTAATTTCGGTGATCAACTTCATGAGCAGCTGAGAGACCGATTAATTGCAGGAATTAACATACCTAGTTTGGAAAGAGAGCTGTTAAGAATGTCAAACTGTTCCTTTCAAGATGTTAGAACTGCGTGCATTAACTACGACGCGTTGAATGAACTTGATACTCAGTCGATGAAGATTTCCAATACTTTTATTAGTTGTCATGATGAAAAACAATCTCAGGGTCAATCAAAATTGTGTTCGTTTAACAGAGGTTCCTATTCTCGTGTAAATATGAATGGTGTTTCAATAAAGAATTACAAAGGAAATCACAAAGTTGAGACCAAGTTTGGCAAATGTTTATCATGTGGAAAACTTCATTCTCGTAATTTATGTGCATTTCGCAATGCTAAATGTTTCATATGTGGTAAGATAGGACACATTCAAGCAATATGCAAAGCTACTGCTCGTTTTGCCTCAAGTAGTACTAAATCTTGTAATCTAGATCCCAATAATTCAGCTGATCCTAATGATCATTTATCTTTGTCTACCATTTTGAAAGGTAATGCTCATATTCAAAAGCGATTATATACATCACTTGGTTCATGTCATGACTTTATTGTGGACACAGGCAGTATAGAGTCCATTATTTCATTCAAGAACTTGACATCTTTAGATCCTAACGTTGTGGTACGACCCACTGAAGTATCAGTATTGGGGATTACTGGACACAGACTGCCTATACAAGGATGTTGTGAATTGCTAATAAGAGATGATGATTCCTCATACATACCTTGTGAATTTTTAGTTAGTGAAACAGGACTGTCAATACTGGGTTTAAAGAATTTGAAAAGGCTTAGAGTGGAGTTGTCTTTACTAGTTTCTAAAGAAAATTCTGATGCTTTACTTAAAGATTTGATAGCCACGTGTGCTAAGTGCAATGGAAGAATGAAAACGGTTCAGCACAGGAGTGCCAAGCAAATTCAACATGTTGACTACATTTCTCGACAGTCATTACAAGATAAACCTGTTAATACTTCAGACTCTTTGTTGGTGCGACCTTTACCAGTGAAACGTCCAGATCTCATTACAGAAACTCGTAGAAACTTTGGATGTATAATTAATTCTATACGGAAAGGTTGGAATGCTAATCTGAAACGCAGATTGCCTATCTATTTTTCAAAGCGGGATGAGCTATCCACTTCTCCTGATGGTATTTTGTGTTTAAATGATCATGTTGTTATTCCTCCTTCATTGCGTAAAGCTGTCCTGGAAGATCTTCATAGTGGACATTTAGGTGTTGAGAAAATGAAGTCCTTGGCGAGGCTCACGTGTTGGTGGCCAGAGATAAATGCAGATATTTGTCGTACAGCAAACAATTTCGATAAGTTTCATAAGCTGAAAAATCACCATTCGAAGTGGACTCCATGGCCAGTATCGTCGGAGGCTTGGCAGAGAATTCATGCAGACTATTGTGGCCCGTTTCTTGGAAAATACTATGCGCTTGTAGTCATTGATTCTTTTTCAAAGTGGCCTGAAGTTTTTTTCACAACTTCACCAAATTCTGACTTCACAATTCAAGCATTAAGAAAGGTGTTTAGTCGAGAAGGGGTTCCAGTGGTGTTAGTGACTGATAACGGCTCTCATTTTGCTGCAGATGCAGTTACTACCTGGTTAAATGGTATAGGGTGCAAACATCTGTTTACTGCTCCCAGACATCCTTGTTCCAATGGTCAGGCAGAAAATTTTGTCAGGACGTTGAAAACTGCTATTGATTCTATTTCCGCCTCAACATTTAATGAGCTGAAGAGGGGAGTAGATACCTTTCTACTGCAATATAGAAATGCCAGACATTCGGTGACGAAAGAGACTCCGTCAAAACTATTAAAAGGAAGAATTCTCCGGTCGAATATGAGATTTTTGGAGTCTGCAGAAGTTACATATTATCGTGGCAATGATCTTCGACCATCCACGGGGATTGTTCTGAAGAATGTCGGGAAATCTATGGTGCGACTTCTAGATATCAATGACTTAAGTACACACAATCGACATGCTGATCAAATACAATTCCAGGAACCAGGTGAGTCTGTTCCAATTTCGGTTGTTAATTCTAATACTAATGAGAGCATTCTAGATAATACAGAATCTTTATCTAATACACTGTCGGACAGACACAGGATGAATTTGAGAAGAAGACGTACAATTGATTACAGACACTTGGACTCCAATTTAAGCTGTGGCGGATGTGGTGTTTGAATGAACTAGTGACTTCTTGGTTGTTGTTGAATGCTTGATTTCGAATTCTAAATACAGTACATTCGTTCGTGCTTATCTCGTAGTTCTTGATTCACATACTTCTAATCTCTGGACCACTGAGTCGGCTTTCAACGGTGTTAATGTCTAGTTCTAATCAATTTAAGGATTTTTGTGCAACCTCAGCCATTGTCTTCGGTAGTTACTACCTAGACCTAATTCCTTTGAGTCCACTGGCTACATCTTCTCACTAGAAATCTAAGGATTTCTTCAGAAAGCTAGTCACTAGTGGGCATATTGTACGATTTTTTATCATAGAGTTATGGGGATTGTTGTTGATTATTTAAATCATGAATAACATATTCTAACATCGACTATTCTACAGTTACGAAATAAATAGACAGCTGTAAAATTCAGATATTTAATTTATTTTGAGTTAATTATCAAAAGATTTCCCTATAGTTGTATTATTCACTTCTTTTCATGTTCTAGTAGAGTTTCTAATTAGAACTCCAATGTTACTTCCAAAATATCTTTTAATTTTACCATATATTCAACAAATTTTCTAGCATTGAACACCTTCACTAAACGTTATCAGTGTATCGATAAAACTAAATTTCGTGAATCGAACTGAGCCGTTTTATTTAGCAATGGAATATAAGTAGTCTATAAATTAACAAACGATGATGAATTCTACTCACTAAAATGTAAAATTACGGTAATGTAACAGTTCAGTTTATTAAAAAGTCTATGTGGGTGGAAATACTATTAATTATGAAAAACAGATTATTTGCTTGCGATTCATTTGAAAGATAAAATAAACTGTGAACTGATAATATTACTAAATCTCAGTCCATAATATATTGATTGATAGATTATTTAAATGAGGTTATAAAATAGACTTGAACTCTTAATTTAGACTTGATAAGTTTGGATTTCAATACTCACTCCGTATGAGATCATGAGTACAGACTGGCGAGTGATCTCAAATTATAACAAAAAAATTGTCTTACGATTTCTGATTTTCCAAGGATTTTTCATTCGAGTTCAATATGTGAAGAAAATTGCTTTGCAATAAAACTGAAAATTATGCTGGTCAGGAATGAATAGTTATATGTGTCAGATGATTATAAATCCACTTAGTTCCTATTTTGTCAATGAGACTGTAGTCTATGTGCTGATATGTTGAGTCCGCATGGCGCTTGTCCTAGTTTTTGGATAAACCAATTAACCTTCTCTTCTCGACTAATTATTCGCTTGTCTTTTGACCTTGTCTATTATTCGTTTATAACCTTGATTGTTTTTATTTGGGTAGGTGCATTGCTTACGTTGTTTCTCACATACCTAGCCCACTATTGTCTGGCTATAAACATTGTACAACTACTGAAAGGATACATTAGAAATTGTATACAGTCTTCCTAGAAATACGAGTACAAATATTCCTTTTATATAGTGTTATAATTATAAGTCATATACACAGAATTTAAAGTTACACTGACAATTGTTTGGTGATAATGAACTCTCATGAAGAAGTAAATTTAAATATATATTTATATGTACGAAGTTTGTAACTTCAGCCTTTAGTTGAATTGAGTTTAGCAAGGAGGACCTTGTGTACTTTGTGGTGGGGGGGATAAGAAGAGCGTGTGAGGTTATATGGAAGAGGAAAGAATAAGCAAAAAAGATGAGTCGCTGACTCAGTGAGCACTTAGAATGCACTTAGATTTAATAGAAAAATCATTTGTCAGCAATTAAAAATTATACGAGCATGAGATGAAGACAAACTGACAATCGAAAATGGAATTGGGTAGAGTAAAGTTTCGAATGCATTACGGTTGCTTTATATAAACAACTAAACACTCGTATTTGAATAATGCTTAAATAGCAAAATAAATTGGGATTACCGGAAACCATGTTATTCTGTATTTCTCTTCAGGTTCATACAACCGTACTCATCATCGAAGTTTACCATGATATATACACAACTTACCAATATCACTTACCATCTTACAGACTAGAGATGATGTCTTGGAAAATATTCATACGATAAAAGCTTTTCAGAAAATCTATGATAAATGCAAAGTTTCTTCTAAAGTACAGTTAATACAGTGTATCAACTATGAAAATCTACTTTATGCACCAAAGATATAGATGCAAGTAGAAACTGAGTCAAGCATTTATAAGATATATACGCATTCAATAGAATAGTCATAGAGTTAAGAGTTGATTATTGTAACTGTAGTGCAACACTTCTACGAAAAAACGCCATCGGTGAAAAAGAACATTGAATCAAAAATTTATGATCGTTGGACAAGTGGATAAAGAGTTATCACTTTAAGTCAGTGACACTATGCTTGGGTCTCAAGGTGAACATTAACTCCGGAATATGGATAGAGCTATCTGAAGAGTCCCGTATAAGAGTGAACGCGTATTCTGAATTCCACTGCTAGCTACATTCCATCCAAGCAATGTGAACAATTGGATCGATTACATTTTCTTTAGCATTTATTTTTAGATTGAGTTCAAATTTGTTTGGGTTAAACAACATGTACCCTACGACTCATAGTCTTTCGTAAACAGATCTCACTTCCTGTCTGGATTTATATTTACACTAAAAATTGGACTGACTTAACAGAATCTCAAGAACAACATTACCAAACTGGAATTTCAGTCGCTTCTCCAAAAAATTCGTCTTCAACGTTTTGTTTCCCTGAAATTAAATAGTTTTTTCGGTCTCATCTATATGAGTATCCTTCTGTTTAAAAATAATCATCAATTTAGGGACTCGGCTATGTAAAATGAATTGTCACAAGTTGTGAAAAATTATGGTTTAGACTGAAGATAGAAGATAAATATTGATCTTAGATTTAGGTTCACGTAAAAGTTACATTCTGTAGAAGAATTTTATGTCAGACTATTGTTTTAGTATATTGACTATAATCTCGAAAAAATGGAAATATTAGACAGAAGTAAAACAAAGAAACAGCAAATGAGATTGTAATCTATTGACAGAAAAAAAGAAATTAAAAACATTTAACTACTTAAAATACTTAAAAGTAGGCGTTATATATTAATAAAATAATTAAACATGGAATTTTTGATTGTGATTATGGTTACAGCATAGGTAGACAAAGAAAATCATTACATGTTGTACATTTAACCGTTTAGGTGCTTGGAACTTTATAGATAGAAGAGATCAGAATATCAAACGTGTGATATTCCAGATTTTCCATTTTCTTAAGGAAATAAACTTATTTGTTGACTCAGCAAGTCATTTAGAAACCTTAAACAAGTGAGTTCCGAATAAAATTCGAGGAACCGAAAGGTCAACCGCTCCATAGTGAGCAAGTTATCAAAATGTCATCAATTGAAGTCAGATCGTCTGATCATAATGATGCATGAGTCGGAAAGATATTTCTATGGAGACTAATGAGACAGAATGAACGAAAAATTTCGATACTGATATGGTGATCGACTGATAATCCTTCTTGAAAGATATACAGGGCAATGCACGAAAATGCACCCTACCTCAGCCTACCTAACCGTCGCATAATGAGTATCTATCAGTCCACTGGTTATTTCACTTAATCTAACATACGCAAAACACTCACAGATGAATATTAAAACAGGAGGTAATTATGTAGAACTTCAGTCTCCTTCAGCATATCGAATGAACAACAGTTGAATTTCAACTAGAGGAAATTTCTCGTGCAACAGTCTGGAACAAACAACACAGTTGACAAACACTAAGTTTCTGCAACTACTTCATCAGGCTTTATAGACAGACATGCCTAATTATCATGTTACAACGAAACAACTAATGAAGTTGAATGGATTCCGAATTCATTCAACTCATGATGGACACGAGAAAACGTCAACTCAAAGCTGACACATTCAAACCATTCACCGAATATATTTATCACTGATGATGAGGTTGGAAATGCACGAAGTTGACAAGTGAACAACTGATCATACATATGTTGAGTGCGGTCGACATGGAGCGGCTGTACACGGTCACCTAACGTCAGACTCCCAAGTACATAACATCATCATCATGCTACAAACATTTTCATGCATGTGAAATTGCAGTATCTCTGCACAGTGCTGTCAACATGTGTTGTGTGATAAGGAATAAAGTGTGAGAATGCAAGTCAACACGAAAATTGTCCATCAACTAATACATGTTCTTTAGTAACAATATTCATGTGTTAATCGAGGTTCAGCGATGACCAACCAAATCAATCA
Source organism: Schistosoma turkestanicum (assembly GCA_944470395.2). Lineage (NCBI taxonomy): Eukaryota > Metazoa > Platyhelminthes > Trematoda > Strigeidida > Schistosomatidae > Schistosoma > Schistosoma turkestanicum. The sequence goes on along the minus strand of OX103972.1, from coordinate 19,216,279 downwards.
CTCGTCCAATACAATCCACACAATTTCCATTGACCGATTTCTCATTCGTCAATCTAATTCAAAGATGGAATATTGCATTCATTCGTCAACGCGCACTATCAGCCCTGTCAAATATATCAATATTCTCTATTCACTCGAAACAAGTGTCAAATAGGAAATGATTGAAACCCTCGAACATTGAACTTCATTACAGATTAACAAAGAGATTATTTGTCAACATGAACTGATTGTTTGCACTGTGTTGAATTCAGTTGTAATGTTTCTACAACTAAACTGTCTTTTGATCATCTATTCACCTACCTGAATGTTATACTTGTGCATGAAAGATTGAATGAGTGAATGAATGAATTAGGTGGACTGTGATTTAGAATGTTTATTAATATTAATCTAATTATTATTATTATTGTTGTTCGAACAGTGTAGATTTTCACGTGAAGTGCTTGTCAATGTCAGTGTTTCGGTTTCAAATTTCATTCTTCTACCTAATTCACTTGCTTCACAGTGAATTATTAACATACCACATTAAAATATGTACATATGGGTTCCTCAACACGACACTTCTGAGATATTTCAATTCATGTTATTTAGAATCAACTGCAACATCATTAAGTTGCATAGATTCTCTACACTCACATAGTCATCATTCACTTTATCAATAAGTGATAATTTCACTGTGTAATTCAACTTCATGTAAACTAGATTGTGCATTTTTGTGCTCATTGTCTACGTGTCATGAAAATGCACACATTCTTTCTTGATTCAATTGATTGGCATTGTGAAATAATTCTCTTAAACACTCACAAATTGTGGTTTTTGTTGAAAAGAATCAAACATTATTAATATGACATCAATAAATTGTGTGTTTTTCTCAATATCTCAAATATTTGAATGACAATTTTCTATACAATAATAGTTTTGTGATCACATTACTCAACATGAACGTGTATATGTCACTTTTTCGTAGACCATAAAATCACTGGTATCAATTTCAACGCCTTTCAATCTGAATGAACAACACGTTCAAAGTGGTGATAAGTTAATTAATTCATGAATTTTTAAACGTGGGACTTGTTCTGCAAATATGCAACTCTGTTTTGTGTGGTGATATAGCACCATCATTGTTAGTAGTGTGATTGCGTAGAGAAACGTGAGTATTCAGTAATTAGGATTACACAATCAATAAAGACGACCACGAACGCAAATTCATAGTGTCAATATCAACCAACAAAACGAGTTTAATTTTAAAATTGTTGTCCACCAAAGATATTTCATTTGACTGTAAACGGAGCAAGTAGGTGTTGATGATGGATGCTTTCAGAAATGCAAAAGAAATGGAAACTCTAATAAAATACAAATATTATCATCTCAAAATGGAATCGAACAGACTTACAAAATGTACAGCTGAAATAACCAATAAGGACAAAGTACAAGTGTATACATGGAAGGATTTTCACAAACAATGCCTACAAAAATGTATCTTACAATGGCTAATCCTATCATTTCTGCTACTACTTTAATCATCCTTATGAGCTTCCACTTTGTTGAGATATTCTATGTATTTATCTTAATTGTCACTCGGGTTATCAAAATATAGATCCGCATCGTGAATTCCGGCTTTCCATATTAAGCTTCATAACACTTCCAAATGATAAATCTTGAACAGCCACAGCAGAGTCTAAGTGAACCGTTCTGTCCCCTCTTGCTATTCTTTTCTAGTGATATTCTTCCGTACAAGTTGAGGTTACTATGACACAAGACCTTATTCCCCTTCTTAGCCCGGATTTTAGACGCACAAGAACCCTAGTGCACTGCAGATGGGGTTATATTGATTATTTAGATAATAATGAAAATGAAAAATTGTTGTAACAAATAAAGTCATTAATCAATCTTAATTTTTTAGCTTCGGTAAAGTCTAACAGAATTTCTTTAAAAAGTGCAAGAAAGATCTATTAAATTTACTAATTATTCATAAACTGATATTTTTTAACCTAATACCTACCCATCAAAAGCAATTCATCAAACCACATCACTCATTTTTCATGTATTTGGAACAATACAATAACATTATCATGCTTAAATATGTAAATATCTACAGAGTTCTGTTACTTGATATCGGTTTTCAGTTTCAAATTCTTGTTACAGATAATCTTTATGAGTTACATATAAACCATGCATATATTTCATTAGAAAACATCACCTCCAAAAGAATGTTATTTATGGTGGTCTTCCGAGAAACTTTTTGAGAGTTTCGAATACAGACTTATAGAAAAAAGCATAGTATGGCTTTGTTAAGTATGATAGCACAGTAATTAAAAGTATTTCTTCATAAAGGAAAATTATATGAATACCTAGATTTTCAGTCATCATCAACACAAAACGTGACGCCGATGTCAATCACTCCAATTTACGACATTACGTTTGAGCATTGATGTGAAATTAACAAGGTGGCTAGTAAATGACTTGAATTAAGAGTAGGATTATTAATGTTAACGAATCGAAATTAATCAGTGCGTTAAAATGTATGAAATGCATTGAAATATATCGAATAAGTAGTATGAATCAGAAGTATGGTAAACAGTTATCATCGTTCTTAAAACAACTGAATCACATTATTTCCTCATCGTAGGTTTTGTGTTCGCAATAAGAAACAGGTCAGTAGTCTTAAAGTAGCAAATAAATTTAAGTGGTTACACTTTTTGTCACAGCTGCATGCTTCATTGTAATTATTATTATATTTCTCAAACAATATTACTGTTTATTCTAAATCAGTAGTATTACTATTTTGTAAGCAGAAAAGTATTACAGGAGCTTGAATGATACCAAGCACAAATAGATATTTCGACTTATGTATGCATAGTTTAGTTAAGCAGTATATCACAAATACAGTGTATATATATAACTAAACAATATGTTAATACGAACCTATATGTCCATTATGATATTCACATAAATAATAATCGTTGAATCACAATTGAACAGAGATGGATATTTTAACGTTCTCAAACCGTTAAGCCGACAACTTATGACAACAAGCAACTGTGATATAGTATGACTTCATGAATTTACTACAAACTAAGTGAATTTCAACTAGTTTTGAATTACCTCAACTATCAGGAAACTAAAAGTTCCTAAATTTGATCTGTCTTCAGTTATAATTTCTCAATGTTGAAATGTCCCAAACCAAAACAGAAAAGCTGCTCAGTGTATCATGTTTTTAGTGGTGATGGTGGAAAGTGTGAACCAGTTATCATCACAAAGTGCAGCTGATTAGTACTATAAACTATACTAATAAGTAAAATGAATTCTAATTTTTAACATGTCTGAGTGCTGAATCTAATCATCGACAAAATTGGTGTTTTTCCGAGATGTCTATTAGATATTACCAATTAGACTTGAAAAACAATATCATTCACTGTGGTAAGAATGTGATAATCTTTTAAAATGAAATGAACTAAGATCAATTTAACGCAGTGACTTGTGTAACTTCATGTAATGAAGAAACATTAATCAACTCAACTATTACAATGATTACTGGTCTGCAGTGAAAAACGAATCCAGAAAGAAATTATTGTCCATCTGAAAACATCACCAACACGTACTTACTCCGTTCACAGTCAACTAAGATGACGATGTTGCACAACAACTTGAAAGTTGGAAAATCTTGTTTTTTTTATAACTGAAACTCTATGAATTTGCTTTCATGATCGTTTTTATTGATAGTGTAATCCGTAATACTGACTATTTACATTTCTTTACTG
>OX103972.1:18953456-19209541 GCA_944470395.2 Schistosoma turkestanicum | reverse complement strand
GTTAGTAAGATGACATTTTTTAGCATTTTTTCCTCTCCTCTCTTTTTTTTTTTACTTTTTTTTTTTTTTTTTTTTTTTTTCCTCTATTTCTTCTTTATTACTTCTTTCTTTTTTTTTTTTTTTTCAATTTTTTTTTTTTTCTTTTGTTTTTTCTATATCCTTTTTTTTTTTTTTTTTTTGTTTCTCTTTTTTTTTTTTTTCTCCTCATTTTTTTTTTTTTTTTTTTTTTTTTTTTTTTTTTTTTTTTTTTTGTTTTCTTTTTCTTTTTCTTTTTTTTTTTCTTTTTTTTTTTCATTTTCTTTTTTTTTTTTCCTTTTTATCTTCTTTTTTTTTTTTTTATTTTCTTTCTTTTTTTTTTCTTTTTCTTTTTTTTTTTTTTTTTGGTTTTTTTTGTTTTTTTTTTTTTTTTTTTTTTTTTTTTCTTTTTTCCTCTCTATTTTTTTTACTTTGTTAGTTTTGCCTATTCTTCAAGCTGGCAATGGTCTCACATCGATTGTTTACATCGTATTCTTTTTATTTTACCTGTGAAATTTTTACTAGACTGTATGTGACACAAATCTTAGCTCAGAACTATCTTTTGTACACTACGGTGAAGTGTAGTAGTGATTGTATAACCAAATATACATTGTTCTTTTCTTGATTCTCCATATTTGAAGAAAAATATTCATGTATGTGAATACAGTCTTTAGATGCTAAATCTCTAACAGTAGTTAAACTGACTTAATGCATATGGATAAAACTCATGCTATTAAGTGGTCTGGTATATTATATACATCAGACAATTACACCAAAGCTCATATTTACGATTAGTTAGTAACCGTAATTTTTACTATGAGCTAAAAAAATCATCGTTTAATGAGGGCAGGTATTTTTTTTAGAAACACGTTTGCAGTCGGAAAATATCTCTGATAGAATTAGAAGGAAATTAAACAGAATGAATTGTTTGTACGAGATGTTAAGTCGATATAAGTTTTGTACATCGTACAAATACTAAATTTTTAGTATCTGAATGAATAGAGAATTAAAGTTTTGACGTTTCGTAATTATTTATCCTGTCAAAATTAGAAATTTTCATTCTTCAATGATGTTCACATTCCATTGTGACGTCTTTTCAGTTTTGCATGAAATGTATTGAAGCAAATTATTCACTCTATTCGTTTGAGTGATTTCCCTTCAAAATGATGTGAATAAAAATTGGAACTGTTTTAAATGATACAATCAGCCTCCATAAATCAATTTCGATATCATTCACATCATTCTCATTTATCGACGTGAATAGAATAAAAGTGATGAAAATTGGAAACGTTTCACGTTGTTTATTTCATGAAATAAGCTTTTAAACTTACAAATGAAAATAATGATAATAATAGTAATATCAATGTATGCATGTGGAATACAAATTCCCATACTGTCAGCATCATTAGAGATGACAGTTATGACGAAAGCAGATGAATAAGCTCAATGAAAACGAAATTTTCGTTAATGTTTTTACCATAGATTTTCGTAAGCTTCCAGAATGTAGTATAATTCATATGAACAGTAAATTTAAAACAAAATAAGACGAGTAGTTTGTTTTGTGATGGAACTTCCAAACAATGTGCACAAGGTCTCCTAAATTATGATCAAGCCCTAGAATCTTAAATATTCAGACTATTATTCTGTCCAATTATTTGAAAAATACTGTTTCATCTTGTATTGTTTTCTGATGTCTTTCAAGATGTTTGTGAAATGTTATTTAACTATGTACTTTGATGATACATTGTTATATGTGGAGGTAATTAGTAATTGTTTCTTCTATCAATCTACTGTTATTGTCGAGAAACCAACATGTTAAATACTCTTGTAGTGAACGAGAACACATGTGGGGCAACCGAATAGTATTTAACGAAAATTACAGAGTTACTCAGTAGAATTGGAAAACCATATCGTAAATCGTTAATTTGTAAAATATCAGTTCATCATATCGAACTGGACTGTTCCTGTTGCAAAACATCAATCCATTGTCACTATTCATGCGTTTCATACAAATTCCATTGTTTTCTAACTCTTCCTTTCTTGATCTTCCCCCATCTTCTGCTGCCAGACATTACGTTGACGCTCACGTCATATACTACTTATAAGTAGCTCACACCACACTCTTGGTTGTAATTCACTAACGAGATCCAATTAATCCAGTCATTCATTTGAAAGCGGAATTCACTCTCAATAATATTTCATTAAATAGTCAATAATGTTTTCCACCTACTTCTGCATAGTTTGCATGTTTATTTTTTTTCAATTGATGATCAAAATCTATGACTAGAGTTGTTATCTAAATTGTGAAGAGATGAATATCACTTCTTATAGGAAGTCAAATTTCACTTGACCATATAAGCCCTTAATTACGTCACAGTAGTACATGAATGCGGATATCTTTATATGAATACAAGGTGGGAAAAATAGATTTCGAAGAAGACTATGATTTTTTGAGCAAATAAATATTGATTGAAAATTTTCTCACTCACGAAAGTTTGTAAAACATATAGTGAGCTTACCATGTCAATCAATAATCACCAAATGTTTTGTAATCAACCTTTTACATGTCACTTAATATCAGATATTATAAGCACTTAGTCTCCGTTAGGACGATGCACTCTCAGACAATAGCAGCAAGATCTCATCTTAACAATCCTAACACTGCAACAGATAGACAGTCAAGTCATAATCTTTGATTTTTTTAATCGTTCTGGGTTTAATTTTCGGTATTGAAGTCATTTTAATTAGTGTTGTTTGTCAAACTTCCTAGTTTCATCGTTGTATGTTCACTGGGAAAAAAGAACATCATTCTACAAAAATACACCACTACAGGTAAATCGAGAGACTGATTGGTAATTACAATCGGTAAAATAGTCAAATTTTAACGTTGCCTGGTTGTGAGATTGATTGAGATAAAATCTTGAATACAATGACATTGATGCTGTTAATATACAATAACACTGACATGATATCAAAAGACTCTCTAGAATTTTCTCCATTCAACTCAGGGAACTGCTATAAAATGAAAGATAAATTTATTCACAGAGTCTTCATGTAAAGAACCAATGAAGATCAAAGAGTAATGAGTAGTTGCCTAGTGTTAGTTTCGTATTGTCACGGTACCAATATCTTTTCTTGCCTACACATAAAGTTAGAGGCTGTATATATAACACAATGAACATCATTTCACATAACCTCCTTCTGGGGGTATTACACTACTGTAAGGGTGACAGAAAGCTTTAACTTCTCAAGAACCATATTGTGACAGGCAAATTTTTAATGAAGGAGCATTTGTGTCTCCCATCAGAATAGTCAAGTCCTTTATTGGGCATTTATCAATGATTGACTACAGCCTCTCATAGAATCGCTCTTTACCTTCTTCATTGTTATCGTTGATAGGCTCATATCACTGGATGACACCATTGTAATCCCCTTCTTCTTTGTTTAGAAGGATGCTTTGATAGGGCTTATTCAATGAGATTCCAATCCTATCAGTGCTTTTTGTGCTTTCTTGGATAGCATCATTGCGAATTTTTTTTGTATGAAGGGCATTTTCTTCTTCATGGTCGGAGTATAACAGTAGCTCTCCTGAAACTAGAGTCCGATGTGTTTCACTGATTCAAAGCAGCTCTGTGTTGTACCTTTTGATTTCTGAAGCAACTTGGATGACTCTTCTGGTTTCTCGCATTGTACGAACATTCTACGTACCTCAGACTAAGGGTTTCTCTGATTTTCACAAGGAACATCGTCCTGTTGTCTTCCGAAGGAACTCGGCTTTCATCATGAGACGTCATAACTTTTTTAATTGAGGATCCTCTAACTCATAGTATGGCGTTGAAGGGGTTCGGATAATTTTTTCTGGTTAGCGTTATTTAGCGGGTTAGTTTTCCACGGGATGGGATCGCTAACTACATGCCCGATCCTCCCACTTTATCCGGGTTTGGCACTGGCGGTAGCCCCTCTAGGGCTACTGGAATTGTTGTCCGATCATAATGGAAGCATCAGACATTGTTTTCTTCCTAGTATGATACTCCTCCGTATTGCATATCCACAATCTTATCAGGGATTTAACACAGGACCTTGATGTTTCTTTTCAAGCTTTCAAATATTAGACTCCTAAGCCGACGTCTGTTAGTTTACATTTCAGTCCTTATTAATCCGAGATATTCCGCATCCATCTTAAAATGTCATTGGTAGGTAAATGACTGACATTAGACATAAATGAGAACCACTGGTCAAGGATTCTTAATAGATTATTGCTCAGTACTTTTGATTGATAGAAGCTAAACATACAAACCATAGAATGCCTGCTCATTAGTCACGAGGAGAAATGCTTGCAACAAGAGTGAAGTAAATTATGAGATTATTTGTGGTGAGGTTTTATCAGGGTTCCCAAAATCAGACATTTTCATTATGATAGAGAGTATATTCTACATAAAATACTTACGATGTTTCCATGTATAATAATCACTCAGACAGCCTATGAACGGGAATTCCTTAACAATTCAGGAATCAGCAAGATTCGAACTAATATCGATCGAATAATTTATGTCTCTTACATTTATGTACTCAAGTTACTAACTATATCTTTACTGGAATGGTGAATGCTAGGAGCTAGTATCGATGTAAGTACTAACAGAATGAGATTAAATTACCGTTATTTGATAAATTAGAAATCAAACTGACAGGATAATTAAACCTCACTGCTGATCACTAGTATGTGTTCTTTTCATGAATGTAACAATAGATCTGCCTATTAATTGAGAAACGTATTTCAATTATGAATAAATAGTTAATACATTGAAAAAATTTTATGTACCTATCCATCGTTGATTCAGATGATGAAATCGACTTATTTATCAATTTTTAAGATCCATAATATTACTCTGGCTATTTCCTAAATATTGCGAATTCGGAGATTATCTAATATTTACCGCAAAAAGCCGGCGTTTGATAATGGGTTTTGTCTATAAAATTATAGATTATCAAGTAATATTATCATTCCAGATGATTGAATATCATCAACGAGAAACCCTGAACTAAGGGTGCGTCAACTCTACGGAAGTTCCAGAATAAAGCCTAGACTCGGGGTTTGCAGCTAATCGGTTTCGAAAGCCAAAAAATCTCAATACAGTAAAAGCGATGTCCGATCAACAAGACCAGCGACCACAATACAGTTCGTTCAAAAAGCACTCAGTCAACATTAATAGACTATACAAACATGACCTTGATCACTGCTCAGAAATCAATCAACTGTATTTCCGTAATGTTAGCTAAAATACTCCATGACATATCCAAATCAGTGAACAAATATTTGAGCCTGTTTATGCATAATTTTACCTCTAAAAGAAGGGATTAGAAAGGTCATCGGATACTTATTTTCGGTGAAATTTCACCTCACTAAGCTTGACAGTAACGCTAGCCATATTCCATTCTCCTTTTTTTTGGTAAACTCATTTTACACATATACTTCGCACTGTTTTTCTTAGGACATGATAATATGTCGATGGAATACAAATTTATCAGTGAAAAATACAATTGATGGTTGTAACCCAGAGTGAAACCCATTTCAACGAATGTTCCCATCTTTTTTCCCTTTATAAATTACTGTGTTAATGAGTTGAGAACTCATTAACTACTTGACAGTGCTATAAACTGTGATCATTTGATTTTTGGCAGTTTTTTTTAAAATTTTGATTAAAACCACGTGCTTTGTTTTGTCGCATGTTTTACTAGTTAACAAACCAAAAAAAAAATATGCCTTAAGAATTTCACTATGATGTTTATGCTTAAGCATACAGATAAACATACATATTCATTCATTCATGCATTCATTCATTCGCAAATCAACTACATGTGTGTATACATGACTGACTATATATAAGTTAAGCACAAATGAAAATGACTTATAATTGATACTAGGAGGTGTGGCTAATTGTCAATAAATTTGAGATTCTCGCTTTACTTTCTATAAAACCATTAAAAATCAACCATTTGTAAGCGTTGAAACAATGGGATCTGTGAGTTTTTAAATATTTTCTTTGGGAAAATTTAATTTATTCTGCCTGATATTTCTTTGAGCAAATTAATAAAATGTTTTCGTGCTCACAATGAAATGATATTATATCATAAACTACTTATGTTCTTAATGACTTCATTAGAAATCATAAAGAAAAACAGTTCACTTTTAAAAAGTTTTTAAATTTATTAAAACTTATGTTGATCAATAATTTTTTAAAAATTAATCAATAAAATACCAAAGGTATATTATATTGAATTGGGAAATATGAAATTCAAGCTTTTACTAAAGCTTTCATTTTTAACTTGAGTCAATAAAACAACTTTCAATCGATTGATTTATAAATCGATTCATATTCTGAGGTTTATTAAACAGGCTACAAGTATATATATATATATATATATCACAAATTAATAGTAATCATGATTCACTTATAATGTCAATAATTTTATAGTCTATCAAAGAATTCACATGTCATACATAAAGCTTTAAGCATCTATTAATAATTTGAAATATTATGGAAATTTATTCAAATAATACCAGATTTCTTTCATGAATAATAGATGAATTTCATTCAGAATTAAAAACAGTTTTTAATTTTGTAATCAGTTGACAATTTGAACTAAGCAAGAATCATTGTTGATATTGCATATAAAATTAATGGTAAATATTTATTAATCTTTTTTTTTTCGTTATGAAGTCATTATTTTTACAGTAGGAAATGATATTTAGAATGTGATTTTTATGTGTAACATATGGTTATTGATCATGTTGACTAACTGAATCAATATATATATATATATATAACTGATCAAGTAATTGGTTTAATGAATCATTAAACTTGAAAAAATGTTAGTTTTTTGGTAATGGTGCAGGTAATTGCAGGTAATTGAATTTAGTTATATTCGTTTCATGATTATGAAAACTCTGACAGGGACGTAGTAAATCTTTTATCAAATATCACAATACTGATTAATACCGTAGATTATTGTAAATATAATTAAGCGAAATAATAATCATGCACTGATAACTACTGATGCACTACTGTAAAAGAAATCAGTAAGCATTCAGTAGGATATGTTTTCATCAGTGAAGATTTTGTTTCCCTCAACAGGGTTATTTGTGATTAACTTAGGCGAGTATATGTTCAAAGAAAATACTATGATACAAAACAAAACTTGGATTACATAACAGCCACAGTCAAAAACTAGTCAACTACGAAGCATATAGATTTAGATAATCAGATAAGGATCATTTTAAGCTTGTTTTAGATTTTGTTATGTCTAATCATTTCACATTGAGGGGACATTTTATGAGGTTGCATTTTCTCAATTGAATTGTTTGCTTATAATGCTTTCACCTATCTATTGAAAGCTGAGCTTTAAAAATAAATGGATTACTGAAATTTCCAGCAAAAGTTAACAGGCTGTATTTTCAATGTGATTGATCGTCAATATCATGTTTGATCTCACTATTTACATACACGTTTAAGTTATCCTATTAATTTGTGGTTCATTAGTTCATTTTACATCATTTGATGGAGTGATTTGTGTCAATGTATCTACCAAATAAAGGAGGAACTAAACACTAAGTATCCAAAAACTTTTTCACGCCTTTTTATGTTGATCATTCGCAAGATTTCAGTATTTTCAAAAACTTAATGATATTGATGTAGATAAACCCAATAAAGCTGGTCGTTATTATGTTCACGGTATCAGTCGACGAGTTATTTTCCCTAAAAAGTGGCTACTAAATATTATTTTGGAATTTGCTACATAATTGACTTTCCTAAATATATTTATGCTTCTGTATATTTGGTTTCTGAAGCAACCTGATTGTATAAATATTTAGGATGGTCTTATTGAAAGCAAAGATGTGATTATTGTGTATCTATTTTTCGATACATCCAGTTTCATGTGTTAAATGTAATGATTTACCAACTTAGAAATCATAGTATGTTATTGATGACATTGAAAAATTGGATTTATTATCACCGACAATGCTGCTGACTAAAAATTAGCAACCTGTTCTTATTGTAGCATTGAATTTGAAATATGATATGAAGGATTTATTTATTGATGGATTTATATACTTAACAGTTTAACAGCGAGATAGGGTGATACTCATAAAATCGTTTTTTTTAAGATCTCATTTTATTCAGCTATTGTAACCTACTCTACGAGAGCAGGTAATCAGATACATACGCCTTATTGCAGCATCAAGTAGGCAGATTATCGTAAACACGTTCCGAAACCTTAGGCTAGCTGAAAAAGACACTATCAAGTAAGGTATATAAAGAGATTTTCAATGAACTGAAAAGTCTATTTCTCAAAACCTATTCATTCTTCTTAAAAATGCTATTGCCTACGCTGTAGTTATTTTTTCAAGTTGTATTGCTGGCTTTGTTTGCTTTCATTATATTCTTGTTCTTCAAAAAAAAAATATTAAAAAACCAATATGTTTATTTTGATTTATCTCTTCAGAAAAATAAAAATTTCACGAAGTCGTTAGCGCTTTCTGTATTCCTAACATGTTTAGGATCGTCATTTACCATTGGTTACAATTTAGGAATACTGAATTTACCAGGAGAGGTAAGTCAAATGTATATTTGACAAGTAATACTTAATAACTATTAAATAACTCTGAAAAATGACCTGTAATGTGTCAAAGTATTTGATAAAATTGTCGATCAAGTATGAAACATGTATATTGTGAATTTCATTTATTATTAAATCAGTTCATTAATAATCAACTAGAAATTGGACTGATGCCACATCATAACAGTAAATGCTTATTTTCTTGTACCGGATATTCATTTTGACAGATCGTCACTGATAAACTCACGTTAGCAGTTATAATTTCAAATTTTAATTAATAACTAAAATGAAGTGTCAAGTTAAGAATATAAGCATCATATGAAATATAGAATAAGTATTTAGGAATGTAAAGGGGGATGAACTTGTTAGCACTTTTAGCATTGAAATTATTAGTACATAATATAAGTTTAGATAGGAGTGTAAATCAAACATATCTACAATACTGGTAGTCGGTATTTATGCCAGTGGGTTAGAATGAAATGAATAATAATTTGATTGGAAATTTGGTCATATAGGTTAATGTTAACTATCACGTTTCCATTGTTCACGAAACTACATTATATACTGCAGTTCTAACCTTTTTCTGTTCAATATGTGCGTGATTATTGAATATTAGACCTTGAATGTCATTAAAAACTTCACTTCAAGTTCAAACTTTCAATATAAATGTGTTTTTTATCCCAGACGTTGGGTGGACTACGTTGACTTATTCGTAGCTCATATTTTTTTGGGTAACTCCAAACATATGAAACAAAATCATTACTTAAATATATACCCTAATATTACTTACTTAGGCCTGTTACCCCCAATGGAGCATGGGCCGCAGACCTTCCTTTCTAGTTCTATCATATTGCTTTTTATTCGTCTCATGTCTATCTCCGTTTCTCGGCATCATGTATTCCTTGGCCTTCCACTTTCCCTTTAGCCATGAGGCTTGCCTTGTGACGCAGTTTGGTGCCTTTCTCAATATGTGTCCTATTCACTTCCAGCTGTGCTGGAATCTGGTTTGTTCTTTCCAATAATAGGTTGTTGCTGATGCTGTCTGGCCAATGGGTCTGAAGGATTTTGCTTAGACAACTGTTAATAAACTCCTAGATCTTCCGGATGATGGCTTTCTTGGTTCTACAAGTTTCTGCTCCACATAGTAGAACTGTCCTAACATTTGCATTGAAAATTCTGACTTTGGTGTTGGTTGATAATTGATTTGAGTTCCAGATGCTCTTCATTTGTAGAAATATTGTTCTTGCTTCTCTGATCCGCGCCTTCACATCAGCGTCAGATCCACCACGTTCATCAATGATACTGACCAGATACGTCAAAATTTTTTATATTTTCCAAAGCTTCTTCATCGAGTGTGATATGGTTAAAGCATGTTGTATTGTATCGGAGAATCTTGCTTTTTCCTTGTGTAGGTTGAAACCTACTGCTGCAAGGGTTGTTGCTACACTGGCTTTCATTTGCATTCGTTGTTGCGTGTGTGGTAGAAGAGCCAGATCATCCACGAAGTCTAGATCGTCCAGCTGCATCCAAGCATACTCCAATACGTGATGGATGAAATGATAAACGTTCAGTTAGATGCTAACGTACGAGAAAATATTCGTCTAAATGTGCAAACTATCGGCCTGTTATACAGTAATATTAGCAGTATATTTTACTTAGTTCTGATCAGAAACATGGAGACAACTAAGTTAGATAGTCATCATTAGACTATTATTTTGATTCTGCAAATAATTATCAAAGTTAATTTAAATACTTATAATACTATGATGATGAACAAATAAACTTCGTATTACAACAAATTTACTGGTATTATTTAAGTTTTACTTACAATTTGTTATGCATTGAAAAATACAGTATCTTGTTTGAGACAAATATTTAATGGTTTCATTTGCATGATTATACACAGTAATTTTTTCTTGACTATCTAACACTCACAATATTGATTTCTTCACTGAAGCTTCCTAAACTTCCTTAATTTATTTCTAAATTTACATTCTTTAAACATCATAGCATATCAAAGAGTTTTTATCTCAAACTATGTTGGGAAAGAATGTCAGTGAAGCTGAAAACACAACAAATCTTGTGACACCAAGTTTCTTGTATGCTCAAGTTAGTACAGCTTTTGTACTAGCCGGTGCAGTTGGAGCTTTTAGTTGTGGTGTTATAGCTGATTGTTTGGGAAGGTAAGTATACATATTCAATATGATCATAGAATTCTAATATTCAGTAGTGTATGATAATGACTATTTGATGGACACTGTTAATAACATGAAAGCATGTAATTATATTGACTTAGAATAAGTTCAGCTTACTGTTTTCAAATAATTTCTCTTTTCAAACGTTAAGGCATCTTGATCACTTCATTAAATTAAGTAACACCAAATCATTTTCAATAGGGATTTTAGACATGAATTTAGTATGGCTATCTTTGATAATTTCATAACACTCTTCTATTTTACTATAGACTACCTAATTTATTAATGACCTATAAATACTACCGTAAAGATTCAGAAAATAATGTCGTCGAAAAGAAACTGTTTCATATTTTGAATATTGATATGCTTAAAACTATTACGAGTTCACTTTACTCTGTGAACGAGAGCAAAGACAAATGATGCAGTGAGACGATAAGCTGTTCTGATTCGATTGTCCCCGGCCCTGCTAGCTATATCAAAAGTCTTGATAAGGCGTAGAAAGTGCATTCTACAAGCATCCAGAAAATATGAAGTTCACAAGCACACAAATCTACCTGTAGACCATTCGGGTCTACTGCCGGTCCCAAGCCCGGATAAAGGAGGAGGGTTGGACATGGGTTTGGCGACCCCATTCCTTCAAAAACTAACTTGCCAAAAAAACGCTAACCAGAAAAAATAATTCAAACCATTTTAACTCTGCCCTGTCAGTTGGAAGAAGAATTATGACGTCGCGTGATGAAAGCCGAGTTCCCTCGGAACTCACGGGGCCGATGCCTCTTCTGACAACCAGAGCAACCATTCTTTTAGGTACATGGAACGTTCTTACATTGTGAGAGACTGGAAGACTATTTCAAGTTGCGGCAGAAACGGAAAGATACAACCTGGAGGCGCTCGGCATCAGTAAAACGCATTGGACACAGGTAAGACAACTGAGACTAGCTTCAGGGGAACTGCTGTTATACTCTGGTCATGAAGAGGAAAATGCTTCGCATACACAAGGAGTTACACTGATGCTGTCCAAACATGTACAAAAGGCACTAATAGGATGGGAATCTCATGGACCCAGGATCATCAAAGCATCCTTCAAAACAAAGAAACAGGACATTACAATGAACGTCATCCAATGTTATGCACCTGCCAATGACTACCATAACGACGTTAAAGATCGATTCTACGAAAGGCTGCAGTCAATCGTCGACAGATGCTCACCAAATGATTTGACCATTCTGATGGGAGACCTAAATGCCAAGGTTGACATGGACAACACTGGATGTGAAGACATCATGTGATGACATGGAATAAGAGAAAGGAAAGAAAGCGGTGAGAGATTTGCAAACATATGTGCCTTCAACAAACTGGTCATTGGTGGCACAATATTCCCGCACAAACGCATTCACAAAGCCACATGGATTTCACCGGATCACACTACTCAAAAACCAAATTGACCATATCTGTATCAACAAAAAG
The DNA here is from genome assembly GCA_944470395.2 of Schistosoma turkestanicum. Classification (NCBI taxonomy): domain Eukaryota; kingdom Metazoa; phylum Platyhelminthes; class Trematoda; order Strigeidida; family Schistosomatidae; genus Schistosoma; species Schistosoma turkestanicum. The sequence goes on along the minus strand of OX103972.1, from coordinate 19,197,248 downwards.
TTCAGAAGGACTATGGAGGATGTGAGAACCAAGAGAGGAGCTGATATAGCCTCAGATCACCACTTGCTGGTCACTAAAATAAAAATAAAACTCAAGAAACACTGGATAACGGGGCAGATAACATCACAGTAGTTTAATACAGCCTTTCTTCGGGATACCGTAAAACTCAACGAATTCAAGATAGCCTTCACCAATAGGTTCCAGGCCCTTCAAGATCTACTCAATGGAGAGGAAGAAACTTTGGAGAACAATTGGAAAGGGATCGAGGAGGCAATCACTTCAACATGTCACGAAGTTCTGGGTCACAAGAAGTACCATCATAAGGAATGGATCTCTGTTGGTACTATTGAAAAAATTGAAGAAAAGAGGAACAAGAAGGCAGCAATCAGCATCAGCCGAACAAGAGCAGAGAAAGATAAGGCACAAGCTGCATACACAGAAGCAAACAGAGATGGGAAGAAGAGCATCAGAGCTGACAAACGAAAATATGTGGAAGATCTAACAATGACGGCGGAAAAGGATGCGAGAGAAGGAAACTTGAAACAATTGTACGAAACTACAAAGAAGCTCGCTGGGAACTATCGGCCAGTGAAAAGCAAGGAAGGCTAAGTAGTGAGCAACACTGAAGAACAGCGAAATAGGTGGGTAGAGCACTTTAAGGAACTATTGAATTGACCAGCTCCACTGAACACACCCAACATCGAAGCAGCATCCACCGACCTCCTAATTAATATTGGCGCACCTACGATTGAGGAGACCAGTATGGCCGTCAGACTATTCAAGAGCGGTAAAGCAGCAGGACCAGACAACATTCCAGCAGAGGCAATGAAAGCAGATGTGGAAGCAACTGCGAAAATATTTCACATCCTCTTCAAGAAGATTTGGGATGAGGAACAAGTACCATCAGATTGGAAAGAAGGATACCTGATCAAAATACCAAAGAAAGGCGATCTGAGCAAGTGTGAGAACTACAGAGGCATCACTCTTCTTTCAATAACAGGCAAAGTCTTCAACAGGGTATTGTTAAACAGAATGAAGGACTTTGTAGACGCCCAACTTCGAGATCAACAGGCCGGATTTCGTAAGAATCGATTGTGTACTGACCAAATTGCTACATTACGGATCATTGTGGAACAATCAATTGAATGGAACTCACCACTCTACATCAACTTCATCGACTACGAGAAAGCATTTGATAGCGTGGATAGGAAAACACTGTGGAAGCTTCTTCGACACTACGGTGTGCCTGAGAAAATAGTCAACATCATACGGAATTCTTATGATGGGTTCAACTGCAAAACCGTGCACGGAGGTCGGCTGACAGACTCTTTCGAGGTGAAGATCGGTGTCAGGTAAGGTTGCTTACTCTCACTCTTTCTCTTTCTCCTAGTGATCGACTGGATTATGAAAACGTCAGCATCTGGAGGGAAGAACGGTATTCATTGGGCAGCTAGGACGCATCTTGACGATCTTCTATCGCACACGCAATAACAAGAGAAAGAGAAGACGACCGGTGTGACAGCAGCCTCAGCAGCAGCAGCTGACATTCAATTTTTAATGGTAACTAATCAGCCTTTATTGTCGTATGTGCATCGTAAGTGAATCACCTCAGTCTACTCTTGTAGTGACAAATTTAGTTATATGTAGACTGTAACCTCCAGCACTTTCGTTTCGTTCTATTCGAGGCTTGTCTCTTAAACACGGATCACAGTGGACATCCAGGATACAGGTGGACGATTAAGACTTCGCAGATGATCTGGCTCTTCTATCTCACACGCAACATCAAATGTAAGAGAAGACAATCAGTGTAGCAGCAGGTCTCAACATACGCAAAGCGAGAAGCGAGATTTTTCGATGCAATACGACATGCGCCAACCAAATCACTCTTGATGGAGATGCCTTGGAGGACGTTAACACCTTTACATATTTTGGCAGCATCGTCGAAGAGAATGGTGGATCCGATGCAGATGTGGGGGCGCGGATTGGCAAAGCAAGGGCTGCATTTCCACAGTTGAAAATTTTCTGGAACTCCAAATAACTTTCAACCAAAACCAAAATCAGGATTTTCAATACAAATGTGAAGACAGTTCTACTGTATGGAGCGGAAACTTGGAGAACTACCAAAGCCATCATCCAGAGGATACAAGTGTTTATTAACAGTTGTCTACGCAAAATACTTCGTATTCGTTGGCCAGACACGATCAGCAACAACGAACTGTGGGAGAGAACAAACCAGATTCCAGTGGAGGAGGGAATCAGGAAGAAGCGGTGGAAGTGGATTGGACACACACTAAGAAAAGCACTTAACTGCGTCACGAGACAAGCCCTGACATGGAACCCTCAAGGCAAAAGGAAAAGAGGAAGGCCAACACACTACGCCGTGAAATAGAGAAAGATATGAGAGGAATGAACAAACATTGGACAGAACTGGAAAGGGAAGCCCAGGACAGAGTTGGTTGGAGAAAACGGGTTGGCAGCCTATGCTCCATTGGGTGTAACAGGCGTAAGTGTGTAAGTATACATCATAGAAACGTCCTTGGGAGAGCCACAAAAATAGCGTACTAAAATAACACATCAACCAATAACAGTCAAGGTTTTTCCGGGTGGGAAATATAATGGCAAAGGTCAACTGATTAACCTATGCGCAAAAACACAAAATCCAAAACTAGGACCTTTATCAAGTATTTTCTGAAGATCTAATGTCCCCAACAAATATATCTATAAATGTTTTTAGTAGTTAAAACTTACACATTTTTCGCATTAGTCCAAAGCTATGTTAGTAGTGTTTACTATTTCTTGTTGCTTTTATTTTAAGCAGAATATTTATATAAAACGCCTACACTTGTAAATTACTCAAATAATATTCTCTCATTTAATTTTAAAGACGAAATGGTCTAATAGTAAACAGTCTATTCGCAATTGCTGGAGGAGTAATAGTTGGTCCATGTGTAGCATACAGTCAACCTGCATTACTGTTTGTTGGGCGTGTTCTAAATGGATTCAATTTTGGAGTATCAATGGGAGTAGCACCAATGTACTTGACAGAAATCGCTCCTATATCTCTTCGTGGTGGAATTGGTTCATTGCATCAGCTTGCTCTAACTATCGGCATATGCGTATCCTATTTAATGACATTAACATATACATTAAATACACCAAGTTTATGGCCAATTTCTGTAGCGGCTGGATCAGTTCCTGCATTGATTGCATTGATTCTTCTACCATATTGTCCTGAGAGTCCACGTTTTTTATTTATAAAAAAGAAGAAGGAACCACAAGCACGTAAAGCTTTCAAACGGCTTAACTGTAAAGATAACATTAATGAAATATTTGAAGAAATGAAAAGAGAAGTGAATGAAACTGAAAAACAACCGAAATTCAAGTTTTCTAAACTTTTCACTCAGAAAGATTTACGTATGCCAGTTTTAATTGCTTGTATCATACAAGTATTTCAACAGCTTTCTGGAATTAATGCGGTTAGTTTTGAAGTTCGCTTATTATTAATTATATATAAGAAATTATATAATTATTAAATTGAAATGTAAACAGTTTATTCATATTGTTTGTTCGAATCTTCTTTCGATTGATGTTTAGGACTGTTAAGGATCAGTACTATTTGTATATGTGCATCCTATGACGATTGTCTCGATATTGCCTTCAGGTTACAAGCATTATTAGTCAAGACAAATGAATTGATCTTTGCACCATTGAACTACCGAGTCGCGATCTAGACTCAGTAGCAAATGGTCATTGCTATGGCATTTGAAGTGTAAAGTCTTGGTGTGAACATCAACTCTGGGATGTAGGTACACGTTCAGTGGATTGGTCCCAAATAGAATGAAACGCACGTCCTGGATTTCATTGTTGGCCAATATCTTCCACTGCTAGCTAATTAACTGTCAATAGTTTTAACCAAATATATAACTGATCATCATCATTAAAATAACTGATAAAAACGCTGTAGATTTCTAAAAATCATATATTTGGTTAATATTTTTTAAGAAATTCTTTTTTTCACTGTTCTATCAAGATTTATTTTCATTCGATGTTACTGCAAAAGTTCTTGATGCATGTACATGCATGTACACAACCTTGATCAGAGAATAATATCAACTAGCCATGATGAAAAGAAAGTATACCATAAAAATATTGTCAAGTCAATAGCATGATCTGTAAAGCACATTTAATGGGGAATTTAGACGTATACATATATATATTACAAAACAGAGAAGATTGGGTCAAACAACAAGTGTTTTGATCCACTTCATCATCAAGCTCTACAGTTTTAAGTCGATACTTATTGCTAAGGTCATACAAGGCATGCTAGTAAACCGAATACTACTATATGTTTGAAAAATGGTGAATTTTTGCACATGTTAAATCTGAAAAGACATCTACAAAAGGTGAGAATATTACGTTGTAAGGTGTCAAGTTATAGTCAACAAATGAATCTTGAAATAAATCATGTCAATAAAAATTTTAGTTGGTGAATTTTTGCTGCACAGTAGAGATTACGAAAGATAATATTAACCGTAATAATAATAACAATTTGTGAATATCATATGTAACAGAAGACATATTGTCACTGGCGTGGTAGATGAGAGGAGTCGAGTGAGAGTAATCGGTTTGAGCCGGTCAGTTTAAATATATGGTAATCCATTTGTGGATCACAAAGAAACAAATGTTGAATGTGTCTTCTTTGGATGCCATAAGGAAGGTCTGCTGTGATTGAAATCGATGACTCCCTTTATTTTAAGGAGTCGTATTTTCGTTCTTTTAGATCGATTATTTGGAATCAGGTACAAAACTAAGAAAGGTCCATCTATTTTAATGTGATATTCAATATAATCCAGGTGAGAAAGAGTGGCGCTGTTAGTGTGTTTCTTGACTTTTTATCCCGACCATATCGGTACGTGATAACGGTCATTCAAGGATCAAGCCTTATGAGTACAGCCTATGTAAATAACTCCAAAGAAGTAAATGAATTGGCGCACACAAAACAAGAAGCTCGTGAACAGTAACCCTTCATTGATCCATTGTTGTTGATAAGATCACATGTAACTTGATGGAGTTAGTTCGTGTTTCAAAATATTACGCTCCATGTTCTTTTAAAATCGAGTTTTAGACAAAGGTTTTTCTGGTAGATTGTTGGAGTTTGGTCCATTTTTGGACGGAATAATCTGAATCGCGACTATAACATCGTTATGTCAAGTATCTTTACACAAGGCATAGTTTTCAGAAGTCTAACAAAATTATTGGGTATATTAGTTTTTATACTTTGATTTTTTTTTTCAATTTTGGTTTCCTCATTCAGGTAATTACTTACTCATCGACAATGCTTAAAACTGCTGGGATTCCATTAATGTATATCCAGTTCTGTGTAGTTGCTGTCGGAGCAATTAATGTGTTATTGACTGTGCTCTCAGTATCTCTAATTGAACGTGCTGGACGCAGAACTCTTATTTTATGGCCAACTGTACTTCTTGCTTTTTCATTATTATTTCTAACAATTTCAGTGAATGTAGCAAGTAAAACAGCAGATGAGACAACAGCTAGAACAGCAGGAATTATTTCAGCTGTTCTTATCATATTATATATTTGTGGTTTTGCTTTAGGCTTAGGTCCAATCCCTGGTATAATTGTAGCTGAAATATTTAGACAAGAACCACGAGCTGCAGCCTATTCGTTAAGTCAAGGAGTTAACTTATTGTGCAATTTGCTGGTCTTATTCAGCTATCCAAGCATTAATGTGAGTATAATGTTACATGAAAAAGTATTTTTACAATATCCAAATATGGTTTTTGGCATTTCTTTTTATATCCTTAACTATATTTCTGATAATGACGACTGAATCTAGAAACAAAGGTGAATTTGAACAGGATTCTTATTCGCAGGTTTTAAGCAACTAGAAAATCAATTATGCGATAAGATGTTACCATTCATTCATCAATAATATCCTAAGTTCACTAGGATCAATATTTCAACATTCATACCATAATGTGTTGAATAAGACTGCTGATATACACATTTTACACACATTACAAATGGAAAAAAAGGTGTTACTTATGCCATTCAATTAGTTATTGAATGATCACAATACTATAACTTGTACTTAAAAACTGAGGTTAGTTTGAAAATTCTTTCTAAGTTTAATCGATTTGAACAACTTCGAAGGTGTTTATTCTGAACAAATCAGCTAGTAGGATAACATGTCTATAATTATCCGAAGGTAGATAGAACAAGATAAGTTAATCATCGTTTCCTCATAACTTCAATTTAACCAGTCAATGTTTATTCAATTCAAAATTCATTTTAGGCCAGTGTTAAAAAAAGTCACGAAATACACGAAATACTCATAGTTTGTGGATCAGGCTACCAACACAAATTAACTGCTGCTAGTTAAACATTCGATTATTGAATGTGATTGATTGAGATCATCATACTCTAATGATTTTAGGTGTTTCTATCAAACAAATGAAACATAAAACAGATCAATTTGATAATCGTGACACTATTTTCTCAGTGAAATCATTAAGAGAATTATGAGTTTGTTGTATCTCATCATGGCAGAAAATTCAAGTAAACTCCAGAATATAAGATGCTAGGTAATGGTTATACGTAAACTGAATACAAAACCGAAAAATAAGCACTAATTAGATTCGTTTGTGATCAAGTGTATTTCAGTTAATTTTATGAAAAAAAGGAAAAAAAGCTTTAAAACAATTTTACTTACTATGGTTATTGCAAAAGTCACATCAACTGTGCAAACACTTAATTTTCACATAATTACCAGTTTGTCAAAAAATCAATAAAACAGTGTTGACTCCAACAATTAAGTTCATGGTGAGAATCCATTGAAAATTAATTATTTCTTTTATAACTTTTATAGAACAATAAATTTTTTTTTCAAATTTCATCCAACTACGAATTTATTTTTATATGATACATTTTTACCTCAAGTAATTTAATCTTCAGTGTGTTAATCACAAACACAGACAAAATTAGAAGCACATAAAATTGCGAAGTACATCAGTGCAAATAGCAAACAACTAAAAAAGAAAACATAATATCATATGATGTTGTAGTTAGTAGATTATTCACATTTCTTTTTATGGTAAATGTTTATTTTTAAATACTGAAAGACGTCATTAAAGATTACTTTCCATCTAAAACATGTCACTCAATATATGGTACAAATAAAAAGCAGATTATTTCCGTTAAGTCTATTAGAAAAAAAATCAATATATACACCACAGATCACGGAATTTCGCCAAGATTACTGGAACTATTAGTCAGTAAGTTCATTAATAACTAACACATACTGAGTACACAATTTTATGGAATAATCTACGTTTGAAAGAGACTATTTTAGTCGTTAAATGACGTCATGTCTGCTCTGCAGGATTGTAGATTCCATTAAATTTTTTTCCTTTTTAAAACTCATAGCATATTGATTGTTGAATTTCATAATTTAAACTATATACTGGTCATGGTTAGAGGACCATTAAAAACTAAGAAACATGAGACTCCTGATTTGCTTTAACGTGAAACCTAGTTAGTTTGTTACATTTAAACTACTGAATTGAAATTCAGTAGTCTATATTTTATATTATCGATAATAACGTGGCACTCATCAAATAATCATTCATGAACAACTCTACTTCACTCCTGGATTGGGCACACTTGTTTAATTATACATTGAATCATTCAATTTTTTTAAAATAATTTACACTATATTCATTCCATTAAAACACTTAATTTCTAATTAATCTTACTTGATTTTGTTTTGCTTTCTTATTTTTTAAAGGATGCAATTGGCGGTTATTCATTTCTACCATTTTTAGTGATTGTTGTTATTTGTTGGATATTTTTCTATTTATACATGATCGAGACAAAAAATCGTACATGTGATAGTAATGCAAGAGATTTAGCTACACCAAAAATTATCGCCTGTCAACGTCCATCTAGATTAAGTTATAAAAATGATGAACCATTTTATACGGATGAATGAAAACCAAAAAAAAAACGAGGCGAAAAATTGAAAAGAGAAAAAAGAACAAACAATAAAATTCAGAAAATACAGTGAAATATATATTTCAAAATTATCAGATAAATGTTATTTTATTTTTTAAAATAAAAACCATGGTTTTCTTTTTCATTGTTCAATAGTGATACTGTTTGTTGTTTCTTTCATTATTATTATTATTATTATTATTTTCATGACTGAAGTCTAAAGATGTTTACGTCTTATTATTTTTCTCTCTGTTAAATTACATTATTGACAAAGTTTAACCACTGTTGCATTTTCTTCGTCAAGTTTTACTTATTATAACAAATGTATGAAAAAAAAAGAATCTAATTGAGAATAATTTTTTATTGTGCAAGATAACTTAATTTGAGGTTATCATTAAGATTTTTTGTTAAAAAATGAAACACAGATAATGACTTCCTTTTATTGTTCATTGATTTCAGTTGGCTATTTTTCTCAAATAATGTTGGTTTATATTTATATATATGCATGTATATTCAGTTTTCATGCTGATATTTAAAAAATGAAAATAGATAATTTTCTACTGAGTTTTATTTCTTACGAAAGATTTGATGAAAAGCTATTTGAAATTTATGATATTTTCGAGTATTTTAAAACATGTGATTGTCAATAATGCATTGTCGGTTTATTATTAGTTTGCTTACGAACAGAGTTAAATGTTGTATGACTTGATGTTTTCAATTTGTACGTGATCATTCATGTGTATACTATTATATGTATATGTATATATATATATATATATATATATATATATATATATATATATATATTTATATATATATATACTATTAAACTAGCTGACATTGAAAAAAATGTATAGTAAATTAATTATTGATAACATTGATTGTTCATTTTACAATGGTTGTAAGTGGTTTTTTTAGTTTATAGATGCTACTGAGGAATAGAAGCTTGAAAATTGTTTGCTTGTTCAAATTGGAGGTTTGTTCTGATTTCTGCGCATTGTTGTTCACAGCTGAGTAGGAAATTGTCTGCTTCAATGGTTGGAGATCTTTGTTTCAATGTTGTGTCAGATAAACATTATGCTATGTAAAAGATGAATTAAGATTTCAAGGCAATTTATTTATCGAACATAGTATTATCAGATAACAGCTTGTAAAGTTGTCATAGCCAATTTAGGCTAAGACTTGTGAAGTATGAGATATCCTGCAATGTTCGAAAGTGGTTAGTAACTAACATTCGAAAATTAACAACTTCCTCGCTTTCAATGCAACATAATATAATCTGTATCTTTTTTGTTGCTGATTCTGTAAAGTTCATTAGAGTAGAACTAGATTACCTATTGATAATTTTGGATGTTAGCACTTAGTACACCTATTGATTCGTATGCAGTGCATGGATCAAAAGCCAAGTGCAATGTGTTCCAGTTAAGGACTTTCAGAGGGGGAAGTCTAAGCTGGAGGTCAACTAAGCTCCACTGGCGTGAAAACATGGAACTTCAAAATTTCAGAGGAAAATTAAGAAAGTATGAACTTTCCAGGTGATTTCCGGGGATCTAACGTGCCTAACAGATTTTCTGTTGCTTAACAAATATAAACTATGTAATCACTCATCGTTTGCTTTCTTGTTATAGTATTACACATTACGATATTTCTTTACGTTAAGTTACGTATTTAAACTGAAATCACTTTGTATAGATGCTTAGATTGCCTGTAAAATAACAAGTACAATCTTCTTGTAGTAGTTCATCTTTGCAGGATCATTTGTTTTGTTTAGTAGACTGAACAAAAAGTAATTGATGCATTTACACATAGGGAAATGTACAAAACAAACTATTTCCTTATTTGATCTTTTTTCTGCTCTTCTATTTATTGTGCATTGTTTTTCTTTTTGGCAAAGTATAACTAACATTGTGTACACCTTATTGACAAGGTAGTTTTAAACAAATGAAGCGGCATTGTATGCTGAAGAGATTAAATACACAACAAGCAGTAGGTAGGTTTTTTTACTTAGCTTACATCAAATGACATTTTTACAGAAATCAAAAATAGAATATAGATACCTCTGTAACTATTTACATTTATATTAACAACTAAAGAAAACATTATGTATTTTTTCAAAGGCAAAACATCAGTGATTGGAGTAGAATAGAATCATGTTATGTCAGTGTTTTTGATTGCAATGAGATGAACAAGTAATGGCAATAATCTTATTCAAATTTCTAATCAGGTATCGTAAATTAGGTCATCATTATTCTTTTAGTATTGATCAGTGTGGATATAAACTGTTTCATTATCTTTTTTTCATCACCTTCACAAAGTAATGGAAGTTCAAAAGTCTGTTTTGTTAGCTCTAAGAATTTTCGCTTTTTCTAACATGATGGATTGATATACTTTTCACGTATAAACATGTATGGTTCTATTAGGGTGGTTATCAAGATCCCTAATCAGTTGAAGATTAAAATCAGCCGAAGAAAGAAATAAAAATATGATTTCTTATCAAAACCAACAACTGAAGTATTGAAAATATACCAATCACTAACTCACTAATCGTCGTTCTACTGTATGAATGTAAACAATTTAGTCTTGTAGAATATATAGCGAAACTGAAGGCTATGTGTTCAACGTTGCATGAAATCTAAGTTAGACGTTACAGAACAGTCGTATGCCAAGAAGGAAATGGTATGATATACGACTTGTTTTCATTAGATCTTAATCTGATGCATGCTCATCACACGAAATATGTTTTTATAAATCTGCAGTTTTATCCCGAAGTTGGAGTTTATTCTTTTGGTCTAGATTTTCCCAAATTAAATGTGCTAAAAGTAAACACATTACTTACTCAGCTGTGAGGTTGATAAATGAAGTATATAGACATTAGATATAATTATGTTTAAACTTCATCCCGGAAAGGTGATTAATGCTCAAGTTGCATTTATCGTGTATTTTTTTTTACTAGTTCTTAGTAGATTCCAGTCATCATATTTATTCAAGTGTGATCAAACTGATAGAATAGGTGTAGAAGCTATAGTTACATTGTGAGAAAGCATAATGCCCTTTCTAAATCAGTGAAACACATTGTAAATACAAGTAGAATTCAACTAGATGTGATTAGATTTTATTATTAACGTGGTGAATAGATTTCCCAAATTGTTAGGACATAATGAATTAAGGTTAACATGTTATGTAACTTGTAGATAATAAAGATGTTATGTGGCTGGAAATGATCAACAGGAAAACTTGTTAGTTGGCCCTTGTCAACAAGATGTAAGCTGAAAGGAAAAAAGCAGTTTTGTAAGATTTTAAGCCATGTCAATCAACTTCGCATTCTGGGATATTATCACTAAGCGATTCCACCTAAGACTGACCGTCTGTAGGACAAATATTTACAACTTCTTAATCATTGAGCAGCCAGTAATGTCATGTATATCTAGTTGCTGATCGAATCCTATTGAGGAGAAATTAATTTGGACACTTTTTTAAGTGACTGGAAGTTGCATCGTTGAAGAAGTTATATGATTAGATTGCCTTTACACAAAGAATAGATTTATTCCATCGCACTGCTCTGCGTAAATCGTAGCTGACAATGTACGTGGCGGTTCTAAATTTAACTATGTTCAATATTTCTTACATATGTCTCATTGATGTAGAAAGGCTTTTTCAATATTGTAAGCTAAACTTAATCACCAAAAATCCCTCAAAGGTTAAATTCAACGATGGAATTATGAAAGTAGATCACATGGACTAGGTTTCTTCTGTAATGACATTTTTTTCGAAATGAATATTTACTAGATATGTTGGCTATTTTGTGCTTTCTGAACTATTTTGGCATACGTTGTAAATGTATTGCCTCAGTTTTAAGGTCGCCATCCCATAGTCTTATCAACGCTCATGTTTAGAAGTGATGAGATGATATAAAAAATTTTAGTTTGTCTGAATCAGAAGACGGAATAGCTGTAGACGCAGTTATTTAAAATTACACATATTTGCAATATTTGTTATGTCAAGCCTAAAGGGCCTGTTCTATCCTGCCGAAAAAAACTAATTAGTCCAATCTTATTCAATATTCATGCTTTTTTGACCTTGTAAATTACTCACTTATGATCTTGGTTGTTCTCTGTTGAGCGAGTGTAAACTGACTACTTTGCTTTTACTTGTTTAGTCTGTTTTCGTCCCACGATAAATCGGTAGTCATGTTTCATCAAGTGGAATCGGCTCTACTCTCCATCTCTGCCTTGCCTAGCTTCGCTCTTATGCTTTCCGTTTTTGTCTGTTTTCATACGCGAGTGTATGAAATAAACTCACCGAAGTTGAAACAGTCAAGGTTATAAGCGAATAAATAACAAGGTCAAAAGACGCATGAATATTTGTCAAGGATGGAGAAATTGATTTGTCCGAGAGATAGAACAGGTCTAGTATGCTTGACAAAATGGTACACACTACATGTTTTATAATTAATCTTATAAGCCTAAAGTTAACTACTCCTAACCAAATTTTAGATAAAGCTTATAGTCAAATGTGTAAACATGAGGCATTAGGTTAATCAAATGCATGAAAAGCTAAACTCTGAATCGTTTGGATAATTTAAAAAGGTGATAAATTTCAATATATTTTGATATACCTTCACTATTTACTGCAACTAACATTACTAATCACTATATACAGGTATATCATGTGTAGTTTATGACGTAGCTCAAAGCGTAAAGTCATAAATCCTTAAGTGATTTATAAACTCTGAAGAAGTAACTTACATTAACTCACGAAACGTCAGAAATACAGATTCCTGCTCAATGAGACAGCATTAAAATATAATTACATTTCATTAGAAAATAGGATGATTTTATCAGTAGTGCATACAGAAAGAGCTTGTCGGTACACCATTATGCATTTTTCGGCAGCGTTTCCAATGGTTGTGATGGAAACGTTATATACCTTTGAAGTAGAGCTGGGAAGGTATGCTCATATGACACTATACAAAAATAAGTAAGTAAAGATAAACGAACAAAGGAAGTGAAAAATAATAACGATGATAAGTACATTACGCAGCTCAATTCTTCAACACTTGCTTGATGAGATTCACGTGGTAGATAGAACCAAATCGTTCAGAATTATTTGTCATATATCTTTCACATTTTATTATGGGGTTTAATCTCAGCCTCTACGTCTTCAGTTTTGAGAAGTGAGAATGCGAGGTCAACCGACCTATATTAATCCTTGTAGTTTGTAATATTGTGAAGATAGAAACTCGCTTTGAGTGTTTTTACAGAAGATGGCTATGTCACACGTTATGATGTAGGATTCCGGTGATTCACTAGTCGATGCGGGAAAGATATATTATTACCAAAATCATTGTTAACTTAATCAGTAATTTGTCTCTCACCATCGATGGTAGAAAACACTTTACTAAGTATTTTGATAAAGCTTGGGATTTCTGTGATACTTAGAAGTATATGTATCAAGAATTAAAGATCTGCACAAACGAATGTATTGTATTTAGAATTCGAAATCAAGCATTTCACAACAACAAGAAGTTACTAGTTCATTCAAACACCACATCCGCCACCGCTTAAATTGGAATGTATATGTCTGTAATCAGTTGTACGTCTTCTTCTCAAATTCATCCTGTGTCTGTCCGACAGTGTATTGGATAAAGGCTCTGTATTATCTAGAATGCTCTCATTAGTATTAGAATTAACAACCGAAATCGGAACAGACTCACCTGGCTCTTTGAATTGTATTTGATCAACATGTCGATTGTGTGTACTTAAGTCATTGATATCTAGAAGTCGCACCATAGATTTCCCAACATTCTTCAGAACAATCCCCGTGGATGGTCGAAGATCATTGCCACGATAATATGTAACTTCTGCAGACTCCAAACATCTCATATTCGACCGAAGAATTCTTCCTTTTAATAGTTTTGATGGAGTCTCTTTCGTCACCGAATGTCTGGCATTTCTATATTGCAGTAGAAAGGTATCTACTCCCCTCTCCAGCTCATTAAATGTTGAGGCGGCAATAGAATCACTCAACCTCGAATGCTGATTTTTCAGCTTATGACACTTTTCGCAATTCTTTGCTGTACGACAAATATCTGCATTTAATGACTGTCGAGAAATGTAGTCAACATGTTGAATTTGCTTGGCACTCCCGTGCTGAACCATTTTCATACTTCCATTGCACTTAGCACACGTGGCTTTCAAATCTTTAAGTACAGCATCAGAATTTTCTTTAGAAACTAGGAAAGACAACTCCACTTTAAGTCTTCTCAAATTCTTTAAACCCAGTATTGACAGTCCTGTTTCACTAACTAAAAATTCACAAGGTATATATGAGGAATTATCATCTCTTATTAGCAATTCACAACATCCTCGTATAGGCAGTTTGTGTCCAGTAATCCCCAATATTGATACTTCAGTGGGTCGTATCACAACGTTCGGATCTAACAATTTCAAATTCTTGAATGAAATAATGGACTCTATACTGCCTGTGTCCACAATAAAGTCATGACATGAACCAAGCGATGTATATAGTCGCTTTTGAATATGAGCATTACCTTTTGAAATAGTAGTTAAAGATAAATGATCATTAGGATCAACTGAATTATTGGAATGTAAATTACAAGCTTTAGTACTACTTGAGGCAAAATGAACAGTAGCTTTGCATACTGCTTGAATGTGTCCTATCTTACCACATCTAAAACATTTAGCATTACGAAATGTACAATAATAACGAGAATGAAGTTTTCCACATGATAAACATTTGCCAAACTTGGTCTCACCTTTTTGATTTCCTTTGTAATTCTTTTTTGAGACACCGTTCATTTTTACACGAGAATAGGAACCTCTGTTAAACGAACACAATTTTGATTGACCCTGAGATTGTATTTCATCATGACAACTAATAAAAGTATTGGAAATCTTCATCGACTGAATATCAAGTTCGTTCAACGCCTCGTAGTTAATGCACGCAGTTCTAACATCTTGAAAGGAACAGTTTGACATTCTTAACAGCTCTCTTTCCAAACTAGGTATGTTAATTCCTGCAATTAATCGGTCTCTCAGCTGCACATGAAGTTGATCACCAAAATTACATTTGACAGCCTGTTTCTGCAATTCAAGAATGAATTCCTTAACATTTTGGTCATTTTGACGAATCATCTTATGAAATTTCGCTCTTTCACGGCATTCAAAACCAGGGCACTTTACATGATTCAATAATAACTCCTTTAGCATTGCATAGGGAAGTGAAA
This sequence comes from Schistosoma turkestanicum, assembly GCA_944470395.2. Classification (NCBI taxonomy): domain Eukaryota; kingdom Metazoa; phylum Platyhelminthes; class Trematoda; order Strigeidida; family Schistosomatidae; genus Schistosoma; species Schistosoma turkestanicum. The sequence continues at coordinate 19,181,989 of OX103972.1, read as the reverse complement.
TAGGTTTTTCTGGATATGCCAAGGTTTTCAATAAGCTGTACGCTTCTTTTCCGATGAATGTTAGGAAATGAGCCACAATTTTATCATCTTTGACATCTTTCCTGGTCATACTCCAGATTTCAAACCTTTCCAAATAATCTTCAAAAGCTTCAGAAGTAGAATGAATATCTAGCTGTTCCATTACAAGTTCCATCGCGACGCCACTGTGATGCTTAGAAGTATATGTATCAAGAATTAAAGATCTGCACAAACGAATGTATTGTATTTAGAATTCGAAATCAAGCATTTCACAACAACAAGAAGTTACTAGTTCATTCAAACACCACAATTTCGCAACCTCATTTTTTCCACTATCAATTGTGTTTTTGTACTAGAAGTGACGGGAAGCGATCACTTCTCTGAGTTCTCCTCTTTATATGCGGCAACCAACTTTTTCAGCTAGTTCCACAATCCTTAACCATTTGTTTTTATACCAAATTGTAGGTTTACTTACTAAGGGTTTGCATGCGTTCCAAGTCTAACGATAATTGTATCTGTATTGTTCGGAACATGTTTAGATAAACATATTCCAATTACTTTTCCTACATTTAAGAAGTTTCTTGACCCCTTCAGTTATCCATGGTGGGCAGTTATTAAGTTTATGTGGTACTAAGTACTGTTTCAACAAGGAAGTAACTGAGCTAAGTGTGCCTTCTGCAATGGATGAGCTAGTGCCTACTGACGAGTTCATTGTCGCAGCACACTCATGCCTTATTGTTATATCTATTATCAACAGGTTTGAGATAGGTTGGAACTGATCATAAACTGTATAACAAAACTTGAATATGAATGACAGCACAGCAAGATTGTTATTAGTTAGCGATGGGAGAATGTTTAGACAGCAAGTACTCCCGGTCGCGTGAACGACCACTGAGTCTTACAAAGAAGACCTTTAATTTGGACCTAAGAGTGTGGGTTTAGAAACCTGCTCTACCTAAAATGTGCTCCGTCAAGGTCATCAAGAGACCATCCACGAAAAATCTTCAGATCCTCTGGTGGACATCCCTGTCCAATTAATATCAGGTGCATTAAAATCAGAAATCGGTTACTACTACTACATAGCCGAATGTGTTCCCAAAACAAATCATCAACTCAGTAGCTTGGGTTATGACAAATGACACTAAGAATCGATGCACAATCTGCAAGAGTGAGTTCACACCCAGTGACTTCATAAGTCTCACCATCATGAGATTCACAAACATAGGAACAGATGTTTGTATTATTGTCTATGTATATAGAAACGCCAACCCGTTTTCTGCATCCAATATTATCACTTCTCAAGTAGTTGCACTCTGATAATTCTGGAGTGACATCAGAGACAGGGACCTATTGTGTTACAGTCACAGCTATGATGAGTGGTTTTAATTTGTCAACTAATATTGCATGTTCATGTGTTTTTTTCTAAACTACGAAACGTTTTATACAGAATTCCTAAAAGGGACTATCTATTCATTCCGGTATTGTCAGAATTTTCTTCCAAGATTGTTTGGAAACCCTCCAGACGAAGGTTTTCTTCACCATTTACCACAGCTGCCTTGCTTATTGTCATATTCACTAGAATGTTGGTATTATCATGACATAGATCACTAGTTAACAAAAGATTTCGTTGTTCCTCCAACTCTAGGATTACTGACAGTGGTCTACATCGTCTGAGTTCAATATTTTCTTCAGTCGTCTTACGCATTCTAATCAGTTTTTCAATCTGACCTCCTCAAGATTTATTTGATAAGATGTTACAAACAAATGACTCCACTTTTTTCAAGTCATACATGTGTCGAACTATTGGATCAGGGTCGTTTGATTCTAGCAAATTACTCAAGATCATATCCGATGAAACCGAGCTTTGTTTTGGTTCCAGAAGGTTAAGTATACATAGTCTTAATTTTTAATTTTAGAGGAGTATTCTTCTACCTAACACAAGAGTTTACCAAAGATATTAACAAAACGCATTGTGTTTCTGAGAGTGGTTTCAGTCTTTCTCTCCTTTATTTCTGCTTATTCATCCATTTCCCGTTAATCTAAAGCGATATATCGAGACTGCTTGAAAAGGTACTGGTTTTGTATGGTTTTTCATGTTCCAGTTATATATGGCTCATTCAGCAAATGTATTTACCATGTTGACGCTTTTCTTGCTGCTCGTACTCAAATCACAAATGCGACTATCATCAACTTCCTTACTGGCCAACGCTAGGAGGCCCATCGCCTGCTGAATCAAACGTATCTTACTTAAACAGCAAAACATACAAACCTATTTGGAGTTTAGCTTTGAGCATCGTTTATATGAGAAGGGTTTCAAATGGGTACACATCTTTCCAGAAAGAAACAGTTTGGTTGTCTGTATTTGTAAGTACAAGAAACAGTTATAAGCAGATTTAAGAATTCAAACAACTGACAAAATCAGAAGATGTTTAGTAGTAAGGAAATTAACTGAAAAGAAGTACTACTAAACGAATTTAACGTAAATTGCTACCTATAAACAAAATAATTTTAATTAAATTATACTAAACACGTCTTTAATGTATATACATAAAACCGAAGTTAATTTGAAAGCACTAAAGTTGCTGTTCTTCTTTAAAATGCGTGATCGTTAAGGTCTGGGAGACTGAATTATATGGCAGTTCGGAGCTATTATTTATACTTAGGAAGGTGAGATGTGAATTATTGGATAATATATAGGGATTATGACTACCATCCTATCTTTGTATTCACAAGTGATTATTTACACTCCTAACTCTTCCTTGCCTGAATACATACTCATTATTATTTTCCATATCCTTTGTTCGATTGTTTTTCATCACTGTCACTCAAATCAAATTTCTTCTAAGATTTTAACCTGCTTCCTACTCTGAAATACTGATTTAAGGTTTTATGTTTTATTATTCTTTTTATAACTAATACACATTATAAATGTTCACATTTTGCTTATTGCGTTTATTGACAAAATCTATTTGGTTGTGATTGTTGATTTTTGTAGCTGCCTTTATTCATTTAATCTTTCCATATGTGTGTTACTGTTTTTTAAAGAAAAGCCTGATAGGCATGTAACTTTTAACAACATTGTTCGTTTAGATATTTTGTTCTAATTTCCAAATTTGTCTTCTCAGGATATGCAGTTGTTAGAAATCGAAACTGAAACCAATGTAACAATTGTTGACAACGGGAACATAACATTTACACATTATTGTTTTACAACAAACATTTCATGTGCATGTAAAAAAAATTACAAAATTATTTCGAATTATTTATTAAATTTACAAAAAACAAAAACAGATAAAGCAATTAATTTTAAGGAATCATAAAGATTTTGACTAATTTAAAATCTTCTTTTTCACCTAAAAATTAAAAAAAATTGTGCGCGAAAATTAAAAAAAGATGACTAGTAATGAGTAAGTTATTTTCTGTCAAATGAACACATATGATTTCATGGCAGGAAAGAACGCTAAATATTTTATTTGTTTTAAACAGGTCGCTGACAGACTTTGTAAGCAGTGTCAAATATCTGATTGTTCGTGGTATATATTTTATTAACTGGATCAGATCGCTATAAAGTCATCATGTAGTGTTTCTTACTTACAACGAAGCTTATAAGAAATACTCAGTGGAAACGTGGCAGAATGTCGCTCTGAATTTACGGACGAAGCAAAGAGTGTTGGATCTGGGAATATGGCACCATTAGAGTGTTTGGAAGAATATAAGACCTGTGGAAGGTGGCCAAGAATACCCTTGTTTTGTAAATGTGTGTTTTATGACAAAGTGTACACATTTTGACTTGTATAAGTGTCTCATTTACCTTTTATTAGTGTATTCATTCGTCACTGAGACGAAATGGATATTGTTGTGTATAAATTTCAAAAATGGTGACATTTTTAGGCTTATCGGAAGATACCTTTTCATTTTTAATGAATTTAAATCACGATTGGAGATTCTGTGTTGGACAAAACGACAAACATGTTCTGATTCTATCACACTGTAAAGGTCAACCGAAAATTGGGATTACATGAAACTTGATCATTGATATTATTTCTATCAAACATGGTGTTACAACTGAAATTGCTAGTGTAAAGTCAAATATTGACGAGGTACAAATAAGTATACATATCTTCTGGTCGCACTCTAAGCATGAAAGTCAATGATTACCCAAATCAGTCAAAGGGCGAGATTCAAATTAATAACTGTGTCCAGAGATTGAACATTTGAACTACTAAACCGTAACTGTTCCGGGTACTCAGCTCTTGATTACTGTATATTTGTCATTTTCGATTAAATGTTTGATTTTATATCATTCAAGCCATTGTCAAAAAAGATATAGGAATTCATTATTCATATTTTAGCTATGTAAAATTCGATACTTTATGTTATCAACAAATGCTTGAATTGAATTTGAATTTTTCGCTTTAATCTACTCACTACTTATTATATAAATATTGTAAACATGTACAAAAAACAGATGGCTTACGCATTAAATTATCTTATCTATTTTGGCGAGCACATATGGATGGTCTGAAAATAATATAAGAAAATTTTAAAAAGTCGTAAAAATATACATTCTGTATTTGATGATTGATTTTAGTTGACTGTAGATCACATCACAAGTTAACGACTAAGTGATACACATGAAGTCAGCAGACCAGCTCTACACAAAAGATATTCATAGTTCAACATTAGAATGAATATTTTATTGTTATACTTGTGTATTATGGGGTTGTGAAGATTGCTGAATAGCTTATCGAAATCATGAGTCGATCAATGTTAGACTTGGAAGGACTGGACGGCCGTTTATTCCTGATATAGGACTTATCAGTAGTGCTCATCCACGTCTCCTACACAAACGTATTAGTATATAATTGTTATTTATTCTGTTTGACACTCTAAAGTTCTAAACAAAACCTGAGTTGAAGTAAACAAATGAAATTTTTCTAAATCTATATAATAGGAGTTTTCTTTTTTCTGCTAGTTTGTTTTATTAACCTATCTGTACAGTATAATACAAAACTGTTATATAATCATAAAATATTTTTATTAGGTTGATTATCTCTAATGTGTAACACAGAATTGTATATTGCAATTACTTGTTGTTATGTTAAGCTGTGGGGAACTAAAAATTATGAGACACTAAATAGTTGTAAGTTCTGACAATCATGTTTCTTTTGCTCCTGTTTCGTCATCGAACAATTCTGCTTTCTGTGAAAGTATACTTAAAAAGTCCAACTAAACAGAGTGATGTTTTTATTGTACTTGTACATGTATTCAACAGATATTAGAATCTTATCTATTCCCTGTACATGTGTTGTTATCAATCGTTTGTTAAGTAAGACAGTAAATACTTATCAGTAAAATATCACATTACTTCATACTGAAATACTGATATTATAATTCACAGTTTACTAGAAGTAATGATCATACTGTAGCTGATAAGTAGCAAATATCACAACACCTTCACCAGGCTATTGTGACCTAATATAATGTATGCAATCAACCAAACAGGTTTTTATTTAAGCTGGATCGCTCGAATATAAAGATATATATATAATTAGTAAGAAAATCGTTTATAAAAACCACAGTTGAATTTTCGGCTTCATCTTTAATAACTATTTCTCAATAGATATAAATTGCACTGAAAACATACATTGATTACAATCTCTTTGAAAGTGGATAAGATAGTTTTCTGTCAACATCAATTTACTGATATTTATGTATTATCAAGTAAAAGTGTGCAATGTTTTCTTATACAGTCGTATTATTTTTGTATTAAACTACTTACTGAACAAGCCGAATCTGGATCCATACTAGTAATCATCTCAACGTATTTTTCAATGAAGATTTCACTGAGAAATGAGCACTGTAATTCAATTAAAAGGTACGAAAAAAGAATAATGATTTGATTAATTTACCATATTATTTAGTTACTGATGAAGCTTTTGCTTCAACCAATAATTTGGTATGAACAAGCCTTAATCCCCGAAATAACAATAATGGCATGACAGATCGCTTAAAGTCTAATGATATCGTGTCTTAGACTAGTCTTTTATACTTATAAGTAATTTAAAATGAAGTTTTGATATAAGTAAAATATTAAAAACTATGGATATGCTGTCCTAGAGAGTAGTTTTTCTGTGATGAGTAATATAATGGTGTTTCATTGCTGTTTTTTATCATTAGTGTCAGCTTAAAATGAAAATGGTAATAATCGTTAAACAAGTACGAGATAAATCTTATTGAGATAAGTAAAATGATCCAATAAATTGATGATAGTTTTATGTGTCATTTGTTTACAGTTGAAAAAAATAGAATCACGGTAATATGTATCATATTATATCTTCTCGTGGTTAGAAATCTCGTTAAAATAGCAGTCAATCCAATAATCGAGTTGTTCTGTCAAAGCACAATCAAAAATTAAGCGAGTTGTTTTGAATAAGTTAACAGAGATCAAAATAAGAGCTAGTTTAGTCGTCATCGATCAAATAAAAAGTGTAGATTGTTGTATAGAAAGTTTCAAAGAGTCAACTACACAATCAACTGTTTAAAGTTGGACAAAAAAATGAATATGAAACAAAGTTCAAAGTAGTGGTATTAAAAAACTTCATTATTGACTAGATGATCTATTCTGTAACAACCTTGATCATGGTTTATTCATAGTGATATGTATGTCGTGTATAAAAAAATATTCCTTGAAATACATCTAACAGTAAATATTAATTACATTATATCTAGATGAAATAAAACTAAAAATCACAAGGTAATGCATATAATTTTTACTTGGGTTTGAAAAGTTCCAGTTAATGAACAAAGTTTAGTTAAAGCTCCATGTAAAATTGGTTTTATTTCTTCAGATTTAGAGAGAGTTTTCAAAAACGATACAACCGTTTCACATGTTGAACATACTAAAATAAATGCAAAATCATATATATACATATATATATAAACTTTGACAATTATTTAAAGATATTAACATTATTTATTCAATGATGTAGTTTGTAAAAGAATAATTAACAGTGGTGATTTTGGATGAGGTACAAGAAAAATCAATCAAGCTATCGTGACACAACTGTATTTTTAGAATTTTAGTTTTTGTAGAGACATTGTTAGATAATCAATGTTTGCTAATTTTTTAAAATTCTGCTGGTGATAGTTTTCTACTGCATTTTAATCAAGGAGAAAAAAACTAGTACATTCTAATCGACTATACAAATTTATTATGAACTTACAAAACGTGGAATTATTCATTTGAAATGCTCCTGATGTTGGCTGACACCAGCTTAACTTCTGTAAAAAAAACAAATGCTTTGAACTTATTTTTCACCAAGTAAAGTAAGTATTTTAAAACACAGAGAAAAAACAATATGATTCAACGTTAGTAGATAAAATGAACAGTAATTAGATTTTTTAAAGTTAATTTCTAAGACTTACTGCATTCAAACGATTGGCTTCAATGAATTCAATCAAATTTTGTAGGAACATTTGAGTTTCACTAGTTAGCACGCGTTTGCACTTGAAAAAAAGTTCAATATTATCAGAAACATAGATAAAATGTTTATTACACATTTAATCGTAGTAAGCGTTGCCATCCCAGTTTTTGAGTTAACTAATATTTTATATTATGTTAAATGAAGACAGTAGTAAATAATTACGAAGAAATCAGGAAATAAAATAAATTAACATCATTTTTACTGCACTATTGTTCCAGTATTATATAATTTATAGAGCGAATTAATTGTATGAACATTATCAATAGATGGTAGCACTCATAACGGCTTTGTTATGAATATAATTCTGAAGTTAGCATTCGTTCAGTGAGCCATTAAATTTTTGAAACTCTTTTATATAATATTTTGACTCTTCATAAAAATAGATCGAGAAATAATGCTGTATATAATTTACTTCACCTGAATATGCACAAATGTTATTTTTTCAATTAGAGTTATGGAGATTGGTGTTTCTGTAAATTGAAATCATCAATCAGTCATTGTTAGATCATTATTAGAAACCTTGAAGCATTTGACAACCGTTTTGTACTGGTATGGATACGGGTGTAGGTAGTAACTGCCGAAGACAAATAGGTGAGGTCGAGCAAAATCCCTAATTTGGTCAGAGTTAGAAAATAACACTGCGCTGCGGTTCAAATGGTAGGCGTTTGACTTGAAATTGATATGAATGATTAAGTAGGACAGAGTCGGTGTTAAATTATCAATATTACAAGAAATATATAAACTCTATAAAGATAATATTTTTGAAATTAAGTGGATTTTTCTTCAATAAGTAAATGAAAAGATGTAATAAATTAGAGGTAAATGAAATGAAAATTTATGCTGTTAATTTATTTACTCTTAAATGAATTTAGCACAATTTGAAAGTGGTCTATTTATATCCACTGTTATTATGCATTTAATGCATTCGGCTTGAAAATAACATTTACCATATTGGAGCTATTGATACTACTCGTTCGAAAAAACGAAAGAAGATAAAATCAGATTTAATTATGGAATATAGAAAAGTGCTTTGATTACAAGCCATCTACATCAAAGCAATGTGCTTGACAAAAATGTTAGACTGTAGTTTGTGTGAGATTTTGATGGCATTACTATAATGTTTATAAATATTTGAACAATTCATAATTCATGGTTTAGAACCAATTATTATATGAAAATACTCTCCATACTACTTATTCTTTGAACACGTATGTAACTAATTGTAAATACTGACTAAAATACCAAATACAGACAGATTTCTCATTTCGGAAACTTGTTCTATTTTCAAAAATTATTGACATACCTGATGTTTTTCACTGAAATCATTGATATTTTCACATATCATCAACAAAATATATTCAACTACATTTCTAGTGAATTGTTCTTCTTTCATAACTTGTAAACTTTTTTCTTGGACCAATCCCATAAGGTTACATGCTATAATATAAAAAATTAATGTATACAACTTTATTATTATTCATTGTATATGTAAATATAAATAAGCATGAAATGAACAGATGCCTTATAAAATCATCATTGTCTAAATAATTCCACGCATCTAACTGAAATAATGAAAAAAATGTAACTGTTTATATCATGTCCTAATTCAATAATGTTTTGTTAGTAACTTTGAAAAGTTAATTAATTGTATACAAATTCTAAATTGTTATTTATTTTCAGGTTAACAGGAAAATCAACTTATTGTTTAAAAAACTACTATGATTTTCAGTAATCAATCAATGTTGATGCTCCATATTGAATTGAGTAGTTTTCTGGTGATATAATGTCTTAATGAATAAATGTTTCAATATCGCAATAGCTAATGCTCAGCGGTGAGCATGTTTTTCCTTCGTTTTATGCTTAGGAACTTATTGTACCTGGATATCAGCGATGAGGATTACACAGGTCAGTGAGTTCGGTATCAAAGAATCCAACAACACTAAACTGACTGGGATTATAAGAAAGAGAGAGGCTGAGTCCCAGCCTGACTAACAATAATCGGATGTAAGTAAATTCTAGGTATAACAAAAAGCTCGCCTTAAATTTGGGATTTTATCTCTACTTATAATATTGTAAAATCTTCTCTGACCTGGGTATGGAACAAAGAAGTATTGTCTTGTTCAAAATGAAAAATATAATTTAACAGATGTGATTAATATACAACAACAATTTATGACAATCAATACTTTTGTTAATCTTACTATCATGATTTCAAGTAATTTTACATAGTTCATGAATGCTGATGTAAGATAATATGGACTGATTGAAAGAAAATTTAGGGCAATAACTACCATTTGACTTGATCGACATAAATAAACATTTATAAACTTGATTCAACCTACGATGTAACTAATTTAATCATTGTAAAAGCTGTTTTTACACCCCTCAATATGCAACATAAATTCAGATTAGAACTGTCTTTGTCTATTTTTTTCTAAACGTTCTCGTTATTCAACATGGGATATACATGTATGATTCCTTCAAACATTTTATGAGTTAAATCTTTGATACGAATCGTTAATTCGTTAAAAAGACACCTCATACATTTAGTTTATGAGACATGGGTTAAATAAACAATATTCTTAAAGCAAAAACTTTGCAATCTCATATTTAATTAGCATATACTTAGAAAATTAAACAGAATTAACAACTATAGTGATGCATCGTTTATTCTACAAACTTACCTATATCTTTATAGCTAAAATCCAACTAAATTGAAAATATATGGAGGAAAGGGTTAGTCATTCATTGAAAATAATCGAACATGGGAAAGTTTAAATTGTATTATATTAAGATTAAATAATTTTCGGAAATACAAATTATGTAACTATGTTCTCTGCATTATATGGGATCTTTGTGAAATTATACAGAATAAAGCTGAATTATTCAGTGTCACATTAATTGATATAGAAATATACAGCCTACATACAGTTAAATCAAGGTGTCAAATGAATAGTCTTTTTGTCATTTATTCAATTTTACTAAGTATACTAATGCAATGATTTTATTCTACTACATTCAATCATCAAAAATATGTTTGTGGATTCGAAACAATTATGACGGCGAGGTGTATCAATTCGCCATTGAACAGATTATCTTCCAGATAGTTCGTTTCATGAATTTCAACATAACTCACTGAACAACATTACCTCAGATTGCTGTGTTGCTGTAACAAAACCTACAATATGATAATATTTTGAATGGATAAAAAAAAAGAAAATACTAGTTCTACCTGTTGTACAAATGGACAATACGAAGAAACAAAGCATTCTTGTTTGAATCATATTGAATGCAATTAAAGTGAATATGACAATTAATCGGATTACCTTTATATGATTCTAATGCGCATTTTTTTTTCTAATTGAAGTCTTAATGTTCAAGTAGTTTTGTTTGTACTTAATTCATAAACTTATGAATTAGAACAAGGTTCATTTAAAGTGATACGATAACTACTATTACAAATAACAGTTTATCGTATGTTAAATCGCATGTACATAATTATTTTATCAATGGCAAAAAATATTTGCTAGATTGATAATAACCAGTGTTTAAGTATTAAAAATCTATGAGATTGTAAGTTTCTTTTCTAAAAAAAACAAACAGACAAAACTGTACTATCTAATTGTAGTTGGTAAAAAATTAACATTTAAAGTTTTTGTCTTAATTGTAGACAGATTACTGATTGATGAATAAAAAAGCTATTTTCTAAAATATCATCAGAAAAAAAAATTGGAATATATTACTGACTAAAGTTTAAAATAACAAATAATTAAAAATCTCTTAAAACTGTGTGTATAATCTAGCAAATATACGTTTAATCTAATCAGTTACTGTGTGCTTTGTCGGTAGATTGTCAATTGTAAATTGAGAATTGTATTTAAAAAAATATCAAGACTAATGACGAATAATAGGGGGAATATGTTTTATTAGACACAAAGCAAGTAATAAACACTAGATTAATATATTAATTTTTTGGCAACGTGATTGAATTTTATGATTGTTATAGAAACTAACACAAATCTAATTTGCTTTTACTATTATTCTAGGAAAATCTTTTGACAGTATGCGAAACCATAAGTTGTCAGTTAATTGGGGATCGATTTCTCGATGTAGTTTACACGTTATCTGACTATTACTGTGTAATGATGTCAGGAAATTGATGCAACTATGTAGTTGTAGCGAAGCAGGAATCATTCTGACTAAATTTGCCATGGACTCTATGATAATCTAGGGGCATTAAAAATTATTGAAATGTCACAAGCCTTCTGCGAATAAGCGTAAATGCATAGATAAGTAAGCCATCAAAATTTAAAAGTATTCTAAGACATCTCAGTTAGTATTCGAACAATTGGTTTGACTTTGAAAGATAATACGTTACCCGTTGCTGAAATGTGACCTCATTTCGCACTCCTCACTTATCAGTCATCTGCACCATAGTAAGTGATGCAATACTAGTAAAAAGAATTAATTCGAACGTCTTTGGAATGTTGATTCTCTATGAAAAAAATGGTAACTCTCCGTTTTAATGAAAGGCACCAAGGAAAGTTGATTAATTTACAGCACCCCATCTAAAGTTATATCTGTAAAGATTTAATTTAGCTAAGTTAAATTATCTAACAGATGGTATCATTAAGTGGTAATAAGTAACAATGAGTCTATTATTATTGCCATATTTATTAAAGCATGTGACTCCGCCTGGGGAACTTTTAGGGGTACCGCCGGTTCCAAGCTTGGATAAAAGATTCGGGTATACATTTAGTAACCACATTCAGTAGAAAACCAACTCGCTAAATATGCTGTACGGAAAAATTGTTAAAGTCGTTTAAACTCTGCGCTTGCATTTGGAGGATCTTCACTTAGGAGAGTTATAACGTTTTGTGTTGAAAGCCAAGTTCCTTCGGAAGTCACGAGGCTGACGAGTCTTCTGAAAACCAACGCAACAATTATTATAGGTGCATGGTTAGAGAAAGTTGGTCAGCGGCCTATACTCCATTAGGAGTAACAAGCGTAAGTTGTAAAAGCTTGTAAGTTTGAACACGTGTTGCTGCTCACATACATATTCATCTGAGTAGCTTAAATGTTAATTACCTAAATGATTCAACGGCTGATTCGCTTTTCTATACGTATAGGCTTTTTAAACCCTATTCATTCGTTCTTTCGTTTATTCGAATCTGCTGTTTTTCTCTTCGTGAACTTATGGGTATGTGATCTGTGTCATACGATGATAGACTGTGGTAAAAGCGTTGTACTGTATTCTACAATTTATAAACCATGATAAAATTACCTGATACCGGTTATCTTGACGAGTACTATGCGAAGCATTGTAATTATCTCGAAGATAATCCACTACAGTCTGAAATGTGTTGGTTATAACATATTGTACGTCATCAGCTATTTCAGACTGCAACATGGTATACTATTTGGTGCAGAAGTAGGTTAGAAATAAAGTTAAGTAAGGTTTCGGAAGACCTGAGTTCAGCTTATAAGTCGCTGAGCAACTGGCTAAGGTTTTGTAACATGTGGTTTAGTTCTAGGTATTTGTACTTCATGTGTTCTACAACTATCATTTATTCTCTTCTTAATTTTAGATACATCTGTCATGCAACTTCTATTTTATGGTTTCATTGGTTGTCCATTATTGATTTGGAAACAGTTCAACTTGTTTTTGCTCTCCTTATGCTGGCTTTATTATCACTTGGTAGTTTACTTCGTAAACTACTGATTCAGTTCGTCATAGTTTGAAAATTTCGACAAATCATTCAGCAGATTATAAACCAAATGTGAATTGGATAGATGGGTTACTTTATAGTATTTTAGTAGTCATTATTTGATTACAGAAATGTACATACCATTTGTGAAAACAATTTACTTATAATCGCTTTCACTTCAATGTCGATAAACATCTCAGTGTTAGCTTTTTATCGCACTTCAGTAACTTTTATAGAAATAACTCAGATTTAATTGAAAATTCTATTTGTTAGACATGAATAAGTGATTACATAATCACGATGATACTTGAGTATATAAGATAAACATTTTAATTAAATCATTGTTAACAGATTACACTGTGATGTAAATATATGAGCGTACAGCATGCATTTCTTTAGGAACACACACATTGGGACGAGTTCTGAACAATATTCAAGTTATAAAACAAAACGAAATTCACAGGATTTTTTTTCGAAATTTGCTGAATTTGTACGGTTGCCCTAACAGCCTGTTAATTAGGCGAGTGTCTTATCCACAGAGGCGACTATAGATGGCCATAATATATCACGAACCGGATTAAGCTTGACATGTAGATTACTTTTCCAGGCTCAATGACTTTGAGTTTTAGTACATGCTGTGAGATCTAAGGGTTCTTTACTTGATCCATAGTAAGACGGTGTATGTGCGCCATAAGATATTTTAATAAGATTTCATTTATGTGATCAATAGGAATGACACTGTGTTTTGACAACAATCAGTGGTGATGCATTTATTAACATTGTGAACTTTTGTTAAAAGTGGTTGATGTCAATGAAAACATCAAATCTTTTTTTGTTAAACTTTTATTTCATCATGAAATTATATTTAAAAAATATGTATTTAATTTGAATAAATGATTGTAGTGAAGAATCACTAGTATTTAAAAGGAATACTGTAGCTCAAAGTTGATACAAGAAATTAACAAAACAATCATTTAAAACTTCATTGATCAGACAAACGACAATACTATGATTACATTTCACACATTCATCAAGAGAAGCATTAAGTTACGGATAAGTGATTGAAGTGTTAATCAACGTTTTTTAAAATTTCTCCATTAGTTTTCTTTTAAAGGATGATATAATTAGATTTCAATGAAATCTTTTTGACTAATTTATCATATTAGTGAAACAGAATCACTTTACTTTTTAAAACAAATACCAGTCGCGTTAGTCACCTGACATAAATATCTGCTCTAATGCACAACTTTAGTATGCATATTCTTCAACTTTCACAGTTATGAACAACAAATTTAAATTGTAATCTTTTCACGGCTATCCTTGTCAATGCAAACAATTTTATCGAAATGGATGAAATACTTTTTATCTTTTTGATAAAAAAAGTACATCATTATATCTTCTTTAATATAAATATTGACTCCTTCACCTAGCGTTGATATAATGACATTTATGGCATTGATTAATGATCTAAAGAATCTGTACATTAACTTCATTCATTACATTTAGTTGTATACAATCAACGGGAAACCTGATCATTGTTTGCGGTGGCTTATAACTGTTATAAATACCGTATTTGTTTGACATTCAATTTAATTTAATTACATATGTTGTAAAAATTTTATGTACATAAATATATTTAGCTTGGTGGACACAAGTGATCACATTTTTTTAAACAGAAATTAAACTTCGCTGTACACCATAGTTTATGGTTTTCTTTAAGTCGCAGACAACAGATCAAAAATCAACCAGTATCAAAGATTATTATTCCCTACCATATGAGCTATATTACCGATCAGTTCATTTCGTAGTTCCCAAAAGGTACGTAACCAAAAATAAGACTGGTCAAATATATTATGTTTATAGAAATTAATCAATTCTAAAACCTAGACATCATATAATCAGAAACATTTTCTCATCGCTGGAAATCAATCAACACCGTGTACGTATTAAAGTAATAATAATAATGTATTTATTTTTTAAATGTTTTAAATTAACATTTTTAACCCGTAGTTGTTGAAAAGTTAATTCAAAATTGTTTGAATGCATTAGCTATACACATCAGCTACAGAAATTAACTTGCTAGAACAAAATAGAAAGAAAATTTAAACAAGCGATTAGATTGAAATGAATATTTATATTTGTCACAGTCAAGATTAGTTACTATATAAGTCAGAAGCATATTTACTCATTAGGTAGACAGTAATTTCTACTAAGAGCTTACTCCTACTGAAAAACAGCTAAAAACCAAGCTACGCTGTTGAAGGGTTTTTCTCAAGGTTAAGACTGCTCAAAGATGCCCACCAGCAAAGTATGTTGATACTCAATATATGAAGACGTTCCATATCTCAGGGCAGAGTTTGAATGGTTTGAAGAGTTTTTCCTCGCCAGCGTTTTCTTATCGAATTGGTTTTCTACTGGATAGGGTCGATGACCTTATGCTCAACCCTCCTTGTTTATCTGGGCTCGGGACTTGCAGGAAACCCTAAAGGAAGCCGAGTGGAGTCGGTTATCCGTACTGCAATATAATTAAATTTGTATGCATATACCAATTTAGGTCGTTAAAAATCATCATCCAAGAATACTTTCTTACCATACAAGTATCTACAGCTTCAGTTCTGTTGAATATTATAAGATATGAATCAACTATTTGTGAAGCCACATCATAACACTAAAAATCAAAAAAATAACGAAAGGGATAGTATTACATAGAACTATCAAAACTTTATATCGGTGTCGATTTGTTATTTGAAATGAATGTTCCACCTCATAATTAAAATTTGTCTTCATTAAGCTTTTCTTACCACAAACATCTGGTGTGTTAGGTTTATTTGTGTTTAAAAGTAGTCTTATTATTTTTAGTTTAAAAAATATCTTTTCATAAATATTAGTAGGATTAGAGAGGGCTATAATGATGATTAGAATGAGGTAGTGGTGGATGTTGAAATTAAGAATGCAAAACCGATTGAGAATTTTCCATCATCATTAATCATTATTATTATTTACTTAGATTTAGAGTTAGTCGCTTATGAACTTACTTGTTAACTGTTTGAATACAACCTACGAGTTCAGTTCATATGAAGATTACTAATTTAATCAAAGTTTAATAAGTTTAATAAGTTTAATAATATCGATGAATTCTTTCCTAAAGAGCTTACAGTCAACTAGCATCAAGTAAAGTGAAATTGTATGAGTTAGAACCAATTTACTTGTATAATCTTTAAGACTTACTAATTTACAGTAATTAAAAAACAAGACTTTTGTTTGCAAATCAACCCAAAGTTTTAAGATTACGTATGATGAGCAGCATGACTAGCGAATCGATTTTCTAATAACATGGTGAAATATATATATTGGTAAGTAAGTACTGCATTTGAATATCTACATCTTCAAGTTAGGTTCACAAACATATCCAAATTATTAGTAGCGCCATTTTGACATTTCAATTTTCAAAAATAAATAAGAAATGTAGCCATGTGTCATAAACAATAAACAACTCAACCTAAAAGACTTCTTTCATGTTTCTTTTTTATTTATTTAAATAAACCTGTTTTTATACAGTTCTAGGTTTTATGAATTAGAAATAAGAAAAAAATCATTAATGAAATCAGTAAAATTATATAGCCTTGATCCAGTTAAATATCAGGTTAATTAACAGTTAGCAGTTAAAGTAATGAGAGCCATTGAAAAATCAACAACCTTTTAAACTGAGCTTGTTTTTTATTCATTTAATGTTTCAGGAATCCAACAAGCAAAGAATTTTCAAATATTAAAATAAATAGAGTATAAATTTATTGACAGTTTTATGTCCTACTGTAGATTTTACATAGAGCATTTATTTTAGTTTATAATTACGGTACTTGCATTTTCATGCAACTCAGCGTCATTGTGAGTTTCTCTGTTTATATGGATTTTCCACTACTAAAAGATTTAACTTGTTTTTGTTAGTAATCAAAATTACTCTGAAATATCTATGTTTTAATTTACAGTAGCTCTTCATCTGCAAGCAGGTATGAATATATGTAGTACTAATAAGGTCAGTAAGATTTGTTGTTGAGTAAACTGTCATAAAGGTGTATGAAGGTCGTTATTTTGTTATGCATATATATATTCACTGAAAATTCAATTAAAAATATGAATGAAAGTTAGAGTAATGGGTTGAACGATAATATTTTCAAATCTTACCACTAGTGTATAATCTTCCACTACAGAACACATTTCTTGTATAATAAAATGAATTGTTTGAAGTGTTGAAAGTTTTATTATAAATTCTCTGGTTAAATTAATCACTTTCTTACAAAAGAAGCATTTTATTGTAGATAGAATATTTGGAAATTGTCTAAATGTATCATTCGGACTTGATATATGAATAAAATTTTCATGATAATGTTTATTTACTATCTATATGTAAAAGAATTTATTATTAATATAAATTCATGTTATAATTAAAATAAATTATGTAGCATCATTTACCTTAGTTCCATGTATTACTGTACTAATTAAAACTAACAAAACAATTATATTTTTTGTCAAATTGAAAATTACCTGCAAATAATATAATTACAAAATATATCTTCATTTATGTGAAGTAAAACAATTTTATTAGATTTATTTAAACTTTAAAATTTTTAAAGCAAATTAGCATAGTTTCAAAGTTCAATTTATGACTGCAGCTTGCTGATTTAAAAATAATTGAAAATCTTAATAATAAACTATTTCTTCACGTAAACGATATAAAATTGTTTCGTTTTTCAATACAATAAAAACATCATGTCAAAAATCACTGTCAACAGAACATTAATCGAAAGGAAAATATCTGATCTTTTATTCTACAATATATATACTCGATAATTTTGTGTATACGGAATTTTAGACTGTGATGCTTTTTATTAAATATACCGAGAATGCCATTTGATTTTTTTTCTGGTAACAAATTTTAAACATTAAAGCATAAACTACGCCACTGTTTTTTTTAAACCTTTAAGCAAGTAGGATAAAAATTTTTTATTGAAAATCAGTTAATGAACAGCAACTATACTGTATAACTTGTTATCAAATAGAGTTAAGTGTGTTAATAATAAAAATTTAAAATTTTTAGAAGAATGCTAAAGGTTATATTTTTATACAAGCATCAAAATTCAAGTGTCATTTGTCAGGGTAGGGAACAATGTTCAAATTTTTATCTAACCATTTCAATAAACAATTATTTATTGGAAAACATGAATATTTGAGAAAAAAATTAATGATTAACTTTATAAGCATTGTAGAATGTAAATAAAACACTTGTGATTTGTGTATCGTATGAAGGTGAACAATATTAAAAAAAAACCAAGAATATATACAACTATTACATACATGCATTTTTTTCCAATCATCACGGACATTGCGTAATGTTCCACATTAGTTGTATTGTGTTAACATTATGTTCAGGTAATATTATTATTTGAAATGTTTCTTATTAATTTTATATTTATCTCTAGTGATTTTATGGCAAACTGGTGTAACTAATGTAAGTACACATCCTGTAGACAACGATGATACGTTATTCTATATCAATTCATGAAAATTATCAATATTTAAATATAAACATTTTAAAATAGATGACAGAGGCAATATATTTTTCATTTTATATAGGTGAACCTTTGATATGATTCACTGTGAAATATGAACTTTCTCTTCAGAGAATAACTGGCTTTTAGAAGTGAAAATTTACTTTTGTGCTAAAACAAGTTGAATAGGGGGAAGAAAGGTTAAATTGTACTGTACTTTGAGTTGAAGGAGCTTTGATAACATACGACGTTACTCATATATTTCTATAAAATTAATGTACAGTGTACATGTAAACATTTTTAAAGAAAAAATTATCATTATGAAGTTTATATAAAGTATAAATAAATTAGTAAACATTCTGAAGGTCGTATCTGTCGTTCAGTGTTTAAAAATTTAACATCTTGCTCATTTTAGTGGTCTTTTCGGATAAAGCTTATGAATTGTTAACTGTCAAATGACTGAATATACTTTTCGATTCCATGTGTACAGCTTTTGTAAGATTATCTTCAAACGGCAGTGTACTTTCGATTCGAAGTGATTTCGTATTCACAATAGCTATTTGTGATTTTATACAACAAACTGTAGAGAACATAAGGAGCCTAAATGTATATATAGGCTCGTAATTTTGGCGCTCTGATTTAAGAATATTATAAAAATAGTATCGAGCTAAGACTATGCTTTGTTATTTTAAAATCTTTTGGAGATTATTACGTAATACTTAACCGTGTTTCAATGCCTGTAATTCATCTGAATCAAGGCCAAATCATCTGTGAAAATAGATCGTGAAGAAATAGGTAATTTAAGAATTATGATATCTGTAATTAGAAAATGTGTTTACCTATAGAATGTGACATATGTATCGGCGCAGTATCACTTGGGAAGCTGTTTCTTGTGTCACCAGTCATGGATAGTATAAAGAAAATGCTAGTAGGAAGAATGTGCACTTTACCTGGGATTATGACAAAAAGAGTAAGTTAAATTTAGTTTGATTCGAAACGTGGTTAGTTAAATACAGTGTCAAAGAAAAAAGTTTAAGATATGTGATGTACCTATCGGTAGATAAATAAAACCACCTAAAGAGTTTATGTATAATGTGAAAACGATCAGCAGTTATGATGTAACGAAATCAGATGACGATGATAATAAAGTTTTAAATCGATCAGTTAGAAAAGTAAATAAATCTCATTTCTATGTATTTTAAATCATTTGTCAATGTTTAGACGTCGATTGTTAAAAGTCTACCAAAAGTAGTTAAGGATCTGCATCGGCTGATTCACTAGAATTAAAACAAGCTGCCACTTGCTGCCTTACAAACCGTCAGCAGATTTTGATAAAATAACTTGATTTCAAAAGTGAATATGTGATGAATGGAATAGACCAATTTTTTTACATGCCTTATTAAAATACTGATGATTATGACAGTAACTCAATGTTTAATTCAACTTCGAATGGTGACATTTTGATGATTACTCATTAATTCGTCACTGAAAATGCAAAAGTAAAGTGTTTATTCCGGAATGTTCAGTAAAATTTTGAAGATTTTATTTACTACGTAATCAGTCCTGTTTTTTCACACTTATTATTAGACAATAAAATTCAGTATAAAAAGTGTGACGAGAATATTAACCATTATGTAATAACAGTGATACTTTTTTGGATAAACCAGAAAACTGTACTTCATTTTTAACCCCCCTAGTCAAGTTTTTCTTGACAATGAAAATAACTATGTTTAGACAAAATCTGGAAAGCTTAATGAATTCATTACTTTCGACCCCTAACAACATGGGGTTTGTAGATAAATATGATAAAAGATAGAGCATAGTGTCTTTTTATTCTTGGTTGCAGAGCAAGGGAAGAGAATCTTTGAACTATGTTTATATTTGAATAAATAGTTTGCTTTTCTTTTTGAGTAAACAGTAATAAGACGAAATATATGCCTAAATACTGTTTTAAAAAAGCGACGTTTCTTCAAGTTCAGACATCTAATTCTATGAGTAGGAAATACTATTTTCAAAAAAAATGTCAATTGCATTGTTAATATTTACAAACGTATGATTAATATATGTTCCTTATTTACAAACAATTGTTTGTAATCAATCCTCATAAATTTCGTTATGTTTAGTGTATTCATTGGGGATATAAACAGGTAGACAATTTAGTTGTTCAGCTTTTAAAACAAAGTTCATCGAAACCATGTAAGGTTAGTTTTTTTTATTTATTGAAAATGAAATTAGTTTATCATGATTTTAATAAAAAGTAGGAAGCATTCAATAAAACAAATAAATGAAATTCAATAATTGCTGGAAATTATTGATGCCTTGTGAAATTATTTCGTTCTTGTCCACTGTTTACACTTCAAGTGAAGATCCAGATGCTGATATTAAAAGCTGTATTCATATGAGATGAAGTTTTATGATAGCTAAACTGAATTTACATGATTATCCTGACGTCAGATAAATTTACCTTACTCAACGTAATTATAACTAATGTATGATAGAATCAAACTGAGAACTGAGAAGTAAAACTTTCTATAAGAAGTTTTATGAGATTGACAATGATAAAGTTTTTCAAAACTTAATTTTTTTTATAAACCTATCGATAAATATTAAACGATTATATCGGATAAATAAGAGTATTAAGCTGTTCATATTTATTCCTTAATACAAAAAGACACCTTGAAATAATATGCAAAAAAAACATTGATTACATTTGTTAGTGATGTGAACTAATGTGGATTTCTATGTTGTTTCTATTTCCTAACTACAGTATGTTTCGTATTGTCCAGATGAAAAATCACCAAAACATTAGAGAGTTGAGTAAACATGTAAGTGAATTATAATTCGCAATTTTATTTTGAAGGATATATTCTAAAAACACTAATATTAATAAATTTGTACATTAATTAATTTGTTTCTGTATAAAATTAGTATGTGTTGTTAGATTATTTGTTAAACTGAAAAAGAAATTACTTTCGCAATATTTTATTTTAAGAAATTAATTTTTTCTTTACGTTCGACTACTACGGTGACCAGAAATGTTCAGATTATGACAATGGAATTTGAAATCAGCCAAATAATATTAATAATAAGCCACATATCGATTGAGGAAACTTATTTCAGGAATACATTGAATTGACTTACTCTCACATTACTAGGAATGGATGCTAGTTCAAACTTCAATGCAGGCTATTATTTTAACGTCAGAATTTGTCTGCGATGCCTATTTATAATGAAATAAAACTGTAAACCTAAAGAGTACTGGGACTTGTTAGTAGTACGCTTCTTCAACCTCAAAACAAGGAATTAAATCGAGTACCATTGGTCTCGCACAACAACATCTAATTTTTAGACTATCATGCTGGATCCTGTCGTGTACAACCTTAACTTCAGTGAATTTATGATATTGCGTCATTATTACCGATTGTTTTCTTCGGGAACCTTTCTCATTTTTTTACCATAAGCTAATTCTACTAGTCAAATTATAATCTATATGACAGCTAATTAGTTCTTACACAAAATCCGTTAGATTACCACAATTTGTCGAGTTCAAAATGAAAATTAAATTCAACTATAAATGTTTTGATAGTTCAGTTAAAGAATTTTTCATTTTGTTTGATGTAATAATGATGGTTTCAATTGTAAAAGTATATGTTGATTGGATATTTTACTTTAACGCTTGATACTTTCCATTTTGTGTAAACATTTTTTCAGTGAAACAAAATTTAAGTTCGATTATTTTTGGTGAACAACTTGATCTGAAGAAAACAAAAATTCGTAGCATGCAATAATTTTTAGCTCAATGACAAATATATGGTTTAATATAAAGATGTAGAATTTTTCATACAACTTGTCAATTTGTATCTTTCAAAAAGTTTAAATACCATTATTTTTACAGGTAGAGTTGCCACTGAAATAATTAATTAAAATCCATTTACAAAGAGAGCAAGATATTATTCTGCATGAAAATCGATGACCAGATTTTCTTGGTCATGTAACATTTCTTCCGTGTTTGAATAATCGATCGATTCGTCTAACATTTTAAGTGCTTTAACTGAGAAGATATTGAAAATTAAACATTTTATTTAGGAAGTAACTTATTTATGTTTAATTCGTCCTTCGAATCAAATGACTTCAAATGAGTTAATAAGCAATAAATAACTATATGGCACAAAAACCAACTAATTCATTCATTTTTGCGGGAACTGAAACATTCTTACTGAGATAAGTAAATTTTAGTCTGTTGAACAGTCATTAGGTTGGGAACATTAGCTATGACAGTATGTATTTTAACCTTGGACGATTATGAACAACGGGATTTATCAACTGTAAATTTTATTGTTACATCTTGTAAATGGAAACAATTTCACCAATACATTTTTCTTCTACTCGGTAATAACCAATATCTTGTGTGCCAAGTTTGTGTGAGCTAATGGAAATTTACCAATCACATTGAGATATGAACACCAACTTCGTATTTACTATATTATAATATTAAGTGAACAAAACGTTTCCATAGGTAATCCTTTCCTAATTAGCTGATCAGTAAGAAATGTAAATATAGGAGCTTTGTCTTAACTACATCTAACCTTTGATTAAGATATCGCTAGCTGTTACAGTGATATTATTAGTTATATGAAAATAAGTTACTTCAAGGTTGAGCACCGATGGTAACCTCTTTAATCCCAGTAAAGATAGCTTGAATTATTCGTCTGTTGACTCTTTATGACTAAATGCCACGTAACAGACAAAACATTTTCTGATTACAGTTTAATTATGAAAACCAAAGTTATTAATGGTTAGTCAAAACTGTCATTAAATGGGAAATGATTCTTCGAAATTGGAGAAAATAACCTACTGAAAAGTATACAGTCAATTATTTAAACTGTGAAATATGTGTAAACGTAAGCAGTAAAAATAGAAAAAAAATTTCAGTATGTTAAAAATTTCAAAACACTTATAAATGCATAGGATAATAGATTTGTTGCCATAAAATAAGCCGCAGCACACAAACTTTTGAAGTAGTTTAATGGCGATATTAGAAAAACGAGGTAAATGCATAGTTTGTGTAATGTTTCCTCTAATAAATTTGTTCTGTGTTAAAAATATCAGAAGTACGAAACGAGACCAACTAAATTCAAAGAATAAAATGAAATCGTTCTAATTTATGGCTTTGCATCAGTTGCAATCAGTCATTCGTTACAAAGAGTATTATAATCAGAAACATTGGTTTAAAATATTATGTTATGTATGGTCCTTCCAGAAATGAAAATCACAATGTCAAGACGAAAATACAACGTGTGATATTAAAACAGTAAGGATTTATGCCGATCTAGGTTTCCAAAAATGCTAATCGAGTTTATGGACACCAATAATCGTTTTGAGGAAACTGTACAAACCTGAGAATAAATATAAACACGACTAGAAATAAAGTCACACTACTGTATTTGATATCAGTAAGATTATGCAACAGATAAGGGTATTTATTCACAATTCTGTTTCTCATGACAAACAGATGTTTATCACAGTTGTTTTCAGCTAGCATAGATGACAAATGTTTGACGTTAAGGGCTTCATTATAGTGTATTAAGAGTCCCTTTCGTTAATCGCCAATTAATTAGAATGATAGAAGGCTACCCAAATGTTAAATTAGTATCTTTAAAGTGTTTGATGAATGTATTTAGAAAATCATTACTCTTTCTCATACTTAAGTTTCTGAGGATTCGTTTGCATTACCTAGTATTAAACTCATTCAATGAGATCCATGAAAACTTTGTTTCCAAAGTGCAAATTTCTTCAAATTTATCAGGTGACCAAATTTATGAAATTAAACTTTATGAAATCGAACTAAACCAAGTTGTTTTTAAGGCTTAGAAGATTCAGTCTCACAGCTGTTCATTGGTAAAATAAGAGTTTTTTGAATGATATTTTTCACTTTGATGAATGTAAGAATTCCTATAGTGAATCACAAGTATTATTTACCACTTCAACAGTTTGAGGTTCTTCAACCAAAACTATGACAAATGAATCACTATGAAGAAAACAGATATCACACATATCAAAAGTGTTTTGTGGTACTTCTGAATAAATATATGTACATGTTTATTGATCAATGAGTTACATCACAGTTAGTTGTAAGGTTGTATTCACTTCACATAATATTTATACGTTTTAAATGTTTACTAATGAGAAATATTAGTCCTGGCCGTTTTCTCGGACTAGATATTTGGATCAAAGTAGTTAATTCTATTGCTGAAAGAAAGCAAGCGAGAAATCATTTCCATAAGTATGTACTGAAACAAGAGTTTTAACTGAAATCGACAGCTCTGTATATGGAAATTCAATTAAGACCAGTTATACAAAATCTAGAATACGATGAGAGCTTCTATACCTCTGGTTCTTCTACAAGACAAGGGAAATATGCCTAGTTTAACCAGTCTCTCGTCATACCACAGCTTTGCGATTGCTGAAATCAGCTAAATTACAGTTTTTTTAATTGTTTCGAACAACCGACTGTCAGCTTTTTAGGCAGGGGCTGGCCGTCTGTATGCAGTACTGAAGTTTAAGATGATGGAATACCGTATGCTTAGTCAAAATGTCTCAGCATCAACATAGCTAAAGGCTTTACTTACAGACTATTCAGTTCTGAAAACTTATTGTACGGCAGCATGCAGCAGTTTTCAAGTCTCGGCTATTAACGACTCTTAGGTCGTTGTTTGTCTGCATAATATGTAGCTCTGTGTAATTTACTGTGTACATATCTGCACCTTGTGGTCGATGTGTATCACAAACCATTTGGAAGCATTTATTAGCAACAGTCGAATTCCAAACCACTCAGATAATTTCTACAAGTCATTTTGATGCTGTAGGCTATTACAGTCATTCTTTAGTCTCAATCTATTTCTTGATTTCGTTAGCATATAACAAAATCAATGAAGATTGGAGATTAGGAAGGTGATTTACCTACAGAAGGAACAACATGACCCAGATTTGTGTAGGTGGCTTGTAACAGATTCAAGATACTGAATAGGGGTAGTATTTAAATTAGTAGTGTAGGCTAAGTGCAGACAGAGTGAAATTGAACTCGTGAAGAATAAATATTCCGTAACAAATGTAGGAAGGCGAAAAGACATAGTCATTGTTTTTACTTATGTCTGGTCTTTTATCAAAAACTTTAAAACTTGAAGTTGTCATCGAAAGCTGGTGTTTATCAGCTTTCAGCAAAGAATGTTTTCATTTTGTTTTCGATAACAATGCATTTGTGGAGTGAATATTTTCCAGCATACTTGTCTTGACTTATTTATTTGAATTGAGATACTGTACCATTTTTTGAACATTTAAATAAATCATAAGTACAATAAATTTTTGATTACTCATCAATAAGTAGGTCATTTCATTGATCAACATGTTATTAAAGAGGTGTTTTTTGCTAAACAGCGACTTGATCTACGGATATACTTAATTTATTGGATATTTCATAATTTAAGTATTATCCTTAAGGAGTTTTATCCAAGTTAATTTGTTCTTCTTCATTTTAGTATAATTCACTACGATAATTTTCTTCAAAACTAACCCTAATCTACCGATTCATGGCTTCTTTTGTACAGTTTTGGGCAAATTTCAAGAAAAAATCCAAGACCTTTGAAAAATATAAGATACTTTATTATTCCCATTAGTGTCTCCCTGGGTGCAAACTATCGTCTACAAATATAATGATTAGGATATTAAACATGCATTATCAAGCGCTTTTCAGATCGATAATTCGAGAATAGAAGGTACATGTCGCAAATAGTCTATCATTTAAAACTTTGCCATCTTCAAGTGGTACTTAAGAAATCAAGTTAATTAAAATCATTATTTGTTAAACCGACACTATAAACACAGTGAATAGTTGTTATCAATTTATAGAATGTACTTTGAATAACTACTAATTCAATTTAGAAAAATGTTATTCATATATGGTATTCGCTTCATGAAACATTTTATTTGTACAGATCAGCTGTGCTTAGATCAGGTAGAAAATATTTACAGATCACATTTATAGATGGTTGTTTTTTACTGTAAAAAAAAACTTTTTATTCTAACAAAAATTATAAATGAATTAAACTTTATTATTTTTCTACGAAACACTTAAGTAATATTTTATATAATATAAATCAGAAATAATAAGCTTATTCGGATATAAAAGTAAATTGAACTTCAGTCAGTTTTTTTATGCATAACAAACAATAATGAACAATGTAACAAGAATGCATTTATGCAGATATAAATGTCTGTTTATTCAATGTGAAATTATAGAATCTATTTTGTGTTATCATGAAGTACTTCATCAGTGTGATATTCACAGTGTTAAGTATGATAATGTGTTTTTTTTGTGAAGCTGAATGATAAATAAATTTTTATTTTCTAGTTGGAGTCACTTTATCTTACACTGTGAAGGTAAATTATTTTTTTTAACTAATATTTATTGTTTTCATGAGATGTGATTTGAAAGAGTTTGTTTATTCATGCTCAATTAGATGAGATGATATTAAGTATTTGAGAAAAATACTCAATAATTAAATCTTATTTAAGCATCTTAACTGTTGGCTTTTCTTAAGCAGACATGAATGCCCTAGATTTGAAAATGAATAAAATTTTCTGTGAATAATTGAATGAATGCAAAATGATACGTAACAGTTATTAATTATTATTAATTATAATACATGTCATTTTTCTTCGAGTAAGCGAATAATTATTGGAATTTTTTATAGATAGTGCACTTTAATATACAATAGGATTTTAATCAGTATCCCCTGAATGTGTAGTGTTAACTGTAGGATCCAAACTGAAGTTTGGATCGAGGAATAACTAACTGTCTAGGTAGTTTAGATGCGCGCCTTGAAACAAAACAAGTGATTTGGGTAAATAACGGTTCTAAACAATATTACCATGAAACTATTCCACCAACAATTGTTCAATTATTCAAATTGACAGCAACAAATAGATGATATTCTATCCCTCCTAGATTGATCAGATTCGTTTGACAGATAATATATGGTTGTTTTATAACACAGAGTGTTTCCAATTCTGAAAGAGTGCTTCAATTCATAATCAAAATGCACAATTCCAGTCAAAGCAAGCAACCGACTCAATCAAAAGAGGAACAAATCAGTATGGTTGTCGTCATGACTAAGTATCAGCTTAAACAACATAAATGCAGTTCACAAAGAAACATAGAAACTCAGTAAAGGCAGAAAAAATAGAACCATAATAAAATACAAATATTATCATCTTAAATGGAATCGAACAGATTAACAAAATGTACAACTGAAGGAATCAATAAGAACATATTACAAATGTATACATAGAGGGATTTTCACAAACAAAGCGTTCAAAAATAGATCTTATTCTTATCAAAATATTCTGTTCACCAATGTTATATTTCATTTTCTGTACTACGAAGCTATGATGATGAGTTTTTTTGTTTCTAAATGTTTAAGAATGTTAACTAAGAAAACAAATTATCATTTTGGCAATAACCATTTAATACATTTGCAATGAAGTTTAGCATTTATTGAATTGTAGAGCGATAATGAGAAATCAATGTCACTTCAGTTCATAATTTATTTAAAGTACCTTTTATTACAAATTTAATATTAAATAAAAATTTATCAATTTCAGAATATAGATATATCGAACACAGGAGATAAGGATGACTATCAATATGGTAATAATTATAGTAAGTTAATTTGTTTTTACCAAATAAAATCTTACAATACCATATTTAGCTTGTTCCATGTGTATACAATATCTCACAAAATGGCAAACATATTTGAACTCAACTGAAGTGGAAGCAGAGATTGAAAGTTATGCCAAGTTAACGTGTGCATATTCCTTATTTTTCAGACATCGGGTAAACTGAAAAAGTTAACTTTGTATTTATTTAATTGTCATTTGCAAGATTTTACACTAGGAGTTTTTAAATATCATCGATTTTTATAAACTGATTCTAACGTGACAATCTGCATACATCAATATTTTAGCACAAACCCATCAACTTCTTCTTGATGAAATTAAAATAGAAAAATTAAGGAATTAACAGAAATGCAAATGTTATTGTTTAAACGTTCATGACCTTTGCAGTCACTTTTACGTCTGCTTTCAGTGCCCCGGCTGTCATGTTGTCTAGTCCTGATGCTTCACCATTATGGATCTGTCTGATATTCATGCTATTTCTTCGATTTTGGGTTGGTTCAGTGGAGATTATTGATTCAAGAGTTCTTCAAAGTGCTCTAAACTTTTGTTTTAGTGATTATTTGCCCTCCTTGCTTTTCACAGGTCGTTCTGGTTTGCTACAGTTTCCAGTCAGCTCCTTGGTTGTATCACACAGTTGTATCATGTCTCCTTTTCTTGAAGAATTTTCTGCTGTTGTGGATAGATTGTCCACATATTTACGTTTGCTGTTTCTGATCCTCCTCTTCAGTTGCTTGATTACTCCTGTGTATTAAGCTTGTGCAGTGGCATTCTTTGCCCTTGTTCGGCTGTGATTGACAGCTGCCTTCATGTTTTTTCTTATTCGAATTCCATCCACAGTATAAATACAGACCTAGAATATAGTGAGATACTTATGTTATTACTGCTTCGACCCGTTTCCAGTTGTTCTCCATGATAGTTTCCTCTTTTTTGAGCAGATCATAAAAAGCTTTGCAAGGATTTGCTTTTGTTGTTGCTTTGAATTTGTTGAGTTTTCTAGTGTCCTTAAGAAAGGCTGTATTAAACTTTTGTAATTCTGTTTTTCCAGTTATCCAGTGTGTTTTCAGCTTCTACTTGGCCATTACTACTTGAAGATATAAGGGTATATCAACTCCTCTCTTGGTTCTGACGTCCTCCCTGGTCCTTCTGAGCCTTTTATTGATGCGGACGTGATCGATTCGGTTCTCCGTAATGTAGTCCGGCCAAACTCAGGTAGCTTTGTGCATGCGCTTGAGTGAGAACATTGTGCCGCCTACAACCATTTTGTTTAAGACACATAAATTTGTAAATTTCTCATCGTTTTCGTTCCTTTCTCTCAGTCCGTGTCGTCTCATACTGTCTCCATATCCAGTGCTCTCTATTCCAACCTTGGCATTTAGGTCCCCGATAGGAATAATGAGGTCCTTTATTTGGCATTTCTCGACGATTGTCTGCAGCCTCTCATGAATTTCATTTGTATTGTCTTCAGTGTTATCGTTGGCGTGCGCATAACACCTGATGATACTCTATGTAATTCCTTTTTTCTATGTTTTGAAAGATGCTTTGGTGATCCTGGTTTCATGAGATTCCCATCTTATGAGTGCATTTTTGCTAATGTTGGAAGCATCTGTGCAAATCCATATGTATAAAGCATTTTCTTCTTCGTGAACGGAGTAGAGCATCATCTGTGCTGAAGCTTACCTTTTTTCTCCAGCCTGCATCCAACGTGATCCAAGCACCAACGTTTTGTATCATCATTGAAATATTCTAGGTTATCATGGATTGAGAATTTATACTTTACATTATAGTCAGAAGTTGTTAAAACAGTACTGATATATATATTTTTTAGTTTTCATAGTATTTATAGTACGGAAAAATAATATATGAAACTGTGTATCCAAATTGTATTTCATAAGTGAATCGAGTTGGTAATTTCATCTTTATCTTCCTTTCTCGATTCATCCTATAATGGTCGACTCAAGTTATTATCTGATTAAAAAAATGTTTGACGTGTGTGTGTACATAAGAGTGTAGTCAGTTGTTGTGATAATCCTATTTACATGAAGTCTACCATGAAAAGGATTTTATATTACGTGTCCGAAACCTCATTCACAATTCATCTATCAAAGTTTCAGTCTCATAAATTCTATGAATTTTCATAATTTTACGCCAGATATTTCAAAATAAGCCTTGAACAAATTTCCTAAAATGTTTAATTTATCTTTTAATTTACTTGACAATTCGATCATTTTTGGTTTCAGTGCGAAGAACTAATGATAAAATACTTTAATGAAACATTCTCTGTTATAGAGCATACCAATGCTACAACTTTATGCAAGGTAAGACAGATGTAATAAAGTATGTTAGTGATTAGTTGAAATCAAAAGTTTTCTAGCACTGAATGTATACCCATAAATATATATACATCAGGGTAATATAGTTAGAAATCTCTTGACTCAGTTTTTACACCAAAAGAGAGTGTTAGGCAGGACTTGGATGTTCTAAATTTCTCAACCATAAGAAAAAAAATCCCAGCTTTGAACTTTCCAGTAGCATTTATTATTGTTCCGTTTATTTTTCAGTTTACTCTACTCTGTTAACAATACGGTGTGAAAACTCTGATTTAACTCTACACTACTGTGTAGCTTTTTCAGAATAAAAATATATGTATTAAACATATTTTTTAGTTTTATTTTTCTAACAGCTTCACATTTACTGGGCAGCAAATCTAATGTTATTGTCCTCAGTTATGAAATATATCAGAGTTATAAATAATGACACGTTACGTTTTCGATTCGCCCGAACAGGTGATCATTTCTCAAAAACAAAGTGCATTTTAGATAACAAGAAGGCATAGTGTTAATGCGAGTATGATTATCAGTTATCTGATATACACAATGGAATTTCTTCAGTCAATTACGTTTTACTGCCTGTAGACCCTTCGGAGCTACTGCCGTTCCCAAGCCCGGATAAAGGATGATTGGGCATGGGGTTGGCGACCCCATGCCGGTAAAAACCGACTTGCCAAAAAACGCTAACAAGAAAAAAGAATTAAGACCATACAAACTCTGTTCTGGGAGTTAGAACGTCTTGATTTAGAAGAGTTATCACGTCTCATTCTCAAACCCCGTACTAAATTACATAATGGAGCTTTCAATGTTCGAACCTTGTGCCAAATAGATCTTCAGACTCTATTAGCTAGAACTCTGGAATCTTGTGCAATCGATGTATGATAGGTCTCCAAAACGCGCATACAAGATACAAGTAAAATTATCAATTTGTTTTCACGTTGTGCAGATAGCGAAACAAAACGGTTTCCGCCCACGTTTCTGGAAGCCCTAATGCTGCTTCCCGTAGCCTCATTGGTGTAGGTATAGAATTAAGTCCTAGGGTAGAACCAGCTCCCTTAGACTGGATTCTGGTAGGCGGTCGCTAATGCTCTGTCCGACTTAACGGTACGGACTCGGAAGAATAGGGACACTCGCTGTTGCCTCGTTGTTGTCTTTGATAACGCTCCCACTGACTGCAGTTCAGAGGAGGTAAAAGATGAGGGCAGCCGGTCTTGATAGACTGATCCCTGAGAATTTTAAGAATGGTGGTTGAGTTTTAGCAGTTAGATTGACTGAGATCTTAGTTAGAATCTGGAAACAGGACGTAATGCCATCTGACTGTACTCAATCGCTGATTGTCCCAATTTACAAGAAAGGACAAAAGTCCTCTTGTGACAGTCACAGAGGAATCAGTCTAATTGATAGTGTCTAAATTATTAGCCTCGATAATACTTAGTCGCGTAAGTAGAGCTCGAGAAGAGCAGGCTGGTTTCAGACCCCGACGTGGATGCATAGACCACATTTTCACACTACGATGGGTTCTGGAACATAAACACACATTTAGGCCTCCGACAATAAATGTGTTCCTGGACCTTAAGGCAGAATTCGACTCTGTGAATCGTGAGGTTCTGTGGCAGTGTCTGTCATTGAAAGGTGTACCAAAGAAGTACATTAACCTTATACCAGCTCTCTACTCGAAAAATACTGGTCGAGTGAGAGCCTGTGGCGAACTGTCATCTTAATTCTCTACTTCAATTGGTGTGCGTCAGGGTTGTCCACTCTCTCGATTCCTGTTTAACTTTGTCGTAGACACGCATCTAGATAGAACTTTATCTTCGTCTGACTTTTCAGGAGTGGACTTTTTACTAGGAGACAAGCTTGCTCACTTAGAATATGCTGATGACATAATTCTATTTGGTGAAGACGCTGACAAAATGCAGAGTCTTCTGACTACTCTAAGTAACAATGCAAGCATTTTCGTGATGCGGTTTTCCCCCACGAAATGTGAAATCGTGCTTCAAGATTGGATGCGACAGCACCTGAACTAGTGATAGGGAGTGAAATAGTCGAGCGTGTCGACCAGTTCATTTATCCTGGCAGTCTGATCAGTGCTGATGGTCTGGTGATTGACGAAATCTCAGCACGGATACAGAAGCCTCATTTGGCTTTTACCAACCTGCGTCACTTATGGTGAAGGCTAGATATCCATTTGCTGACTAAAGGACGAGTGTACTGAGCAATAGTTCGCTCCGTCCTACTTTATGGCTTTGAAACATGGTCAGTGAGAGAAGGAGATATTCGTAGGTTGCTATTCTTCGATCACAGATGTCTTCGAAGCATTACTCATGTGTCCTGGGACAACTGAGTAAGCAATACTGTTGTTAGGAAACGAATACTAGGTAAGGATGATAGGTCAATAGAGGAAGTATTGAAACTGCATCATTTGAGGTGGTTGGGACATGTGGTATTTATGCCCAACCTTTGGTTGTTTCTACGAGCTGTGATGTAGGAATAGGTTGGAAGAAAGCCAGGGGGTGCTAAAGCCAAACATGGCGGAAATCCACGGAGACACTGACAAGTGGACTGAGTCATGTCGATAAGTGTCGACTACTTGCTTGATAGTCGATTATAGTAATCAATGGTTAGAGACTTTGAATGATATAGTTTGAAATCGTTTGCAATGTTGCAGGTGCATTCATTCTCTGTGTTATCTCAAATCCTAACCTTCTGAATTCATCATCACCTTTATCTTTTTATTTCAAGTTCATTTTACTAGATTCTAATTCTTGAATAACATAGTCGGAAGCTAAAATTTCCGATCACTGCTAATACTTCTACTACCTTTACTACTATGGGAATTGTATTGACAGTCGCATCTCTGTGCTAATGTGACATGGAAGCTTGAACTTATTTACGTACGTCTGAAGTTCTGTGTTGTTTATGATGGACTGTTTAGTTTTTCAGGGAATCATTTGCAGCCATGGTTCATTCGAAGAAAAGTATTCATACGTTGAAGACATTCATAGATCTCTAACTTTTGAGATGAACAGTAAAGTTGATCAACGTATGTAGTAGATATTATGCAGTTTTGTTAAAAGATAATGTTAACAGGTTGTCTGAAATGTCTGACTAAACATTATGTCATGTTTTTTTACTAGAAGTGAATTTCATTAGGCCTCATTTAAAATCACTCCTTCTGTACGCGAATATATGCTTCAAGAGTTTAAATTATTTCTGAAATCAACCACAAAACGGCTTTGCACAGCTACAGATTATTGATTTGGTTTTTCTAATATGTAAGCTTAGTATTATCTCGAACGTTATGAGCTGAAAATGTCCTCGCTATGTTTTCATTTTCATGGCTTAATGGCACATCAGTGAATATCTCATATTTGTACCGTTTAGTTTTTTTTACTTAGTTTTATTGGAGAGAAATACTGTACATGATCTTAATATTTAAAATATCCTCATCAAATTAGCCATCCTTCAAAAGTTAAAGTTAGGTTTCAGCTGCTAAAATTGTTATTATTTAATTCAGCTAAGGCAGCATTAAGAACTGAAATATTTATCATCGGAAGTCAGATATGTGCCCAGATATGCAACGATATTTGAAAGCTATTGAAAGTTTCCGTTAAGTTTTTCATATACTAGACTACATAACATTATACTGACGACAGTTGGTTTTGACGAGGAATAAAATAAATATTAACATTACCATTTCATTAGTCAAATATTAGAGAAAGATCACTTAATTGTCTACCACTTCCAAAATGAAGCTTCAGATACGCTACGACCGACCTGAATGATTTTATTTAAAAATGCCCTGTAGAGAATTGATTTCTTTCATTGAATATCAAAGATGAGGCTATAATTATGATATTCATATTTATTATTAGAGTTTAAACATAGGAAATTATTGAAATTCATGTACATAAATAACAGTATTGATAAATGTTAACAAAAATGAAACATGAAACCAGTCAGGTAATTAATTAATTTATTTATTATTATTATTATTATAAATTAATTAGTACTTTTAAAACAAAATTAAACTAAATCCTTCTTCATCTTTGATCATTAAGATTGCATTCGATTTGAATGAGTAATGTAAACAAATTAGTTGTATGCATAAATGATTAATTGTTCAGTTTTAACATCACATCTTTTCCTCATTCACTAGTTCAGGATCGTTTGGTATAGTATGCCATTCGTTTCCATCATCTACTTGGTTTTCAGAGTTGACTGATGCATTAACCTTGATAATTGGAGGAGTTTTAGACGTAGAACTACTTGCTGGTGCATTTTCATTTAAATTATGTGTATTAATGTTATATTGCGAAGTTCCATATTCCTGAGTAGTTTCATTTTCTAAATTTGGCGTCCAAATTTTGGTTTCATCATGATGCGAAAAGGACATTTTAATTCGATTAATACCATTACTTAAGTTATCAGGCTTACAACACTTTATACATAATATTAGAACAAATAAAATTCCAGTAAGCACACCAACACCTAGGAGAATTCCTTTAACCGGAATGGATTTGTTACTAGCAACTTTTGATGTAACATATGAAGTAGAAGTGGTGGGAATAGTAGTAGTATCAGTTGTAGTATTGAAAGTTAAATTCTGACATATTCCACATAATTTTGAAAAGAAAAGCAATAAATAAAAGTATTTGAACATGTTGTATGTTGAATTACAAGACTTTTTTTTAAAGAACACTTGTACAAAACGAATGATTAAACTATAGATATGAATATGAGATTCTAAGAAATAAATATAATTGTTTCTTTTATTAATCTAATTGGTTAATTATACATAACATGAAACCTTGTTTTACCATTATATCACTTAATAAAAATAATAATAATAATAATAATCATTGTTGCAAATTTTCCTATCAAGATAAAGATGACTTCATTATCCTTTCAGTTTATTATTTACAAATCTATCTCATCTATATCCATTCTTACTATGAGTGTAATATTAATAGTTTAATACTCTTGTTTATCGTCATTGTACTTCTCATTTATTATTTATAAGACGTAAACAGAAATAATATAAAAATAAAACAATTGCTTTGTTGATAACCTATTTATATTAGACAGTTTTCAAAATATCTGTACTATAGATTATTCAAAACAAATAACAGCCCTCATTGTTAAGTTAACCTTCAGTTTTTGTTTTTTTCACTTTGTTCAAATGAGATGTTTACCTTCCAAAACTATGTACTTCAATAACTTACACATTGAATCTTCTTGATTATAATATCGACATACTATTTTCAAAATAATATTATCTTACATTATCATGAAATGTAAGATAATGAATTCTGAACTTCGTTACATAATACAATTAAATGCTCTGTCTTACATTAACAAAACTCATGTAAATATGTACTACACTAAATATACAAGTTTACAATTGAAAGTTTCAATATTATTTGTTGTTATATTATGATATGTTTTCCAAATCAACATAAAGACTCATTGATATTTAAATAAGCCGATTAAAACAAATGTAGATGTGACAGTGTATATTTTACTATTAGGTTAGGTAATGAAATACATATCTGGTTTAGTGCAATTTATATCCAGAAGCGCTTACAGTTTGCGATACCATTCAGATTATTTACCATGAAAGTTTTCTAGGTAACCAGATTATTTGAATAATACAAAACGGTAAATGTTTTTAAAATTACCATTGCCTCAGAAAAACTAATAATCCTCCTCACACAAAATATCTGTTAACTCAGTGTTTCAGTGAGGTTTCAACTTTATTATGTACTAGATTTTAAGTGTCTATCTTCTTGTTTAATTTTTATTGATCAGCGTACCTACATTCAAGCCAGTCACGAAAATCTCTGCTTCAGTATCTGACATGACATGGATTTTCTCATAACCGTTGTATGATAGACATTCCTGAAGAAATTTCAGCAAAGTTTTGCTTACCCAACATCCTTGAATGTAAAATATATAGCATTTAGATTCAACAGGTTTGTCTGCAAAATTTCATGTGTTTAGAAAAATTCCTTTTGCATATTTGTAAGCATTAACGATCTTTTTAAGCGTCAATTCAACCTTGGTTCATTTAATCTCTACAACTCAAAGTTTCCTTTACTTTTGATCTAGATAAGCCTGTTATTACTCTTTTATTCTTAATTTCAATGCTACAGTCCTCTTTTCGCTATTTGACGTTTCTTTACTTCACTGAACGCTAGGATATTTTGATAATGTTTTTGGGTATGTGCACCTTAGTTATTAAATTTTCGAGTTGCCAGTAAAATAAATATCATACTTAGTCTGTGGTTCAATAGTCAGCTGATTTTCTCAACTAGTTTTTTGTTTGCTGAACAGTAGACCTAACATAAGATGGTTTTTGGAAACTGTTAGGTGTGCAGTTCAGAACTGTGGAATACGTTCAAGATAATGCCTATAATGCGTATATCAGTTGTTCTAATATTCGCTTTCATTCCAATTCCCCAAAAGTGTATACGAATGAATGTGAATATGAGTTAATTTGAAAATGAATTTATTTTTATTCCTATTTGCTTTGTGTACTTAATCTATACTATGAGAAAATAAAAGTAGCCGTTACTTCGTATTGTTTTCTGAAGTTCATACACTAATGGGCTTGTCAAAAAGATTAATTTACGAAGAATGGACAGTATTGCGAAATTATGCCACTACAGAATTGGTAAGGCCAACGTGATTCGAAAGCGAAACTTTCCAATAGGAAGTCAGTGTTAGTCACTAAAATAAGGAACACCAACCAAAAGCTTAATGTAATCTGCTAAACTACGTTGATGGAACAACCTTCCTAACACTATACATTAAACTAATGGGCGCTACACAGTTGACAAAGCGAAGCCAATGCAACA
Source organism: Schistosoma turkestanicum (assembly GCA_944470395.2). Lineage (NCBI taxonomy): Eukaryota > Metazoa > Platyhelminthes > Trematoda > Strigeidida > Schistosomatidae > Schistosoma > Schistosoma turkestanicum. The sequence goes on along the minus strand of OX103972.1, from coordinate 19,144,308 downwards.
AGAACAAACGTATTCGAAAATCGTACTGTCGTAACCGTTCTTGGTTCATGTATCGACTACTTTCGTTTACTTATTTTAGGTATTTAATATTACCGTGATATTATGCCTAAACGTTTTGCAATTATTATTACTATCAATCGTACTGATATCTATGCACGTACAGCACTCACTCAGCGAACTAAAATACCAAGAACATTTTTGGATTCATATTTAATGACAAAAAAGCACCGTCAAACAATCTTTTAATGAAATTACGTGTTTCTAGTTTTCGTATCCAGACTACATATTTAGGACGTGGAGAAGTGATTGTGGTTCAAATTGTTATTCAATATCACTAGAATATAGATTGGATTTTTTACAGTTTCGGAATTCATCATCTCTGTCAATGTTATTTAACAAAAGGTTGCTACTAATAGGGAACCCTGACCGTAGACATTGCTTATAGATTCTAAGCCAAATAATGTGTTCAAGTTTATGAATTTGGTTGAGTTCGAGGTCCTTAGTGTCCATTGCCCTTAAATTTGAAAACATCTTTGCTATCAAAAACTGATCAGTAGCATCAGTGTTTCGTATACGATGAGCTACTATCGTGAACACCGTCCATATATACTGGTTTTTGATATAATTGTTTTGTCTGTAGCTTTCAAAACGGATTTTTTATAATTTAGATCTTGAGCTAATGGTTCTTTTCTTAGATATAATTTGTAGTTTTTCATCGTGTCTTTCAAAACCCAAGTATTGAAGCTTTGGTATGGATTTTATAGCAATCAATAAATAGGACAATTTTTTGGTTATCTGTTATATACAAATAAACTTTGCCTTTCCGAATGTTGAAAACTGTCTAGCTTTGTACTACGGCAAAAGGTAGATATATTGCTCTATAATCCTCAATATTTTTGGTCCTATTATCTCATCGTTTGGTAATGAGAGCAAAAGAAACAGGCGTTTGATTAAAATACCTCTTTTGTTAAAAATTCTTAAACGAGAGGATTCACAGTAGGCGTTAATTATTTCAACATTATACGATCGGTTGTATGTGTGTTGAACTTAATGGTTTTCTGATGTTCGCATATTTGATTCCCACAAACCCCTAAATTTGTTGTGAATTTAAATTCGTTTTCTATTTTAATTGGATATATATAGATGAAAGCTGACGTTACATCAGTGTTCTTTGAGATAAAATTGTTGACATGTAGTATTATTTATAGATAGAAGGGAATAAACTTCTTTCAGTCAAAAGTTTTTGTATTTTGCAGATTCCTCAACATATACTCAACTTGGTACCTTTACTAGAAATAGACTTCAACTTCCATACAAACTTGTCAAAATAGGACAGATGAGAATTATTAAACAGATGAGGTAAAGACCCTCGTTTCTTACTATTCGGGACTCGTGTGCCGAATGTACTAGCACTCTAGAATTGAAGTTTTTTTCGGAGAGTTGAATCCAGTAACTTTTGCCTTAAACACCACCCGGTTATCCGATTGACCTACTGAGTGGTTGTCTATACTCAATAAGATGAACTAGTCACAAAAAGTTAACTTACTTACTTACGCCTGTCTCCCCGATGGAGCATAGGCCGCTGACCAGTATTCTCCATCCTATTCTGTCTTGGGCTTCCCTTTCCAGCTCTGTCCTAGTTTTGTTCATTCTTTGCATATCTTTCCCTATTTTTCGGCGTTATCGGTTTCTTGGCCTTCCTGTTTTCCTTTTACGTTGAGGGTTCCAAGAAAGAGCTTGTCTTGAGACGCAGTTCCGTGCTTTCCTCAATGTTTTTCCTATCCACTTCCACCGCTTCTTCCTGATATCCTCCTCCACTAGAATCTGGTTTGTTCTTTGCCACAGTAGATCGTAGCTGACGGAGATGGCACGACAAACTTATTTTGTAAATAGTTTTTGATACTATTTGTATTTATCCTGTTAATTTTCACAGCTTGTACATTCACTATGAAATTGTTGTACATTTTGTTGAAGTGTGTGTCCTTGAATATATCAGGCACACATACTGCTCCCAGTTTCCGTTCATTGTACACATACCACGGCACTCACCTACGTATCCTATCAAATACACTTTATACACACATCTCATGTTCTCAATCGTTCTTTAACATGCTATCTGGATGCTAATACGTATATTGTCTACGTGTATAAACTGCAGTCATACGTATATGCTTCTCTACGGATAATTACACCATTTGGATCACTAACATTTCTATAATTGTGGATTTACAATACCAAACACAACTGAACACGCACAAGCAGCTGTATAAAGTAACGTCCTTACATTTTTATTGTATTTATTACATTTAACTAATATATTTCAATATACATCTGTTTGTATTCAATAACTTTGTTGATATTTTGAAATAATATATTGTTTGGTCCACCATAATTTGCGTAGACAACTGTTAATGAATACTTGTATCTTCCGGATGATGGCTTTGGTAGTTCTCCAAGTTTCCGCTCCATATGCCAAAACTGTCTTAATATCTGCATTGAAAATTCTGACTTATGTGTTAGTTGATAATTGTTTTGAGTTCTAGATGTTGTTCGATTGTGAAAATGCAGTCCATGCTCTGACAATCCGCGCCTTTACATCTGCGTCGGATCGACCTTGATAGCCGATAATGCTGCCCATATATGTAAAGGTTTAACGTCCTTCAAGGCGTGTCTATCAAGATTGATTTGGTTGGTGCATGTTGCTTTTTATCGGAGAATCTTGCTTGTTTGTTTCTGTGTATTCAGCCCGTGCCTGAACTTCCCTGCTCTTGTTCGGCTAACGTTGATTGCTGCTTTTTGTCCCTCCTTTCTTAAATTTTATCAAGAAGACCATCAGAGATCCGTTTATTGTGGTGGTACTTCCTTTGGCCCAGATCCCCATGACTTGTTGAAGTGATTGCCTACTCCATCTCTTTCCAGTTTTTATAATAATAATAATTACTTACTTACGCCTGTTACCCCCAATGGAGCGTAGTTCGCCCACCAGTTTTCTCCAACCAACTCTGTCCTGGGCTTCCCTCTCCAGTTCTGTCCAATGTTTGTTCATTCCTCTCATATCTTTCTCTATTTCTCGGCGTAGTGTGTTCCTTGGCCTTCCTCTTTTCCTTTTAACTTCAGGGTTCCATGTGAGGGCTTGTCTAGTGACGCAGTTGGGTGCTTTTCGTAGTGTGTGTCCTATCCACTTCCACCGCTTCTTCCTGATTTCCTCCTCCACTGGAATCTGACTTGTTCTCTCCCACAGTTCGTTGTTGCTGATGGTGTCTGGCCAACGAATACGAAGTATTTTGCGTAGACAACTGTTAATAAACACTTGAATCTTCTGAATGATGGCTTTGGTAGTTCTCCATGTTTCCGCTCCATACAGTAGAACTGTCTTGACATTTGTATTGAAAATCCTGATTTTGGTTTTGTTTGAAAGTTGTTTGGAGTTCCAGATATTTTTCAACTGTAGAAATGCAGCCCTCGCTTTGCCAATCCGCGTCCTCACATCTGCGTCCGATCCACCTTTCTCGTCGATGATGCTGCCAAGATATGTGAAGGTGTTAACGTCCTCCAAGGTATCTCCATCAAGCGTGATTCGGTTGGTGCATGTTGTGCTGCATCAAATAACAAACATGTTACAAGAGACATGCCTCTCTGTTTAGTAGATCCTGTTAGGCCTGGATCCTATTGCTGTGGGCATTCTTAATTTCGCTGGGCTTTTCAGTATTCCAAAGAAAGGTCGTATTGAACTTCTGTGATGCCGTCTGCCCCCTTCTTCCAGTGGTGATTTGAGGCTATGTCAGCTCCTCTGTTGGTTCACGAGTAGTCCTCGGTCCTTCTGAACATGTTGTTGATGCAGATTTAATCGATTTGCTTGTGAGTAGTGGAGAATCTAATTTGAATGTTTGTTTATGGAAAATCCCTCCATGTATATATATTTGTGTTATGATATGACTGACTCTTTCTGTTCGATATTTTGGTACTTTATTTGATCCCATTGAGATTTTATCATTTGTATACAGTTATTATTTCTATATCTTGTACTTATATTGAAGTTTCCATGTTTCCTTCTGAACTATATATGTGCTGTTTGAATTTGATATTTAATATGTCTACAGCCATATTTGGATTTGATACTCTAGCAGTAACGGACTGGAAGCACTTATTCTTTCAGTAACGGAACCTATTGTGGTAATTGGAAACTCGAAAGTGTAATATTGTTTTGGTAATTGTCTGAATTCCATTTTTCCATTAAATACAGAACCTCTCTCCCAGAATTATCGTTTTTGGACTTGGACTGGGTGGGACGCGTATGAACCTACACCTTGCGGGTTAAAAGCGAACTGCAAGAGTAATTATTAATTTAACAAGTAGTGTGATTCTTTGAAATCCATGTAGTTATATGTATGTGTTCATGTAGGAATACTGTGCCGCCGATGACCAGTCTGTTGAAGGCAAATAGGTTTGTAAATCTCTCACCATTTATCTGTAATGCATCATCATGTAACACGTGGTCGTTCAGTAGAGTAAAGGAGAAAAGGCAGCTCTGCATAAATTGCACCTTCTTATTTTCTAATGGTGATTGAAAGTTGAGAGTTTTTCAAACGGTAGTTTTATTTAGCTTCAGTAAATATTTTGCTGAAAATTTGTGAAGCGGGTTATGGCAGCTCATTAACTTGAAGCGACGACTTGGTGACATTTTATCAAGTCAGTCATCATAACGCAAATTTTTATTACATCTTCCAAGACATGTGATTCCATCTGCAGCTCTTAAGAGGTTGCTTTGATAGAAAGCTTGGGTAAAATAAGATACTGAGATATAAGGCTCATAATCTCATCCCATAAAAAGAAAACCTTAAATAACTCTGAGAAGAGATATCATTTAAAACTTCTGTCGTCTGAGTTGGATAGTTTTCGTTTTTATAACACTTACAACACATCATCGCAAAAGTCAGGATTATTTAGGTTTACCGAGACTGAATCCTTTCCTGACGACCAAGACAAAGACTGATGTAAGTACTTAGAATGCCTACACAATGTTGGTGAAGAGAGTGTCGTTTAATTAGTGACAGAAATCGGGAAATACAACTTTTGTTTTCCTTCAAGCAAGTGAGACACAATGGAAATAATGAGTTACTTTAGGAGAGGTGTTGTATGAGGAAGATGACTAACGCATTCACGGCTTTACATTTCAGCTTCCTAGAGAGGTGCGAAATGCGTTTATAGGTCGAGAATCTCGTGGATTTTGGATTATCAAAGTATTACTGAGAACGAATAAGTAACGGATTACTGATTATCACTGAATGCTCAGCTCCTATTAGCAATATCAGCCAAGTTTATGCTAAATAACTAAAGCAACGAAATTATTACAGTTCAAATAAATGGAAGTCAGATTAGGTAGTCTGTCTGCATATATGATAAACAAAACCTCTACTGAAATAGAGAATCTGGCTTACTACTTTCAGTTTGTAGTGTCTCTCTATACAAACGCTGTTAGTATATGTGTAGAGTGTTGCTTGTGTTGCTACACTGAGGTCAACGAATTGGTGGCGTGCTGACACCTAAATGCTTCTGATGCAAAGTCAACGTGAGAATCTTTCGGCTGTTTTTTCTAGCCAATTGCAATCTAAAACTACGTCGAAATCCATTCGAGACCAGTGAAAACAATGAGGTCTTACAAGGCGAAGATCGTACAATAATGTCAAAGTCGTATTGGTATATCATCAAAGATATGATGCATGACATTATAGTACATCAGATCATTCACCTGTATTAGAACAGTAGGGAACTGGAATTATCACGTAATAAATGGATGATGCAAATTTTAGTGCTCTATTTATACGTTTGTTCCTGTTAATTCCTTCGAACATATTGTAATTGCTTTCGTAAGAATAATAGGTTTTATTTCTTCATATATGAAAAAAGTTGCACTACTTGAACCGTTGGATTTGTCTGCTGTCAAAAAACTCAATCATTTTCATTTTTAGCAGTATTTGGTGGCCTGTGTTTTCAAGATATTTTGCTTGGTGTACGTGTGCAAAGTGATTGGCCAAGAACATTAGGCGAGTATACAATAAAAGCATCAGCATTTTATTGTATTAAACTTTCCACTTCCCCCATTTGTGGCTGATCGAAACGTTACACACGTTGTGGTGAACGACTGAGGCATTTCCCAAGGTTCAAAACCGGATTCTCTTCTCATAATTTGTGCAAATCGATTTCTACACAGTGTTTTTCTTAGCATCGACGATTTTAAATGGTTCTTCCTTGAAGTCAATATTGAGAGGTCGATGAGAGACTGTCGTTTTACTAAGGAGTATAAAGTAGTTCATCTGCGATACTCTTCGAACTGCATGCAGAACGCGTGTTGCAGTAATCGCTATCGTTTCACATTTACTCCGCTCGACTAATCCTCCAGAGAGGATGACATTCTAATCTCACCCCTTTTTAAGGCATGCTTCATCATCAGTTGTCCGGGGGTCACGATGAGAATGTTTTTTACGACTTTTACAACAGTTTTTATGTGTCGAAATGCTTGCTTATATCCTCCTGATGTTTATGAACGTCGAGTCATCCACTGTAAACTGAGTTGGCTATTTCCGCCTTTTTTCATGTCCCGTATCGTTCATCCTCATTTTACACATGACTCATTTGATAGTTTGTTTGAATATCTTTACCTACAACTTTGCTGATAGGATTTGTTTATAAAATGAGATGAAATGATCTTGAAAGAGAAAAAACCTTTAAACGAAAATTAATTCACCTCCCGAAGTGCTGTAACGTCTGGAGTTAGTCCAGTGGAAGTGTCAGATGATGAGCGCGAATGAGAGGACGCTGTGATCATGCAACCAAATGCGACACAATTAGAACGACTCATAGCTTAAAGAATTTTACCCATTCAATAGTAAACTGAAGATAAGCACTCCGAAATCATTGACTCGCAGTTATAGGTTGAGTTTATACTTATTGATCTACTAAGATATTCTGGACAGTGATCCACACCGTTAATTGCTAATAACTGGTTATTTCAGGGAAGAACAATGTCTCTTATACTAACGTGGTCAAGTTCAAAGGGGTTGTTGTAGTGTCGTTGGAAAAACCTAGAATGTAGAATCATGTACTAGCCCATACGATTAATCCAGTCAGCGAATTGACGACTAGATGAAAGTCTCTAGTCAGTGAAACTGACATATTTTTGAGGATTTCATTTTAATTTACAAACGCGTACGTGGAAGAATCTATGGCTTACCTCTACTAGGCATAGAGCCTAGTTGGCAAATCAACTAAGAACTGCAATTTTAAAATAGGATATGTTACTTGGAGGCAATACTTTTGAAACTCAAAAACAAATTCAAATTCGAAATGGAAGCCAGTAAAGTGATTGATCTAACCAACTTAACTCTTATTTATTGCAACCTTGAGTATATGTTTGACCTAATCGAATTGCACTAACTTTAACTCACGCAAATTTAAGTAGGTTACTTTTTATAGTGTAACATCGGTAGATTTAGTGTAACAATTTCAGCTGTTATTAACTGAAAAGCATTTGATGCGTAAATTAACTGCAATTAATCAAATACTCCTGATCATAGTTCGACTACTCAGGACTCTATTGCATTAATTAATTACAACGCAGTATATATATAGGAAGAAATGTCGTCAATACTTTATTTTATGACGAGCATTCATAAACAACAGATTTAAAAAAGCCGATTATCTATATGATCAAAGAATAATTATGTAAACATCATCTCCACTTTCCGAAACATATTGTAGATTGATAGGCTGACTGAAAGCATGTTAATTCGCACCTCAGTCATGTTCTTTATTTAAAAAAACCTGTATCACTTGCACTGAACGTAGAATTTTCATCGTAGATGGGTTCTAAGAACTCTAGTGCCATGTTCCTAGTATGCTGTTAACATACTTAAAATCACATTGTTTTCTGTTAGCGTTTGTAGAGTTTTTGTGCATATCCGTAAAGTAAAGGTAAAATATCCGACTTATGAGAATACCTTTGTAATGTATTTTAAAGTTCATTCAGCTTATGATTGTCAACTATAATCAATCTTTTCATTCGAAAAACTGATGAAAACCAACGTTTATATGCGGTATTTCATATGGTTTTGTGGAGAGCGTATTATATTATTATTTGTTTGGTAAATTACCACACTGGCTTTTCTAACTGACTGAATGTTTTCGGAAAGTTAATTTGCAACATATAACTGGTGAATGTAATGCATACTTTAGGCAATTCCTGAATCTATGGAAATTTACACATTTAGCTATAGATTTAACCAGAGTTTAAAGACAGTTGAACTGTAAACTGTTATGAATAGTTTGTGTCAGAATATAGCTTCAGTTTGAAGCTCTACATTGAAATTATGGGAGTCTGGGCTGCCTATGTCAGTTCTGTGAATGATGATCTCTCATCTCACTCAACCTTCTTTCAAATGCATCTGCAAATGACGCTTCAGTTAAGTGCTAAGATAATGAGTTCAATTCGTTAGTGATTCAATACGAAAGGAGATGGTCAGCTGACAAGTTGTTAGCTCTAGGACTATGACAAAGTTATTAAGTTTATGTTCGTTTATGCATCTGAACGCGATGCATGCTAACCTTCAGACTAATGAATTGATCGAGAAGGCGAGAGAAGAAGGGAAAGTATGTTTGATTATCAAATCATTCATCAATACTGACGTATATATATATATATATATATAACGTTTTTGTCCTAGGAAATCAATCCATTTCTTGACCAATTATATGCATCCATCTTTTTGGACATTTATGATTTCCATTAAATGGCTTTCTCATCCGATTACTGCTGCGTTGCTCACCGTAGTAGTTTATTCTGGTCACTTTTCAACATCTAATTACTTTTTAAGATGAAGAGCCGCTTGCAAGCAATATTCGAGTTTAGGTTGGACGAACAAAGTATGCAGTTCAAACAATGCAAGCATCCATATCGCTAAAAGCTTTACTTAATAAATGTGGGGTTTTTTCATAGCTTTCTATATCTTCATATTGCTAGTATATAATGAAACCAATGATAGTAAATGACTATGACGGTCGTTTACATACACGAGCAAAAACATTTGCCTAAAACTATACTCCGAGGGTCTTTGCTAAGTATAGTTCTCCTACTGGACAACCCAAAGCTAACCACTATTCTTTGTTGACGAGCAACTAGGTAGTTCTTCATTCACTTGAATAAGGAGCCTCCAGTACCGAAATTACTTAATTTAAAAAAACAGCTAGTCGGGTAAAATATTACTAAGAACCCCAAGCCAATGAAGGCTGTATCAGTAAAAACATTTTGATCTTCAAGAGCAAACCAACTTTTATGGGTTACTAATAAGTTTTTGAGACATGCTTGACTTGTGCTTACATCACGCCATCTTTCAGAAAGAATCCTGTTTCCACCAAGATACTTTAATAATTTCTTTTGGACAATCTTTTCTAGAATTTTAACAACTGCATTGGTTAAAATTCTGAGTCTCAGGCTTGTAACTTGTACCATTCTGAAGACTGACCATGGCGACTTTAATTTTTTGGTTATCTTCCCAGTGTTTCAGAGAGATTAAAACATAGGCTTGAGAGATTTGCGATAAAACTTGTTGCTTTTTAGTAATCTTGAATTTCGCCACGTCCTATAGACTCGCCCAAATCAAGCTCATTCAGCAAACCAAAGACGTGAGAATGATCACTTACAAAGCAATCGCCATTTCGATATACACTTTATGCTACTTTATCACCACTAAAATTGTCGACCCTGCTATTTGAAAATCCCTTAGGCTACAGATAACGTTTTTGTGACTATTGATATCTTCATGTCGAAGAATCGCTGTAAGATCATGGGCGTTTTGTAGCCTTCTAAGAAAATTGTTCATGTGTATATCTATCGAAACTTGTATGTTCAACTGATTAGTTAGGATCTCAAGTTTCGTCAACCGTAACCTTCTGATTCCGATACATTTTAAAGCATATTCTGACAAACGACAACATTCTTTCTTCAAATATTCTTGATTGCTCTCGAACACCATCCAGTTTTAGTTTTTCAGTAGTTTCAGTAATTTTGTACATAGCTTTTGTAACCAGAGGCTGCCTGAGACTCTTAAATGGCAGTAGCTGAAGTGTAACACTTGTAGAGTCAATCAACCAAAAACTGATGAAATGGATGTGACTAAGTGTTACAATACTACAATTTTTTATCAAGAAAATAAAAAATGTAGAATAGCAAATAGAGCCATTTGTATTAAAATGATCCGATGAGCTTTAAGTACATTATGTTAGCTAAGCTTGAACAAATGCTTACAAAAAGGAAAGAGTATCAACGCACGCAAATATTGCGTATTGAAGTAGGCGAGTAAATAACACATACGTTTACAAAGCACGAAGTTAATTGTTTTGTATTTACTTTCTGAATACGACTATGAACTTGCCCTTTACGAAACAATTTCTGGTCAAGATTATTTAAAACTTCCAACACATAGGATATTAATTAAAGTTCCTTTAAGAACACTGTTTGAGCTGCCCCAATGGCTGGGCGAGTAAAAAGTAAAACTAATGATTGTACATCGTTATGACTGAAGTGTATCCTAATCCAGTCGCGTTCAGTTGTTTTATTCTACGGCAAGAGAGGGACATAGAAAACAGACTGTAAAAACGTGTTGGAGGCTTTAGCTATTTGTATTAATAGTAAGTAAATTCAAATAAATTTGAAAAACATTGTACGGCTTCATGATACACTTATTGTATTTAGCTTACATCTAAATAAAATCAAGATTTCATCAACTCCTTTAATATCACATACATATTTTGGAGCAGCTCTAAAAACCAAAGCAAGAAAATTAAATCAGACCATTTTAAACAACTAACAGAGATATATTGAACTGAACGTTGTTACATGGTTATTATGCATAAACTACGCGACGTTCTCTAACCAAATGATACTCGTAGTTACAGAAATTTCAGACAGAATAAGTACTGTCTACAGTCTTCATCGGACATGCAAAAACTGATTATAATGCCAAGACAAACCTACCTCCTATATAATATTTTGAAGTAGAATTTTTAAAGCTAATCAAGTCCATACATACCAAGGAGAAACGAAAGATCATCATCAGTTTATAATTCCATCTTCGAGCTTATAAAATAAATTTTTATATTTCAAGAACTGTGGAATACATTTACAGATGTAATAAAGCCATCTGGTAAAGTTTTTTAATTGTCACAAACTTAAACAAACTATAGGGAAGCGATTGAAACAAGTGAAACAGAGAAAGCTTTAAGAGTTTCTACTAGCGTTATTAAATCGTTATGTTTGTGATTGGTTTTTGAGCTTACAAGATGTTCGTTTATTTCGTATATGTTTAACTTTGGAAACAGCAATTTATGGAAAATTTGAATAGTTTCTGCACTTTTTTATTAAGTAGGTTGAATTAAAACTTTTATTCCCTTATAACCTTTTAATGCGTTTAGTTTAGTTAATGGTCATTTAAACAGTGAACAGAACCAATGAACAAATTTATGAATGTTTAAAAGCGATTATTTTTGACAGTATGCGAAGCTAGTAAAAAAGGGAAATCTCATTCAACTTATATTCAGCTCTAAGGGAGGCATGTCCCAAAGAAAAAGGTCTTAGCCGTAAGATTAAACACTGTTCTTTCATACATGACTTGCCATGATTTCATAAAGTAATGAACCGAATCCTTTTCATCAAGTAAACATACCTCAGTATATTATTTTGCTTGCCGAAAAATTTGTTTATAGTACATTGTCGCTTTTTATTTCCCAGATTTATTAAAATTTGAAACTGGGTAGCTTTTGAATTGATTTTTGAGGACTGTACAGAAACAGGCTATGAGTTATCTCAATTGGCCGTCTTAGTAAACAAGTAAGTGTTTGTAATTTGTACATGACATAAAGTTAATTCTATATTATGTTATACGTTAAGTCTTCACAATTTTGATTCTAATATGATATCTGTATGTGTTTGATATGTGAACTTTCACAATTTAGTCTTACTTAGAATATCTATCCACAGTAGAGATCATTAATTATGTGGTGTCAGTTTTATTTTCACAATTCTGAGTTTCATAAGCTGACATTTTCAAATATGTCACATTTTAATTATATGTGAGCTAGGATAAATAACTAATGCCTAGTTCACACGCCAGTTAAGGTACCTGCAAACTAAAAAAAATGTCAGCAAGTAAGATAATGAAAGCCCTTAAAGTGTGTTTTATTTTATTTATATATTTCGCTTGTAAATTTCTGAAGATAATTCACCTTATTAGGTGTGTATCGGTTATGCTGTGTTGAAATACATCCAAACATATGACATAAGAGAGTGTTAGCTGTTTTCAGTTTCCTTATAAAAATAAATCTAAATAAAAGCAATTACTTTATTGAATAGAATTCGAGGAATGATGCTAAACCATTATGGTTTGGTTCAAGATGCTATCTAAACCACTGATGCAATGGTGTATATCTAAATGTGTCCTTGAATTGTTTGTGAAATATTTAAACAGGTGATCGTTCATACTTCCGTTGAAACTAGGTTTAACAGACACTACATATAGTTCATTGTTGTACATACATATATTCGCATCGTACATTAGTTAATTCCAAAACATTTTAAAGAGTGAGCTTGTCACTTTTCTTTTCCAAATGATGATAATTACAAATGCCTCAAAACAACTGGAGTTGATATGAAATTTTTTAATGATAAGTATCTCTTAATCGTTGCACAAACCACATAATTAGCCCATTACTAGTTAACTAGTTTCCACGTATTTTAGAAAATCTGATGTTCTTGAATCTTTGGTCAAGCATTCAGTAAATTGATCAATCATTTGAGTAAACGAAGTCTTGTCTACCATACTACATAGTTTGACTTTTTTGCATATCTTCATTGTTCAACGTTTTCTCATATCATTTTCATGAGAAGAAAAAATTGAGTGTAGAATGAAAAGATGACATTGAAACAGGTCACTTCTTGTATCATTAAAACATTCCTTTGAACGTGAAAGTTACGTTGATAAAGTATTTCCTAGGTCATTTTTTGACTCACGAATTATGTACGTGTCTTTTCGAAAGTATGACACACAACATGAATACATTGCATGATCTTTAGAAAATGTAACAACTAAAATTTCAAAACTATTTGATCACTTATTTGCCCCTAATTTAACCTGAACCATTTCCTCTGAATTCCGAAAAACAATAATTTTGAAACACGCATAGAATCTACTTACTTAAGTCCACTTCTGATACTAAGAACAAAATGTCTATAAAGGAATGACAGTTAAGCAGATTATTGGAAAAAAGCAACTCTTCCATACCTGGACAATTTTAATCCATAAAAAATGTGGATAGTAATGATAGAAAGGATTATAAATGTTAGATCAATAAACATTAAGTTGGTGATTATAGAAAACTACACTTATTAGTTTTACTATTTTTTTTTAAATCACATTGTTTAAATAGGTCAAATGTTAATCTTCAAAATCTGTTCAATTTGAATTATTTTGACTTATATTTTAGTGAAAAATTGAAATTCTTGTTTTAATTTTGAATTGAACATCACTATGAATTAGTACTTAATTCTAGATTATGCATCATTATGCATTCATCATTTAACAGTTACATTATATTAATCTTAGTTGAAAGTTAATTTAAAGATTTGACTAAACAGTCAAAGAAGATTTAAAACCAAATAAGCCTATGCATTTTTTTATTTTAACTTTGACTAATCAGTTTTAATACAGCTAACCTATTAAATATGATATCGCAGTTTTTTAATCATTGGAATAACTAAACATTCCAATTGGGTAATTTTTGAGAGGTTTTCTAACGATTATCAATATTTTTTCTCAATTAGTAATTGATTGGATCATTGATATCTGAAATTATTACTACTAAATTCAGGATGCTTTTCGATTTTCAAACGACTGTTTTATACGTTGAAATCATTAATCAATCATTGTTAGACCACTATTAGAAACCTGGAAGCACTGAATGGCCATTTCGTCCTGATGTGAGAGTCACCTGTAGTGCGCATTCACTACTCCTGCTACTCCAGGGTTCGAACCCAGGACCTTCAGTCTTACGCGCGAACGCCTAACCTCTGGACCGTTGGGCTAGCACACAACGGTGTTAATATCTAACTTTGATCAATCTAGGGATTTTGCTCGACCTGATCCATTTGTCTTCGGTAGTTACTACCTACAACCGACAGGGTTGAACTCCACTGGTCACGTCACTGTTTTGTAATGTAAGGTCGTCTTTATATAATTACAACTTCATTCTCGTTTGCTTTTATTCCCTAATTTATTCTGGAAGCTTTTCATAAATTCCATTCTCATTACTTAGAAAAGGACTGATGGCTCATCTAATCAGCGCAGTAATTTCTAGCTACCTTCTTGACTGAACGCTTCGTCTTCATTCTGTTTTACATATGGACATTAACACAATTATGCACTCGTGTATAAATAGTCTGTCTTAAAGAATGTCATTGGATTACAAAATAACTCGATGAAAATGCTTACTGACCAAGTAATGACATTCGTCAGTAAACACAAAGTATCGGAGTAAATTTTAAAGGAAGTTATTTCTTACTGATGTGATAAGAGAATGGGATTTAGAGGCTAGTTTTCTCCCTAAAATGGGAGGAAATCGATTAAACTAGACAGGATCCAGACAATTATTTTATCAAACTTAAAAATTCTTTATTAACACGCAGAAACCACTTCCTCTGAGTTAAAATCCCGGACATTTATGTCCATCTGTGTGCGCAATGTGTTTCAACCTTTACAGAGTCCTACTTAGTGTCTACATCTCTTTACTTTGAACAATTTTCCATTTGATGCCAGTCCCCTTACAAAAAACCCAACTTACAGATGAGATTTAAAAGAAAGACAACTTTTGTTTTCTATATTTATTTTCTTTCCTAATTCATATCATGAATCATATTTCCAAAATAAACAAACCTAACTTCATTTACGTAAAATAAATAAACTCAGGAAAATGTGAATATTTGAAAAAAAGTGAATTCCGCCATCATTACTATGTTAGTGAACAAATAAAAAAAATTTATTTTTCTAGTCTGATTCAATTTTTCTGCATTCATAGTTTGTTTTTTTTTAAATTATTTGATTGATTGATTATAATTATAATTTTTAATATTGATGTATTTACTTTAAAGAAAATACTTAAATTCTAATTAAATTATTTTAATGATTGTACTGACTTGTTTTTAAATGATTTTTTTGTTAATTAACTAAATGTGTCTTATTTATGTGATAAAAACCGACCCTAAAGAATAAAATTCAATGCTGAAATCGCATCTGTATCATAATCGATCTTGTCTGTGGCGAAAAATGAATAAATAAAGCAAGGGTTAAAAAACATTTTCAATAAAACAGAAATTAGAATAAAATAAACAAATTATACTTTCTGCACGTATTAAATTGTTCATACTTTAAGAAGTAGTACATGTGTTGGGGACGTTAGATCCTCAGAACTCACTTGGAAAGGTCCTAATTTTGTAATTTTATTCTGAAATTTTGAATTTCCATGAACTTCAGCTCACAGTTCTCTCTCAGAAAATCCTTGACCCATCATTGGTCGAAGGATTATTTTGGTAAGCTATTTTGTGGCTCTCAAGGGCGTCTCAGTCATTGTAAAAATGAGCTTGATTTGTGTTCAGACACCTCGTATGTTTTGGGAGCTTGTACAATACACTCTCTATGCCTAAACAGAACCTCTTGATCTTGTTAACTGGGGCTGGGACAAACGGATTAGAATAGCCTATCGTGTCAATAATTCATTGCTTTCGTTCCATTTAACGGGTAAGGTGAACTCGTTATAGTATTCAAGCATATCAACATGACAATTAATTTGATGATTAATCAAATGTTTTGCAATGCTTTGAAAGCAGAATGACAAACTACTAATCATAAAGTTATCATTCTTTTGAACAACGACGAAATCTATTGATAGTCTTGTGACAGCCAATTGTCAGTCAAACAGAATATTAACTAAGCTTCTGTATTCTAAATCATATGTATATTTTTGATTAAAAATCGTGTCTGTTTCCAGGTGGGTACGATAGTTTAAAATAAAATTCACCTATTGAATAAATGCCATTTTAAACTACAATTTATACTGACTACGAAAATGATACTATATGTCATATTTTAAATATAGATTTCTATCTACAAAAGCCATATTCCCAGTGTTACATATACAAAAGTAATTCTATGAATTTCGCTGACTACCAGCATAAAAAAAACAGTGAAATAATTAGTCATCAAATAAGATGTATATATTTTCAAAATTCTATTTAGTACATGTTTATTTTCAAGCACATAAATATATATCGGTTTGCTTCATGTTCTAAAAGAGGCATTATTAATATGGAACAATCAATTGAAATCAAGTTTTCGTCAAGGACAAAACAATCGTTATATAAAAATCTAGTTAAAGCAAAGAAATAATGAAGAACTAAGGCATTTTTAAGAATGACTTATTTTTTACTAGTTTCGAACGTATCATTGAGACAAGATGTTCTTGAGATTGTACTTCAAGAGGAAACATGTACACTTATCGATAAATTAAATTAAGTACGATAGCTGAACAAATTGTTTATTTTTTTAAAATAAAACATTCACAAACAGTTTTGAGCCAAACTAGTCAAAGAAGTTTAAGTTGCGTACAAATATACATAACTCCACCTGTATACCTTTCGAGGCTACTGCCGGTCACAAGCCCGGACAAGACAGTTCTACTGTATGGAGCAGAAACTTGGAGAACTACAAAAGCCATCTTCCAGACGATACAAGTATTCATTAACAGTTGACTACGCAAAATACTTCGGATTCGTTGAGAGACACTATTAGCAACAACCTACTGTGGGAGAGAACAAAACAGATTCCAGTGGAGCAGGAAATCAAGAAGAAGTGGTGGAAGTGGATAGTACACACACTGCGAAAAGCACTCAACTGCGTTATAAGTCATGCCCTAACTTGTAACCCTCACGGTGAAAGGAAAAGAGGAAGGTCAAGAAACATATTACTCCAAGAAATAGAGAAAGGTATGAAAAGAATGAACGAAAATTGGACAGAACTGGAAAGGGAAGCCCGGAACAGAGTACATTGGGAAAAACTGCTGGGTGACCTATACTTCATTGAGGGTAACAGTGTATGTAAGTAATTACAAATATAAATGAAGCAAGCATGTTCTTTCTTGTGCAATTAGGAATTCATCCTATCATCAACTGCTTTTTCATATTTAATTTACAAACAGTATTACTTTACAATTTGTAATTTTCATCTTCAATGGTTCATTTCCCACTTGTTTTCTTCTTACTTTTTCTGATCAAATAAACACAACGAGTAAAAAAGGAAATAAAAGTTAATGGAAATGACGAAACAAGTTGAAATATAATAATTTTAAATGTCTATTGGACAGAACACAACAACTATTTGCTGGAATATATATAAACAATCATGTTTTAATTATTTTAGTTTATTAATAAACAAGAAATCCTGAACCAATTCTATTCGTACATATATATTCTGTAACAAAAAAATTAAATTAGGTAAAATTAAATTTCATGAATAATTAAGTTACTGGTATTGCTAATCTATGACTCATTAGTAAACACTGTTGATCGATTTTCCCAATTGAATCTAATTAATAAATTTCGTTGAAAATCTAAATTTCAGTCTACGTAGTTATAACTTTATTTTACCATTAAGGGAAAATGTGTAACTACAAGTACTACAAGTAGCTAATAAAATTTGATTTTGTTAAAATAAAGTTCGACCCTGTCGGGTGTAGACAGTAGTTAACAAAGACAAATGGGTTAGGTCGCGCAAAACCCGTGGATCAGTCAGAGTTAGACATTAACACCGCTGGATGCCGGCCTAGTGGTCCAGAGGTTAGGCGTTCGCGCACAAGACCGAAGGTACTGGGTTCGAATCCTGCGAGGTTTAGGAGTCGTGGATGCGCACTGTTGATAAGTCTCATACTCAGACGAAACGGTCGTTCAGTGCTTCCAGGCTGTTCATCATAAACGTTTGTATTTGTCTAGGTTACTGATTTGCAATAACTTTGTTTCATAACTTTATTGTTTTTGAGATGGTAGCTCAGGTGGATGATTGTGGTGGCATTTAGTTCTCTGAGCTGGATGATGTTATTCAGAAGAACAATGAAAGCTCTACAACTAAAACATCCAGCTCAGAGAATGAAACACCACCACAACTTTATTGTTTCCCAGTAAAAATTTTAGCTGTGAATTGTCGGAAATATTGAAAGCATTCTAGGTAAACTTTATAGAACTGACTATTATTATTGGTGTGCAAAATGTTACCTAACAATAAAACCTTATATTGAACAATAATACAGATAGCTTCCAATTAAGTTTTTCTATTATTTTACCATATAACTTTAAACCATCCACAGTTTAGATTTTTCTCAAAGATCATTTTACAATTTTTAAAATAATATTGAGATTAATAAGAGAAATTTGTAGAATTCTTTTTCAAAACCAAGTACTTCTAATAATAGTTAATAGGGAAATACAAAGCGTTGGAAAGCAAATATTAATGATGTATATTTCACCAAAGGTTTATTTTTTTTTCTCTTGATAAATACCTAGAAGACAAGGTTAATTTATTTTTAATTTACATAAGCTATAGACATGAACTAGGTGAAATTAAGTGATGCTTGACATTACTAGGAATTGGATTTAGTGATTTCACTTATCTGAAAACCTTAAGGCTTTTTTCTTACAATAAGTTGTGCACTACTTAGATGAAGGAGATTTCCATTGACACATTCAATAGATGTAAATTTGCAATGTGTGATTGTATCGTGTTGTAACCATGTATAACTCTGACCGCATTACTGAATCGAAATCTATTTTTTTTGTTAAAATAAACTGAAGTGTATCCATTTAAAAAAAAAACATTCACAGCTTTTAATTGTTATTTACAATAATATTTTGTAGATTTAAGTTCAGACATTCTGTGTTTATGATTACAAACATGCTGTATTTAAAATTTATAATTGGTCCAGGCGAAAACTATCAAAGCCAACAGGTCATGTTTAAATCATGTGAATAAATTTCAAAATAAACAAAGTTCATAAGTCTGACATCATAATTATGGTACGATGCACAATACTTTCCGAAAAAAATACCAGTTCGTGGAATGATAATATCAAATTATTTATATTTGAAAATGAAGAAATCTAGGTTGATATCATGAGATAAAATAACTATGTAGTTATGAAGTTAATTTTTTGCCTTAACATTGATATTAATTGGGGAATTATCGTAAGCCGAACATCAATAAGCGTCTATTTATTTTTAGTTTCTGATTTTTTTTCACTGAAACTGTCCATAAGCCACTAGCTCACCAACCAATTTGGTAGAAAATCATACTAAATCATAAAGTCATTTTAGTTTAGTTATGCATTATGTTGTACTGAGTGTCTGGAATGAGATTCATCAAGATGAGTACATGTGAATTCATAAATGAATCCTGTTATAGAGTATCAAAACTAGAGGAAACTATTGTACTTGTTATGTCAAAACATTCATTAGCTGTACACACTATATCTTAAATATTCTTACAACTTCATTTCAGCATTTTAACATTTTTGGTTAGTATTATGTGAGGGACACTTTGATGCATAAATATTTTACTGACTCGATTTTTATTCACTCATAACATTTTGAATATGATGAAAACGTCATCAATCAAAGAAACGTTTAAGGATACTTTGACAGATCACAAAAAATGTATAATTATCAACATTTAACAAAAAATCGTATTTTTCAGCATCATGAACATTATGTTGCTTGTAATTATTTATTGTGACATTAATATCCGTTTGTTGATTTTGTGCATCATACAGCTGTCATCGTGATCTGAATAATGTACAGTTAGGCTTTTTGTAAAAAGAAAATTTTACACCAAGTTTTAAAATAATCGGCTTAAAAATAAGTAATAATAATTAAATTTTCCAACAACTGGAATTACCACTAGCCGCAAACTCATTAATACATACACCTTACTTGAATGAGGTTGGTTTGTAATAAATGAGAAATATGAAATAATATTTTTGTAAATATTGAACTATTGTTTCTCTATTTTATTTTACAGTAACTTATTTGTGTGTATACCGGTATTTTTTAGATGCATCCATTAAGTTACTTTTAAAGCATAACAGTTGAAAATAAATACGTTTATAAGAAATAGCAATAGTCCGATAATTTTGCTGAACATTATTATTATGAACTGTGACTGGTTAGGTACTTGGTCTGATTCAGGTATATTCAACCATACAATATACTCTGACCGCTGATATAAAAAAGTGTACTGTAACATTTCAAATTTATACACTGATAGATTAGGTAACCTTTTCTCATGTAATATATTTTTTAGTTTTGTAATCAGTTATTACTTATTATGAAAGTTATCATTCAAATGTGTGGTAGTGAAAGGAAAATAAGATAGTTATTGAGCATAGACAACGGGGGACAGCCTATAGACTGGTAACTATTTCATTTCATTTCCCCCTTATCTAACCGTTTGATTGCTTTCAATTATGTTGTAGAATAATATATTACTTATCGATTAGTCTGGTTCTCTTTGTTGGGTTGTGAATCATACATCCGGTTGGTTACGATCTAATTTCTGGGTATTGTACCATTCCAGTATCTAACTTAGTGGTAATATAAACTCGGATATAGAATATACCGATGACCTTCGTTATTAAATAATTGGCAACGGAGAGTTTTTGAAAAAAACAAAGCCACAACATATTCGCCTACTTTGTTCCATCCAAACGTCTTGATGCAATGTAATAATTTTTTTTGAAAATATAATTTATTCGATTTAGAAATATCATTTTCACTGTAAAGAATAAAATTCGTAAATCTCTTATCTTTTCGACAATAAGTTTAACCATTGACTAATTTTGAAACTTTCTAAAAATCTGTAACCAACAAAAATAAATATTGAAGTGATCAAAGTCAACCATGAACGAAATTGTTTAATGTAAAATGTATCAATTAAAATTACTATTGTATCACAGGTTAAGTTATCGACAACTAAACTAAACCGTTAGATAATGCATGGAGTTTACACTACTTTTCTATCACAAAAAAATTACAGTGACAAACAAAGTTGTCTCGTTTCTATTTCAAAGGGAAGTTCTCATTTTGCTTTTCTATAATTTATAAGGATAGTCGCTTATTAAAATTTCATTTCAAAAGGGGAGAGGTACAAGTGAAAGAATTGCGGTTTACTAGATGCCTGTAACTATGATTATAGATAACTTTTTGTTTTTTCAGACAGCATTAAATATGGATTATACAATGTAATGTTGTAGTAAAGTGTTCTGTTGTTAAGCTGAATATATAATGAGCATTTTTTTAAATGTAACTTTATGTAGGAAATAAAGTTAGACGTTGACGACGTACTGTATAGACAAAAATTTCCGTTTATTGAGCTGTCTTGTTCATAGATCTATTCAAAATAATCCGGTTTTGATATGATAGGATGGGAAGGTGAGAATATGTCTTTTTTAATTCAACGTCAATGTTGCGGAATATTATTATTTTTTGAATTCAGTGTATTAACCGCTCATAGTAATGTTCGTTTTGTTTTTAATGTAATCATTGCAATGTGATTTTCATCTAGCGTATTATTCTTTGTATTGAACTAATGTGAACCATGTTTAGCATGATATGTTCCATGCGATTTTGTTACAGCTTGTTTTAGTTAAATTTTATGTAGTTTATAAAGAAGTGGGTGAAAAAATCGATAAATGACCGAGTGTACTTTTAGTTAGGGTCGTCGTGTTTTGAAGTAAATAAATCTTCATTTATGCCAGAAATTGTGTCTTGACTTCTCGTTTTTTAGGTTAAAGTGATAAGCAACGCGGATTATTACTGATATTCTTTATCCTGTCAAATTTCTGTGTTTAGATATTCTGCATATAACTGATTAGGTGAAAATGAAAAGCCAGTAAAATAATAAAAAACCTAAATAATTACCTATTTGTCAACAAAAAATGTTAAAACTCTGCATAAAACTTCATTTTAATACAAATGAAACTTAACAAGAGTCAGGAAAGGTAACTGGATTACTGCAAGGTTTTAATTGATGTCTAGTTATCCGAACATTCTTTGGAATTAGTAAATCATTTGATACTAAATACTAACATATGGTGTATACTTAAATAATTTTATCACTCAGTTATTTTTATCAGTTACTGTTTCATTTGATTCCATTTCAAAATTAGAATTTTCACAATGTAATATGGCGTCGATTTCGAATCAAGTTATTATGCCCTACTGGTAATTTCTGTTTAATAACTATTTACGCTGTTTCAAAGAAATTGGTAGTAATAAAAAGAGAAAATTGTTGAAAATTTTCTAATGAATTTATTTGTTTTTCGTATTTCAGTGTTGGTTTATTTATTACTGATTTATTTGTTTGTTTATCAAAAAATACTCAACAATCGACGGTTTGTGTGTGTGCGCGTGTGTATTCACAGTGGTTCTCTTAATTTTTATCTGATATGAATTTATTTGTTTTTAATTGAGAGTTATTTTCCATTTCATTTAGAAAATATACATATTGTCAATAGTTATTAATTTAATTTTAATTGAATTTTATTTATTATTTATATGGGTGAATAATTTTTTTAATATACATTTCAGAGGCTTGTTTACTTCGACGCTCGATCGAATCTGTTCTATTTAACACTATACTGTAAAGTGTTACCTTCAAGCATATTTCGGGATTTTTCTTAGCGATGAAATCTGGCCTACACTTAGATCTAACTTTGGTAGTCGTTAGCATTATAATATATAGGTTAATTGTTGTTCCCTACTATTTCTATGTGTTGGTTGGTCAGGCCAACATAATATTAAGTGTCCATTTGTTCAGTGAGATTTCAAAACTAACACATATTGACTTTCATTGAAATCATTAATCGATCAATGTTAGACCATCATTAGAAAACTGGTAGCACTCACTAAACTGCCATTTTGTCGTAGTATAGGACTCATGTTTTCACTGAAACTCAACAATACTCACAATTTTATAATGATATATTGACTTATGTTACAGGATTAATCTATCAAGTACTAAACTATATATTGTTGTATGTTTGTATGTATTATACTTTTAGAATTCAGATTATACATTTGTTATAGCTAAGTATTTAAAGCATAGCATCTCATTTAAAGCTTTTATTCAATGTTTTCGGAATAAATAAATTTACTGCTGAAGAACGACGACAACTATAATTAATGTCAGTAAATTTGTCTTTACTAATTGCGAAAATATATTTTTCAATTTAAACTGTCTGCATCTTGTTATAATTAGGAGAATTAAATTACATTTATATCTGTCATGTACTTTACGTCAATGTGTAAAATAATTTATCAATAATTTCAAATACTCTGTCAAAGTAAATGGTAAAGTAATTTATCTCTTTTTAAGTACAATAATAAACAATTCATTTTCTCAATGTAGAATAATGACTGATATTTATTGAAAGTTCATCTACGATTTATGATTGAGTTAGTAGCATGTTTTAACATAACAGATGACATCAGCTTTAAGCTTTTTAAATATAAATTTATAAAAATAAGTATTATATACAGGGGATATGATGAAAAATTAGATTATTCTTTATATTTGCCTATCTGTGTGTTAAGTTATGGAGCGATGAGTCTAATATAAGAACATATTTAGAACAGTTTACCTTTTATTAAACGTTAATAAATAATTCAACTTCCTAGATATCAGTATGGTATTCCACCAGCGATAACTTTAAAAATTATCTGGGATTTGAGTGACAGATGCTTTTACAATATAAATGTTTACAAGCTGTTTATCTAAATTTAAATTGACCAAAATTTTACATTACAGTTAAAAAAGATAACAGTTTCAGAATGTATTCTGTTAAACATGGACAACATATTCATCTATATTAAGTTCGAGTTAAGACAATTAACGTTCAAGTTACATTTTTGTCATAATACATTTTTTAATTAACAGATTTGCAAAAATCTCGTAACTGTTTCATATGTTTTTTCCTGGTTGAGATGTAATACGTTTGTAGAACAATATAGATTATACGTTTGTATGATATCAAACTGATTGCAACTTTAGTCAAATATTCATGTGGTTATTTCTATCAAAGGTTATACTCTTGATTTTGGTTTATTGTGAATGCATTTTCATATGGTTGATTTAAAATATGTTTTTGTGTCTTGGAATTTATTCAGTGGTTTATTGCAGCACTTTAGTTTTGTAAGCTTGACTTTAAATAACAATTTGAACTATGTAGTTTTGGATCTTGTCAACATTTTGAATGATATAAAAGTCGATGTTTGACTGCTTTAACAAATTGTAAGGAATATTTTTTTAAAGTAAACACTAAACTCCAATGTTGAATCGATTGAATTATTCTTCGATGTAACGTAACATCACGCATTTAAACATTCAAAAACCCTCAGTTAGCCTTCTGTTTGAGAAAACCATAATATATATTAAAAGTATTTTATAGCTATTTTGGTAAATTTACAAGGATTTATTAATAATTACTTGAATCACCCAATAAAAGAAACTTTTCAATGCTTTTGTACCATAATAATCATTATTATTTGATGGATCTAACTTCAAACACTGAATCAAAACATTGTTAAATGTTTTAGCTAAAGATTATATACTACTGAAAATGTAAATAGTAATTAGTGAAAAACTTAATTTCATATAACGCTTGTAGAAATATTTAAACTGTGTCTCACTATTTTGCATTGAAACAACCTATTTTGAGTTTATGAAGGTACACAAATCAGCATACGTTATTGAACCGGAAGGAAAGGAAAGTTTTTCAATCAGTTATTCAGAAGAAAATTCTATATTCACTTTTTTCTTCTCATTTATAACGGTTTTATTTAAATCCAAAAATAACCGCATATTTTGTCTGCTCATTTATATTCATAATTTTATGAAATGTTTTATTTTTATTTATTATTTTGACAGGGAGCGCAAAATAGATAAAACCCTGATAATTTATTGAGTACGTAAACAAGTTAAAAGATATATATATATATATATATATATATATATATATATATCATTGTTTAATGAACAATACTCAAGCTGTTTTTACATTCTAATCACAACTTTATTTTTTATCAGTTGTTTAATCGAACATTTTTTGAAAAATACTGATCTTATAGCCTACAATGTCAAATAGTTCTGGCAACATATATGTGATTATTTGTAACTGAATGTCTATGGTTAATCAATGGATATAGTTAGAAGTAAACCTAATGTTAAATGGTTGCATTATTAGATGAAAAAACCTTGTCATTATGTGATAATCACTACTATTTGAAAAGTTGGTATCTGTTAAGTGAGAAAAAAACATTTATTTGATGATAGAAAAAATGGGTTGTGTCTTGACATTCATTAATTCTCTATGTATATAGTTCATAGCTAATAACAATGATATATTTAAACATTTTTTTTTAAAAAGTATTTCATATGCGAACAGTGATGTGATATCGGATTTCTATGCTGATACGAAGTTCTATTGAGTGGCATCTACTTATGAAAAGGATATTGTTAATCCAAATGTTCAAGCGAACTTGGAAAGCCCAAGTGATAAAAAACGAATTTAAGTTGACTCAGCTCTTCACCATACATATTAAGCTATAGAATAAAATTAAAAAAACCATCGTTTGGTATATCGGTATTTAGATTTTAAAATGGTACCACAGGACCATGGTCAGTATTTATCCATTATGAGAAAATATTTAGCTCAAATATATATATATATATATATATATATATATATATATATATATATATATATTAACAACATGTAGATTTGTAGAATTAAAATCAGCTGAAATACTCACAACATTTGTGTCGATGATATGAAATAATCGCAAGCATGCACAAAGCCTAACCACATAACGTTTTATCACTCGACATGTTGAGTAAAAAACATAACAATTAGTAAATTCTACTACGCATTAAAAGTTATTTATTCAATTAAAACCAGCAACATTAATTGTTTGTCTGATATGTTCAGTGTTAAATTTCAATGTATTACACTTGACCTAAAACATTAAAGACATTTTATTGATTTTTAAATCATCTATAATTTTACAGAGAAAGTTACTTGGAAACTGTCTTCACTTTTCAGAAAAGGTATGCAGATTCTATTACTCCTGATTAACTTTCATTAACATCTTTTTGCAGTGATTTCGTTTAAGGCAAAGTGAATAACTTGACTGAACTCATCCTTTTTTATAAGTGTATTAATCGTACCGCATTCCTTTTATTTAATATGTAATACAATATAAATTCAGTAACTTTTATAGCACTAAACGTATTCTTTTTAATTCAGTAATGTTTAAGAAAATATGAGATAGCCATTTACACACTTCATTTTAGTCTTAAAGAAATTTGGTAGGCATTCAATTTCAATAGAATTATTTCATTCTGTCATGTTAATCACACTGTCTATATATTCATGTAGGATAATTATAGCACAGAAAATAATTTTATGCTAAACATTATTTCACTTACTTTCATGTACATCAACTTGTTATGCCTAGCTTCACTTGCATTAGTTATTTTTAGAATTCAACTTAAGAAATCATTAGCTTATATTCCTCAACCTATTTTGCAATAGATATTATGTAACTTCCTAGACTATTTAGTTAAATTACTTTATATATACATATTATTCTTCAAAAATATAATCTTACTTAAAGTTTGAGCAAAAGTTACGTCGAGTCCCATGAGGTGCAGGAGTCGTGGATGCGCACTGCTGATGAGTCCCATACCAATGCTTCCATGTTTCTATTGGTGGTCTAACTGATCGATTCATGATTTCAAATACATATTATAATCATTTAACAGCAAAAATATTTGCTGAATTCTGCTTTAAAAATTTCACTTATGTAAAATAATTATTATACAGAAAATCAATCCAGGCAAATGTAATTACGTAATCTGAAATTATGGGAAAGGTTAATTTTAGAAGAAATATCTGTTGAATAGTTCATTAACCTATATAAATAAAAATAGATTGAAATTATTTACTAGCTATGATAAGCAATAATTCGATATGCTATTTACTTACTGTGTCAGTTAAAATATTTTTGTTCAGTATTCAATGATGTTTTATGTTAATAACTAAGCGAGTTCATCAAAATTTCCAGTTGCTTGAATCGAAATAGTGAAACTTAATAATGAAATATTCACTATAGAAGAACATGTGTAATTATTTCCATTGTATGAGATAAATGTCTATCAATTCACATTAGTTTCTTCAAAGTCAACAATTCAGTCAATAATGAAATAGGTATTTGGGGTAGGGAGTTAGTAGATATTATTTAGTTTCAAAATTTATATCATGGGTTGACTGTAAACAGAATAATGTATCTTCTTGAGCAGTGAGCTTTCATGATCCAGTGGTTGTCACTGAGTCCCGAAATGTAGAAAAATATAAATTTTCCGTTCATTTGGATATTACAACTTTACTAATTTTAGCATTATAAATCTATTTTATGCTCCATTTACTGGAAATTTTCAAATTAAAAGCTGATAATGATATTTGTTCAAAATGTTTATAAAGAAAGTTAACTAAATCAATCAATGTACACAATTTTTCGAAATTCATCTTTTGTGTCATGAAGTTATAATGTTACAAACACAAACTGGAATTTGATATTATTGAAATTAGAATGACTTTTGATATTTAGTAATTATAAATAAATTTGAAAAAATCTAGATAATGTAAGTACTTGAAAAAGTTATTTTCAAAATACGGCTTTTAAAAGTTGTGGTGTAACAAATGAATGCATAATTGCATCTGTTAATAAGGGTTATCTTGTGTAATAACAATTATGTTTGAAGTGCATTATCTATCATTTACATTAACACTGAATTCTGTTTAAATGTACTGATGATTTCGGCAAATGTTTTATCGAAGTCATGAAATGACTAATATTAGACCACCGTTAGAAACCTGGCACAGCTGGGCGGATATTTCGTCCTAATATGACACTCATTAACAGCATGCAAGGACCACCTCCTCTCGCAGGGATCGAACCCAGGACCCTCAGTCTTGTGCACGTTCTCACTAGTGACTAGCTTTGTGAGAAATGTTTCGAGATTCTAGTGATAAGGCTTAGTCAGAAATCAATAGAATTAGGCATTCAAAACAGTTATTTTGTGTTCAGTCGAACATAGGGTTTAAAAGGTGAAGTAAGATTATATTATGATTTAAGATTTCAAAAATCAAAAGGAATTTAAACAATCCAGGAGTTCGGGGAATACAAGGTGAGAATAATTTAAACAGTAGATACATAAGAGATAAGTATCCATCTGATAAATATGAGGAATGACGAAAGTCATCCATCACATCTTTAGTTTTATTCACGATATGAAGAAAATAAAATGCGCTAAGGTCATAATAACACTCAAATAACAATCATAAAATGGATAGGCGATAATAATGACTGACTACAGTTTACAAGCACAAATAGTAATAAGAACAAAACAGAACATATTGGAGAAAGGGATTAGGTTCATAATAATTATATTATTCATAACTTTATTATATTATAACTTTATTATATTATCATAACTTTTTTAATACATAGAATGGAATGAACACTTTGAATTTGTGTAAAACTATTCACAGTTTGAAACTGTCTGTTCGGATAATGGTCAACTAACCATCATTAAAAGCTAAGTATTCGATCAAAAAAAACCAATGCCTCAGTTAAATATTTGTTTAACTGAACGAATAAATGATGACAGCTAGCTGAATAATTATTCATTCTCATCGAGTAAACTCACTACATCATTTGTTTCTGACACGTATAAGAGTTAATTCAAAAATAATTATTCTCTAACTATTTACTCGAGGATATTTCATTCCTTTTCTAATTCTATTCTTTGTGTATCCATAACTTTTATTTTATTTCCACTCAATTCTCAGTATTGACAAAAAGACATGTACATGTGTTCATACAGTTATGAAAATGCAATCAATAAAATACCCCTTTGTTGAATTATATTTTTGTTTTCATGACTTAGTAGATATTTTTAGCTTATTATTTTCAAACTACCTAACTTTCAGGCTTCTTACTAGCTCAGATAGTCTATTGATTTAAAATGATATTGTTTCTCGAATTGTTTTTACTCGATGGTGAGTAAAGTTGTTGGTTATGTTTTCTCCTTTTAGGAAGTAACTAATGATTGTATAGAATTCATATAAACTTAGGCTTAACATAAGCTAATCCATCTCGAAAATAAAATTTAAATTAAGCTAATATTGATAAATCATTCAAGCAACCTTCAACTTAAATTCACACTTGTATAGCGATAAAGCGTGACTAGCGAATATAAACGATATTGGGGGTGCGGTATGCGTCACTGTTAGCGATGAGTAATGAGGCTCGGTACATTGAAATATCAGTGTTTAAGAAGCATGATTACACTGAAACATCAGGAAAATATGATTATGAATTGTCTAAAGTTTGGAATATTTATCAGTTGATTCTAATGCAGTGAACTGAAAGAATCTTGCTGACTTTGGAACTTCACAGAAATCATTAATCGACCAATGTTAGATCACAATTAAAGACTTGGATGCACTGGACAACAGGTCATCTTAGCATGGGACTCATCATTAATGCACATGAGCGACCTATGCTCGCGGTAAGCGAGCCAGCAACTATAGGTTTTGCACGTGAACGCCTAACCTTTAGACCGCAGAGCCGGCATAAAGCGTTAGTGGTAAGTCCCATACTTGGACACAATGGCCGCTCAGTCGTTCCAGGTTTTTAATGGTGATCCTACATTAATTGATTCAGGATTCCAATGAAGCTCAATAATCTACACAACCATATAATGAACTGGAACTATAATATCCCAAGCTTGTTCTCCTATAGTCTTATAGTTGGGCGTCAGTGAAATTCTCAGAAATTAGCTGAATCAGTTGTTCGAATCTCCGTAGGTTTCTTCTGTATTGTGATGAGACTTATCTTCAAATAAAGCTTATTTTCATGAATACCTCAGTTAATTTGTTCAACAAACTGTAACTATTCTATTACATATTCAACGAAAAATTTGAATTCATTTGCACAGGTGGTTTATTGTTAGTTATTTAACGCATAGTTCTTATCTGATTTCAGAAAGTTGAAAAATGCATTTAATAACAATAATAATAATATAGTACAAGATATTCAGACCAAGCAAATATTTACATAACGAGTGGCAAATCAAACGGCTGATAAATCGCACATGTTACTGTATTTTATTGATTAGGATGTGTGATTAAATTTCTTTTTATAACCGAACTATATATATGGAAGCTAAAAAAAATGGTTGGATAATATTCGATTAACTCAAAGACGGATTGAAACTATGAATTTTATTTTATGGAAGTGTGGATGATACGAGGAACAACTTTAAAACAGAACATAATTATCTTTTGCATATACACCGATACTGTTTATAATTAAGGTTATTAGTATCTTCATTATTTATTTAAAAAAAAGCAATGAACACATTGTACAAATACTTGATACTAATCATCTACCCGATCGCAACATTGTAATCAAATTAACTTGTTACTCTACCATCATATCATTACTGCTTTTAAGACTATTCAAACACAATAACTTGACGCTACTGTTTTACGAAATATTCTTATTCGTAAGTTAAGAGATTTATATGAAACTATAGTTAACTAACATATATTTCCTTTAACAGTTTGAAACAGTGAAGAATGTTAAACCTATAATAATGCTGAAATCATGAATTAATCACTGTTAGACTACCATTAAAAGCCTGGAAGCACTGGGTAGCCATTTTGTCTCAGTGTAGAACTCACCAGTAGTGTGAATCTACGGCCGGCGGTCACAGGGGTCGAACTCATAACATTTGCTCTTGCACTCAAACGGTCATACCCTAGACCATTGGGCCTTCATCTGACTATTTCAGTGTCGAAGTCTGATCAATCTAACAGTGACTGATTTATGATTTCAGTGTAAAACAACAATCTTTATAACTCTCTAATGAATGTTTATAATGTTGTTTTATATGTCCTATATACTCATTACAGTTTAAAAGTTGTATGGTTTTTTAAATTTGTTTCAGATTTTCTAATTAGTTCCTCTATTTAATTAAAAATATATTTTCAGTATGCGTGTGTGAACGATTGATTGCTTCAGAATTTTTCAAAATCCTTTCACATCATCTCATGAACATTTTTCATTCAAATAATCCGATTTTAATTCACGTTATTTTACGTTTGATTGTAAATTTACATCACGTGTTACTAACAATGTTGTTAAAGTTAGACATTGGAAATATATATATATATATATATATATATATATATATATATATGCATTAAAACAGCTCACAGATTTCTCATTACCATATGAAAATTATGTTGTCTTACATGAAATTAATCTTGAAAAAAAGTTTTTTTTTGTATTTGTTCACAATTTCATCACACAGGAAATTTATGATGATGCAAAATTTAACATGTTACAACTTGATCTTTGTGAAAAGGTGAACTATTTATTTACCAAGATAAAATTAATGACTTCAATTAGAAAATTAGCAAATGTTTGATAAAAACCATTTATAGTGGACAGATTTTTTGAAGATGCTATGAATCTACTTAAACATAGTTTTAACAATTAAAGTCATTCAACTACCACTTTGTTATTATTGAAGTTTGTTCAACAAGTACTCGATATTTTCAAAACGGCTATCTTTCGAAAAATTTCATTGATTTCTATCGATATAATTTAAACACTTTTTAAAATATAATAAAACATGGGTATTGACTAAGATACAGAAACAAGTCATCGATCATAAACTAATCCTTATTTGATGATCATTTTTTTGTCTTATTACTTCGGATGTCTGTCATATTCATCATGTGTTCTTTTTTAGTGCTCTAATTATGTTTTTTTTACTACTCTTATCAAAAGTAGAAGCATTCTGTTTATCAAATCCAGAGTGCACTACTAGAATTTTTTGGATTAGTGATATGTATGACTATGAAACTAGGTTGAGTTTGGTTTTGTATCTTAATGATAGAGTTGATTCGCTTTTCTTCCAGCATAGAATGAAACTGTCTTCATGACTTCATGAATTTTTATGAAGTATATTAATGCTTTCTTCCTTTCTTCACAATCCTACTTATTTCAAATAGATGATTTAGCCTTCAAGGGAATTATTGAACATGGACGATTAGGAATTTACATATGTATATACGTCTATATAATTCTAGTTAACAGACATTCTTATAGTTAATGAAGAATATTTTCATCTTTATATCAATGATTAGTAGAAATAATATATATATATTTCTCATTTCACTACATAAATAAACGGAATCACTAATTTCGAAATGATGAATTATTTAGACCATTATTAGTTTTTGTTAATAAGTTAGAATTTTGCATATTTTCTTTGGTATGAAGTGTAATTATCATTGTGAAACGATTATATACAACAATAACAACAACAACAATAAAAATATTCATTCTTGCAGAGTATAATGATTAATTGTTATTTTAGGTTATTAAAAAAATTATTTATTCAACATTTCATATAATTGAATGAACTGTAATGCGTAAATGAATATATATGAATGTTTGTTTGCCAATTATTTTAAGCCTTCAATGAAGAATGAGTGTTGATATTTATTCATAAACAGGTTGAACTGTAGATTTATTTATTGGCATATATATTTGTTGAGTAAAAACTCTGTATCTGAATATAACAATCACTCAATACACTAGTCAAAATGTAATTTCGTTTATGCATCATTATCGACCATTTGGAATGATGTTGTAAGGAGGTCGTACATACCATAGGAATGAAAAATCACAAACCTCTAGTTTATTATCAACAGCTCAAAAGTTTTTAATGATACCATGCGTGATATAATTGAATTATATAACCAGTTAATAACACAGTGAATTTCTAAATGAATGCCTTTAAAAAGAAAACAATGTTTTTAGCTGTAAATTATTCAGATAATATTAGTGTGACTGTTTGATTCTTCAATCCTAAACACTTATTAAACAGTATTCACTGTTAGTTAAGGTATCCTCTGAACGGCAATTCCAGATGAAACTGCAATGATCTGACATGTGAGTATACATTAAAAACGATTCAAAACATAGAATAATTTTAAATTTTCACTATAGGGTTGCGGAGATTGTTGGTTTTCATTGAAACCATGAACTGACGAATGTTAAATCACCATTAGAAACCTGGAAGTACCAGGGAAAATTTTCGGAATCCTAGTGAGAAGCCATAAACAATGGAGTTCAATAGTGTCCAACATGAGGCAATTACTCACTGAAACTTATGGATGAGGTAGCACCATATCGCAGATTGAAGCTAAGCGAGTTTTAATGTCCTCGGTTCCACTCCTTCAA
Source organism: Schistosoma turkestanicum (assembly GCA_944470395.2). Classification (NCBI taxonomy): domain Eukaryota; kingdom Metazoa; phylum Platyhelminthes; class Trematoda; order Strigeidida; family Schistosomatidae; genus Schistosoma; species Schistosoma turkestanicum. The sequence goes on along the minus strand of OX103972.1, from coordinate 19,110,782 downwards.
GTAGGTGTCGAGGAGGCACACTCCTGATGAGCCCCATACTAGGACAAAACCGCTGTCTAGTGCTCGCAGGTTTCTAATGGTGGTCTAACATTGATTGACTCATTATTTTAATAATTATAGATCATTTTTCATACAACAAGTGTGTTTTCATTAGTTGAAACAGAATGATCAGTTGCCTGAAATTGTGATCGTTCTGAGACTATAAATGCACACTAATTACGATAAGATTATATAAGCAAAATTATAAATCTATATTTTATTGAAATTTACTCCAGATTGTTACTCACTTTGCTTTAGTTCATCTATATTAGTAACCGAACAATTAGATTTGGTTTCATAGATTAACTAATTAGTCTATACTTATTATTACTATAACAATATGCCATAAACAAAATTTGAATTGTTTTAATTTACTAACACTGTTACCTTTAGAAAAGTAGAAATTGTAAATTTTAGAAACTTTTAAAATTGTTTAATCATTCGTTCATGTTTTGTAGCCGCTGTATGTAGTTTTATTTTTTTCGAGTTATGTTTAGGAAGGAATGTTGATTTATTTCTGTATAATGTTGTACTAATAAAATTTAAAAAAACTATTTAAAATTTCTTTTCATTTTATTTTCGAAGCAGTATGAATACCTTTTAACAATTATTCACTTGGAAAGTTATTGAAATTTCGGGAAACAAAGTAGTGAATTAACTTATTAGTCTGTAGTGATATCTCAAACGAACCTATCTATATGTGTTTTAGCTAACTATCGGTTGTTTGCTTTTTTGTACATTTCAGTGCTGTAAATATTTAAATTTTCCGATGCTTTTGTTTCAAAATATTTAGTTTTCATATGAATAACAGTATTTCCAAGCTGTTGTTTAAGTTGAACCAATTTTATAAATTTGTTATTTTATTTCTTTTTGTTTTATTGAAGCACTTTTCAGTGGACTATTAACTAACTGTATATGCATTAGCTTTAAAAAGTTGGACTGTCATAACATAACTTAGATATGAACTGCCGAAATCCGCCTATCAGGGATCAGATCCCCCTTCTACTTCACTTTAGTTCAACACAGCAAAGACTGCTATAGTGAACAGTAGGCTGATGTGAGTGTGTCTACATATACATATTAGTCACTGTTGTCTGCTTGCACCTTAAGACTGCATAGATTTGAATATTACGAATACTATTTTCAAGTTTCCAGTTGATGAATACCGTCAAAGTTGGTAGTGAGATTTATCAAATATTAAATTTTTATCAATCTCAAGATTAAAAGCTTAGTTTATTGTGTTTGTGATTCACTCAATATGCATCATATAACATTAAAAACTATTTTTTGTAATTACAAATTATTGGACGTGTCTAGTTATCCCAAATATCATCAACGTACTTTGTAATTAAACGCTCTGATCATCCACTCTTCATCAGCGAAATGTTTGAATTCCTGTATGATTCAACTTTACTGGACACTGATTCTCACATATAATTTGATACTTTATTTCGTGATAGTTCATCAGTGAAAGCGCGGCTGGTATAATACTCTAATTATTTACATTACACAGCTACTTGGTTTGGAGAGAAGTTTCTGTATAATTGATATCCACTGGAAACGAACTGACTGAATAGAACAGATTAAACACTTGTACATTCATAGTTTAAGTTTTAGCTAAAATATTTAAATCTACTGTAAATAATTTTGAAAAAATTAACTTTAGGTAAATAATTTATTGCTTTCCAGATAGATATTTTTTTTCATGCGTACTATTCCTAACAATTAAAGGAAAAGTAAGATCTATAGAAAAAGCGGATCATATAATTTGTATGTTAAATTACATAAAAGCAATTAAGAAAGTTGAACAGTCACAAATCTAATGAAAAGGTTAATTTGTTGTCTATTAGACTACTTATATAGTAGTATGTTAATATGATAATCGACTATTCCTTTTTTTTAAGTAATACGACCAAACATCTCACATGATTATTATTATTATTATTATTATTATATGAAATGGAATTTATAGAATAAAGTTACAATTAAACTAGAAAGATATTCTTTTTAAATATCATTTAACATTATAGTGTTTTCTAGATTTTTACAGTCTTTTCTAACTGAACTAACTACTTATTTGTTGATTATTCACAATTAATCATGAAGCGACTTTGACTTGAAAAAAAAGGGGAACTAAAAACTACTTTAATTACATGTTTGCTTAAATATCAAAATCTTTTTTTGTGTTAGTTTTTCTTCTTATCGACTATTAAACGGACTGGAAGTTGAAAATTAGGGATTTTCTCTAAATTCGTTTCGAACACAGCTATATCTAGTTTTTTTTTCTGCATTGTGTCAGAAATGAATCCAAGTAATTAACTATAGTGCAATAATATGTTTAGTTAAACATTGTTGGAAGATAATGTATCATCAATCATTGTTAACATTTTGAGACGAAATCTAACTCACACAATGAATCACTGATGACAGTCAATACAATCTCAAAATTGGGTTTTCCGTTTTTCAATTTTTCAAATTTTACGCTACATTCCAAAGAAAAACACATTATTAGCTTTGTGAAGAGTTTTTTTTCTGCAAATACATTTGCAAAATTATACAATCTTAAATAAGTGCCTAATAATGATAATAACAATCATGCTAATAGTTAATAATATATTTGATATTAACGCAATTATAGAAAGAATTATAATTTTCCTGATAAAAAAAACAGAAAATGTTGCTTTGAAAAACTTGGATTATTCATTATCTAGTTCATAAGTCTTAAATAACGACTGTTAGCCGTGTAAAAGACCTTTGTAACAAGAAAATTTCAAGTACAGAATTTAAAATAAAGTATAATCAATTAAGGGGGCATAAAAAACTATGTTGGTTTGAAGCCAGAAATCGCTAGTGATGCAGTGGAAGAAAGTAATCACTTTAGAAAACCAGAAGTTAGGACCATAATGATAGGTGTAAATCATGCTTTTCTGTTTCATAATTCTGATTTCTATCAATGTTTAAAAAGCATTATTCAATCTTAAGACCATAAAAATTCATTGATATTTTACTATATGCCAACTTTTTAAATATATATGGGTTTAAATAGACAGAACTGCAATAAAAAGTCTGTTTTTTATAAACAGAGTTCATAAGTTCATACTACCCTTTAGAATCACAAGGTTTGTTAAAAATCAATTTTGGCATCTTCTTAGATCACACTAAACATTTAGAAACGTTCCCTCGCATATATTGGTCTTTGACGGTGACTATGGTCAACAGTAAAATGAAGTGAATATTTATTGCCTAATTCTAATGATGTATCTCGATGTATTATGACTGGGATTTTGGCTGAATTGCCGTGAGTTTATTTTATAATTACGTAACTTCAAAGATATATATGTATACACTCTGTAGATTAGTAACCTGTTATAGCTTAATTGGTTTCCAAACAAATAGTTGTCCTTTCATAAACATAAGTTTACCAGTTCCATAGTTACGCAGCTCAGTCTAAATATTTATCAGATAAGAAAATATTTGAACCGATAAAAAATTATTCATTGTTAAGTTAAATTGCCTACTATCTATCAAGGACATAAGTGAAACGTCGCTGATGCGGACTTCAGGCTATTACTCACTACACCTTACAAGATGGATATATTTCAATATTCTTTAAGTTTACGGTTTTCGTTGGTAGTTGAATTTTGAGTACATGATTCAGTATGTAAATTTACCTATGTCCTAGTCAATGAAATCAATCAATGTATGAGTATTCAGCATTGCAAGTTAGCAAACAATAACCTGTGCTTATGGATTTTGAATGATCATGTTAGTGTATGACGACAAGACACTACACAAACAGACTACAATGAGGGTCTGTGAAAGTAAGCTAATTAGTTTCATTTACTTATTAAGCCATTTTTCATTAAACTGTTGAGTACATTCAGAATTTCTTTTCAATTAGATGAATGAAGTGGTTGTGAGTAAAATTTCACAATAATGAAAGGAAATGAGAGAGTGAAAAGTGAACAGGATGATTATTTTAAAGCTGTTTGCATCTCTATTACAGTTCAAGAGGCTTTAAGTGTATGTTTTGTGCTTAGGAATCGGATAATTATTCTCAAGAAATACATAAGAATAAAAGTTAAAAAAAGAATGTGCAAATAAATTTTGATTACTAATGGTTAAATAGCAATAAATTTGAAATAATAAAGGAAGTTTAAAAGTAAATCAGTACCTGGAACAAAAAGTTAAGTTGTACAACCATTTTGAAAGTACAGATTAGTTTTTATTCAAATGAATTAATACAGCTGCCAGTATATATTGGATGTACTATATGGGAGTATAGAGTAAGGTCGATATAATTCAACATAACTTTGAACGCTATATATTTATTAACTTCGACTAAGTCTGCTAGAAGAAAGTTTCTTATTTTGCTTTCCTGTCTGTAAATAAAGCATTGATTAAAAGTAACTGAGATTTTTGCTAGTGAGTTTAAAATTACTTCAGTTTTTATCCCGTTAACAAATTGAAAAACTGTAACAATCAGATATTAGTTCCAGTCAGCTGTTCTGAAAATAAAATTATTTCCCAAACACTTTCAAACGAATTTGAAATTATGTTTTGTTTTCATTCTAAGTATCCGACAAAAATCAATAGTCAAGTGTACTTAGACATATAATTCCAGATTTCATCTTTGTTTCGAATGAATGAAAGGATGGGAAAAGTTACAACCGGGAAATGCAGTTTAGCCGTTTTAATATCTAACATCATTGAGTAGGGATTTACACAGTGGAATATTGGCTGTATTTGCTATAAGTGAATGTGCGCAGTAGTCAGTTTAACGTTCATTATGGAAAATAACCAGTGTTTTATTCGTTATAATTAGACTATGATTAAACTAATATTATGTTTCTAGATAATTATGAATGTTACACGCTGATATTCATTGAATTTTTTCTACTTTGATAAGAAAAGATTTTTCCAAATAAACTGTCATTGTATATACTCACATTACAGTTAGTGATTTAAACTAACAATATTTATCATCGTTTCCCATTTTCATATTTGTAAAATTCTAAAATAAATTTACAACTACATAAAAAAAAATACATTTCAGTGTCTCCTAAGTATGACCTTTATAAATAATAATCTACATTACCAAATTATTTCACATTCAACATAATTTGAACATTTGAATTTGTCGGCAATCTTCAAAAGTATGAAATACTTTATGAATGAGTCATTGAAGAATTATCCCTAAAGTCTATTATTATTATTATTATTATTATTATTGTTATAATTATTATTATAATTATAATACTGGGTTAAATTCCAGACTTAAAAATTAAAATAATACAGTTTATTAGGATTCTTATAAATACGCGCGATAATTTAAGGGTTAGAGTGTCTATTATTAGTTATAGATTTAGCAAATCATAATTATATCTCAATACGAATATTTTTTTCTTTTAACGTGATTCAGAAAACGTTATTTTGATTAAAAGGAAAAGGATAAGAGTTTACAGTCGGAGAATTTGAAAGTGTTCATTATATGAATGGCTCGTACCACTGAACATATTATATTCATGTAGATAACATGTAATGAACTCCGGTAAAAGCTGGTAGATCTTTGGCACACATAAATGTCATTAATATTCGCCTGCATTAATTTCTACTGCAAATGTTATGTAATTATTTGAGATTAAATTAAGTTAGTTCATATTTTTTGAACAGCAATCTGGATCATGTTGGAAGAACACTCGTTGTTGTGGGCAAAATTATTTCTATGTCACAGAACATTATAAATACGCATATGATAGTAGACATGTCATTATATACTACAAAGGTAATGAAGAATTTATTCTGAATTTGTTTACTAATTACTAATCTGTTTACCATCGAAAAAGTCTTAAATGTAATGTTAAAAATATTGAATAACGTGTGACCAATTGGAATATAAAACGATTCAAACAACAATGCATCAATCACTTGGCTACTAAATTCCATTGGTTTATATAGTAAAATAAATTTCAGTCTATTTGTATTGATTGCTTGAGTTTTCCTACATTCGCATACCATTCAATATTCACTCATTTTAAACATTATCAATTCTTGAATAGATGAGCAAAGTTTCAAACAAGAAGAATAAAATGAAGAAACAATCTTTTGCCCTTCAAAAAACTAATAATAATAAAAACATTTGACATGACAATGTTTTAATGTGAGCATGTCTCCCTTCTTTCTGCATTTCTTTTTATCACGAATAATGTAAAATGACATCACGTTTGTTTTTCTCACAAAGAAGTTTCTACTAATGACCAACTTAATAGTTTATAGAATTCTTACTCTTCGTCAAAATGGTATTTTGAATCTTGATTATTTTCTCTTTGTTGTGTAACACTTTCACAAATCTGATATATACTAGATAACTAATGAGTAGTATTTATCTGTGATTGAAAATAACTAAGTTTTATGAAGAATCATATGGTATTCTACAAAAAAATTGTTGTATTTATCAAATGACATGATCACACATTTTATGAAAATTTATATTTACTGAGTCTTGAATTACAGTCATCTATGCATGCGTATAAATTAGTTTGATAAAAAAAACACACCTGAAAGATAAGTTACGTTGAAAGTGTAAATACGTGATTCATTATTGTGAATTTTAGTCACAAAATTTTGTTCTATAAAAGAATAATGAATCTAGGTATTCCTAAGCATTATTATTGCATTTTCACAATTTCTCTGCGCATTTATCTACGATAACTATGGAAATCACGTTTAGTGTTTGAAGCACAAAAAATGAATAATTTTCAATGATCAATATGATTAAACACCATTATATCACTATTTTATTTGTGTATGAGATTATTTTCATCGGAAGTTAATTTGAACTCTCTGAAACGTGACTCATTCATTTTGTAAAAATTAACAATATTTGAGTAAGTTACTGCAGCTGATGTCTTACCTTAGCAGATGCATGAATAATTATGTAAAATGAAACATAAGATTATTTATTATTCAGTCGAATAATGAGTACAGTTTTACTAAATATAAAAAAATGTATGGTCACTATTCGAAAGACCATAAATAATTGAAAACTATCAAATGACCACAGAGCGTTCTGGTTTTGCTAGAGCGCACATTGAATTAATTAGTTAGTGGTAACTGCAACCATCTATATTTCTAAACTTTCAACTATGTAAGAGGCAATATTCACTTCATCAAACTATCTGAACTCCTAAGCAAGTTAAATTATTATTAAGACAGATCCTTTGTTTCGGTTATCTTAGAATAAATAACCAGTTCAGTGATCAGATGTATGTCCATGGCCTTGAGGAAATATAATAGCGATAGCGTTAAATATTTCTTTAGATTAGTTAGTGCACTTTTTGTAACAAAGTAATACTTACACGGCATACAATTGCACATGATGAATTGTTTTCTGTTTGTTTTTCTTTTGAAATATTTTGTTAAGTTCTTCCTAAAATCTCACACAAATGATCTGATGATTGATCTGTTTACTTCTGATATCGGACCATAAAAAATTGTTGATTATCTAAGTAATTACTAATCGTAATAAAATAATTCACTATTATATTGCATTTTCAACTAAATTCCAGTAGAACTGTATTAAAAAACACTTGAAATTTCTGAATATGTACTAATGTTTATGTATGTTTTAATATGTTATAACGTTGTTAGGAAAATGCTTAACAAATTATTCATAGTTATTATGATACAATTATTTGTTCTTGACTATTTTCTATACATAATATTTATATACATAATGTTTGTTACTTACTTACTTACTTACTACGCCTGTTACCCCCAATGGAGCATAGGCCGCCGTTGCAAAAGGCTAACTAAATAATTCTGGTATAAGGAAATCTAAACCATTACAAATTGAAATTCAGTATGATTCTATAGTTGAATGACTATCTAGACTCAACAGCTAAGTAGATAATACGTCGACATATTTTAAGCAAAAGATAATCATCGATTCAAATCACAAGGGGAACACCAATTCTTAGATGCAAGTATATTTGGCTTAAAATAAGATGAAACAAGTGTTCCGGATTTCACTACTATCCACATTCTGTCTATTCTTTTCATGAATAGAATAATTAAAAATTTATTAAGCAAAACTAAACTGGCTGTATAACAAAGGATTATATTTTTTTATTCTTATGTTATTTTTTAATCCTAATGAAAAAAAGTTGTTTATTTCTACTTCCTACCTTACTGAATCTTTATTGTTATTAAAATCCTGTTTATAAAACCTACAACTAATATTTTTCTGATTAGCAGAATGAAATTCTTGCGATAATTCTTTGAATTTCATGTCATTATTTAATGCTGATATTCAGATTGTGTAATTTGAACAACAATCATCACCTTTTACTGAATATAAAATCTGTTAGTCCGTACTTTACAGGGTTACATTAGTCGAGTGATAGATTTTACTGCTTAAAATGTAACTGCCTGCTGATGGAATTATGAAACATTGAAAAACACTAAACTAATCTAAACGTAAACCATATGCAGTACATCCAATGGTGTTTGAATTTGAATTCTGTATACGTAATATTGGTACAATAGTAATCAGTCTCTTTGTACAAAGGAACAGTTCCCTTGTTTTCGCTAATTAATGTGAAATCTTAGAAGTACCTGTCCAGTTAGATGTTCAGTTTACGTCTACAAAATTAAACATTATCGTATGAATGAATTCATCTTATCTCTTCTTGTAGATCAATTGTTTTCATATTGTTTCGTAGTTATTAATTTCTAAAAGATTTATTGAAATATTGAACTTTGAATAGGGTTTGCATTTTCTTGATCAAAATAAAAATGATATGACTTGATTTAGAATAAGCCATTTAAATCATGTGTTTTGTATAAATAATTAAATAAAACCTTATGTATGTCAGTTTAATAAACAATAAATTAAGCAAGATAATATATTTTTCTGATTATGTCAGCTTAACTTTTACTCAATTTATAAATTATGAATTATTTCAAGTTATTAAATTCACTTGTCACTTTTCAAATATATTAATATTTGTTAAAAATAAAACAAACAGTAATTAGCAGTCACAAATGATCATATCATGTGATTCTGATCTACTAGTTTATCATGAATAAAATTAGTTCAATTGTCAGTCAGTTTTTTTTAATTCGTTAACGTGTCTGATATTAATGAATGTTCAGTTGCATGATTTTGTTCATACAGGTTAAAAGTACAATCTGTCATTTATAAAAACGAATCACGTCTTTCAATATAATTCAGATTTATTAGAATATAATCTAATGAATAGTGATTATGAGATTCTATTAGTTATAACTTAATCGGAAATAGCATAATAAATATGAAGAATAGCGTATCAATATAGAACCTGTGATGTACGTTTTGTCAGAATGATGTAATGCACATTCCACTGTTGATATTCACAATATGGCTTGAATGCAATGCATTTCACTTCAAACAACCAAAGCACTATCCACTGAGCTTCTGATTTTAAGAGGCCATTGACTTATGAAACAAGATCTTTATTATTCAAACACTTACAAATGAAAATAAAATAAATCCGTGCTGTAGGATCTTGTGGATGACTGAACTTACTAGCCCATTGGATAACATATTAGTCATTTACAGATATATGTAAAAGGTTCGAGTTCAATGTTGAAGTGAACAAGGAATCATTTGAATCGAACTGAATTCTAAGTAGAAAGAGATACGCCACATCGATCTAACTAACAGCAATCAGCCGACTGCATTCAGAAATGTGTAACTTAATCGGAAGATAGAAATCATCAGTTCAGGAAGCATACATGCTAAAAGATATTAATTGACCAAAAACGATAAATTTCTAACCCTTACTGTTTAAAGATAATACATACTTTTTGTCTGTATGGAGATGTGGAAATCGATGAACAGATCTGAATTAGACCATCAGCTCTTAATACACATTTGCTTGTAGTAACTTGTCATGCTAGTTATTTCATACGTTTATTATTGGCTGATGCAACCATAAAGCGGCTAAAATTGTATTCCTCAATTATTTCAAAGCATAAAAAAGAATTACTACATATTTGTTTTTTTCCATCAGACAAAAATGATTTCTCATGCTTGATCAGATGTTATGTCTCTTTTCTTATTCTTTACATTTGAATAAACTACCGCACAAATTGTTTTTTTCCTATCATAGACTATGACATCGGTATTTTTTAGAAGTAAAAAAAATCCTGATTAGGATTTACTAGAGACCATGACTTATATTTTTCCCAAACTTGCATTTTTTCCCTTCACCCAGTAGCTTGCAATGAGTTAATAAAATAAGTATTATATAGCATAAAGCTAAGTACTTATACTTGGATTGAATAAATGAGCTTTATTTCAATTTGATATAGCTTCGTACTGAATGAGTTAGACTGTGCGAGATAGAGTTTAATTTAGGATGGCAGATGTACTTCAGATTTCAAATACATAGTTGAGTATTTGATTGTAGACACAGGATACAAAATAATGAGTTGATTTTAAAATTACCAATATTTCTTCTGTTTTTAAACTTTTACCATGAATCATGGCTTACTGAATAATCATTTAACGTATTTTCATTAGAACACCCTTTTAGACACCAATCTTCACAGTTTAGAATTATTTGAAATGCAAACTTATTAAAATTGCTTAATATAAATTTTATGCAAATACGGTCTTTAAATTACACTGTACTATCACTGAACATCTTGTTCACTATAAGTATGTCACTTTAATTTAAAAAGAATGTGTATAGAATTTTTTTTCGTTGTGTACACTTTTTTTCACCCAACCGTGGCTTGCAGTGTAATCCAGATAGCCCATTTTCCATGTATTTATTATCTGGAGGCATCTACTTTTTGGAGATAAGTTTCATAATAAGACACAAACCTAGGTCACTGGTTTTAAACGTCAACAGATCGTCCAATTAGTCATAAACTTACTTAACACTATAAATATATATTTGATTATTTTAGGTATTCTAGTTGATCAGCCACCAAAAGAATCGGTCGATTAATATATATAATCAACTTTACTAACAGTTGTATCTAAATAACAATACTGTGATGATGTTCTCAGAAAACTCACATTTTTTTAGACATTGATAGACTATATTTCCTAATGAAGAGAACGGAAAAATACTACTTCACTAATGAGCCTCAAAAATCAATTTTCAATAAAGTTTGGTTTTTATATCTCGGGGAAACATTTTTAGACACTTGTTATTGATGAGTTTATTATTATGTTTCAAAAAGTGTTCATACACATCGGTAAGCAGATATTCAAGGAATCAGTTTGTTGTAGTCTTCGACTATATATAGTCACTTAGTTGTTTAATTTAACATATTTCGAAAATAAACTGAACAGCACACAATACCTGTTGGTGATTTTCGTTGTAAAGTTAATTAAACAGTTACGAAAATTCAGAAAATAGTTGCCTCTGGTGAATAAATTGTCTATGCGTGGGTAATGTAAACTGCTTTGTATGTATTAAAAAGTTTTCGCTTTTTTATTTTCCGAATATTTAAAAGTATACAAACTCTACTCACTTTTACTGATGTATTTATACTATTCTCAGAATAAATGATATACATTGAAGATTAATCAATTCTAAACGATTGTGACGATTAGTCAGAACACTAAAGAAGTTACTCACATCTGGCTATACTCCATGTATCAGGAAACTAAAACAATTCATCAGTGGCATGCTTTTTAACTGAATTATTTTTAATGAAGCTACTTCATATTTCCTAGCATGGTAAAGATTCATATATTTGAAAAAGCGGAGTATTAATCTAATAAAAAGTATTAAAACCTATGTTAAATTACAGATTGTGAAACAGGTTATATGGAAACCTTGTTACTCATGATGAACATTTAGCTTTATGACTGACTGAAAGAAACGTTTAATACAACATGTTATAACGAATTTCGACTTTGAACATCACTTCAATCAATGTTAGTTTTAATTTCATAATTTTTTTCTTTTTTATAAAATTTTAAACTTTTGAAGGGAATCTCATTTTTCTTTTAATGATAAAAAAATTCACTTTACATAGTAATTTAATTATAACGTAAACAAGCAGTGACCAGTAGAGGTAGCTCTATCGGCTGCGAGGCAGTCACCCACCGAAGACAATCGGTGGGGTTGAACAAAACCTGAGATTGATCAAGGTTAGACATCAACGCCGTTGGATGCCGTTCCAATGGTCTATAGGTCAGGTAGTCTCATGCAAGATCAAAGCTCCTGAGTTAGACTTCCGCGAGCGAGAGTCGTGGATGCGCACTAATGATGAGTCCCATACTAAGACGAAGGGCCATCCAGTGCTTCCAGGTTTCTAATAGTGATCCATTAATAATCATTCCATGATTTCTATGAATATAATCTAAGGATTTGAGAACTGTCTATGCATGCAAGTGTTTTCAGTTGTTATGAGTTATGAGGATTATTGCGCTTCAATGGTATCATAACTTTTGCCTTTTTGAAAATTGAATGTTTTCGAAATATGCAAAAAACTTGACAATTCAAAGTTTATATTTTAAAAATATTCTATGTAGATCATTTTACTATACAAAATATATTCTCTTTATACTGAATATTTAACACATGGAAATTTTCTTCACTTCAACATTATTCAATGTGTAATATTAAAAGTTTTACGTAGCGTTTTTTACCTATTTTCTTGTGAAAAAAAACCCAGTTGTTTCAAGAAAAGAGAAAATAATTTCAAATAACTTCTTTTTTTCTCTATGAACATAATAAATGTTAGAGAAAGAGAGAGAGCGAAAAAAAAGAAGAAACAATTATTTCTCTGATTATATTTGTTGTTCTACAAAACATTGCGTTTTTGTTCTTAGAAAATTAAATTTCGTCTAAACAATATTCGGAGCCAAATAATAAAACAAATTTACAATACACAAAAAAAGCAACAACAACAAAATAACAGTTGCTGAAATATTTTATGCACATACATATACAGATGAAGTTAAATAAAATAATTATTTTGCCTTATGTCCTCGAGATTCTATTCATTTATGCATTCATTCATTCATCGAATCAATCATTGATCTGTATAGCTGCTTCCCTCCTCCCCTCACTTTTGTGGAGAAAATAAGACAAATTAAAAAATGTCTATTTATATATATGTATATGTATATGTATAAAGGTTTACATTTACGAATATTATCAGACCAACTTTCAGATTATAATCTTGCTACTCTGTCATGAAGCCGTGTTCAATGAAGTTCAGTCACGTAGAATGTTTGATTGTTATCCAAATGAAGCCAATGAATATAGTTGTACAATGTTTGGAAATGATTGCACACAGAAATGCAAACTATTGCGTTCCTGCTTGTTGGCTTATAGGTTTATTCGATTGGAACAAAACAAAGGCTTGGTGTCCAGTGTGATCGTAGATGAACGCTGAAAAAAATGCCACACTGTATAACGAAATGATTAATCAGTGTTGCATAGTTTTCACTGGTTTTACTACTAAACTCAACCCATGATCTTAACTGTTGAAAACCTATGAGTCTGCAAAAGTATATGCAAATGACTAGCTTTTTCATTGATTTCTCTCTTATCATTTAAAAACTGAGACACTCCTATTCTCATTCTTGCTAACACTAACAGTGAATGTTGTATTTTTTGAGTTTTACTCAGTCTAGGATATTTAAAAAAACATTAGAAGTTATACACTTGAGTACTACTATGATCGTTTTATTTTTCAGTAGTGTTTTCCCTTGATAGAATACCTTTAGTATTCTATTTTGTTATCATTAAAGTCTGCATAATTGCTTATCTATGATTCATGAGTGAACAATTTTCTGGTTTATTGTCGTTCTATTTTTTTTTACTTTCTGCCTCGTTAGGTTTGTACAAATTATTATTTTCTCTATAGTGTCCTTCTGTTATGCATTATAATTGTATGCCCAATTAATATGCAAATATATATATATACAATGCAGACAATACTCAATATCTGAACGATTATTTATTAGATTTTAAACAAATAATTGTTCTCTTTGATCCAAAAAGCCGAATAACAAACAAAGAGCCTGTTTGTTATTGTTGAATATTTTATGTTGAGATTCTCCATATTGTAAGAAATGTATTCTAATGATTTTACTAAACGAAGCGGGACACATTCTTCATGTAAACTTGAAGATATCACTGGAATCTATAGAAGAAAAGTCACCTGAATATAACTGAGGCTGATATAAGATAACATTTTTCAATATTTTAATGAAAAGCCTGGAAGCACTGGACGGCTGCTTCGTCCTGATATGTGACTCATCTGCAGTGCGCAGGAGTCGTGGATGCGAGTGACCAGTGAAGTTCAACCTGTTCGGGTGTAGACAGTAACTATCGAAGACTGTGTATGAGGTTGCGCAACTCCCTGAACTGATCAAGTTAGACATTAACAACGTTAGATACCGACTCGATGGTCCAGAGGTTAGGCGTTCCCTCACAATACCGAAGGTCCTGTGTTCGAATCATGAGGGATGCAGGAGTCGTGGGTGGGCACTGCTGATGAGTCCCATACCAAGACGAAGCGACCGTTAGTGCTTCCAAGTTTCTAATGGTGGTCTGACATTGATCGATTCATGGTTTCAAAAACGTGTTACTTAATAATCTTCACAACCCGTAATGCAAATTTTAATAAGAAACAAGCAAAGTACATTGAATAAGTCGAGATATCAATTGCATAATTCCTCCTATGTTGACTGTTTATTCCAACAAACATTTATAGAATGAAGCTCGAAATATGTGGTAACATATTAAAATCCTTTGTGTGTTTTCTTTGCTCATAGAACATCTAGAATGATTAACTTAATGTTTCAATATGTATCATATTAGAGCAGTTTTAAATTTAGAAAGTCACAATGACTTAGTAATTAAACACTGTTGATCAATAAAGTTGAGTTTCTGCTGCGAATTTTGTGAAATGCTATACAATAATAACCAGTCATCAAAAATTCTATATTTAAGTTATATTTAATGGATACTTTAAGATAAACAGAGCGTGGTGATTACTATTTACAAGGTGATTTATAAGTGATATGCAGCAGAGTGTTGCGCGCATGTTGCTGCAGCATAGAAGAGTGTCATGTCCGACTATATGGCGCGGTAAAAGTGTTTTAAAGACTGATAGACATATGTAAGAAGACAGCCACGAACATGCTTGTTTTTCATAAGAACGTACCACTTACTCCATATGATAGTAAAAGCTTCGTTTATTCTGCCGACTGTAACTCATACGTTTAAAAAATTATCTGTATATAACATTTAGTTTCAGAAAGAAATTAAAATATACCTGATACAAATAATTTAACTATATTCATCTGAAAATTTGGCGGCAAATATAACTGAACTTTTTTCGATATAGAAAAATTACGCATACTAGTTTAAATGATTGTATAATTTTAGCTTAAGCAATCAGTACTCAGCAGGAAGTCTTAAACAGTTTTTTTTGTCTTTGATATTATGTTCATCAATTTCTAATCCCAATAACTTTGACTTTTTTTTTTAACAATGTCGCAAAGCATAATGAAAGTGGAAATAGCTGATTATCTCTATTTACCGTCTTGTGCGTATACATTTCAATACAAATTAATTTTTTTCTGTCTTTTTTTTTATAGCAACTTAACTTCTAACACTGAATTGTATTTTCGGAAAAATTTCTACCTTATAAACTTTGGATAGTGATTACATTTTTCACTTACAAAGGATTCATAAACGACTAATCTAATTTGTCTTTTTTTGGTATTGTAGAAAATTTACTGCGTCATAGAAACTGTTAACTGACTGAAATAATGATAGCATCATACAATTTTTCATACATCAAATTAAATAGAAGCTTTATTGTTGAAATTTTGTAAATTAATCCGGTTATTTATTTGAAATTTAAAGAAATTGAGGTTTTCATTCAATGTTCAATAGAGTTAAACAAAAAATCGTAAAACATTTTTATTTTGAATTTAATATGGCGACAACAAATTTATCTATTCTTTCAGATAATCCATTTTACATACTGATCATTTAGGCTGGTAGCTTTAGTGTTGACTAATCATCTTTGATTATAAATATGTCTATTATTTTCGACATAATACATCAAACAGTTGTAGTTTAACTTTAAGTGTAATGGACTGTTTGGATACATTGATAATTAAAATTCTAATTTATGAAGTAAGCTGTTGCAAGTTGAACAAAAAAGCATTTTACAGTTAAAATATTTACATTTAAACAATAGATAGTATTTTTTTAAAATAGAAATAAACTGAATGAAAACGGAATACTATGGTGTACTTTACCAAGTGTTTGTGTTGTAACTTTAGATGATATGCAAAAATTGAATTTAAACTTTTAACTAGGTGCACATTACAATGAAGCAGTTATTCTCATTAATTTGCTTGATGTACATGTTTGTAAAATATTAATTTTTTGAGATGTTAGATCACCAGAACTCACTTTGAAAAGATTCTAATTCGGGTTTTTTTATATTTTCGCGCATAAGTTGCTCAGTTGATCTTCAGCGTACATTTCCCACTCGGAAAATCCTTGACTGCTATTGGTTGATGTAGTATTTTAGCACGCTATTTTTTCTGCTTTCCCAAGGACGTTTCTATCATTTATAAATAATCTCGATTTGTGTGCTTATCGACTTCGTATTCTCCAGGTGCTTGTAGAGTACACTTTCTACACCTTATCAAGACTTCTTTATATAGTTAGCCAGGGCGGGGACAAACGGATCAGAATAGCCTATCGTCTCAGTGCATCATTTGTCTTCGCTCCCGTTTACCAAGTAAGGTGAACTCGTAATAGTTCAAGCATATCAGTTGACAAGCACATCATTTATACACGACAGATTTATATTTCATGTAATGCAAATACATATAGGTTAGGTTTCATATTTGTATTGAACAGATGATTTAAATTATAATTCCTTCATTTATTATGAAGTCTCTGACTAAAACTTTTCGATTAAGATTTATCAGTATACTTTGTACTTTTAGGCTCAGAAACGTTTATGCACAGGGTGAATAATAAATTTACAAGCATTCTGTATGGGATTGTTTATTGATTTTTTTGAACTTAAAACAATTTCTTCCTTTATTCAACAATGAAAAAGTAAGTGAGTAGGAGGCTTCTCAAAATAATTAAAACAAGTAAAGAAATGATAATTCCATTATGAGGCTTAAATCGTATTCACAGTTTACTACGCTGCCGATAAATACAATTTTTTCAGTCTGTTAAATGTGATCATTACTATATCATTTAGTTTCGATCTTCGATATATATATATATATATATATATATAAGTACATATATATATTTTTTTTCCATCAAATAACAGACTTCACTGATCTATTAATGATATTGAAAACGATTAAGGATTGCAAGACATATTGGTTTACGGCCCAGAAAATATAACTTGATATTTGAATTCTTATGTATTTCAATTGGTTAAATCTGTGGTACTTTCTTTAAAAGTAAGTAACAGTTTACTAGCTGTGACTGATTTCAGTAAATAAATTCTAGACATTTAGTATTTATAAAGCAATATTTTATTGATGAAGTGTTACATAACATACCGATTGCTAATTATGACAATATTACCTCCATTCATATCTTCCAATTTACATGTATATGCCAAAGTGCATGCTATAAATGACCAAAAAAGAGGGTTGGCCGCAGCATCTCTGAGCGCATTCTAGAGAACTTCAGACTAAAATAACATGTTTTCATCAGCGCTATTGCACAGCATCTGTTTAACAATGGCTAATACTCTGAGATTTCAAAGTTCTTGAAAGCAATCAATAAATGAAGAACATTGAGTTTATGATAGTTTGTCAAAGCAAACGCTATAAAAAGGCATAACCAAATTTATGCATCCAAAAAGACTCAACTATCAATCTTACCTTGTCGTGGTGAACTAATTCACTTATATTCGTTACACACAATGCTTCTTCCTATGACACTTATCAGTGATTTGAATTTCTTATCTGATCTGTAATCCATAAATTTTGTTTTAAGAATCACATAAATTTACCTAAGATATCTTATTTCTAAATAATTCTATTTCTCTGTTTCAAGTTATTTATTCTAGGATATTCCTATATTCCAATGATTAGTATTCATAAATAGTATCTCTTATAGTTCTTCTATACTTATTGCCTTTTTCATTGATCTTCACTGCTGAGAATTTTTTCCCGTGTTATGATATAAAGTATGTAAATTGTTTTCTTTATTAATTAGGTTGTAAGCAGGTCACAAGAAATTGTGAATTAAAACGAATCTGTGTTTTTCTGCAACCTTAATTATTCTTACTTTATTTACATGTATTAACGGGGAAAGTTTTATGAAACTACGTTTTATTAAGCTATATAAACTGGAAATAATATGTATCTGTTTTACATTTTTATCATATATTTATTCCCAATATTACTTCTTCAATTCAAAATTTAGACGGAAACAAAATATAGAAGTAACTCAAAGCTTTTAAATTGAAAATTTCAAACTTTTAGTATACCACATTGTCAAACACAATGTTTCCCTATAAAGATGTCGACAAAATTGTCATAGAAACTTAGACGGTATCCTTATAGTGATGATAGCACAAACATTTTGGTTCAATGAAATGTTGCTAAGATATTTATAAATGTCTATATATCATTGTCTAAATGTTAAAGTGAAAGTAAAAATACTCTTTATTACAATTTCTCATCTGATCAACTAGCTATGTATAGTTTAAACCTGAAAATAAGCAATATAATTCAGTCATTTAATACTTCATTGAAAATATGAAAATACATAATTTAGACTTGTCTCCTCTCCTTATCATGTGATATTAAATTATTAGACAAAAACAACGCTGTCTAGACTGCAATTGTACAAGCCTTCAAAATTAATGTCTATAGTTATGAGATTCAGTAAACTTTAAATCTGCATGCAAAATTTAGTAAAGTCAAACAATTATTTGAGTCATTCAATGTTTCTAGACTTTTTTTATTTTACAGAGTTTTATGATTACCACCACTTTTGCTTTCAGCAAGATTGACTGTAATAATATTTATGTAAATATCTTTCGCGGTACATTACCCATCAGAGACCATAAACACTAACATTGGATCCTTAAAATACACGATACTCAGCTTAGTAAGTTGAATGTCATCTCAACTTGTAGTATGATATAAATAAACAAATAAAATTGACTATATCCAAATTTTTCAAACATTACTGATATTCATAACCATTGAGCAATACAATAACTATTGAAATTTCACTCTGATTTGAAAACAGTTTCTTTTCCGGATGATCTACACTTAAAATGTCCACTAATAAACGATATAGCATAAAAATAATTACACTAATTTTTTTTTAAACCATGAATCGATCAATGTTAGACCACCATTAGAAACCTGGAAGCACTGAACGGCCGTTTCGTCTTGGTATGGGACTCATTTGCAGTGCGCATCTACGACTCCTGCACCCCACAGTATTCGAACCCAGGACTTTCGGTATTGTAGGCGAACGCCTTACTATCGGACCACTGAGCCGGTATCTAACGGTGTTAATGTCTAGCTTGATCAGTTCACGGAGTTGCGCAACCTCATATACAATCTTCGGTAGTTACTGAGGAGTCGCATACCGGGACGAAACAGCCGTCCAGTGCTTCTAATGGTGGTCTAAAATTGATTGATTCATGGTTTCGAAAAAATGTGTAACTTAACAATCTTCACAACCCCGTAATGCATAAAAATAATTGTCATTCTACTCTGATTTTTGTTTGGTTTTGACAGTTACTGAGAAATGTATTTTGTAGTTAAAATTTATGCTGATTTTGTCTGGATTGACAAACAACGCATCAACATTAAGTCATGAAACTTTTTGAACACTATCATATCTGGAGTTTAGTAGAAGTTAAATACGCAGTCACTAGGAATCGTCGCCTTAAAGATAACCGGAAAACGTTTAATAAAGTGGTTTAATGTAGACTGAAAAATTTATTTCAGTGGGTACTCAGGCCTGATGTTTTCAAATAATAACAATACTGCTGTTAATAGTAATACTGAAGAGTATCTTGTTACTATCTTACTGTTTTCAAAATTGCACCATACATAAAACATGAATAAATGAAGTTTCGAATATTTTTATAGTTGGTTCAAATCATGTGCATACTGCAAATTACGTTTTGTGATTGGTTGTGGCGGTAGATTCTTCCAAACTGTTGAACTTATGTACAGTTTACATGATAGAATTTCTTAGCAAGAACAACCACTGACGTTTAGAGGTGACTGCAAACTAGTTTCATCATTCAGTAAAATTTATTAGCAATTATAATCAATGACACAGCTAAAGAACGAACTGAGAAACCTCAAAACAGAAGGTTATGGCTGAGTCAATGACTAATAAGACACAGTTCCAAACTATTAAGTTTACGTTATTACATTACCATTATCCACTTTCATCATTGAATAGTAGTTTTACCTTGACATTTTCGAATCTTACCTGTTGCTGTCTGTCACTAAAACTTCGATAATTTCTCTCTGTTCTTTATTAAGTCTAATTTAATGTTAGATTCTGATTTGTGAAAAATAGTTTTCCAAACTGAATGCATCAGTCATTTTTACCGAAAATAGAAGAACAGTCAATCAAACTTTGCTATTTTACATCAAGTTTCTACATGAATCCATGCAATAACTATTCTTTGTCACAAAATCAGTATGTATTTTATTTGGTTTATAATACGAAATTCAGAATTATACGTGTGAACAATCAATATTTTTTTTAATATATGTATATGTATACTACAACATTTGATGAATTTCTTTTGAAGCTTTCTATGAGCCTGATTCACATATCAGATGTTCGTTATGTTGCAGTTGATCCAAAGTTCTAAGACAAAGATGATCATCTCTAATTCTTCACCTGACCAATAGCCTTTTCCATGCTTATAAACCAGTCTATATTTCTATATAAATTTCCCATTTGATATAGGAGAAAAATTAAAGACATTGTCAAGTTTGATTTCGTAGTAATATAATCAAGAATTTATGATTAAAAACAAAGGGACATTTCTAATTGATCATTGAAATGGGAATATTATCTATCTATCTATCTTAATTCTATGTTTTGAAACATCATATCAACTTCAAAATTACGATTTGACAATAGTTAGTTTCATCTATTTTTTAATGACAGTTTAAGAGAGAAAATATATTTTAATGCTATGAAATTATTGTCTTTTAAGTTAATAGACGTTTTATGATTTACAAAAAATGAATAGCTCATCCAGACCCTAATGATCAATCAATCGTATTTAGATCAGTCTCATTTTTTTGGTCTTGTTAGTTTAAAATATCTCCAAATTATGTTAAAAGTAATTTAATTCGGGAAAATATTCCATGTGATGAAAAATAATGTTTAATTATATCCCTATCGATCTGAGTAGATGTATAGGAAGTGGAAGTCAACTGTCAAAGAATTATTGAAACGTCATTGGTCAACGGCGAACCAATCGAAAAGTCGTCTAAATATACTACTAGCTAACTTTTTTTCGTATATCCGGTGTTGATTCATTTGCTTTTTAGTTAGAGAAGATAGTAACGATTTATTTTTGACAAACGCTAAATAGGATTTTTGTTTATAATTGATTTTATGACAGGTGGAATGTAACAGTAACGATAAAGAACAGATAATGACATTCGATATTCGTTTGATCATTCCCAGTCACGAAAATCAATTGGAGAATGATTGATTTATCGAGCGTATAATAAAACCTTGTAATTAACCAGTAGTTTTTACGATAAGTCGATTCAAGTAACGTTAAGTGGTGAAATAAAAAATTAGATTGGAACTCAAAAACTATATTTAGCTGATTCTAACTGAATCAACACTGTTTCTTATCATTAGGTATTTTGAAAAATGTTTTTCAAACTGTTAAATTTATATGATTCCGATGACAGATAGTTAAACTGCACTGAAAGCAAATAGTCTGACCAATTTAGTTACTAGTTGATTTCTTCTTTTAAATTGTTTGTACAAAATGCTTGAAACACAAATAAGTCTAATGATAATGTTATGTTCTTTGAAAACGCAGTAATTCAACTGACAACATATTCCAGTAAGTTCATTCAGGAGTGTACAGTTAATATTTAAAAGATACCTGAGATAAAACATGCTACGGAAGTATGCATTTTTTTGATAGAGAATTTCAGAAGTAAGATCACTAATTTTAGACACATGATGATAACTATTTTCCCAAGTTAATGGATCAATAAAAGTTTTACATAAAGCATTCGACAATATGTTCGAATTTGCCTATGTCATTTACAGTATTATAGAACGCATAATTCGCACACAGCGAGAAAAAATTTTTTTCCCAAAAGAATACACTATGTAATTTCATAATATCTGTTTACCTTAATCGATTTCCTATTGTTGCAACAACTTTTATTGTCTTTTAAAAATAATGTTTACGGATGAGGTCACTTGAATTTAACGAAATTTAATTATTGTTTTGTTTCTCACTTCATTTCCATATTTTTCTGGCTCACATTGGACAACCGCAATACGTCAAAAATAATTAAACGGTCATGTTACACATTTGAAAAGAGTTCAAATGTTGTTAAGCACAACAAAATTTTACATAATATGATGAATGACATAGAAATTAGTCAACAATTTGTGATGGAAACCTTTCAGTGTTTAGCTTGATAGATTAAACATAATCGCTTTTGTTATCTAGCCTGTTTGGTGACAAAGTGACTAACTACACATGAACTTAGCTCAGAGAGCCGAGAAGTAATCTGCTAGAATAACATACAAATGTGAATAAGGGGTATTTATGATTTTCAGTATAGAGTTAAGGAGATTTTTTTAAGTCTTAGTATGGGAGTCATTAGCGGTGCGCGTCCACGACTCCAGGACCTTTGATGTTGCTCTCGAACGCCTATGCTCTAGATCAATGAGCCGAAATTCAACGGTGTTAATGTCGAACCTCACTCAATCCAAGGCGTTGAGTGACCTCACCTCTTCAATACGTAACTGCATGCACCGGACAGGGTTGAACTCCGCTAGCATCCCTATGCTCAACTTTCTGGGACTTTGATTCAACATCTAACTTGGTATCTAACAAAATGGATCCAAATAAAAACTGATAAATAGAATTATCTAGGAGATATATTTATATAATATAATTAAAATTCTTATGATGTACTTATAATCAACAATAATATTACACTAAGAAATAATCAATCAAAAGTTTTAAACACTTATCACGATAGTATGATATTTCGGTAGTAAATATTATCATTCTCTGGCTAAACATAAAATGTCTGAAATTTTTATTCCACCTCTCTAAAATGTTTACTTCTCTTATCTTTACTAAACATTAAATGATAAGTCATTTAATAACTAACTAATATGACTGACTTTTCAGCATATTGTCCACAATACTTTTGACATACATTTTAACCTTCAATATAACTAATCTACACATTGTACTGATGATTCACATTTATACAATAATATGTACAAAAAAAAAATTGTTCCAACTAAAAATCACATTTTCTTTTCAAGTGTACTTCCTTCAGTGAAAACAATAAAAAAATATTGGTACTATTAAAACCTTTAAGCAATTTCTATTTTGTTGAACAACAAATTCATAGTAACAAAAACGCAAGCTGAACTTCTTTTCTTTTTGCGTAAACTTGATGCATGAATATTTATAGTTATGATACTTTAATGTAACTATTTAAAATCATTTTTAAAAAAATATATACACGTATCATTGTTTCTATTGAACACTAACATTTGTAATAAAAGGTGTTTTTTTTCTGTAGTTTTCTTATGCTTCATTTTTAGAGTGTTTGCATTATTGTACATTGAAGTGGTTAAGCAAAACACTTCTTGTTTTTGTTTTTCTCTTTTTTGGTTTAAATTAAATAAAACGCGGTGAATCAGTGATGATTTGTAAAATTGTTTTAAGTGATCATTTTACATAAAAACAGGAAAATTGATTTCTTTATAAACATGTATAGTTGGAGTACTTCTTCTGCGTTTCTATCCATATATATATATATATATAAAAACAATCAAGTTTCAAAACTTTCACCATGTAATTTAAAAGTTATGAGTAATACACAACTGTAACGCTAATGTTTGAATATTACTTTTTTATATCATGTAAAAATTAGGCTATTAGGTTATTCGATCAAACCAAAATACAAAGATATGCTTATTACTATTTCAATGCAAACAAATTGTTTTTAAGATTCAATAAGAAATTTCATCTTTCTTTTATTGATACTTAGTGCAGTTAGTTTTGGTGTAATTCCAAATGAACATTACTTTACTGAATAACAATCTCTTAGTCATCTGCTCTTTTAAGATACTTTTATTCGATAATCTGTCTCACTGAATAGTATTTAGTTATAATGACAGCGAAGCGAAACTTTCTAAAAATGCCTTTCCACATTACGAGTGAAGCATAATCTCTAAAACATTATTATAAGTAATGTTGCTTGATTGATTATAACCAACCTATAGCAAAGACAATAGTTCTATTTATCTTGCATTCAATAAAATATCCACTACTTACTCAATTAGTGTTACATAACTACTGAAAATTAATCAAATCTGAAATTTGTATCGCACTTTACTTACATATATATCTTGAAAATATTATTTAGAAACTTGATGCTTAGCTGAAAATCTATAAGACATGATATTTCTTAAAAACTAACAAAAATTTTGAACAAAGAATCTAGGTACTTCAGTATACGTTTCATATTTACATTGAGTCATTGTTTTTTATCTGTACCGAAAAAAAAGCACTTTAGAATAGCTAAGTAATAGAATTCGGATATTCGATATAGATGATTCTGTCATTTACAAAAGCTTTCGAATACAATGATTTATATTTTTGTAATCATATCTATGTGATTACTCATGTTTGAGAAGATACTCCAACTTGTATATGTTATTTCTTGTGTATTGACCTAATTCTAGTAAACAATATTTTGAAATTAGTGTTTTTTTTAATGAAAAACGTCCCAGTTCTCGCGTCCAGTTGATTCAGTTTTATACACTGGTATACAAAAGTACAACCAATCCATTTAAGAATTATGATTATTATTATGTGGCTATAGGAATTGTATCACTTTCATGATTTGATTAGATAATTTTAATCAAACTCATGATATAACTGTTCATCTGAAGTTAAAAAGTCATATTTATAATAACAAATGAACAGAAAATATTAGCATCAAGTTGAACTAATGAATTATTTGGTTTTAATGATACCATATTGATCCCAATAGCTGTAGAATAAGAAATTTTAGAAATCACATACATAATTTTATTTGTTATTACCAAAGATTCGAGTTTTCATTTATTCTTAATGTTTCCTCATGAGACTTGAGCACATCTGATATTGAGATAGTTATATATCTATGCACTGTTATTTGTTGTTACTATTATGCTCAACTAATATCGCCGGCCAATTAACGGCCATGATAATTTATTTAACTGGATAAAGACATGAATTCCTCGTGAACTGTCATGACTTGTATAACTGGCAATGAATGGAATAAGGAAACTTACAAACAAATCAAAACTACTAGCTGAGATGCATTGTAGTTTGCGGTAGAACTCATAATGCGCCTTTTGTTCTATTTGGGACTTGTTAGCTGGATGTATTTGCGTCCTAGAGCAGACTTCAAAATGATATATCAGTGAATACTTTTTGATAAGAAATAAGAAATTCTCCAAGTGTTAGTTTTCTTATATACACTGAATTTATATTTTTCAATATTCTCTGCAGTGTTTTGCAGTTTACATTTACAGTTAATGTCATTGTAGCATTTTTAGGATTCACAGAAACGTTCAACAATTTATGTTTAACTTTGGTTTTTGATGTACAGAAAGGATTCTCAACTTTTTGATAGGCAAACAGAATATATTTGTTTATTGTGCTGTATGTATTTATCGGATGCATCGTTTACTGTATTTGCTCAACAAAATGACATACTTCGGCTGGCATCGATATTTATAAGCCTGTACTGTTATCATATATTCAGTGTTTTTCTTACGCAAAATATCATTCTGTTTATATATATATATATATATATATCACCAATGTAACGATACTCACAAACTAGCTAATATATTTTTCTATGCAATCCTAATTGTAGACATTCAGTCATCCCTTTCATTACTTTTCAAACGTAGTAAGATCAATAATTTGAGAAGTACATAAATTTTTAAAACTTAAAGACAACCTAGTAATTAGAAAGTATAATCTTATGATAACATTTTTTTGACAGTTTTATTTTAACAAATAAAATAAAAACTACTAAACAGTTCTACTTTATGATTACGGATAAATGTTGTTAGAGAAATGTTTATTGTACTGAGTGAGACTGAGTAAGATTTCTTACCAGTTTTATTTACACTATATAGGCAACAATCATTTGATAATCGCTAAAAGAGTGAAACAAAGAAGTACAATAATTGTCTGTATGTGTTTGTATCTCAATCTAATAAATAGTGCATGACCGCGGATTCGGTGGTCTAAGTTTTAACTTTGAAAGACTTTTCATTTTTGAAATCAGTTTATTCGTTCATGAGACATTATAATATTAAATTTCCTTAAAGTAAATGACCATTACTGAAATTGCTCTTTCTGTTTAGATGATTCATACAAAACTTAGTAGGGAATGTTAATAAAAAATTAGGGAATTAATGTATTCCGCTAACAAAGTTTTATTGTTAAATGTATTTTGTTCAATATTTGATGTCATTGGAACTTACATTATGTTTATCAGATTAGTTATTAATCTAAGTGGTTTTTTATTGATGTCGTAAATTCACACTCATTTAAGATGAATGAATCAAGAGAGAATACAAAATTCATGGTTGTTTAATGTGTACAAATGACTTGTCTATCATTTTGTAATTTAAAACAATCTATCTATCATACTACATGTATTCATTCATCATTCAGAGCGATTCGGTTTATGAATCATACAACTACATCAGAAATGTTATGGCATATGTGTAATATGCGTTCGATTGAAACATTCAATGTTATCTGTCAACTTCTTAAAAAAAATCATGTGAGTGATGTTTTTAGAAATAAACAAAACTAAACATTATACAAACTATACTATATTCCCAATGAATAGTAATTCAAATAATACGTACTTCCGGTATGCTCATGTCATTCCACAGAATCTATTGTCTATAGACAATAAATTTCCCAACTAGATTTTGACTAGTGATCTTGACAATGCTACTTGGCTTACTTTTATGAAATATGACAAGTTAATTCTTGGTATGATGCTAAACTAATCCCAGAAGCATAGATATTTACTGCTACAATAAAATTTTACAGCTAAGATTTTTAAATTCAAAATATTATGCGAAACTATTCCAAAAGTTCAAAATAATTTGATTAAAGAGATTAGATTCGCAGCTTTAGGCACATACCCGCTTTAAAACCACCTAGAACAAAATTCATCGTTCAATAATTTTATTTTAGTTGAATGTTAATCAATTTTTATCAAAACAAATTAAGGCTGGTTATATGTGTTATTTGAACTTTAAATAAAGTAGCAATACTTTAGTGTAAAGTTAAAGTTAAAAACACCTAATTCCTTTTATAAATTTGGATTGAGATGACGTAGTCGATTAGAACAAGTTGGTGTATTTATGGTATACATTTTGAACAATTTGGTCACACATATACGTCAAGGCATTTTATGTGAAAATTAACAAAGGTCAGGTAAATAAAAGTTCAAATAGACCTATTAGTAAATAGAGGAGAGAAAAATAACATAATGTAGGAAAAATAATATTTGTCACATTACACATAAGCCATAAAATGGCTTACAGATTACCAGGGTAAATTCAAGGTTATAAAAAATTGTTTTGGGGGGGTTGAATTTACGCGTAGCCAAGGCTTTAATTAACCCTAGAATTCGTCCTTGAGCATTACTATACAATATTTTAAAGGCTGTCTTGATGTCAATCCTCTGCTTCGTTTCGATTAGGTGTTTTGCAATCAATGAACATGGTGTTCTATTTTCCATGTTTATAAGGTCATCTGACGTTAACTGGTTTTGAAGCCTATTAGGTACATGTTCTATAACCTTTGATTGCAAAGTTCGATTATTCCTCCCTATGAACGTGGCCACAGTAACATGTAAACTGATAAATGCAACGAGATATGATGTAATCGTTCAAGTAATATCTAGGCCTATGTGGGATCACAGGCTTAGTCATCCCAATTATAATCAGTTTAGAAGCATAGTACGTTTTCATTATGGCTGCTTTTAGTATTTGTCTTAAGATTAAACCATTTGATTCACCTCTAAATGGTGAAAAGATATAAACACTTTTTTTCCACAAAATAAAAGACAGGCCTTAGTCTTCACTGATTCTCACACCTATTTACGAACTTTAGTGTATAAACGTTTGAAATCAATGTTTCAATCAAGAATTTCACGTCGTCTTCAAATGTATCTGTGGTGCGTATCATTCGCGCTCTGTTGAAGAGACAGTTTCCCAAGCCTCGCTTTAGGGCAGTCGACAAAGGTTTTGGAAATTTAAATATTGTTCACTCCCGGTTGGCTTTCCTTCATAGTTCTATCTGACCTTCATATCAAATGACTTGACAAATATATGTGACCAAATGTTTCGAAATCTGCAGCGCAAATACATCACATTTTTCAAATCAACTGTGTCTTCTCATTGTTCTACCAGAATTAGAGTTGAAGTATTTCAAAATATCTGGATATCAAACTAAGAATGAACATTTTACTTGTTTCGAACGCACTGATTTTCTGTAAAAGATTTCTTTCCAACTTGATCATTATGTTTACTTTTATTCTTCCAATCAAACATTAAAACGACATACGAATCGGGTAGAGATGAAAGTTAATTATTATGTAATCCAATTCACACTATCTTACTTTAAAGAATACATAATTAGTGTTTTAGGTGATCGTAGAAGACATCAGTGCAAATCAGGTAAATAATAAAAAATATTTCTTTAATGATTTCCTAGGAAAATAGACAATAACTCAATACAATAAGTTATTTGATACGTTTCGTAATCGATCTAAATTTTTTGCCACATCATAAAAAATATTCGATGATTGGAACTATTCTTTTATAACGACTAAATATTCTGCAATGTAAAATATGTTAGGCGTTCGCGCGCAAGACCGAAAGTCCTGGATTTAAATCCTGCAAGGTGCATGAGTCGTGGGTGTGCACTGCTGATGAGTCTCATACCGGGACGAAACGACCACCAGTGTTCCAGGTTTCTAATGGTGAGATAATAAATGACTGATTGATTATTTGGATGTGTAAAAACACTAATCTCCATAACTCTGAGAAAAAGACTGAAAAATACCACATGTTACTAGGCGTAAACTGTAAATGATTATGCAATAGCTCTTGAACAGATTATAAGAAACAAGTTTTTAATGAATATTTAAAGGATTTTATACATACTTATTGAAAAATACACAAATATATGAAAATGCCACGGGGCACTAGATTCATACCAAAACTCAAATAAATGAGATAACTTCAAGCTCTCATAATTCCTATTCAGATTTTATGAAGAAATAGGATATTTTTCAAAAAAAAACTAACATTTATTGTTTTGAATATTTTTTTTAAAAATATAAAACAAATTCTTATTCAGTTCAGTTATATTATTTAAAAAAAGCTTGATATTTTGAACAAATATTTTGGTTAGGATAAGATTAATGTCTGAAAAATCTTTCACATGATTTTTATCCGACTATTTAAACGTACGAAAGTCAATAAGTAATTTTTAGATAGAAAAATTCCTTAGCTTCTGAAAATTTGTTTATAAAATGTATATATATATATATATATATATATATATTGAGAGAGATAGAACGTGTATGCAAACACATTAGCTAATAACTGAAGTGATAATATTAAACGTGTTAACATTGAAAAGATCAGCCAAGACCAGAACCAAAACACTTACAACGTGTATACATGGTGTTTACTGTTTAAAACATATTGAATTGAAAATTTAGGAAATTTATTTTTTATTTTTCATAGACTTAAAAAGTATTTCAAATAGAATTCTCCAAATTTATACAGAGAACTTATTTTATCAAATCAATATTGATCAGATACATGATGATATATTCATGCTCTAAAATAGATTGAATTTTGATTTCTATCCTTCGTAATATCTACTATTAAAACAATAGTGTGTTTGAATCAACTGTTCAAGATTAATCATAAGTTAAAGATTATTCATTTCATGGTTTGTCATTGATTTGTGTCAATCTCAAATTATTAATACTACACACACTCAATAAGTGAGGGAATATGCTTCAGTGATGACTGTTTCATTGCTTAAACTAAAGTAAAGCCGGTGAAGTTGGGTTAATCTAGTTGAAAGTTGGATGATGAAATACAAGTTCAAAGATTCTGTAAGAACATTTACTGATGTGGATTGAAATTACCAAATGTATTTCTCTGCCAAATACCACATTTACACTGTATATATTTAACCGAAATGAAACCAAATTACTTTTGCTCACATATCAAACATACAAAATGAAATGTTTATGTCGATGCAACCCTTTTGATTTCGAATTTAAGAATAAAATGATTTAACAATGAAGTTTTTGAAGTTTTTTTTCGTCACTTTATTTTATTATACTTGAGAATAATTCTACAAATTATCTCCAATTAATTATTATAAATAATCCAAAAGTTGATACATGTGATGAGGTACGTTATACTTTCAATTAAACATTTACTATTTTTTTGTTATAATTTACTAGAAACAAACGCAAATAATGATGGACTGTTTGAAGTAACACAATGACAACTCAAACTTTAACAACCAAGCATAACTCTTCAGCTATTCCATTCAAATCAACAAATCAAAAAAACACGTAAGTTTTAGAAAACAAAAAAGCTTATTATTTTTTGTAACTACAGTTCTAATCTCACGTTTATTTCTAGTAGCTGTAACGGATTCCTTTTGATTGTATACACTGCTCACTAAAACACATATAAGTGATTGAAAAATTCTACCAATTTTTTTTAAACAATACAGTCAATTTTAAAAAAAGGAATCGATCAGTGTTAGACCACTATTAGAAACCTGAAAGTACTGTGCAGCCGTTTCGTCCTGGTATGGGACTCATCAGCAGTGCGCATCCATGACTCCTGAATCCCGTAATGCAATTACATGTATTAGCTAGTGACTGGCTTCGTGAGGAATCTTTTCTGAGTTCTGGTGAGAAGTCGTGACCAATGAAGTTCAGCCTGCTTGAGTGTAGAGAGTAACTACCGAAGACAGTGTATGAGGTTGCGCAAGACCATGGATTGATCGAAGTTAGACTTTAACACCGTTAGATACCGGCTCAGTGGTCCAGAGGTTAGGCGTTCGCACACAATTCCGAAGGTCCTGGGTTCGAATCCTGCAGGGTGCAGGAGTCGTGGATGCGCACTGCTGATGAGTCCCATATTAGGACGAAACAGCCATGCAGTGTTTCCAGTTTTCTAATGGTGATCTAACATTGATCGATTCATGGTTTCAAAATGTGTAACTTAACAATCTTCACAACCTCGTAATACAATACAGTAAGTACCTGAACAGCTTAATTAACTAGTAAATCTTTTAGATTAAGAATGTTTTGTTGATTAGTAAAAAATAATATGAACACAAAGATACTTTGAAAAAAAAACAGAATTGTAAACAATTTTAAACATTTATTTTTGAATGTTATTTTGGATGAGACTGATAACATATAGTTAACTGTCAGTTATTTATAATCCCTAGGATTTACATTTCACATAAAGTCTGTTTATCACCAACTATTAATAAGTACTTATTCATTAACTCTGTCCCTACAAAATATGTTACTATTTCCTGAAAAATACAAACTCAAGAAATATGTATCTATTCTGATCATGGTATAGAACTTACTACTTAATTATCTCAGTATTATGTTAGTCCTAACTACTTCTCATTTTCTCTTCAAAATCATTTCACCAAACTATAAAACCTGAAAACAATCTGAAGTATCATTATGAAAGCTACGGGGATTCTTGTCGTTTATGTGAACCAGCTTATAAATGTAACACAATTTTGATTGCAATATTTAACTGAAAATTTAACTGTTCATATTCATCGAACTCTTTGGAATTTTACCTTATACACTAGTCTTTTTTCCCTAAAATATAAGTCTTAGAAACAAATTTCACAGCTGTAGATTCACAAGTTGTACTAAACACATGGTTCTTATTCTTTAGATCTAGAAATCTAAGCTTATTGTGTGAACATTGTTGTAAAATTAAATAGAAGAAATGTTTTCTATTACTCATTTAATAATTTACTACTCACATACATGGTCTACTAGCTGATGACTAACAGGGTACACACAAGTCAAAATTTCTATTTTAGTACGAAATAGAACTGAACTACAAGTGGATTAGTAATCTTCAACTAGACTGAAAACAACTTTGACGACTGTTCAGAGCTACTGCACAAGAGTTCTACGGTTAATCAATCTTCTTATATGAAATGTTGATAACGCAAAAAAAACTCATTACGGATGTTTGTAATTTTGATGAGTATTGAAGTTAAATAATTCTATCTTAAATAAACTGACGCAACACAAAATGACCTGATTGTAAGTTATTCATGGCTTGCTGTTTGAAGCTGTCTAATCCTACACTTGTTACGCAGTAGTATTTATTGAATTTGCATATTCAGGAAATGTTACTTCTCACTACTATAGATGAATTTTTTTGATGAAAATTATCTCTTATAATGTTGATATAGAACACGAAATGGTTTATCAAAGTCTTGGGAGAAATTTCAGTGGAATTCTTGAAATGTTAAGCTCTGTTTACGTAAACAACGTACTGAGAAAACGTCCGCATTTCTTTTGAAGTGGCGACAATAAAAAACTACAAGCACACCACTCTAAGACTATGCCAAACTTTGGAATTCTAGATTGATGTAAACATAAGTTAGTGCAGCGCTTTTTTTTCGCTCTTGATCGGTCACTTTTTGATGCGAAAATGGTTAATTCACATCATTCTAGGCAAAGTACTTTAGATAGGACATATTTTGATAAAAAGCCTGAAATATGAAAACTTCTTTGGTTTTGTCAATAGAAGAAAACAACGCTAAACAAACACTATAAATTAGAAGCGCTTTAACTAAGATTAGAGTGTTCTGTATCAAATTGCGTAACGTATGACTCGTGATTTTGGTCTATGTTTTTGTTTATCACATGATATTTACGCTCAAATAATACTTGCATGCTTATTCTTAAGGCGCAATATTATCAAACATATGTCTGTCTGGAAACATACCAACTTATTTGTCTGCTTTGACTCAAAATATCATCAAACTTGTTTATAATTTTGTTTCTGTAATGATGAATGTTTTTTTATCAGTTGTTGACTAATTTTACTGCATCTGAAATCACAAAATAATAATAAACATTCTACATTTTATGAAAACGTTTCAGGTTTTATCTGAAATCTTTATTGTAGAAGTATTCATCTTATAGTAGCTAAGTAATACAACATTAGTTTTTTTAACGAAATCTTAGTATCAAACATCATGCTCGTGTGATGTAAACTTTCGATATGTGCACGAACTCTATTTCGCATTTGAATAAAATCGAAGGATTTGTTTAATTTACAAGTAAAAATAATTTAACGCACGATTTAGTGATAAAACTAAATTACAACTTATAGAAAAGTTGTGTCCAGAATACATACACGAATCATGATTTCAAATACATAACTTAACAGTCTTCACAACCCCGTAATGCAAATTACCTGTGCTCACTAGTGACTAGCTCCGTGGGGAATTTTCTACGAGTTCTAGCGGGAAGTCGTGACCAGTGAAGTTCAGCCTGTTCGAGCGTATGCAGTAACTACCAAAGACCGTGTATGAGGTTGCACAAGACCGTAAAATGATCGAAGTTAGACATTAACACCGTCAGATACCGGCTTAGTAGTCCAGAATTTAGGCGTTCGCGCGTAAGATCAAAGATGCTGGGTTCGAATACCGCGAGGTGCAGGAGTCGTGGATGCGCTCTTCTGATGAGTTCCATACTAGGATGAAACGGCTATCAAGAGCTTCGAGGTTTCTAATGGTGTTCTAACATTTATTAATTCATAATTTCAAAAATTTCTAACAATAATTAATTTCAACAGGTTCATGTTATCATGATAACCTTAGATCATATAATCTATTGTGTTATCTGTGTCATCATTATCAATGGAACTTTTTGATTGTGATTTATGAAAAAATCTCTGCCAAAGACATCATTCTAAATTCCTGACATTTGCTTAATACCAAACTCTTGAAATGATCAAGTTATGTTAGAAATTCTTGTGACATGTTTAACCAAAAAACAAAAAATACATTCATATAGAATATTGTAATAGGCAATTTTCAAAATGATAGACAAAATGATTAATGAATACAAAATTTGAAGAATTTTCTTATTTTTTTTCAGACATTGTAAAAATTTATCAACTTATATTTCTGTACTTACAAAATTCAATTTTGTGTAGAAATTTATCATGAAACTGTTGTAAATGTTGATTAGTTTTTTACTTGGAAGTAACCATGACGTCATTACATGAAATTTTTAAAATACTACACAGGAAAAAATAGATTTGTAGACAAAGCTCTATATTTGTATGAACAGAGTGATAACTATTTATATTTCATGTGACTGATATTTTGTTACTAATACTATAACTAGCAATTCTTGCATATAAATAATATATATATAGATATATTCAATGTTGATTGTATTTTCTCTATTGTAATACTAAGTACTCTAAGTGTCTACGGCCATTTGTGATGGTCATTATTCAGTTTGAGAAAACGTAGATATCGAGAGTGACCATTACAAAAATTTTTCTGTTCTTTTCACTTTACTTATTTGTCGATCAAAAACATTTTTCATCATAGTTTTTTATGGAGTAAAATTTTACAGCTATTAAATAGATGTGGAATCATTGATATTTTTCTAGATTCTGCTTAAACGTACACCGACGATAGAACCATGTGGATATAATAATTTTTCTGCTTATTATACGTCACATATTACTGTGTTAAATAGAGGAACTTTGTTATTTAAGATTCATTGAGTAAATAGCACATTTTGGATATTTAGTGGCTCGTTAGATGACTCCAGTTTATAGTAACAATTGCATATGCTATCAAATAGATCAAGCAAGCAATCGTTCACGCAAACAGATTTGAGAATAAAAATTGTAAAAGCAAACCGAAGCAACGTAGAGGAGGAGAGTGGCCCAACTCAAACTGATGAGGCATTACTCAATATTTATAGTCAGACGAAAATCAGCTAGACATGTGTTAAGCGTAGCAAGCAATGCACACACTCATCTGAATCAAACCAACCAAGATTTTAAGTCAATAACAGACAAGGCCAAACGAAGTGTCAAGAGTAACTCAGGGAGAAAAGGTTAATTATTTTACTTAAAATCCAGGGCAGATCACATGGACTCAGCTTACTCGTACAGACACTACAGATTCCCATTGGTTTGTACCGTTGTTTTCAACACCATACTGTGTATATGATAAAGTATTCTAAACGTGTAGTAAAAACGAATTTTGAAGTTGTAGAAAGTTCAAGGTATTTGACAAGGTTATAAGGTCGTCTGAACTTTGATTCAGTTCGAGTTTGCACTAATATTGCCAACATTAAAATGCAATTTCGTTTTGCATTTTTAAATTTACTATTTATCTCACATCTACAAAAAAAACACACGTAACCTGTAGTATAGTGATGTTGATTTTTTATTAAAATTTTAAAATATAATACACAGTAGATTACATGTATGATATGCTATGATATGAATAGCTTTTCTAAAAAAGCATATTTATAAGATAACATCACTAGTTGCTGATTCTTATAATGATAAATACACTTTATTGATTGTTCATTTTTGAGCAGTAGATATGAAGACAATCAGCAGAAATATATATATATATATATATATATATATATATATATATATATATATATATGTATAACTGTATTTATCCACAGTTTTTTCTACTTTTTTTCATACTTCATTCTATTCATGCTAACATCCGTCATCATAGTAAATTATTTCTGTGAAAATAATTTTCAAAATGAAATATTTCAAATTTATTCATCTTGCTTTTTTGCCTATTGTTGAACAAGTATTCAATAGAAGTATGTTACGGCTGTTTTATTATTGTTGAACTTTGATGAACCTCTTTATTTCATATCACTATAATAATAGGAATATCATATTTCATAGTTTTAATTGACTAAATCCTCATAGGTATCTAAGCGGGAAAGCATTTTCATCATTGACATTTTAAACATACTAATCATATTATCTAAAATATTTTTCGTTTAAAGTGTCATTCGATGTGAATTGATTCTAACTGATACACTTCTGTTGAAATCCTTAGAAAGATTAAAATGACAATGCTGGTGACTATTTCTGTTGTGAAATTCAAGCAAAACTGTCGACAAGCTATGGAGGACATTTACAGTCTAAAAACCTCTTGACATTGAAGTATTCATGTGAGGTTCCTGACACAGATGAACAGCTTTGAACACAAGCTTTAAGCCAGATAGGTAAATTATCATTTCCTGAGATAGTCATCCTAAATTCTATATATTTCATAAGTTAGCAATGTTAACCATTGCTTGCCAACTCAATGGTAGGATGGCAATTAATTCGGCATCAAACGTACGAGTTCTGTGTTTGAATCTTGAACGATATAGCCTTCTGGTACTTTCAGACTTGTCTAGTTTTCTGTAGAAGGTAGATCTTTAGTGTGAACAATTCCCACAAATGTCTCCTTAATAGAACTTTAAAATATTGTGAAAATACTTTATATGATGATGGAAAATTTTCTAAAATAAAATATCGTAATTTATTTCCTAAATTCGAAATTCCCACAATCTTTTTAATCATTGATTTATCACTGATTCTTTTGTTGTGAAAACTTTCTAAACTAATAGATAGGTGATTGTCTATCAGTGAAACTCAATAATTTAGTCTATCGTTCTGAATTTTCCTAAAGCAACTTTCAAAACATGGGAAATATTAACCTACAAAGCTCAATAATGACTGAAAATTGTAAACTCATTAAGTTTTTTTCCCACTATTTGTTTAACAAAAATGGAGAAAATAGAATGATTGTTTTTAATTAAAGTTAGCAAATATTGATTTTCCCACCTGTGAGCGATGAGGAGTAACTGTCTAACGAGTTGTTTTACTCCATTCTCTTACATAATTAACAAACCGAATGAGTGAATGAATTTTCAATGAACAAAAAACTACTACCAGACAAAATTTCACATCTGATAAGACGTTCATTCAAACAATCAACTTAAAATCACATTGCGTTGTTGTTTTTTTTAATTTGAAACCTATTTACACGAGAGGTTAATAATTGTGAAATCAATAGCTTCCAGGCGTTGTTTTTTTCAGTACTAATGACTTGATCAATAAACCATTTTAAATAAATATTGTATGAAACTATACAACAATCAGTAATCTCGTATAATTTGAATTTGTAATTAAATTCAGTGGAAATTTCAGATTTACAAGTTACAGGTAGATACTTTGGAGACTAGGCGTTCTACTATGACGTCTTCTGTAGCAAATTTATTCAAATCATCGAAATGAAAAGATGATATTTTTAGTTCGAAATTTATCTATACCGTTTACTAGTATCGACTAGTTGTAGAATGTTTCTTATCAAAACATTCATTTGTTAAATTGCAAAATAAAATAATTTTCATCATAGATCGACATTAAATAGAAATTTTTAAGCAATTTGCATTGTATAATATATATATATATATATATATATATATATATATATATATATATATATATATATATATATATATATATATATATATATATATATATATGATAAGTTTGTAATTGCTGAGCATTGGACACATTTGACCTCTGGGTCTCATAACATGAACAGTATATTTAAATCCATGGGATAATGGATACGACCTTAAACTGAATGAAACTCCCATTAATTTGTCATGACATTATTATACAGAATAGTTTAGAATCTTTTTGTGTACAAATAGTTTTTAGTATGTAAATATTAACATAATTATTCTACAAGTTATTTAGTTTACAACTAATTTTATCGATAGAAAAAAATAAAAACAATTATTTTCCACTATTAGATAAACAGATAAGATAAGATATACATGAACGATAGAGAAGGAAGACTGTATAATTATAAGGATGTTCGATTGAGGCGATGTACTTATTTCCATGATAAAAACGAGGGATGATTACTCACACAAACCGATTTCTTGATACAAAATCCTTAAAATTAACGGAAATCAGAAGACAAATAACTCGGCAGTGGGAAAAATTTGTCAGTTCGAGCAAAATAACAAAACATTCTTTTCAAAAACAAGCATCAAAGTACACTGTCTAAAACATTGATCATAGGTCACTCCTCGATCGTATTTTTCGTATTTTCGATTATTTAGCCTGTTTTTATCTATGTGTATCAAACTTTCTTTCTGAATCATTCTGATTAAATTGAACGTAAAAGTAATATGTACAGTAAACATCGGTCACCTGAACACCAGTAAACTCAGTAGTACGTTTCAGAAATTTTAAAATTTTGACACAACTAATGATTGAACAAACAGTTTCTTCTGAAAATGTTTTTCATTATTCTGTAAAACATTAATAAATACTTGCGTATAGAATGAGATATTCTTGGATATTTTAAGTATTATCGCTGCTTCAACTCAAGAAGAGTGTTTGAATGTTAAAGTTCGTGATCGAAAACTTTTTATTGTATCTAAACAAAAAACAAAACATATTCTTCACTATCTAATTTATGTACACACTTCTTATTACGCAATGGTTTTGATGTTTTGTAATGATTATTTAATTCGTTTACCTACGTTTGACCTACTATTGATAAAACTTTTGTTATCGTATTTTATTTTTCTTACTACTATCAGTACACCTGTCTGACTACTATCAACTTGTACTTTTGCCTATTATGTGTAGTGACGTAATCTATTTCATTTCATTGTGATTATTGACTCAAATTGCCTTGATTGGTTAAACATTTTCATATCAATATTCATGTATATTAGAGCAAAGCCTGATGACATTCTAATGGAAAACAATATTGTTCGCTTATATATGTTGTTCTAATTTTCATAATGGCAATCTTAAGCATTTATTTATTAAAGGGTAACCAACCACATTCATAACCATGCTTCTTAATCTAGACTTTGTGAAGGCATTCACCTTAGTAAGGCTCCAGATGGAGTTAAGATCTTCCACTTGCATTTCTGAAACAGTCCACTGATTAACGAATAAACATTTGTGTAATTTCACATCAATCAATGTAGTTCAATCACCTGAATTCCTTAGTTGTATTTACTTTCTATAACATATCTACACCAGACAGAATCAGCTTAAATGGCGACAGCTTCTTTACATGTCAAGTTTTTTCTAAATATTCAACAAATATCCTGATTTCTTTTCACAGTATGTGGCCAAAACTAACATAAAAACCCACTAGACAGAAAATGTGATCTTGGTGTATTACAATGCGATTTAGGGTTAATGATATCGAACACTAACACAAAAGACATTTAAGAAATGGACATGACATATATCGATCTTATGGTATCAACAACTGTTGCTGAGATAGTTTGTAAGTAATCTGAAGAAATTTTATGCAAGAAACGTGAAAAGCTAATCTTGTTCAACTAAGATCGATTGATGATCTAAACTATAAAAATTCTACAATCTTTACGTAACCGTATGTTAATAGAAATCTGTTTATTTTAACCGATTAACTTTCTCAACACATCTATAAACTGTACACAAATATTCATGCGTTTTATTAACTTTGTGGAACTTCAAACTTGAATTTACGTACATTTCTATTAAAAAAATTATAAATTATAAATTATTTGAAATGATGTATCTATCAGTTGTCATTAATTTGAAAATTTCATTAAAAAAATATAATTTATAGCACAATATTTATTCTAACAATATCACATGACGCGAATGTTTTTCATGTCCAATTTTTTTTGATGATGATGATGAAACTACACTTAATATCAATAATCATAATAAATAATGACATTCATTGAATAACAGAGAATATTAGTTTTGTTTGTATGCACAAATGAAATTTGAAACGATTATAACTCATCTTTGTTTTACACTCTTTCTCTCGTTACAATTAAATAATCCATGAGACGGATATTTTTGAATCAAATTGCATGATTTCATTGCATAATTTTATTGTGTATTAATAAATAATTAGGACTGTATTTAGTTTTATGAAATTTTGAGTTTTTAATTAATTTTACTTTATTATTTAATGCTAATAATTCTGTTTGATGAGATTAAATTCAAAACTTTATATTTTGTGCAATGAATAATGTATTTATGAAGATATTCACTTTTATTTAAATAAATAATTATATATATTAGTTAAAATCATCAATAAATCATTTTTAGACCACCATTTGAAACCTTGACACACTGGACGACGGCTTCGTTCTGGTATGAGATTCATCAACAGTGCGCATCCACGACCCCTGCACCTCGCAGGATTCGAACCCAGGACATTTGATCTTCCGCGCGAACGCGTATACTATGCACCACTGCGACGGCATCCAATGGTGTCTAACGATGTCAATGATCAATCTAGGGATTTTGCGCGACCTCACCCATTTGTCTTTGGTAGTTACTGCGCACTACTGATGAATCCTATACCAGGACGAAACGGTCGTCCAGTGCTTCCAGGTTTCTAATGGTGGTCTAACAATAATTGATTGATGATTTCAATGTGTAGAAAACAATAATCTCCATAACTCTAATTAAAAAATATGTGAGTTGGTTGATTGCTGAGAATTTCATTCCGAATACAATAGATACATTAAAACTCACAAAAAATGAACTCTTCAAAAGAATTTCTCTTTTGTTATTAATGAGATATCGATTTTTCATCAACACCACCTAGGCTGTATCATAAAATTAGTTTAATAATTTGTACAACAATGTCAACCTTATTTTGATGATAAATTCACGCAGCTGTTAGTTCAGGATTCAAGATTAATATAATGACTACTTTTAAATTTTAGCCAAACGAATCATTCCATCAATGTTGAACATTATTTGGCATTTATTAGTAATGTAAAAGCAGTATATTTTAGAATATTATACATTCGTTTGTCAATATAATCATGTCTGATCACTAGAGCATTGTTTTCAAAACAAAAAATATTTGTAGCTCATGATGAGGATTCTGGATAAATTAAAATCACTGATTTGGGTGGAGAAATACATACTAGGGATACTGTTTAGAAGGAAAATGGAAACTTTGCAACTAGATTATTCAGCTAGGTGAGCACAATTCCTCTTAGAGTTTTCAGTGTAAACCGATCATTCAAAAAAAACAGTAACGAAGCACTCATAATTAGCTGACTTCAAGATATGCATCTGATATTTCAGTAAGAAGTCGTCAATGGTGAAGTTTATGTATTTTAGAAGTAAAACTTAACACAAAAGATCGTAGTTAATGATTTCATCATATTAAACTCTGATAGTCTAAACGTATAATACGATTGTACATCAAAAATACGAAACAGAAAATATTTAATTGTGAGATAAAATCTGAGATCTAGTTCGAATTCAAAGTAGCTCTAGTTTATCCTCTGGTTGATATTTTTTACTGAAATCTGATCTGTTTGGGTTGGCACATGGGCGTCCTGAGTAGATTGCCTTGATATAGCTATCATGACATCAGTTGATACAGGATCGATGGAATGTGACTAGCAGTTAAATATGAGCAACAAGATGATCCAAAATCATTTCAGGTCAAATTGAATTTCGTACATTGTTTTCATTGATTCAA
This sequence comes from Schistosoma turkestanicum, assembly GCA_944470395.2. NCBI lineage: Eukaryota > Metazoa > Platyhelminthes > Trematoda > Strigeidida > Schistosomatidae > Schistosoma > Schistosoma turkestanicum. Next base: position 19,068,749 of record OX103972.1, on the reverse strand, counting down.
AAATCACTGTGAACGAAGTTTGTTTTTAAATTCGGTTTTAATTTCAATATTCAATAAGAATAATTTATTTAGAGATGGTTTACCTGCAGAATGATTGTCGGTTAATAGTTCTTCATAAACAACCCACACTGAAAAATAGTTTTATCCACGTTCAGGAGATACTTTCAGTGGTTACCTACATTTCTACCCATTACAATACCTCAGATTCTTTTCTTTAGGATCGAAGAGTCAATGTATAGTGCAGCTTTAGAACGATCTAAGTAATCGCCTTACTTCTTCAAGGATTTGAATAAACTACTGTAAGTAAACACACATCCAATTTATCTCAGTTTCCAATTATTCTTTTGTTAACATCAACCCACGATGACGATCATCATCTCAGTTGAATTAATCAACAAGTCCCATAACTAAGTTTACATTTTCGTTTACTTAATTTTTCTTACACCCTTATCATACTGTTTTTATGATACGATAAAAGAAAATATCAGTTAAATGTCAATTACATTTAAAATTATACATACTGCTCACCAATTTTTGTCTATCATAAACTTTTTTCTTATTTATTGAAACAACTGTTTTTTTATATTAAGATCATGAAAATAAATAGAAAATTATTTGTAGTTTTTTTTTCTTTTTATAGTGTCAATTTCCTGTAAAGAATAAAAAAAATGTCAATAAAGCTTTTGTTTTCATATCATCTAGACTAGTTTTAATATTTTTTTACTGACAGAGTTACTGTAGTCAGTATAAATGATTAACTGTATTGAATATGAGTCAACTGAAAGAGAGGTTTTCTATTCCCTGTTTGTTGTTATTGTTATTGCTTTTTTCTTGGTTTTTTGTGAATAGTATCCATTTATTAGTTTTTTGTTTATGTACTCAAAGTTGATTTATATACATTTTCTTTTCTTATACCACTCATAAATTTATTTTGTTTTGGATAGAAACCTTTAAATTATCATATACTCATGATATTTTTACTGTGTTCCCTTAAAACTTCAGTATTTTCTAATAATAATGTTAGAACACGGTCAAGTACTACTTGTTGTCCTTCACTGTTTGTGCAACAGGATTAATGTACTAATCTTACAGATTCATTCATACTCCTGTATTATTCCATTTGTTAAAAGAGTTCCTCAATTCAACTAAATGTTTTCTTTGTTTATTAAACAATTTGATACTTTCATACATATCTAGGACTTTAAATAATCAGTCTCAAACAGCATATATGTGTCCAATGTGCACTAATTTTCTATGGAGACGAATAGATTCAAACTTGTGGTAAATTGAATCATCAGAACTACATAATGTTGCATGATTATCAGTTTTGTTTGGAAGAAAACAGTTTTTAAACTCTCTAGTTTATATATTCGATTCATATTGGCTATCGGTAAGAAGCCCAGTTGACATGTTTCGCATAATTTGAGACACGTCAGTAATACATCTCTGAAATAGTAATGGAACTGATGATTATTTAAGAAGCCAAACTCACATCACCTAGTTTCGAACAGTGACTAATTATAGAATTGAGATTACTAATAAGTTATAAAATTCCTAACAACAATTTTGTAAAATAATCACAATTTTAAAATGAATATAATTTCAAATCTATAATTTACAATGCAGATTTATATGAGTGATTCAAATCAAATTGATATTTAACATTTCTACTGTCCGGCTTTGTTTTTGACTTTTATCTTTTTGTCTTTATCATAGTTTGTTTTATATCAGTTTATCCAGTAAAAAGTGATGAATAATTGATCATTGAACTAGTTAGAATTAAAACAATCTGTTTATATAACCTGTACAATGATTGGTTTATCTATCTTTCATAAATAATCTATTCAACTGGAGAAAATTAAAACGTAATTTATATATGTTGAGAGATAGCCCAAGTTATGCACACTACATTAAAAATACTTGGATTAATGATTTACAAAACTTCATCCATGAAACAATGAATCAAAATGATTGTGATTCTGAATTACTAAAATAAAGAAATTTTGAACTGTTCAACAGTTTGTATCCCTAACTAATCAACTAAATAAAATAATTCTGAGCTTTATTTTTTTGCAAAAACATGGACGTATACTACTGAAGCGTTCTATACTGAAAAGAAACAGGGGTTCTAATTTTTCAATGGTTGTCTAGTTAAAATAAGTTATTTATGTGAATAGTAATCTTCAATCAAACAAGATTAGTTCGATATATTTTTTTGAAGCTGAAGCAGTTTTCCTATATTTCAACTTCCTTTGAAATATTCACTTAATCTGTTGACCTTCAACTCTTTTGTTAAAAACAACTTATTAATTTAGTTCAACGTGTTTTTTTTAAAATAAGCAATTAAACAATTGAAAAACAAATCTACAATAACACTACATTTACTATTGTTCAAAGCGTCAATAAATGTTTAGCACAGGTACATATTTTTCAAATAATTCAAATGTAACGAAATCTTCATTCCTATCTATTGTTGATTTGTTGATTTGTTTCTCTCTTTTTAATTTTACACTTCTATCTGCGTGTATATTGGACAATCAATTATCAGTAAATAACACTAATCGTTCGTACATGTTTTTTTCGTGTCCCTAGTCTGTTTGTTCCCGTCTATGTGAATTTCCTTCTGTGTATGTACAAAACGATAACAAAGCCCATAATATTATGCTACTTTTATCCAACATTCAACTAATGATTGTTAGGACGAAACACAAAAATTAATGATTTTTCTTCTTCTTCTTCTTCATATATTTTAAAATGAACAAATTAGAATTCGTTATCTGATAATTACTGTATGTTTAGATAACAGAAAAAAATAATAACCAGTGTAAACATTGAAAGCCAAGCCAAAAAGTAATACGCATTCATTATTATTACTATTATTATTATTTGTTTACTGAATTGACAAAATCATTCGAACTGTGTTTAACCAACTTGGAAAAAAAACATTAAAAGCTAAAACGATTTCTATTGTTATGATTATTTTGTTTAGATCAGTTCAATGAAGTACGTGGATTTTTATTTTTACTAGAATTTTGAAAAAAATATCTATACACTGTATTGGCAATGGATGAATAGACGTAATTAAAGTGAACATGTGATATTGTACTGTTTGTATTTTGTTATTAGATTCAATGTATTAATATGATGTTTTATTTGTTTTAATCTTTCAACAAGAATATTCCATTTTTTTCGTACGAATGTTTATTCATTACTTAAAATTGAATATAGAAATCAGCAGACAAAATTACTTGCTTTCTTGTAATACATGAACAATAATTATTATTGATATGAATCATGTTGTTAGGATGCAAATTCCAATTATTTTCTGATAATTATTCATAATTAGCGCCTTTATTTTCTAGAAAACAATTCAAATATCAATAATTAGTTGTATAAACATTATCCTATTTATTATATGAGGAATTGTGTAGAAATGTATGTTCCATCAAAGAAAATACAACAGGAAATCATTTATTGCTTAAAGCAACTAGCAAAGAGATGATTCGTTTTCATCACTAGACAATAATAGTTCAATATTTCTTCAGCTTGCATAAACATCGACCTTTTTTCTCTGATCCGTTTTGTGTTTTTGATATCCAATAATTCCTTCTAACAATTTGACAATAAGTAATAACAAAGCAAAAAGTTATAGAAAATCATTCGTATCGATTTTTCAAGGCCTTGATGATAAAGTTTTGATTTCCTAGATAAGGTCAGGTTAATACCCTTTAATTCCAATAATTTTCACGCTGAATATATGGTTTACTGTTTTTTTAATAAAAGAAATTAACAATATGAATTACTCAGTTTAAATTTAGCACTAATATTTCCAGAGGTTTTAATGTTTACTCATTGTTATGTGTATATATGTGTATTTACTGTACCAGATGTCACTTTAATTCGTAACATTATTCGAATTCCGAAATAAATGACAGTTCAAAAATAATTTGACCAATGAATGTTCAATCGTGAAGAAAACAGTGGGAAGAATCTAGGCATTTAACATGTTTATTTTCATACTAAGCATTACTCACCAAATTTTTAAAAAACGTCTTTTCTTATATAATTCCAAAGTACTAATTATTTTAACTATAGTTCATATAATTTCATGCTTGATAAAAATAATTGTTTTTGTAATTTTTGGAAAATAAAAGAAGCGAACAGAAAACTGTATGGTACGTTTGATACATTATGTAAGTTAAGTTTGTAGAATTTCGATAATGACAGTAATTAATTCCCTATTATTTTATTCAAATCAAGCTTGAATTAACTGATAATAGCTTGAGATTCTGATCAAAAATTTTACACATGAGTTCACTACACTTATATACAAAGATATCTACTTAGGGTGGATAAATAGTGCTAACAAAATTTAATAAACTTTAAGAACAGCTTACTGAATAATGCTCTAAAGGATCAGTTAGAAAAGACTATTGAATTAACAGATTTTAATACTAGGCTTATTTTACAAGTGTTTAGGCTTTCCATTGAAAATATCCTAAAATCAATGTTATTATTTAGTAGATTTGTACAAGTGTTGATTATGTACACTTATAGTGATCCAACAAATGTCTTATTTGTTCAGTAATTTGATTCAATGTACAATAATACTACTACAGTAAAAATATGAATAACAATACCAAACAATTTAAATTTAAACGCAAAACTCAATCAAAATAACTAACTACCAATTTGGCGAAAAAAATACATTTTTTCACAACATACATGTGTGTTTAAGAAAAATAAAATAATACTTTGTCTCATATGTAGTTAGTTCCATTAGACACATATGAATATAAAACAAGCCTTTACTGAATAATATTGTAATCTAGTACCCAGCTGTCATTCTACAATAACTAGGACAAACATATGCAATCATAACTTGTTCACAAGTTGTACAAAATAAAAATTGACAATCAGATAATGTATACTGAATATATATATATATATATATATATATATATATATATATATAAGGTCAGATCTATTGTTGTAATGTACACCTTGTTCTTTTATGACTGGAGTAAGAGCAACATTGGTAGTGATAATTATTATTGACGTGAAATTACGTGCAAATAGGTTTTAGAAAAAAATGAATACGGTTGAAAAATGTGACTTGTCTCTTTTTTTCTTTTCTTAAATCTGATATTATTATTAATGTACTGATATTGCATATTTAGTCAACAGTTAGGCAGTAATATAATTCTATCAATAATATTTTCAGATTCTTATAACTGCGCAAAACTGAAAAGACTCATATTAGAACTAATCAATAGTGAAATACTTCCTGGCTTTCACTAGTTGTCTTATTAAAATCAGTTTGCGATGAAAACCGTGAATATATTCGTTAATTTACTTTCATACAGATTCTTATTCAAGCGTTATGTTTCAAACTAAGTTTCGATAACCAGGGTGACAGTGATACTGTTGGTAGTGATAAGTATCAGTACATTTCATTGTGATCAAAATAAAACAAAAAGCGAGTTACAGATTTTACGTTATTTTCGTTTGTCATTTGTTTGAGTCTGTGATGAAAAAAAATAGGACGTGAATTCACATATACATACACATTTATTGTAGGTTATATTCAGCATCAATATTTTCATTATAAATCAATATTACCAGATTAGTGATTGAAAATTAGTGTTTAGAATTTTCAGTAGTACTTACCTTATTTATATTGATTTTCAAACATGGTCGACGAATACTCGATTCTGATTGAGAAATTAATTTTCAAAACCATTGAAAAAAGTGTATGATTTATCGGAACTAAACGATTAAGGCAGTTGTAATGTTGCACATTCTGTGTGATAATGAATTGCATAGGTGTTCAGTGAAAAAAATCCGAAGTTTTGCTATGAAAAATGAAGTTTGTCTGTGCTAAAAAGCCCATGACAATTATTTACAGTTAAGATATTCGGATAATAAAGTATCATTATTAGGATTAAATTTGAAAAAAACAAAGTGAATAATTCCACTGACCAGTGATTACGTAAGTTTTATGAATTAAATTTACTTATTTACATGCGTATTCTATTTACAGTTTCTAATTAAAGCCATCATTATATAAATGAAATTTTTAAGTCTTTCAAAAACCATGCCAGTATGAACTATTCTGAACATACTTATGAAGGGCTGTAATTATTGATATCATAGTTAACAATCAATAAAGATTGTATTTCCAAACCAGCCATAAGAAATTATGTTGCAACATGATGTTAATTAAAATTAGACATCGACTGCATGCAAACTAACATCCAAGTCATTGAATCCTACATATGATACTCATCCAGTAGGTAATATAAATGCACGACTACACACTTTCATCAAACATAGATTACATTAAGTTGGTCATTTTATAAAGAAGAATTACTCAATCCCTCTTATCTTACATGTTTGTTATTGTGTGACCATTAGACCATGTTTTGGTTTTCATAAACTGAAATAAATCTATTTCTACTGATGAGTTCATTTATTCGTTTTTATATTGTTTTCCGCCAAGCTTAAAAGCTGATACATAGTTTATTTGTTCTACATTCCATCATCTATGATTTTCACAAGAATATGATTCTGCATTGTTTGAAATTGAATCCTTTTATTCTGTCTTATTATTATTTCATTTGTTTATTTCCATTGTTTCTCTATCCATTGTGAGTCAATTTTATTTGAAATAAAATGATATAAATTTACTTTTGACATGAACAACTACTGATCAGTGTTTCAATCGATTAGATTAAGCACAAATACTACTACTATTTAATACAGTTAAAAAAAAACTCATTTTATATAGGTCAAACTGCACATGTTATTACTGTTTTGTTAATATTTTCTAATATGTACACTCGACTGAATAACATTAAGCTATAATTACACAAATTTGTATTTATACCTGTATATTCAATGAGTAATGAATTAGTTTTCATTATGTATTTAACTGTATTAACGTTTATCATAAGTCACATATTGCAAAATCTCAATTTAGTTTGTTCTGTCCAAAAAAAACTTATTATTATTATTAATGTCACTGCCGGTTGTGAACTAATTGTTAATAACCACATGTATCGATTTACATCATTGTATATGAATTTTCTCTATTGCATATAATAAATTCGAAAGCCACAAACAAAGTCAATAATTACGGACAATTTGTTTGATAAGTTACTTTAGAATAAAATATGCATTCACTACATCACTTTATATGATCGATTAGCAGTGCTGAGGAAGGCCGCTGGAACTAAACCGGGTACTGTTGAATCCTACGATCTTTGATGATTACTGCAAGTCACTAATCTGCCAACTATTTTATTCATTTATGGTTGAATTACTTATTTAGGAGTGTTTTGAGTGAAATTCAATCCATAAATGATGTACTGAAATCTATTGTGGCCAGCATTGTAGCCAGTTTTAAAATATACCCAAAGTATGATCAAAGTAAATCAATTTTTAAGATGTCTCATTTTGTGAAAATAATGTTTAATTTTATCTCTATCGATCGGTTTATACGCTTAGGCAGCGGAAATCAAGAGTTAAATGTTTGCTAAAATTTCATTGGTTAATATTGGACCAATCGAAAAGTTGTTTAAATATACAACTAGGTAAAAATTTCTCTATATATCTAGCGATCATTTATTTGTCTCAAATGTTTTGACACTAAAAGATAGTAACGATTTTCTTGACAAATAATAAACTGGATTATTACAGAATATTGATTTAATAACATATGGAAATTATATGGTAATGACGCGAAACCAGTGACTACTTTCTATGACTACCTCATCATTGACAACTGCAAGCATTGAATGAACACATATTGAGGCATTCTGGATATAATAAGAACCATTCTAGTTCAGTCAGAATTCCCAGTGATAAAGTACATGTTCTCATTTGATGTAAGCAAGATTTATTATTACTCATTTATTTTTCTCCATTAATGTTTAAAAACATTTCAAAATGTAGTTGTTACACCAGTTCTTAATGATTAGACTTCAAGTCGCTGAAGCACTTGAAATAATACTTCCCTAAGTGAACTCTCATCTAATTTGTTCCAAGCTGTGGTACTTATTTCAAATTTCTACAGATAGGGCACACTTAGTTACGCTGACGTTTTAATTAAATGTTCAAGGATGACTTATAACATTTAAATTGTCCTTATAGATAACAGATATTAGCACATAAAGCTGTTAGCTTGATTTCTTTGCCTGATAAAACATTGAATCAATAAATTCCTAACATTACCCTAAAACAAGTTCTTATCATCTTTACTTCATTGTATCAGTAAATGAAGGCAATATATTAGCGATCTTTTTTTTTAAAAAACATATGATTCCCAGTGGATTATTTTATTTCAGTCTTTATTTATTCTCAGGTTTATCAATTTCAACTTGACTTGAATCTAATGTTTTATTGATCACTTTCCATCTGTAGGAAGATGAAATTAGGAAAATAATGACTTTCTTCAAATAGCATCAATGTTGAAATGCGTGACATTATTTGATTGGCATTTTACTTTGCTACTTAAAGAAAATAAATTGACCATACATTTCAATGAATTAGAAAAATTATGCAGTAGTTAGACATTGAGATTACAAGAAGTTATACCATTGAATTACTGTTTGTTACATGCTTTTCGCTTCTGTCAGTTATTAATAATAGTTTTTAATGAACTTTTAAGAAATGTCATCTAATGGAGTTTGATGATTTAAAAAAATTACTCAAGTCACTGTATTATTTGTTTCTGCAATAATGGACAAGTAAATAGTCATTTATTACTAGAGAGAAAATAAAGGTTATTCAAGTTTTGACAGGTATGGTTTCCATTAGCGTTTATCAAGGAAAACCGAAAAATTAATGTTCCCTGGAGAGCCTATTAGTAAAATCTCTGATTCACATGTGATTACACTGATCGATATCTTCCAGGGTAAATCAGCGAATTCAGGGCCGTAGATATGTCCTCACAAGTTTGAAACTTTGATTTTAGAATTTCCTATTGACTGTTGTTTTGAATTAGGAATTTATTTGCTTAGTAGGTAGGTGAGTGATACTAAGAATCTAATACGACATAAATTATACTATTCTGTTAATGTTTGGCAATACGTTTTATTACGTCGGAAATGCATTATTTTGTACGGATTTTGGCTAAACTTCATCATAACAGCGACATAGAATGATCATAAGAATGATACAGAGTCACTTTTGAACCGTTTCTAGTAAATCAGAACATGAAGCTTTAGCGTAAATGATAAATTTCCATTAGTTGAAAATTGTTTATTTTTTCACTATAAAGTCCAGTTTATGTATGACTACAAAGAATTTTCTCTGAAGAATTTACACTTTCGCAAAAGGTGCTAATGTCTTTGCCACGTATCTTCAAAGTTGTTGAACTGACCTATACTCGGACTGGCAACGTATTGTTGACACATAGCCACTATGTGATTGTACCCATACCACCAACTGTATGATTATACTCTTCAAAGCGCGAATGGATTAGGACTAAATTACCTCACTTATATTCATCTGACGTACAAAAATATTTCAACTAGTACTGTGAAAAACTATTACGGGTATTTTTTTGAAAATGACGTTAAGTTAAACATGTTTTGTAACAATTTTAGTCCTTAGGAAGTGACGACATGTTAATGAATTTGTATATGTAACATGTGAAGTTATCAGCACATGATCACATTTAATATTGTTTAAATTAGATGCGAAACAATAAAAAATAGTATTCAAATTATTAGTATTATAATAATTTAATGAATTGTACATTGGTTATAAGGCTGAAACGCTGAAAGTTTTAACAAAGATTTGTAAATTTTTCGGGATACTTTCCAAGTTGTTTACAAGAGTAGGTGAAAAATATTCAGCTTTCTTATTTTAGATTTATTGTGATCACTCCGTCCCTATGCAGGTACCAAACGTGGCCACTAAGTGGGTACTAGTATTCGATCATAGGTGGCTTCAAAGCAAGTTGAGGTAGTTGAGACATGTGTTACGTATGTCTAGCTACCGACTGCCTCGACTAGCAATGTTTTTTGTTGAAAATGTAGGCTACAAGAAAGCTAAGTGCAGCCAGACCAAAACATGGCACGAATCCATGAAGTTACTGACAACTTGACTGAGCCAAGTTGGTAGGTGTAGAGTACTTGATTAAGATCCGCAGGGCGATCGTAAACGATGATCAGAAACCTTGAATGACATGGCTCAAAATCATTTGCAATGACAGAGATTCATCCACTCTTTGTGCTCTCTCAAACTATAATCTTCTGAATCCCTCATGACCTTTTTCCTCCTTGACTTTATTTCACTGGGAGAAAAATTCTCGAATCATATCTTCTAACCCTAATATTTTCCATTACTTTTGTTACTTCTACTCACTCTACTGCTATGGGATTTGAATTACCAATCACATCTCTCTGTGATAATGTGGTATTGCAACTTGAACTGATCTACTTACTTACCAAGTTCCCCATTGTATCTGACTGACTGATATATTTGTATTCAATGAATAATTTCGCACAGAAATCTTATCTAAACTATTATCAAATGATAAAACATATTATCAATTAATAAACATAGTACACTGAGGAATCATTTATTTTCGGACCAATTGATTTATGTCTAAGCAATCTAAAAATTTACGATAAAATCCTACTTGAAGGCATATAAATAATGATTCACAAATAGTTTTTTACAACCAACAGTATTAGGAAACTAGACAGTGTTTTGTTATTCTTAGTTATTCAATTGTCAATATTGTGTTATTTCTAAGACTCTCTATATCTAATCTGAAAGATGTCAAATACATGTTTACATCATTCCGTTCTGCATATATACATATATAAGTAGAATAATAACATGTTATAAATCTATCAAAATTATTGAAATATAAATAAATCAGTATAAAATATCTAACAAGATATTCTACAATTGAACATTATTAAATGTTGCTGTCATGTTAACATTGATCATCATAACTTTTCTTGTCTAACAAACTTCAATGTCAAAAAAAAACTCAAAATAGATTTAGTTAGTTGAAATAACTACTTATTCATCAATTGACAACTATTATCTTTTTCACTTGTTTCCTAATGTAAATATTGTCAGTTGACGACTGAAATCTTTTTTTCTTTCTCTATCAAATATTTATCAGATAACGGAGAGATTGTTCTTCCATTATTTTTTTCTCCATTCAAAATTCATTGCCTTATAGTACAATTTTCAAATGATGTTTGATTTTAATGAAAATTATCTATCCGATACAGTATATGTATAGTGAAATTTTCAACGCTTCAAACGAATCATTTATCGTTTGTATAAATTTTTAAAAAGCATTGATTCAATCCAGTAATTTACTTCGATAATAATGAACAGATAATAATGTGAGCGGACAACAAAAAACATAATTATCTATCTATCCTAACACTTTTTTATCGCATTAAGTTAGCGGGATGCCAGAAGATGACATTTGTTCAGTGACTGTAAAAGCTTCCTGCTTTTTGAACAAAAGCAATTCTTTATAGATATCTAAAAAGGTGCTAAATGATTAAGACTGACTTATTTAGCCATTTAGACAGACTAAGTATATTTAAATCATACAGCGATGTGAATCAAAATTTCGAACATGGAAAATTCTACCTGCTTAGTGAATGATCTTAAATAATGATTCTGAATATTGTTAAGATTTACCAATAACAACTTGATAGAACCTTCAAAATTATACAGTTATATATATGTGTCCTCCAAAATAATGTAACTAAAATATATAACTGACCATTGTGAGTAATTTGCATTTGTTCTATGAAATTCTCATCTTTTGAATTCCTCATCACCTGTATCTTTTACTTTCTAAATTTACCTCACTGAATTATACTTCTTGAATAACATCTAATCCTAATCTCTCCGATTACTGCTAATACTTTTACTACCTCTACTTCTATGGGAATTGATTTGACAATTTCATCTCTCTGTGCTAATGCGGTATGGCCACTTGAACTGCTGTATTTACGTGCAACGTTCTACGTTGCTGTTGATGATGATGATGATTGCATATCATGTAAAAGCCAGTAAGTCCTAAATTCACTTTGTACATTTAATCTCCTATAACAATAAAATGAAGTTTTATGTTCATCTTTCATCAAAAGTTATTGCATGAAAAAAAATTGCAAACTAAATGACTAGCAGACAACACCAAAACATTTGACTAAACAACTAAATACATTAAGCTAGATATATATTTAAAAAAAATTCATCATGTAACAATAGTCTACCAATTATGGTAGTGCTCGCTTTTTTCTTTCTTCGAAATTTCAATATTTTTCACTTTCTATTGCCCTAATCTACAAACTTAAATGTCAGTGTACATTAACGAAGATAGTGTTATGTTTTAAATAACTAATTTTAGGAAAACTTTATTAAAATGTCAACGATTTCACGTGATTCGCCAACTAGTTTCTTTTCTTTTTTTTTGAGTGAGATTATTATTATTTTTTTCTCCAAACAGACACTGGTCTATTCTGTTTTGTTTATATCCACTGAAAAAACATTAAGTCTGTATATATATATATATATATTCATACATATACATATATATATGAAATAATTTCCCATTGACATTTATAATTCTGAAACTTGTATTTAACAAAACGTAAGCCTATAAATATTTAGAAAAAAAAGAGTAGGAACCAAATTCATAATGTTTCATTGTTTCTGTGCCCTATTATTCTTGTCTCATTTTAGTTTAATTGTGATACTAATTTTGACCTTTAAAATATTTTTTCAGCTACTAATTATCATGATATCCAAGACAAAAATCTACATTGAATCAGAAAAATTACAATTTTTTTTCGGTTAATTCATGACTAAAAACCAGAGTTTTTTTTCTTTAACCATAGTTTATTAGCTGTTTTATTGATAATGGAAAATTTGTCTTCTTTTATTTTTCTGATAATTTACATCACCAATAACATTTCAAGTAAAAAGGTATGCATGATATTTTATATATTTCATTTCCAGACAAATCGTTCAATAAGAGAATAAGTAGTGCATGAAAATTAACAGAATTATAGTGAAGAATTTATATACTTTTAATTTCTTTTTTTTTGTTGAATTCAAGTTCACACTGTTGAAATTGACAAATGAAATCGATCTTTTGGTATTGATGAATCCTGAATCTTGATATGGCATTTTATTTGCATGTATTCAGTACATATGGATTATGGAGAGTAATAAGATTCAGGAGGCATTATTCGTGTTATTTAAGACGATTCAACTGGATTTACCTGATCTCAGTGTTAGTGCTCAGACTGATATCGAAAATCAGTGCCCTTTATACACCCTACGCACTATCCAATTAATTATAAAGTGTAGTTGGTCACAGATTTGTTCAATGGTTTTAAATTTACACATCTGAAATCATCAATCATTCATTGTTAGACCACCATTAGAAACCTGAAATCACTGGGCGGACGCTTCGTCCTGTTATGGGACTCATCAGCAGTGCGCATCCACGACTCCTGCACAACGCAGGATCCGAACCCGAGTCCTTCGGTCTTGCGTGCGAACGCCTAACCTCCGGTGTTAATGTCTAACTTTGATTGATATAGAGATTCATATAAATTTATTTGTGAAAATTTGTAGATACCGACAAAGGATATGGGTTCATCCAACTGACGAGTCCTATATACGACTAAACTTTTCTAGATTTTACTACTTGTCATAATCTATATTAACTAAAATCACAATCTATGGAAAATGTACTTTAATATTCCAATGAGTAGAAAATTCAACTAGACTTTTTCTTCAAATAATAAATAACCAAATAAAATGTTTAGTACTTACAAGTCTAACTATTCAAATTTCATCTTACTCAGGTCAAAGGTGATTTGGTGTGAGACTTATTTGTATGTATTCTTTCGTAAGTTAAGAGGCATGAAAAATGTGGTATTTGTAGTGAGAGTAGAAATAACTAACATGAGTTTTTTCGTGTCGGATTTAAACACACTGTCTGTGATTATTTCGAAAAAATAGTCCATGTTAGGTGATGAAGGTTTTCAGTCAGTTTGCTAACTTTAAAAAGGATTAAATGGTTACAGAATATAACATGTATTTTTATTATTAATTTTCTTAAATAATTTGAGATATTATTGGGTCTATTCATGTGGTTTAGACGTTTGTTAGCACAGGTTAAATCCTTTACAAAAAGTCTACATTCTAGGACATATCTTAATTGAAACAAAATCTAATGCATCGATCCATGTTTATAGAGGTGCTAAATGAATCATTTTTCTTGTTTTTAAGTTAAAAAGTTTCAGTTAATGTTGGTTAATTTAAAAAGTTCTCTAGCTCTGTTTTCTTATGATTTCTTACAAGTCTTATCTATCGAAAACAGCATCGGAAAAACTATTATACCAATACATGATACTTTATTTTATTTTTCTCCCAATAACAACTTGTTTCATTCGAGTAAATTTTTAATAATATTCATAAGAAAAATATCTAATTGCCAGATATTTAATACAGTTTTGTTGATCTTCTGTTGAAATAAATTTTATGTTTATTTTGACGATGGAAAATCAAAATATGTAGTGGGCAAAATGTATTTCCACGATAGAAATCAGGCCAAGACGTAGCTAAAGCCTTTATGAGAAAATATTTATGATTCAGTCTAGACAGACTGAAATTCACTGCGTTTTCTGTGTAAACAATTTAGCTTGAAAATATTCGGATAGTGTTTTTGTGACTAATGTTATGTAATTCGATAGGTAATTTGGATCCTTCCTCACTTATCAATTTGCTGATAGGTTATGATAGCTACTGGGCCGATGGAATCTAGTCTGAATAATTTTTATAATAAACAGTAATGATCTCGTTAATTGATTCCACTGGCTTTTGTTAAACTGATGTATTCTACTTGTTTTATTTCTCTTTTATTCATCTTTAAGAGAAAGTTATGAAAACCTAGATTATTTTCGCTCTATGATTAATTAATCTGTTAAGTTTTTACAAATGGAAATATTTCGTAATTATTCTATAAACGTCACTGATATAAGTAGATTTGACAGGAAACCATGGTCTATGAAATTAATGAAGTCGTTTGAGGGATTGTTATAAACTGGAAGTTGTAGTGTTGATTTGCACATCTACACCTCGTATTGCAAGATGTTTAAAGTAAAAAATTAAAAATGATTATGCATGTTATATGTTATTTATTTTTATAACAATAAACAAATTATGTGACCTCTCAGCTACAACATCTTTGCGATGTAACTGAATTCACAACATCTCAACATCACAAGTCTTATTGACAAAGTATACAAAACTACTGTATTCTTCCATTAATTTCTTTGTTCAAATCAGTAATATCGACGAAATAAATACAATGTCATGTGATGATAAAGAAGAATTGTAGTTCAGATTTGAAAGAAATAAATAAAATTGTTGAAAACAATGATAGTTGTTTGAAAAATATAGTAGACATAATTTAGTAGGTCGCAAATATGTCAATCTGTAAAGCAAGCACACTTGTGTCATTGAAACTAACTGTTAAGCTAGTAACTTTCATTTTCAAACAGATTTAACCTCAAAAGAATCCCACCAGAAGAAACCATGCAAATTGTATGTTACCACACTTAACTATTTTCTTTACTGAAAGATGAATTCAAGTAACTCTTACTGATATGCATAAAAGATGCACACTCTAAAATTAAATTTAGAAAGGAGTGTGAACATGATGATACATTTCATTTTTTGGATCTTGGTAGTAAATTTAATTCAGTCTACTGATTGGAAAGATATACTTATCACAGGGACGCATGGAGCGGAGTATACATACGGATGAGAATTGGCTAGAATGCTATTCAACCGTGTATGTAGATGGGGAGAAATATGCCATACGTGAGAAAAGTTACGTGCAGAGATGTATTAATAAATACGGAACGACTAGAAAAAAAGGAATATCCTGTTTTTAGAAAATACGTGTCTTTCTCAAACTTGGTTTTGAAGGTGATGAATTGACTAGGAGGATTGATTTTAGGCTAACAACAATGCTAAAACGTACGTGTCCAGCGACCCCATTTATATATCTTTACTAAACGAAGCGCTTATTGCGACAGTCAGATATAGAGAAATACTCGCCTTATGTTACTTGCAATTGAGTTTACCAGTTTATATGTACGTGCTAAAGAACAGAAAAGAATTTTTTCTGTCTTTATCTCTGAAAATATTCCCCGAGAGTTGAGACTAAATGAACAGAATGCTTTTGACAATATAATTCCTAGTCATTAGCTCATAGTTTGATGGTTACATTCACAATGCTGATTGATCCTCCGTTGAAAAATACAATCAGTTACATGAAACATATAGAACAGTTTACATTGCACAGATAAACTTCGTACTTATCATAGCTTAAGAAAATGTTAGTCATTTTGTGTTAATACAGTTGTTACCCAGTTTGTTTTTACCTAAAAAGATAAATAGTCTTAATTATACACTCATAGATACATATACGTATTGGATATTTTGTAGGAATAATTTTGACATCTGCGACGTTATATATCTTGACGTATATATATATATATATAAATATCAGATAAAATATCTGATACCTATTCAATAAACAACAAGATTATGATTAATTTTGAAAGTAGATACTACAGACTGCAAAAAGCAATTGAAATCCTAATGTTGTATTCATTGCCTAGCATAGCTAAACATAAGTAAATAATTTATTTGGCTTATCAGAATGATATATATATATATATATATATATATATATATATATTAAGATTCTATCTCATGGCAGTACATAAACATGTTTGTCATTATCTAAAATAAGTGATGGATAGATGACGTGGTTTTTGTAGACCAGATGTTATTCACATGTAACTCACACATAAATACACATGATGCTTAATTACAGGGTAACTCCCTAACGCTTAGCATACTTTTTTTTTCTAGATAATAAGTATACATTTCAAAAGTTCTAAGTGTATAGAACACCGTTGCATATGTAAATGTTTACGTATATGTTAGTTGTTACATATAAAATAAAGTTAACAGGTTTTAACTTCCATGTAAATGCTTATATTGTTATTCTTCAACTCTTATCAATCATCAGTCTGCCATTTGAATTTGTATATTACATTCCTTTTTCGTAATATTTAATTTAAGAAAAAACTCTACTAACTGTCTCATAACTTTTCTTCAGTGAAAATCCTCTTACGACTTTAGTTTCTTTTTCCAAATAATGGTACAGATAACTGAGTTTAGTTGGAAAACCTTGAAAAATCACCAAAAAGGTTTGGTCATTTATTTCTTCTCAATAGTTTGGTACTATTAATTATGAGAGCATAATTCAAGATTTTCACATCTCATTGATAAACACCATCTGAATGAATTGATAATACACGATACAGCAATTCGTATTTATCAACTTCGGTTAATTTTTCTCAATTAGAAATTATCCTCAATCGTACTATAGGTGAGTATTTTTTAAACCGATTGTTTGACTTATCCTAGTTTACAAAGGAAATTATCTTCAAACTAATCAAATCTTATCAAATATATTGATTTACTTATATATTGAAATTGAGTTTATTAATTTGACTATTTAAAGGAACAGTTAAATCATTTGTATTTTCTGGCAACATAATCATACTGATCTGGATTTCAAAAGTTTCATTGACCAAACGAGTTAATCTTTTCGTTATTTAGAAAATTAGCTTGTTCGCTCTCGTACTAGTTAAAAACAAACACAGTGAAATGAATTAACTGTTTGTACGTGAATATGAAATTATTTTCGTCTTTAATACTACAATAATTACAGATAATATGAATATTTTCACAGATGTGGAAAAATTCCATTAGTTCATTTCGTTATATACTTAAGAAAGTTTTTTTATTAATTTCAACATGAATAACAAATTGTGTAAAATTTTTAGAATTTTTAAAAAGTATTCATTTATTTAAAAGTCAGTCTGGTAAGTTATGCCAACATTCACTTGGAATTCCTTGCCCACATGGAACGTAATAGTAGGTGTAGTTCATGTGATACATACTTATTGTCTGACTAGATAGTCATTGATATTTTTTTATGAACTATTTTAGTCAATATGTTACAAATGAATTCTGAAATAAAGTTTTCAATGAGATAGATAATTAAGGATCACTTATTATTTTACTTATTATTCCAAAATGTTACTTCAGTAGAATAATTTATAAACAACATCATTGACCTTGAGACCATATTTCCCAGGAGGAAAAACCTTGACTGTGATTGGTTACTGTGTTATTTTAGTGTGCTATTTTTGTGACTGTCCCAAGGACGTCTCTATGAAGTTTAAATAAACGCGATTTGTGTGCTTGAATTCATTGTGCTTGCTGGGTGTTTGTAGAATACCCTTTCTACGCTATACGAAGACTTTTTCGTTAGTTCGTTTGGGTCAACGGATCAGAGTAGCCTACCTGGACACTGGTTCATTGTCTCGTTCTCGTTTATCGACTAAGCTGAATTCGTTACAGTTTCAAGCATATCACGTGACGAGCATAACAGTTTTCAAAATGAACTTATTTTTCTGCTTTGTTATCTTCAAGTTATATTTCAATGTCACAAAAAACGAAGTTTGAGCTTCATTGCTTTTGAAGAGTTAATGCATTAGTAAATTCCTCATATACAAGAAAATATCTACGAGCTCTTCAATAAAGCCACTGATACTTCAGTAAAGTATATAAAAGCTAAGAATTTTTAAAGCCCTATTGCTGTGTCAAGACAATTCATGCCTTAATTTCAACCTTGAATAAAATATTCACTAGCAATTCAAATATCAAAACTCTTAAAGTTCAAACAAAAAAAACATGGTAGTAACTCACCTTGAATCATGCCATAGGTTTGTTATGTAAACTCTAGAGTTCCTTATCCTTAAAATCCATTCAATGAAAGGTTAGTCATGAAACTTTGAAGCACGAATCAGTAATTTATCTGTTGTCATAGAAATTTTAGCTTTCATCAGTATACAGCTTAAAACATGTAAATTAAATGTCCTTGATAAACTTTGTCAAACCTAACTGATAATAAATATTTAAATTTAACTTCTGGAAAAATGGTGCTCGTATGACTTCATGCACCATATTCTAGATATGTTTGTACTATAAAATACTTTCAAGTACCAATCTCTCGTTCTTTAACAACATGAAATACTTCATTTTGAAATAAATAGTTTTGCATTAAATAAAAACTATCATTGCCAACATACTAGATAGGCTTTCCTTTTGATATTATCTGTTCAGTAGATTAAAGTTATCCACTTAGTCTTTGTAAGAAATTTCAAACGGTCATATCAAATGACCGATTGCAAGTAAATAATATTTACCGTTTTCACTGAATTGCATATTTATTTTGTTTATGCAGTTTAACGATGTTTTCTATATTATAAATTATTCTAATTTGTGCATCATTTATAAATTAATTATTCACATATATATAAAAATATACATTCCCTTTCCAATATCATAATGGCATATCATTTTATACAAAGCAAGCAATATAGAGAATGTCATTAAAATATTTATTAGTTTTTTATATATGAATGATACCTACCCTATTCCTAATAGGAATAAATGTTTTTTTTCTTATAATCAGATTTTTAAGTAAGCATTACTCACCACTAATGCATAATTTCTTATCTTACCATCATAGCATTTTTATATAAAAATGCACAAGTAAAAATTAATAAATGCGAAATTTAACTAATTTCATGAGATTAATTTATTGTTAAGAAAATAAGAAAAAAAATTTCACAGTTAATTTATTCTTTAGTTGTCATATTAATCAGTAGATAAATTACAATTTTAATTAATATAGATTGTTCAATACTAAATATTTTCTGAAAAAAATTTTATGCATTGAGACAATTTTTACTGTGTGACTGGTTTATGACTGACTGATTGGGAAGAAAGAGAGTTTGTTCCAAATTATATTAGATATGTTTGTGAATATCTATTCAACGTTATATTTTTCTTTCTGTCTGTTAAACTGAATAAATTGAGATTTGAATTTCTATTCAAACTACAATATTCATTGTTCAATGTCTATCTCCTTTCATACTCCACCTTTCTTTATCTGACTCACGTTCAGTTTTAGAAATAAAGCTATGAGGAAGAAAAATGATAATGATCGATCATTCAGTTTGAGTTTTATCCTAATATTTCTCTGCCTGCCTTCGTGATCTCACTTATTAGATTGTTGCTTGTCTTTCTGTTATACTGAGTGTCTGAACTAGGATCAATAGAAAATAAGTTTCTACTTGATATTTTTAACACTTATTGACGTAGAATACACATCTCATGGTAAGTTGACAAGCATATACACTGATATTATCCCGTCTATTCTATTAGAGTTTTATTCTATTTTCGTTGTAACTATTTCTGAGGAAAAGAAATACGCAGTAAGTAATGGCTGAATATTAATTGAAGTTATGTACGCATCAACTGTTTAGCTTTGGATACTTTAGTAAGAAACTATGAGTCTAAATTTCGTTACCTTCGATATACTAGCCAAATAGACGAACCTAAAATATCTCAAATATGATTTGAAACAAATTTCACATCGGGCTCAGCATTCTCTGTTTCCGGTCATATCAGTGAGTAAAAAAAAATCAAAGCACTTTCTAATCGTCAAGCAGGAATTCCTCTCAATAAGACAAAGTTCACCTCCTGGTAAGCGATACGTGAAACTCGGCACATAAATTTGGTGAATAATATTCCAAAACTTTTAACATGGAATTGAAGTAAACATATGAATTTAAAGAAACCATTTATTTAGAGATCGATCGTTTGTTTGTAGTGCCTCCACATACATTTGAGTTCGCCCATATTTAATTTGATTAAGCCTTTCGATTAACTTATTTATGCAAGCCATCTGTACAGCAATAACTTGTATGTACCATCGGTATTTTTCATTATCTGGTTTGTATGACCTGGTACGACAGAACATGGCTTACCAACTACGCTCACATTCATCCTGTTCGCTTTAATGTCAATCTCATAAATATCTCGTGACTCAGACATTTTGCTATGTACATTTTAACCTTATTAATTCATTCGCCAATTCTCTCGCTAGCGCGCTTTCTCTTCTCTATGTGCTTGTGGTATGCTGTTCTATTTGTGGCGTGTCAAAATAAACCTATTCAACACTTCATGTTCACCTTCTGATTTATAAACCGTCAGGCACTATTTAGTAACGATTGTCCGGACGAGCAAATTACGATGTCTAAGAACACGTTAGATTCCGACCGTAACGAACCCGAATCCATTAAATTTCTTAGCAAGTGAATTTGCTTCAAATAACACTAGAGTAACATCATTCATTTCATTAACTACAGATTATCGGTATGATATCGAGATTATTTTCAACAGTCAACTTTATGAAATAACATCATGTTTTGGTTTATTGTGATTAAACGTCTTGTCTAGAGAATTAATCTAAGAATTTTAACAATTATCATGATACATTTGAAAGATAGTATTGACGTTGTTTTCCTATTATTATTATTATTATTATTATTATCTAAATATATATGAAATTTCGTAATCAACAAACAGTTGATGTTTGCATATTATTAAAGATTAAGTGTGATAGAAATGAAAAAATAACTACAGAAAATAAACAGAAATTATGCAGATTCATTTTGTTTTTTGGAACAGAATCTGATTTACTTTTGTTTACTTAACTAATCCGAATGAAAAATTAAATTAAAATGAATCTCTAAAATCCGGTTTATTCACAAATCCGCATCCGGTTTATAACTGATGTTAAACTTGTCCAAATTCAGATAAAATACACATAATAGAATACCACACTGATGAGAAGCGTAGTAATCAAAAGGAAAAAAAGGAAATAACCTTTCGAAAATAAATTTTGTCAACACCAATTAACTGTTTATAAAATTTCTGTTTGATGCTAAATTTATTTATAGATTTTCTACCTTTTACGCTCTTTTTTTGAACTATTGTTTTCTCCTTTCCATTCCTTTTTCATACAGGATAAAATCTGATCTTTTTAATACTTCATTATCAACTTATCCTTCTGATAAGCCAAATAAAATTGATACTAAGATTACAACAACAACAACAACAACAACAACAACAACAGCTATACTTGAAAAGGAACCAATTATCAGTCATATTCATAGTAATGATAGTAGCAAGGATAATTTGAAAAGTTATAATTCTTCGCTCTTACAAGACAAAAAATGCACAAGTAAGTTAGTGGGATTAACATTTTATTAAGTCATTTATTAAGTAATCATTCAAGTATAATTGAACAAAAATCTATATATTTTCATCACAGAGTTGGGTAGATTGTTGAGTTCCATTGGAATCATGAATCAGTCAGTGTCAGGCCACCATTAGGAATTCGAGGGACACTGGACGATAGTTTTGTCCTAGTATGAGACTCAGTAGTGCGGATCCACGACCTTTGCTCGCGGGAAGGTTAAGGGTTCGATTCTCAAGAGCGGGGGTCGTGGATGCGCACTGTTCATGAGTACCATACTAGGATGAAAAAAACCGTCTAATGCTTCTAGGTTTCTAATGGTGGTCTAAAATTGATTGTTTTACAATTTCAACAAATTTACACATTTTCAAGTGTTCATTTTGCAATATTGATATAGATTTTGTTGAAGAAAGTCATTTAGAAATACGTGTATATACAATAAAATTTTCTTAACAACAAGTCCATCTTAACTGTAATGTAACTGGTGAAACACATAATGTTACACAATTATTTGATGAGCTTAAATTGGTTTCTTTGACCTAAATGGTTTTAACCCTAGAAATATCACCATAAAGAATGATGCTATTTTCTTGAGAAATAAAGAGTAACTGATTTTATGCTTATCAATTATTAGCAATTAATTAACAGAAATGGATGCAAACCATGAAATAATTTCTAATTATTGCCTTTAAATTCAGTGATATAATTAAAAACTAAGTAACTGCAAGAAAAATCCAAGCAGAAGACCAATATGTTAGTATTCATATATATCGCTAACATATCTCTTTAGCTCATTAATACGAAAAACAAATAACCAAAAAATATTCAATCATGACTAGATTATGACCATGCAACTTACTGGTTATGTCAATATTCGGATTTAAGCTCGATTCCCTTTCTCCTCTTTTTCGGTTTATGAACCTGTATAGTATTTTCAGCATTCAATGTAAATCAATCTCTAGTACACAGAAACGTCTGTTTTTTTGTTTAGTATTTATCCTATTATACCACTAATTTATTGGGTTTTGCATAGACATTTATGTTGGTGAACAAGATGCTAAACTAAGATGACAAATCTGTTAATTCAAATGCAAAGCTTCATTGACTTAGTTGATGGAGAAATGTTAAACCTACGTTCAGCAACCGCCTACTTTACTTGGATGGGAGAAGTCTAGATAAAATTTGGGGCAACAATACTATTTTGTATTATCAACCGATTACCTCAGTAACTATTGATCTCATCTGTGTTAGTAGATGGAGATTGTCCAGCTAAACTCTTCTCTACAAACTTAATCAGTGATTAAATATTTTGTGAAACGTGCCTCAGAATTGGACTCCATTACCAAAATGTATTCATTATTCATCTCTGTGATCATGAATTTCAATATTCTTACATGGATTTCTTCTTTATCAACCATTTTCTTTACATCTAAACCTTCTGACTATCTTCGACACCACTACTGTTATGCTCGTCTCTAGGTATGCTTAAAACTTTTACGGGTTCACCTAAGTCGAATTACAAGAACAAGACAATGAACCAGCGTCCAGGTAGGCTACTCTGATCCGATTGTCCCAGCAAGAAGTCTTGATATAGCGTAGAAAGTGTATTCTACAAACACCCAGCCAGCACACAATGAATCCAAGCACTCAAATTGCGTTTATTTATACGCCATAGAGACGTCCTTGGGAGAGTCACAAAAATAGCACGCTAAAATAACACAGTAACCAATCACAACCAAGGATTTTCCTGCTGGGAAATGTGATCTCAAGGTCAACTGATCGGCCAACGAAATAAATGCAAAATAAAGATACTTATCAAGCGAGTTCTGAGGATCTAACATCCCCAACAACTACTATTTCAATTTCTCTGACATTCATTTTGGTCAGTTTATATCTATATGTTGATGTAATGTTGGCACTCTGGTTAAGTAAACACTTATGTCAAGCTCTACAATGACTATGACTTACTGATTAATATTTTTCCTCTGTCGTATTCTTAAATAATAAATGGAAACATTTAAAAATGCATTATTTTAGACAATCCGTAAAATCTGACATATTTAAAGCGATATGATGAATAAGATATACGTTTCTAGAATTTATCTAGTTAAAAAAACATTCTCCTTATTCCTTTTTAGTGAAACAAGATACACTGATCCCTTCTCAACCGATCAATATAAAATTACATGAAGAATCAAATGGATGTAAAGTCAAACAGCCATTAGATCATATGTATACATCGACCGGTGAACAAAATAGCAACAAATCCAATTTCGTATCAAATTCTCGACCACATATATGTATGTCACCAAGATGTCCACCAGATGGTGCAGCAATTCATGAAATATCTCCGCCGAGTCTTAGTAAATCAAAAAAATCTGTGATTTATGAAAATTTAATTGATAGATATTTATTAATGGAAGATGAGAAGCATTTAATGAAAGAAATCTCTTCAAAATCATCAATTACAACAAACAATATTAAAACTACTACTACTACTACTACTTCTACTACTACTACTACTACAATAACAACAACATCAACCAGTACAAATAATCGTTCATCTGTTCTAAATAATCACATCCACGATAACAGTACTAATAGTAATAATAATACTAATCCAAAAGATTTAACAACACACAATGTTTCAACACAAAGTACTCAAACAACTTTTGACATGATAGCGCTCACATCGACTAATCTTCCAATACAGGATTGTTTTCCGACTTGTGATAGCATTAATAAAGTAAGTTAAAATCAATAGTATTCTAGTTTTTTGAGAATAAAATGATATTTAAAAGTATTTTTGATATTTGAAATAGAAAATAATTTGATGTAATTAAGCAGGGATTCATTAAAATGTTATTTACATTAATAATGAACTTAACAAAAACTCTTGAACAATAATGAATCAACTGGCACATTGAATAATCTGAATTTTTGTCGATTAATTGACTTTATTCAACTTGAATAGCACCTAAGAAAATGTTATTATTGTCGTCTAAATGATAAGTAATCTCTAATACAACTACATTCACTATGAACATTTTAACTAGTTATATTTAGTCGTTAGATCAATGAATGCAGTTAAATATTTTGTTTCATTACCTCGGTTTTTTAAAAACAATAAGTGAAATTTTTGGAATGTAACGTTCACTTTATCAGACTTATTGATTCTTGACGTATCTTTTAAATAAAATTATTTTACTGCAACAGTCAGATTTTCAAAAAGACTCACTAGAATGAAGATTCTC
The DNA here is from genome assembly GCA_944470395.2 of Schistosoma turkestanicum. Lineage (NCBI taxonomy): Eukaryota > Metazoa > Platyhelminthes > Trematoda > Strigeidida > Schistosomatidae > Schistosoma > Schistosoma turkestanicum. The sequence continues at coordinate 19,043,228 of OX103972.1, read as the reverse complement.
ATATATGAGTCCATTCAAGAACTATATGAAGATTAGTTAATAATTAATGCAGCTCGATTGCATAGTAACAGTATACACAGTTAACGATTTTAAATATTAATTTGTGACATCATAGACATCATAGTTTAAATTACAAACTGATCTTAGTTAGATCATGATTGAAAACTTGGAATAACTAAATGGTGGTTTCGTTCTAGTATGCATCTACAGCGCTATGGTTTCACGATACTACTTAGAATCTATCTCACACAGAAACTACCAACATTTAGACTATATGGTCACTATTCAGTAGTGTATATCTCTGATGTCACTCAATTCATAATTTTGCTCCACCCTCATGGATAGTTGTCATGAATGTGCACTGCTGAGGGGCTCCATCCCGAGATGAAATGGCTATCTAATACTTTCAGGTTTTCAGTGATGGTCCAGTTAAAACTGGTTATTGGTTTAAACTATTTTAAATGTGCCTATAATTTCAATGTTACATTTTATTCTGTTCAGTTAAACTTGTATATGAAATATACAAATCAGAGAGATTAATCATAACAAAAAACTTAATCACACAAATCCTTCAAAAAACATACAGAAATATGTGAGATAAAAAAGAAAGAATTCATCTTTCATGGGAATTAAGTATTTAACCATTCTCACTAGACCACCAAAATAAATTACTAACTAATATCATGATAACTCTCTGATAATTATTATGATTTCGATGAGAATTTCAACTTTCATTCTTTCTTCAAATCAACATCAGTGACCATGATGATAATAATAATAATATACTATGATTGTCTATTTCAGGCAAAACCAAACCAGTGAAATAAAATGCGCACTTTTTAAACCGTCAAGAACTATAACAAAAATGATAATAATTCGTCTGTTTCACTTCTTGATTATATGCAAATTCATGACTATTAACTACTTTTTATGCAGAATAATACATATAACTGATAAATGTTGACTAATACTAACTTATACTTGGTGACGAAAAGGAAATAATATTAAAACTTAAAACAAATAAGTAGTTGAATATGAATCACTGATATTTGTTATGTGAACAAATTTAATATTATAACAGTTTATGATTTTCCAACGATTAAGTTTTGCAGAAATTCATCCGTATTATTGATTTTTATCGAAACATTTTTCAATTCATTTTAAGTTGTGTTAGTCGAACAACTATTCTCGGAATTCAATTCAGTTTACTCATTCTAGATTTGAATAAAGATCTTGGCTTTATTTTGATTTCTGAAAGTTTTTTTAATCTTTATGACCAAGCCTAAAATTTAGACTGTTATGTTTGTCACTAGGTATGCTTGAAGCTATTACGAGTTCACCTTAGTCGATAAACGCGAACGAGACAATTACCAGCTTCCAGGTAGGCTACCTTGAATCCCAAGCTGTCAAACAGAAGTCTTGGTAAGCGTTGAATGTATATTCTACAAGACCCAGTAATCACAATACAATCAAGCACACAACTCTCGTTTATTTATACATCATAGAAACGTCCTTGGGACAGTCACAAAAATAGCACACTAGAATACAGAGCAGCTAATCACAGCCATGGACTTTCCTGGTGGGAAATGAAATCTGAAGGTCAACTTATCAGCCCATGCTCGCAAACGTGAAATCCAAAATAAGGCATTTATCAAGAGAGTTCTGGGTATCTAACATCCCCAACATAAACAGTCAAAATATAAATGGGGAAAATATGGTTTTTAATGTGGTCTAATTTTTAATTAATTTTTGTATGATCAATCGTGAATATTTTTGTTTACCCTACTGGATATTGAAATTACAAGTTATATAAGTGTTGATTAATTACAATGGTTAGATTTAATCCTTCTGAACTGTCAAGAATTTTTAGCTTATTTGAGATAGTGTCACGTATTTTGATATCTTGAATAACATTCCGATCTTCAAACATAACATTATTTGTTTTCACATAAGGAAGAGATTGATACATTTCTTTAATCACAAATCAGCAATCTACGTTCACTTTAAACACTACCATTTAAATATTTAATCGATAATTGTGTATATTTACTTGATTGTAGAATTATCTAACCTCCGAATCGACTATTTCATATACATCCCCATCCAACGAAACTGTAAATACTCCTATCGAACCTCATTCATCAACCAATACAAATACTTGGTTCCCACCGCCACCCCCACAATTACTTCAAGATTCAATGGTTAATTCTACAAATTTCGTTGCACAACCACCACATTATCATGAACACTGTCGTCCAGATGATGTTCATCCATTAGTTATAAACAAAATGCCTGAGAAATCTTCAGATATCATTAATGATTTGAACGTATCTTCACCTGATCAAATCAACAGTTCAACAAAAACTTGTACATCTATTTCTCCAACAACAAATTTAAAATTATCCACATCTTCACCAACATCACATTTACCTCCAGTGTCTTCTTCATCTCATCCTCCATCGGTTCCTCCACGACATCCAGCTACTGCATTGCAATATCAACCAGAAGTAGCTGATTCATTAAAAGTAAGTAAATTTCAAATTGTCATTGAACACAGTTTTAGAATACGTTTATTAAAACTGTCATTAAGTTGACAGTAGTATTTTTTTCAGACTTAAGAGAGTAAAACAAAACAAAAAATAGAAAATGCAAACTATTTCAAAACAAACACATATAATACAACAAAAATAATAAATCGATTAATGATAAAAAATGAATCATCTTTATGTCAAGAAACATACATACACACATACATATGTATACCTTGTTTTTTTGTAAAAATTATTGAAAATTAAGGACCAGTTGGATAGTACATTTATTTGTACAGTTATCTCAAGTGAATACTTACTGAAAAGAAACGGAAAAAGTTACAGTGCAATAGTTGAACGTACCTTAAGCTATCTAAGCTATAGCTAGTAGAATCGTTTATGAATAATGTAGTTGTAAGAGTTTGAATCTTCTCGTTGTTTAAGTTAAGGACAATAACTGATCACTTTCGTCTGACATATATGCATCCTGTGAGAATAACCTTGACATTGACGTCATTCATGAACATTTTTAAACGGAGTCGAATTATAGCTAAAATTTAAATAAAGAATAATTGTCTCGAATTATTCGAGACTCGTCGACTGGATCTTCATGCATCTCAATGTTTATGTTTGTTCTGAGATGTTAACCCTGACAAATGACTAATAATTCCTCTTGTCTACACAAGCCAATGGTTATCCAAAATTATTAACTAACTGGATGATCCATGGATTAAGGTAATGGATTCGAATCCTGTGAATGTGCATGATACAGGCAAGTCCCAAACCGGAAAAACCACTCCTCATGGATCCTAACATTATCCATCATCTAGTTCTACTTAAATGTTTTAAGAATAATTTTTGAATTTTTCATTCTTGACTTCATAATTTTACATCATCATATTGTAATATCATTAAAACTTGTCTTTGAAATCATCGATTAATTCAGATGCTATAAATTTTCTTAGTCATTTGAGTTTACAAAATTATTAACACTTTTATTTATGAAATAATACTATAATATGGGTATTACGCGCTGTTGAATAAACGGCACTGAATATTTCATAAGCAAACCATATAAACCAAAACGTTTCTAAAGATCGGATGTATAAAATTCAAGTCTCTCATATTTTGCAGTCAGTTTTCTTGTTATAGAATCAAAATATTTCTATTGAAAAAAATCTTTCCATTTGAGTGTAAATCTGTATAAATGTGACTTCTTATAACCTCAACAACGTCGTTATACAAATATGTTCAGTGTCTGTTTCCCTGGAATTATCTGATATATACAACATGTTGTAATGTTTACAAGCGTTCGTTCTGTCTATCAAAAAAGTGTTCGTAACACATTCTGTGAGCTTTCATTTTTTTCTAGTGGTCACATAACACATAAATGAATTATCTTAACAGTCTAATCCAAAGATATTTAGAGATTTATTTATAATCTATGAGACTGTCAACACAAAATACTGCAAATTTCACATCAAATTCAATTAGATATAAAAATGACAAATATAAAGAAATGACTTGTTTCCAGAGTGTGTTACGAAGTGATAGGAGGTAAAAGCATGTAAACTGGTTGAGTTCCGCTTTGATAGTTTGCATTTACTATACTACATGAATGAACTCATTAGGTTTAATTGGTTTGATAAGTCACGTTACTGTGGCGCTACAAATAATTAATCAAGTCTTTAAATTCTAAGCTTTATACATCATTTTAAATGCAATATGATTTTGAAAGTCATTGAAAAATCATTATTTCACTGTTATATTTCTCAAGCAATATGTAACCATCAGCTACTGAAATGTTTGTTTAAATCCTGATCTACGCATTGAAACCTTCTCTTTTAATTCAACTAATCTTGTTCAAACTTTCTTGGGTCAACAATGATTAAATATAAATGAGATCAGAATAACTTCAAATTTAAGTAGTAAACAGACTGATGTGATGGTTAAACATTTTGAAGTAGGAGTACAACTAAATTTTGTACTTTTTTATTTATGGCCTTTGAATTAAGTTCAAAATAATTTTTTTAATTGTAAGAAAAGTTGATAGTAAAAATAAAAATTATGATTCTTTACTGTTTATAAAATCAATATTTTCAAAAATCAGCAGATCTAGCCAATATTTGATAATTTCATCTTATTAAATGCATTTGAGTAACTCTAGTGTTTTCACATTTAGTTATACAATATTGAGATCAACAATTGATAATTATTTAGAGACTATACTGATGATTACTTGTGTAAAGTTTAACTCAATGGAGTGTCAGATCTTTTTTATAACCTTCTGAAATCACGACTTAAGTCACTGACAAGTGGACTGAGTCATGTCAGTAGGTGTCGACTACCTGGTTGGGGACCGCGAGATGATAACAATCGATGGTTAGAGATCCTGAATGACATGGCTCAAAACCGTTTGCAATGGCGCAGGTGCATTTACTCTTTGGTGTTCTATGAAATTCTAACCTTCTGAATTCCTCATTACCTTTATCTTTCTTTTTCTAAATTTACCCCACTGAATTATACTTCTTCGATAACATCTTTGAACCCCAATCTCTCTGATTACTTCTAATAATTTTATTACCTCTACTACCATGGGATTTGAATTGACAATTTCATCTCTCCGTGTTAATGCAGTATGGTAACTTGAACTGCTGTATTTACGTGCAACGTTCTACGTCGCTGTTGACGATGATGATGATGAAATCACTACTTAATTCAATAGTTATCGAAGCTGACAACAAAACTAAACACAACTGGACAGATGCTCACACTAAATAAAGATATGATATAAAAATAATAATTAATTTTTACCTCCTTATCTTTCAGAAGCCTATTGATAACTAGAACGAATAATGTTTGATTACAACTGGTAAAAAAATATATTTCCTCTATACTTGATTCTTTCTCACAATTATTCAAACAGATATACAAACTCTGTTATTTATCATGTTTTTAATAATATTGTTAATTAATTTGTAGAAATAACTGAACTAGTTTTAATGAATATCATTACTACAATTGATATGACATAGTCTGCTATTAATTACCTTGAGAATATAAAACATTCAATCTATTGGTTAAAATATTAGTTTTACATTCAATTTCCCAATACTTAAATCATCATTTACTTACAGTACAATCAATCAACTCATTAACATGTCTAGGCATAATCAATAATGATATGATGATTCATGTTTTTTTCTAAATTACCTCCCAAAAAACCAGAGGAATCAAGAGAAATTGTACACAAAATTCAAACTAATACAAGACAATCAATCATACAATGTTAATTAGATCATTCTCATTCATTCATTCATTCATTTACACATAGAGATACTCTCTGTATACATGAATGATTTCTTACTAATCAGAAAATCAATGTCCCATTCAAATAAATAGAAATGTTTTATTGTTTTGTTATTTCATCAAATTCCTGTCAACAAATAACAGTCCATTATGGATTAGTCTAAATTTTCTGAACAGTTAGTTATTCACGGCATTGTGACACTGATGAATTCTATAAACATACGGACACACACATGCACATGTACACACAAGAATCAAAATAGATTAAGGGAAATAGTCAGATTATCAATTGAATCTTTATAATGTATCATTGAAAAAAAAAAGAAAATGATCAGAGTAAATGTCGTTTTTATTGTGGATAATTGTTTTTTTTTTATTGGACAAAATCATTGCCAATAAGAAAAAAGTACAATTTTTTCTTGTTGAATCATGTAAAGAAAAATTTAATCAGGATTATTCACTGAAAAAAATATGCTTAAGATAGAAAGTATTGGATAGGTAGGTAGGTAGGTAGGTGTATGTGATGAGGATTTAACATACTATGCTTAGAATATGATGTAAATTGAAACAAACCTTCTATTTAGATTTTGATAGCAATCATTTCCAAGATTCAAATAACAGCTTAAATTTTATTAACTATTATAATATGTAACAATAAACTGAAGAATAGTTTATGTAACAGTCTAAAATTTTCGATTGTTCATTATTTAGTCACTGATTGATTGAAGTAATATGAATTTTAAACAAAGAAAATCATTTCATGAATCACTGTTATACGAAATGAAATATCTATATGTTTAAGATTTTTACGGAAAAGATGTAAACTTTAAAAACAGAATTATCAACTAATGTTGTCTCTTTTCTAGAGAAAGGGAATTGCTCAATTTCAAGTGACAGGTCGATTCTAAGTAATAATATGCAATTTATTTTCAAAGACTGCTGTACAATTTATTGAGCTTCACTAATTATTTCTCTTCAATTTCACAGACAACACATGAAAAAACGAAGAACAATATTGTTTCGGAAAAATTGGAGGATAAATCTCATCAGAAATTTACCGATACGTGTAACACAGTATCAGTATCAACACCTTTGATAACATCATCATCATCATCATGTGAAAATTCTGTTTCAGCTAACATTCCACAAACACATAATTCAATGAATCAGTCAGATAAACTAACAGATTCCTCTGTGATGCTAACAACCGATAAAATAAAAATATCAACAAATAATTCTTTAGAATTAACTGAATCATCTAAGATACAAACAGTTTCACCAGGTATTTTAGATGAAAGAAATAAAAATCCAACTAACTATCCTCTCGATGGAAGATCTGTTGTTCCATGGGATTCAAATTTACAAGATAATTTTTTACTTTCAGTTACTTCCTCAATGAAAACACTTCAAACAAATGAAACAGAAATGATTAAATCAACATGTACAGTATCTTGTGATTCAACAGTTACTTCGTCAACTTCATTCTCTGATAAAAGAAATGTCAACTGGGCATTTTCACAACAACATGCTTCTTCTTATCCTTCAGAAAAATTAGTTACACCTTGTGTTGATTCAATAAATCCTGTATTAGTTAAAAAACAATCCGTGAAATTTCACGATTCAAATAGATTACAAAATGATCAAAAGTCAACTGTCACTGTAACTAGACCAAATTTTTTACCAGATTTTGTATTAATAAAATCTACACAGCCTGGTCAACCATCGATTAAACGTCTTATTTCACCGGATGATTTGAAAAATGAACGTATTATTGGAAAACATTATAATGTTGCAAATAATTATAATCTAAATCAATCTAGTCTACTACAAAATCAAGAACAAAATGAATTTGTACAATTTGTTTATCCAGTAAAAGATTCCGCGCATATAAGTCATCATAATCGAGAATTATTAATTAATAGTCATCCAGAAATACAATCGAATCAACCAATTGATGTATATTGGTTGAAAGCTCAACAAAGGGCTGAATTGATGAATTCAAGTACGTTTAAATTAATGTTTTTTTTTATCGAAACACATTGCTTACTTATTTACTTGCGTCAAGTGGAGCATAGGTCGCCAACTAGTATTCTCAAACCATCTCTGTCCTGGGACTTCTTTTCTAATTCAGTCCAGTTGCTATTCATCTTTCTCATATCTGTCTCCATTTTTCGGTGTAATGTGTTCTTTGACCTTGATGATTTCAAGTGAGGGCTTGTATTGTGACGCAGTTGGGTGATTTCCTCAATGTACCCGATCCACTTCCACCGCTTCTTCCTGATTTCTTCCTCGGCAGGAAACGGATCCGAAACATTTTGCGTAGACAACTTTTAATAAATACTTGTTCCCTCTAAATGACTGTTTTCGTGATTCACCAAGTTTCCGCCCGATACGATAGAACTGTCTTGCCATTTGTATTGAAGATTCTGACTTTAGTGTTGGTTGATAGTTGTCATGAGTTCCAAACGTTCTTCATTTGTAGAAATACTGCCATTGTTTTTTCAACCCGAGCCCTCATATCGATGACGCTGTCCAGGTAATCAAGGCACACACTTAGGTTTAATACTTCAATTCAATATAATATAATCATATGCTACTTAAAATACATCTAATTTGATTTACGTGAATTTTTGAACGAAAGAAGCATTAATACCTATTAACTTTATTGATAGAGATATAAAATAAAGTTAGAAAAATTATCTTAAATGATCGGATTAAAAAATATAAAGTCATTTGATGTCAGAATTGTATAACCACTGAAGCATGTACGTGTACAAAAAAAGGCGGCAAACTACTGAATTAAAAAAAAATACATTATAACATGAATAGAGTATGCTAATAAAGTATGTATTTTGTTTGTTTGTTTAAATAAGAAGAAATTTAAGTAGCTAATTAAAACATCACTGAGAATGATTGATTGAGTACAAAGAAAACAAAATGAAGCTGAATTACCGATTGAGGAAAAAGGATCCTTTCAAGTGCTGATGTATAAAAAATTTAAAAATATTATAAACAAAAGAGATGAAAAAAAGACTAAATGAGGATATTGGTATAATTCAAACTTCGTACCATGAATGGTCAAGGATGCTGATGTTTTAACGAGTTAGGAACAAAGAAATCTCAATTCATTTCAAACTGTTTTTTTTAAGCGAAACATAAAAATCAACATGTGGATTAGCTGAGTTACCGAAATCAGTTGAATTTTTACAGAATGAACTCTTAATCCCTATTCTCTCACTTCCAGAGAAGTAAACTAGTATGCATTTCTATATACACGTTTAAAACAAATCTTATTACCAGAAAATCATCCTCACAGATACATGAAATAGTTTCCGGCTTTTAGACTTCACATGAAGCTTAGCTGTATAACAATTTTTTAATGATTTTAAATAACCGGTTCTTATGGATATCACATGTCCGATCATTTTAACATTTTAGATTTATATAATAATACATCGTGTAAGATGAAATATCTCAGATTCTTTTGTTTAGATTAGGCAATTTCGATAGATTATAATTTATGATAAACTCTTTCACTGAATGCTGTCCAGCATTATTTCAGTCATTAGACAAATCCTTACGTCATCATGAAAATGCATGTTTACCTTATATATGATCAAATGACGTAATTTCTCCTTACTATTATTATTATTATTATTATTATTACAAAGTTTCAAATACAAATTTCATTGCATCATTTTTGACATCTCATGTCAGTTTAAAAGTTAATACAATTTAACTTACTTTTCTTTTTTTTAACAAATGTGGTCATAAGGCAACATTAAGTGTGTTTCTTTAACTTTGATAAACACATTTTGTATATATACCTAGCATACCTGTGTATGAAATTTATCAACATAGATACATCCAAACTACAAATCTTTCCATATGTTACATAATAAATAAGAAAATGTTACTCTTATTTTGACTACTTAAGAAAATATTTATGTATCAGAAATTAATGATCGAAATATTGAATTAATAAAAAAAAATAAAATATATCCAGTTGATTTTTTACTTCACAGAAATTCTTATTCAATAGAAAAGGTAACATTAGTTAAGCAACATGACACCATATGGATTGTAAATAAATAAAAATAACAGTAATCATGTTTTAAGTAGTAGGAAACAAAGCAGGGAAAAAAGAAAGCACTTTATTTTCAAAACTATAGCAAAAACAATACAATCTATTATTTAATTGAAATAAGAATGTATAGTAATTTTTAAGTATAATTGTTTTAATTTAACTATGATCATCAACCAAATGAAATGTCTTCATTGTATATTTTTGACCAATCAACTTGATATAATGTATACATAAATATATATAAATACATTAGAATATTGTAACAATTATATGTAATCAGTAAGTAATGACACTTATATAAACTCTAAAGCTTAAAATCAATATACTCATTTTTGATACAAAAAAACACATTAAAAAACAGATGTTTGAATTAAAATACTTGATAAAAATGTATTAAAACTAATTATTTTATTCTTTAGATAAATAGCATAAATTCGTAATCCAATGTTATTTTATATAACTCAATGGATATATGTTTATAATATGACAATAGGGCTGGTTATATTGTGCTCTATTTGGATAGTGTATTCTTCTAGGATGTCCTTTTGTTAATCGGAATGTTTAATCATTTAATCTTGTGCAACTGTAGACCAAGAATGAATGTTCGTTTTAGTCAAGTTCTTGCACTGAATCAACAAGATGAGAAGTATCAGCATAGTTTAATTGTTTAACAGTGTCAGTGGTGGACTGATAAGAAAGGAGTATAGAATGTTTTGAAAAACATTGAATTTCATGATTTGTAAAGAAAAAGGTTGTGAGGGCGCACTCATGACATCTAATGAATCCTAGTTTCCAACGGTCCCCTTAACTTACTAACTAACTCCACATAGAAATGAAAATAACATAATTTAGAATGATATTCATCCACAACTAATAAACTTAAAAACAAATAAGGATTTATGTAATTCTGACTACTGAATATATCTAGAAACGTTGAAAACTAGTTCATTTTCATGATTTCTAAATGTAACACTAAGAATAGATAACAATAAAATATCCAAAGAATCAGAAGGTCATTACTCACTGAACCATAAGTAAATGTATGTCGTTTTTACTACACAAATTATAATCATATATATATATATATATATATAAATTATCAATTATAATGTATTTATTAGTACTCTCGAACTAGTCAGTACCAATACAAGAAAATCAGGTGCTCATCAGTCTTGAAGCTATGAAGAATAAATAGATATTGATGAATATCTAAATGAAATTAAATTTTTTAATGAAAATCTCACAAAAAAAGACAAATTTAATGTCATATGAATGTTTGTGTGAATTCGATAACTATTATGCATTGATCAAACTTTTCTGTTCACTTAACTTTCTAATTACGTTACTACATATTCATCTCTCTCTATCTATTTCTGTTCAGATAATGTAAGAAATGGAATTCATCGTTCTTTTCGTGATTTTCCTCAGCGCCAAATCAGTGCAGAGCCTGCATTCACAAACATACAACCAAGTGTTATGCAATTATCTCCAACTAGAACACATAAAGAACATTTCACTTCAAAGATTGCATCTGCCGATAATTCCAGTAAAAATAGTAACATACTCTTGATGACACAATCAAGTTTACCAGCTGGGTTTCCTGAGCAACAGTCAGAATTTTTTCCTCATTACAGACATAAATCTGATAATCTTGTCCATACTAATCCTAATTTTATCACAGAAATCAAATCAAATCGTATGTCCAGCGATTCTATACATGAACAACGTTACTCTCACAGAAATCGTTCATATAATGCTGAAGATTCCTATATGAGAGAGTTAATTGCACCAAATTATAATAATAGTATGACACAATCTGTATTCTTTCCTCTAGATTCAGGATGGGCTCCACCAGATGTTAAATCAAATGATTCAACGAGCGGTAAACACAAAAAACATAATTCAAATATGATTCGTTCACACAGTCAACGTACTAACGATTCACAAGCTAATTTTGAAAGTAATCAATTAGGGGCATCCTCAGATCATACAAGATGTTTAATACCATCAAAGCATTATCATCGTAATTTAAGTCAAACAGTACCAGCCAATCCAGATAGTAATTCCAATTGGCCTCCAGTTCTTGTTCAGTGGCATAGAAGACGACCGAATGTTGCTGCTAGTACAGAAAATTTCCCTGATCTAGTCGATTACCAGAGAAATAAAAGATACAATGAAAATATGCACATTCCAGCTGAATATTATATACATCATAAATCAGATTTTTCACGTCATCATAATAGCACATCGGCGATATCTGAACAACTTGAAAATCAACCGTAAGATATTTTTTGATGAGTTATTTTTACTTCGCTGTATAAAGTTTTTTTTCCAAAGAAATTGGACTAAATTAATGATTTTTAAAATTCAGAAATGCTTGAAATTTCTTTAGAATTTAGAATAATTTTAGTGTTTAGTAATATTTCTTTTAAAGTGACAAAAAATAATTTTAGTCGGTTGTACTTGCACAACTGTTATTGTGTGTTGAATTAGATAGACTGGCTCTAATCCATACGATAACATTAATTTGATTGCGATTTAGAAACTGGTTACTTGATTAAAATTCCTAGTCTTGTCACTTTATTCATTTCGCTGTCTCTACCGTCAACTAGTAGTTATTCAAATGGAATTGTTAACAAATTGTTGCAATCGTTCTCAATTTTTATGATACTATTCTGACAATAATCTTCTTACTAGATAATTTCTTCATCAAAAGTCAAAACAAATCATACTGTTCCTAGCATACGTATCAATTATTCAACATAATATTGATTTAAAAGACTGAAGTTATTGATTAATTCTGCGTTTGTTCTCATTTCATCTAAATTCGTACACTGACTTGAGATGTAATATAGTGAAAAAATTATTCACACAGTAAAGAGTTCACCTTTCTTATCGAATGAGTCATCTTGATGATAATCGGCATTGTGTACTTAATACTAATAGTTTGTTCGGACAATTATGGACATACATTCGTTTGGAACATTGGTGGAAATACTGGATAGGAGGAGAGCGAAGAACGCCAGAGAATTCTCAGAAGCTTGGCATTCAGGTCAATCAGCAGTCAACAAACACATTGACATTGACCCAATTTATCGACCAATCAGAAAAATCATAGGAGACATAGGATCAAGAAACAGATCAAAAGAGGAATACAATCAAAACAAAGGTGCAAACAACTAAAGATTTAAAGTGAACAGCAACCAATCAAGATCGAGGTTAACAAAACAAGCTACAGGTCAAACGTGGAGAAATTCGAATACTTCACTTCTATCTGAAGTTTGTGCTGATGATGTTGTTCAGAAGAAGAACGAAAGCTCCACAACCGAAACATCAAGCTCAGTGAACAAAACACCACAACTATCATCCACCTGAACTACAAATTTTCTCCACCATCTCAAGTTTGTTCTACATTTGTACTGATGATAAACAAACGTTTTATCCCTTTATATTGTCTAACAGTGGTTATTTATTTTCATGTTGCTATAGAGCTTAAAAATTAGGTGGTTTCTGAAGTAAAATATTCTCTCTCTCTCCGGCTTGATAGACTATTGATGCAAGCGTTATGGCATATTTCGAACTGATCAAGCCCAATTTCTATGACTAGGTCAATATTTCGTTTAGCGCATGAAATACCGGCTTGGCTAAGTTAGGGATTTTGTCGATGACATTTTGTCCTGGTAAGACTTATCGTTTTATAAAAAAATTAAGCATATGTATGGATAGTACAAGTCACTTCAAAGTTAGATTTGCTTTGTAGGCAATTTTCGTCAGCCATGCCTTAGATGTACATAATAGTTATATATTTCAATAATAATGTAGGGTTCACCAATTCTGTGGAGGTGGATAATCGATACCTTCATAAACTTCGTATACTTCCGTGCTGACAACCGTTACTATAAAACGCGGGCCGTTGTCACAATTTACTTTATTAATATACAAATATGGTTTGTGTTCTATGCAATTATAGAATTTATTACAAATATAAAATAGTCGACACTGTCATCGAATTATTTAAACAACTAATCATTAAAGCTAGTAGAATGAATAAATGGTGAATTGATATGATAGTTTCCTCCCGGCAAATAAGGTTACAAAACAGTGTCTGTGTTAGCGAAAAATTATGTTAATTTTAATTCAACAGAAAATATAGAGATTTACGAAACTATAATGTAATATAAAACCATAGTGTAAGTTATTACAAGTACTTGTAAACTTGAGTTCGTATATGTCCGTGAGGTCATACAGTAATAGAAGATCAAACACCTTGACATCGAAATACCGAACGAATGTAGAACTTAATTATAGATAAGTAGAAATTTTCGATGTGCGCATACACAATGAAGACTTTTCTACCTTATCTTGTTGTCACTGAACTCGCTTCGTTTTTCTTCGTTGCTGTCGCTGATAGCTGGAACTTGCGTTTCTATGATTCCATGTTTTTTGAAGGATTTATGCTTACCGGTTGATCTTCGTCTTCGAAGAAAGCTGGTTTGACTCGATCGATGCTGATGACATCTGTTTTTCTAGCTTTATCCACCGTAATTGGTGTATCATTTCTTCTAATCACCTTCAATAGGCCATCGTAGGTCGATTATGAGAGACACTGAACATTATCCCTTCCGATAAATACATGGTTACTGTCTCTCAGTTACTTCGGTATGTATACCCAATGTTGACTTTCCCTAGGAAGCGTTATTCTTAGATCACTCATGTTCTCTTTTAGGCGTTGTACATAGTTGACTGTTTCAGTTGGAAGAATTTTACCTGAGATGAAAAACTTTCCTGGTAGATATAGAGTAGTTCCATAAACCAACTCTGCTAGGCAGAACCCCATATCTTATTTACTTGTCGATCCTAAACTTTACATTACTAACAACATGGAAGGTGTCACGATCTTTTCAAACGATGACCGTGTTAGGGCTTTTTACTATACTCCCGTGGTGTAGGATGATATGCCAAAAACGGCTATAATCGGTCCATATGTGTTATTTGAATTTTTCGAATGCCCTTTGGATTAATTAATGCAGCTGAAAACTTCCAGCGATTCATCGACCAGGTCGTTAGGGGTTCGTCAAGGATATATGTATACATCAACGAAATACTAGTAGCTAGTGCTACATCGTAAGTAGTAATAAGAAAATTGGACTATGCATCTTAGTATTTTGAGCCAAAACACTGTGTATTTACAGGACACATGTGTACATATACACCATTTTGTGTTGAACTACATTCATTTTTGTCGTTTCTTTACTATTCACAACAAAAAGAATATTCACTTCAACTGTAGCCGAAATCTAAGTAAAATTTTTTTTTGCCTGAATTAGTTATCAAAGTCAGAAATCATGGCTCTGGTGCCTATAAAGTTGATTGCTGTGTTTAGATTACAACTACGGTCTTCTTACATTGAATTACGCCTAATTTCTAGTGTCACATAAAGCTTTATAACGAATAGTAAATTTGACTGATAGTTTCACTTACGATTGTTATTCTTAATATAAGGTAATCAGTTTCACTCAGAAACGTTTCTGTATAAAGGCACTAGTATAATGTTCAAAGAAAAAATGTTGTAAAATTAGCACAGTCTACTTAAAAATAGTTAAGCACATATTCTTATTTTCTGCTAATTCCTATATACTGCACATCACTGGAAAGGAAAGATAATCTTACCCATCAATGGTTTTTATTCAAATAATAGCAATAATAAATTCTGGTAGTATTTCGATTGTCAACTGTCCATCATTTTCCGCAAACACACACTCTCTCTCTTTCTTCTTTACCTGTTGTGAATTGCTTTTTCTTCATGTAGGTCAACTTTTAATTTAATACATATAACTACATAAATTAATCTCATCAGTAATAACAATAAACAACAATGACGGTACATTCTAATAGATATACTTGTCTCTTTGTCTTTTGACGTTCAAACATAAATAAAGCCGACTAATAGTTGATTGAATTACACTTCGTTTTGCCTTGTGTTTTTTGTTTTATTTAACGAAAGAAATAATTAGGCGGTCAAATGAAATACTTATCTATAATGAGTCATTTATATGATGTGAACAAGTGAGTACTTTCAAAAATCAATGCTTAGTTACATAGTGCTGAAAAAAAAGTGTCATTTATAGAAAAGTTTTCAAATAAAAACACTTGGTGTACAGAAGACATCGAGAAACGAACCACACATGTAGGTTTAACAATATGCAGAACCAATAGTAAACGTAACATGAAAAAGTTTATCGAAATGATGTGATACATATTTCGTAAAACATTTTTTTACAATTTTTTCACACATCCACTGGTCTACTGATTGATATGAAAAGTAAACATTGAGAGAAAAGATCAAAAGAAGTAGGCTATTTACATTAACACTGGTATTGTCATAATAATTGACAAGTGTTTTGACCACCCAAAGAAAAGTCTGAATTTGTGCATAGCTAAGAATTCAATATCTATAACTACTTCTCATCAAACCATTTATTGCATCACAATGAAGGCATGTTCTTGGTCATTTATAGATAGTTAGTACCTGATTTTTTTTTGCAAAATCTGAAAGTTTATCCTTATTATCTGCAAGTAACGTGATATTAAAGTTAACTTCTTTCTAAAATTACCTAAGTTCAAGTTAAACAATTTCATACGATTACTCCACATTACGTAATAGTGTCTATTGACATATATGTAAGTTGTTAATTACCATGGGATGTAAAATACTATTTGCCTTGTAGTTCTATTATTGAACACTTTGTCAATTCTACTGACGTAGACATTTGATCTGCAGCTTTAAAAGTTATCTATAAGTTCAGACAGTCCAGATTAAAAAGAATTTGAATCAAACGTCTATTCATAGTTGAAGTGCTGGCCATTCAACATTTCATACATGATCGACACGTTGAAAACGAAAAGTTCAATATATGGCTTTACTGTAGACTTAATGTAAAACAAAATTTCTTTAATTTTTCCTTAAAAATAGTCTAATTTTACAAGTTAACACGTTTCAATTCATTTTTTTCCCTGATATCTGCTAAGCAAACAATTTTATTTCATCTATAATCTTTTTTTCACTGTATTCTCTTGCATTAATTAACCTTTAGTCTACAGTTCAACTTCTTCGATATATATCCTATTAATTTTCAAATGACATAATATCTGATTATCTGTTATAGACTTACATCTGCCAAACAACTATAAATACAGTTGTATATAAATTGGTAGATCAAACCACCACAGAATCGTTATTTTATCCATAAACCGTAGACTACTTTTAAGTAGTATATTGTTTATTACAAAATATACCCGAAGATCAATTGAAAAGTTGAACCTTATTATTATGTTAAATACATTTTAGATTTATTTTTCTGCTTTTCTTATCAGATGGTTTCATCATGATCTTTCACGTTCACATGCAGAGAAATTATTGAAATCTACACCAACAGGTAGTTTTCTTGTACGAAGAAGTGAGACAAGTAAAACAGAATTATCACTCTCGATAAAGTAAGTTCTGTCTAGTTTAATTATACTGTAATCTGTTTTTTAACAAATTTTCTTTTTGTCTAACTCCTTTTTATTTTGAAAATTAATTCAAGTATCCTGCATTTTATCTAAGCATTTCACTACACTTTTAAATTAATTATTGCAAAATTAATGTTAACCGGTCATATATTATTAACAATCAGTCAAATTTAAGGTTAACAAAACATGCTTCTAGTTACTTGCAGAGAAATTCGTATAATTCACTTGCGCCGAAATATTTTTTCATATTGATATTGTATAGATAGATAGTGAAAGCCATACAGTTTAAACACTAAGAGAATGAGAATAATCTCAACGTTATCATATTCTCAAGATGCAAATCTTCAATAGTTCAGTAATAATAAAGTCTAATGTATTTTCGATCAACCAGTTCACTGAGATATGTAGTCAGAAACGGATTATTGTCTTTAAGAAATCGTATTGATTGATAACTTTAGATCAAGATTATCGCCACTTTTTATTTGATCTTAATCAAGTACGATTAACTAACAAGAATTAATAAATTCATAACGGTGTATAAGGAATAAGGAAAGATCTTTTATTCTAACTAGTCTTTAACTTAGTACTTACACGTACAACATAAGGTGGATTTATTTTAAAATGTATTTGTTGATTAATTAATCGAATTCTTTGTATCTACCAATAAATCTATCTCTATCTAAAAAACAATTGATTGTTTTATTACATGTTGTTACTTGGTTTCTTTTTTACAGACGAGAAAGTGATGTACTTCATATGAAAATTTCACAAGATCCTGAAACTAGAGGTTATGTTCTAGGCGAATATAGTCAACCTTATCCAAGTGTTTCAGCTATGATTTATCGTTATTCACGAACTTTACTTCCAGTCCGTGGTACAACTCCGGTGTTGTTGCGCTTCCCAATCAGTCGTGTTGCATTTTCACATTAAATTAAATAAATTCTCATACAATACATCAATGCGTTGTCAATTATTATTATACATTCTTCTGTTTATTCAAGTTGATTTATTTATTGATAACATTACTTTGTAACTTTTTTTTTCTAACAGATAATAATGATCATTATTATTATTACTATTATTAATGCTTAGTTTTGTTTTGTAATCTCTCTTCATGATAACGTTCACAGTTTCTTTTACCCATATTCCTTTTATTTTGTCACTTTGTTGTCTATTTTATTTTCTGTGTATTTGTATTTATGTTTACAGCATTTCAATGTAACTGTCAATTTGTTCCATCTTTTATTTACAGTAATAGTAGTAGTACATATAATAGAGTCTTTCGCATAAGGTACTAACTATTGAGGATAAATCAAAATTATTCTTATCTCATGAAATAGCCCTGGTTATGAAACTAAACTAGCATTTAATAGTTGTTTGTAGATATTATTGTTTTTTTTTTTTTAAATAAACAGACAACGAACAAAACACATGTTTATTTTTCAGCTATTCAATGTTTTCTTCATTTTTTTCATTTTGTGAATTGTTATTTCAGATTTAATCAATTTTTTTTTCTGGTTGATCGGGATGTAATATCTTTCGATTACTGATTATCAAATTAATCAATATTTATGTTATACAAAATTCATTAACATGCTTCAGTGATCTTTTATGCTGTTTCTAAGCCAAAAACTATTTGGATTATTTAAAATATATAGCATTCAACGTTTTCTCTTTGAACAACAACTATGCATAAATATTGAGAGAGAATTATTATTAACGCGCACAAGCTTTGAACACCTGTGTATATAGAATATTACTGAATCTTTTAAAATTTGTTTATTCGCTTCATTATTTATTGATTTATGGACTTTGCTTCAGCGGGTTAATTTGAATTTTTAAAAACTGTGCTATGTTAGGTTATAATTACTTCTACTGTTTTAATTTCTCTTGTTTATTGGATTTATCATAATATGCTATGGAAATAGTACTGAATTACATGTATAATTATATATATATATATAAATACACAGATCTGTCTGACAAACTCTCGTCAAAACCCGAGTCTCTCTGGTGAAAACGAATTTAAAGTGAACCATTATGCTTAAATTATCATCACTACCATTGTAATTGTTACTATTATCAATGTCATTATTACTTTCGAATATTTATCGGTGTATGATTTTAACTATTGACCTCTAGAGCTGTTGTTCTTTTCTTTCTATAATATAAACTCCAGCTTCCCTTAACTTTGACCAATAAAACAAGCCAGTTGTGCTAAATGATCTGTTTCACTTTAGCGACACCATGGTTCCCTTGATTACTCATTGGCAATAAGCTAAGGACGCCCATAATCCAACCCTTGAAATCTATATACGTCTCTTATTTTTCTGCTAATATTTAATCACGAAGTTATTTAGAACACACTTATAACATAGTATACTCGTTCTTCAACAGATATTTTCCTTAAAGTACGGAAAATTGTAATTTGGAACACTCCAACGAGTATTTTGTAGTAATGCATGGCCTTTGTTGGTTGCTGAATGTGGCAAAACTACCAAGCGAAAAAGGAACAATTTTCTGAATTGCTGCAATGTTATTTTTTTGGTGGTGGTGGTGAGTTGGTTAAGAAATCTGTTGTTCAAGTACTGTTGACGATATGGTGAGACCAGACAAATACATCATCATATTTCGAAATATCAACTATTTTTTCTTGACCAAATGAACAAAGAAAACTATAAAAGTAGCCCTATTCTTGCATATTCAGTCGACATAGGCCATTACATGAACTTCAATTTAGCTTTCATAGTTATGCGTAAGGACTTTGTAATTCGAGTATCTATCTACCTCCTGTACACAAAACGCATAGGAATACACATTAATTAAATTGGTCGTTTTGTTCAATAAACGTTTGTGTAGCCTGAGTTTCTCCTAGACTTCTACTGAATAACTCTTCAGTTCAGTAACATTTTTCCATTTTATTTACGTTATTTTTCATTGTAAGACCTATATTACTTAATTCGATTTATCAGTATAAAGGACCAAGCGGAAAGAAATATTTCTTCTTTCAACATGTATTTTTAATGATTTAACAGGAATAGTTAATACAACGAAATGCTATACATATAAAACAGCGATTGAATAGGAATTAGAAAAATGAAAATCAAGAATTGGTCCACTCACAAAAAGACAATTGAAAAAGAATTTAACAGCCCAAATACGGAATACAATCCAGCGATTTTCGGTCATTTTTATGAACGTTTTCATTGGAAAAAAATGCATGAGCATGGCGTACATTTTCCTATTTTTAGATCTATCCTAAATTTCACCATATTTTACACATGAATTTCTAGTGTTTTGATAAAATTCCAACACTCCCACTTCTGTTTCTTCAAATAAAATGGATGACATGCCGTAATAACCATTGCCGGTCAGAATAACTATCAGATTTTAGTTGTTATCTTGTTTCAGCTGTTTGAATAGCCACACCAAACCTTCATTTAATCCTTCACCGTTTAAAGCATTCGAAGCAAAAATTCTCCATGATTTATTTCTCAAGTTTTCAAGACCGAGGATTTTGACTATTTCTTTGACTGCAACAGAGTTTGGTAAATCCATTTTGTTGGCAAAAAGAAGAATCGGAATTCGCCTACTGCAAATATCTGGATGTTTTAAAAGTTGTTGGAATTCGTCTTCTGCAACAATAAGTCTTAGTTCATCGGAACTATCCACTACATAAATGATTGCCTCACAATCTTTGTAAAACTTTTCCCATAAATTTCTGTAGGCTCCACTCCCTGACATATCAAAGCAAAGGAATACCGTCTGACCGACTATAATCTTTTCGACACTATATCCTATGGTCGGGACTATGAGGGATTTCTGCGTTTCCTTTAACTGTAATTTATTTAATATAGTTGACTTCCCACTGTTATCCAGTCCGATCACTAAGACTTTAACTTCATTCTTAAAAAAACCAAATATTTTCCGAATCATTTCAAAAAGCCACATGTTTTCGAGTTCTCCCTATCAAAACGTTTTCGATAACACTTTATTCTTCTTAAGCTGTTTCGTTTGCTGTTCTGCAGTTAAGCCATACGTAATAAGTAACTTGGAAAACAGGTTCTACAAGAAAGCAAAATACAGATTAAAGTAAACTTGAACGCATTTGAAACCCAGAAAATAAAAGTAGTAGTCTAGTAAAATGATCAATTCTACTAGTTCATTTGACCGCGAGATGTCACAAACAAGTTTCAATAAAAACCTACCCTCATATTTTCTTGAGTAGTAATATAGGTTTCGTAAGCTTAATGGGTATGATAGTTATTTTCAATCATAAATGAGAATGACTGTCACGATTGCTGCACATAAATTTGCACCATTTACGTAGTAAATAACTTAATGTGAGTTACAATCAGTGTAATCTCCGTTGGAAAATATCAATATCAAGCTTTACTTCATCACAAAACTAAGGTATGATGATGTCAATGAAGTATGGCAACTTGAACTGATGTACGTACGTACGAAGTTCTACGTTGTTGCTGCTTAACTGACTTCATTAGAAGAATTGTGCAGAAACGCTTTCTGTGGCTTTCCATAAGTCGTAATATTAACAAATACCTACTAAGAAACCATTCACTGAGATAGTAAACAATTTGGCCAGTTAAGTCAAAGCTTTGCAACCACACAATTCATGTTTAAGGTATTTAAACAGTCACTTTTTAGCTGTGTAGATGCTTTTAGTATGGTCATGTAAAGACATAAATTATTGAGCACCAAGCCAACACAAGAACATGAGGCTTGATCGGTGCGCTATTCCAGAAATGTGACGTTAAGTAGAACGTGAATTCCGATTAATGTCGAACTGAATGCAGATTATTAAGCTATCCAGTCAACAACTTTCAATCTCCGTGTTTAATGTCTACTATTTCGCAAATGCTGATCATCAAGTCTCCGCGTCTCATGGCTGAGAACTGCATAAATGGATAAGACATAACTGATGATTTTCAGTCATCATAAACAACCAAGAATTTTCCCTTTAATTATATCAAAGGTTTTGAATATCGACTTTAACTGCTAAGACAGAAGCAGCGCGGCATTTAGGTCGGTCCCAACTTGGAAATAATAAAAAGACCATTGTTTCAGGAATTAAATAAGTTAATTATTGGCAATGCAAATAGTATTTGATTATAGAAGTAAATGGATAAGAGAAAAGTCATATGAAATAAGGAACAGGAATAAGTTGCAGATACAGTATCGACAATAGTAAATGACCTACAAGAGAAGCATGAAGCACATCTGTCCTAAAGGCAACAAAATAATGTTTGAAAGAAAAAGTGTCTATCAAGCGTAATTTTAAAGCTATCTAGAGGAGGTGGTAATCACATTACTCAGGAGAGAATTCCATGTAAATCCGCACAGAATTGATTAGTCAAAACGTATTCCCGGTCCAGTAGACACAGAGATGAAACGCCTAATTTCGAAGTCATCGTAGACAGTTACAGACGAAGCTAAGATCCAAACTGTAGACAAACCAAAAATATCTCCTTAGATCCTTACTAACAGAAATCTTACAAACTAGGCATTCAAGGAAAGAAGAGGGTCTTGCGACAAAGGAGGAATGGGCGGTAGTCAGTGGGTTAAAGCTGAACCAGTCGAAGTGTCATATCCTGAATATTCTACACCATGTGACACAGACAAGCCGAGCTCTCCATGCAACCCCATCTCTAACTGCTCACTCAAAACGCAATCTCAGACCAGTAACCACAGAGAGCTTGGACACCAGCTCGAACTGAGTAGCGGATGAAGCCAAGGCAAAAGTAACTCTTGACTTTAAGCCTCCTTAGTATTATAATTCTCTTTTATGACTCTCCACATTGCAACTGGCTGATTTCCGGCCAAATAATCTGATAAATGCTAATGTTTATGGACCCTACTATCCTGAGCCGAGCGCACTCACTCAAATCACAGAGTACACAAATTCATAACTGCCAAATGACTAGGATTAGTGCAATGGAGTGGCGAGACTACCGCCCACCGGACATTACCAAATACCTGGAACTGTGTCGAAACAACCGGAAGCAAGCACAGACAAACCGACTGGTTCATACTAGCTCATGAAGAACATATTCAATATACTGCACTTTGAAATACAGCACAAAAACATGGGACTAATCGCAAATTTGGTCTAATATAAATATTCGAACCTTGTTCGGAAGCAAAGGTATAAGACTATACTTTAAATTTAATAGTGATCTTCGTACTTCTCATAACTTAAAAATGTGTAGTCGATTTCAGTCAGTAAGACCTGAGTTAGTGTCAGTGATGGGTATCTTTCGGTCGTTCAAGCGGGTAAATGACATACCCGTAAAGAGTTATCATTTCATGTTGGAACAGAAAGGTTATTTTAATAAAAAGCCAACTTTGAGGTCCGTCTCTTACTGAAAGGCACGTAGTTCTGGATTTTTGATTTCTTTAAGTCGCCATACATTTTAATTATGAACAATGAGCGAATGCCAGCCCAAGAGTTAGTAGTATGTAACTTGGTAACGATTATCAGGTCACCTTGATACTTCTGTATAATAGGATAAGTATAATTTGAGTAACAGTTCTATCTCGACATAACAATTTAAGGATTCTGGTTTAATTATGGATCCGTTGATTTTGCTGTGAAGTACGACGATAAATAAAACTTTTGGGGATTATTAAAGCAGTGAAGCTAAATCTTGGCAAATTGCAAACCTATCCGTTGCTGAAAATATTTGTAACTCAACAATCATCGAGTGGTCACAATCATAAACACTTACTCAAATATGTACTGCCTCTAAGACTCACTGATGACAACCAACATTCAAACAAAATTACTGTCCTCATAAGTTGAAATGCAGGGTGTAAAACGCCAATGTACTAATACTTGCACATTTATTTTGAAAATCAAATTAAATTGATCAATCTTCTTTCGTATTAAGATATAAGGCCCGATCTGCTGAGGTCCAATATCCAATATTTGTTTCCTGAGCTTGTAGTTTTGTCGTATCGTCTCAAAGCCACAAATTTCAAGCTACGATACTTCTAACACGCTCTGCGAATGGCTTAGGTCATTTATACCTACGATACGATCAACCTGGATGATTGACGATAGTACCAATGGACGTTCATCCCTGTTTCCATAGCCGTACTCGGTATCTATTCCTTACAGCTCTATAGATTGCTATTGGATACGCGTGGCCTGAAGTTAATCGGTACTTCGTCAAATATCAAATCCGTAGGTTTTAACGCGCGAACAGATATGTACCGAATCACCAATATATATATATATATATATATATATATATATATATATATATATATATATATATATATATATATATATATATATATATATATATATATATATATATATATATATTGCATTACTATTTGTTTCATGTTATATTTGATAAATTCCCTGAAGTAACGAGACCGAGGAGTTTCAACTGGTGGCTAATTATGTGGAGAGCCACATCGTCACCCGCAGATTCCCAGTCACGGCAAAACCTCGTCGACTGGCACTGGACAGATTAGTTTTCGCTACACGTGAATTTGACAGTTTATTTGCTATATTAATTACTTCGTCATTTCACAGTCCTTGAGCATCCCCTCTCCATTCGGTTCGCAAAAGATGATGGCATTATTTGTGGATCGCACGGCAATTACAGAGCACAGCGGCATATATCCAATGTTCCGTCTCTGAACTTGTACACGGCATGACATTGCATCTGCCTGGGGAATCTTTACACACCACGGAGCAGCGATTTTATGTATATTCGATAATATCCAACGACTATCTGCGCAGATGAGAATACTGCCTACGGTGTGAACTCGAATATAACATCGACAGGTCGCTCTCCCTAGAGATTTATTTACCTGTCCATATGTTTTCTTAGGAGTAGATTCGGTATGCAAACCTTTGCAACAGCCTTACGAAGAATCTTTTCACGTGATCTCTCCTCACGAAAAGACCTTCAGGGTTGATGGACACAGTCAGCACTGATCTTCTCACACTAGCATACGTCAGTGACAGTGCCCTACCAGATAAATCGAGATTCAGTGCTAGACTCGTCTAACTCACTAGCGGGATCATTATTTCTCCTTTGGAACCTACGCTAGACCTCATTCTCACGTCCCGGTCGACAGCGCAGGTCATTTGCACTATCTACGGATGAGACTCCCGTCTCACGTCCAGATCAACAGACCACAACGCCCTTGACTTCGGATGAGATTGCAGGCTCACGGGGTATGAGACTACCGTCTCGCGTTCCGGACGCCGCGTACGCCTACCTGTACGTTTTCTCGAATAACCACCCAGTCAACAACGGATACGCAATAGGACACTATCCCTATACCACATGTATGCTACGCCTTTCTCTTTTTCTTTCATTTTGTATCCTGAGCCCATGTCTATGACCATCGCCCTGTTGGTACTGCCAACATCTCTCAATCTTGGCGAAAGTTGGCCTGATCGCCCGCGCTCTTGTCACTGCACTCAGTCGATGTTCTGGTTCCGAATATATCTGGCATACGTATGGTTTCGACCTTGGTCGTTCTGGTCGTTTCTGGCTCCCTCGTTAAATCCGGTTCTGTCCTACGTCTGCAGCGTTTTCCGGTCCGCACCCCTACGGGCGAAATCCTCATCCTCTTGATACGAGCCACTCTGGTTTGGCACGCCAACTCAAGCAGCAAACCTGGAATGTTACTACTGGTACAGTTCAACGTAGAAGACTTTCGATGACAACTCGAGCTTCATTGGTCGCTTACTGTTCGTCAACTCTTTCACATTACAATTGCATGAAGCCCCTACGTAATGAAAGTGTAAACATTAATTGTACCATATGTCTCCCACTTTGCTCTGCTATTCGCCATCCCATTGGGCAGTTGATTGGTGGTCTATATCTGACGCGAAAGTGTAAACTTTATCTAGGCGGGCTACTGTAATGGAACACTTCTACGAAGAAAACGAGATTGGTGAAAAATAAACACTTATTGTACTAATTTGGTTTAACTGTACCAAAAACACTAACTTGCGAGTGACGTTCTTCTTCGCGTTGCTGCCATCTTTCATAACTTGCTGCTTGATGTAATGTCTACTTTCTCCTCCAAATATATCCTTAACTCTGGATATACTTATAAAATTTGTGACATGATAGTAATAAGTATTTAATGGTAATCATAATTAATCTCGACTCGGTCACCACTAAAAGCTAATAAAAAGCAGTTTGTTTCTTTGCGCCTAACTTACGTTCGCTCGACACGGTACAGGTGTTTAATAGTGTCCAATGGACTGCTATCTCGACACCCAATTACTCCAGTTCAAGTCACTTGGCGATCGTTTATGTTCCGTGATTTCAATTTGTTGGTCTCAGGGCAGTAGGTTTTCTGGATACCAACAGCTTTCACATTACCAGTCAGGATATCAGTTGTTTGCAGTCTGGAGAACAGTAAACAGGGGATTCTAAAGCCAATGAGAAGAGGAAAATTTCAGAATTATTTAAATCACCATATAAGTATTTTGATTAATGGCGAATATTGTGTGAGAGAACTGAAGTGTAAGCAAAGAGAATGAAACAGAAATAATAAGCGAGACATAATGAGTTAGTGGCCTGAGGAAACGACAGTTATAACAACAACCTGGTTTCGAAACATGCACCACGAACAGCAGGTCCGAGCAGGGGACGATAATAATATTTGAGTGCGTGTTTATCAACTCTTTTCTTTAAGCTAAAAATTTAGGGGTTGTGGCCACTTTTTCTGGTGCTTTTTGATGTCTGATTTAACTGTTCTATAGATTCGCCATTATAGATCTCATCTTTCTGTAACTTTGTGGGACCTTTGCCGTTTGGACAGTAGTGAGTACAAGCATACTTATTTCAAGGACATCCACTTTTAACAACAGAAGACAATCATTATGATTCTACATATTGAAGTCAGAAGATCTCCGGCCTCATAATCTGATAAAAGCAGGTATCCAAAAGCCCTAGTGTCTCACTAAAGACTTATACTCGTAGTTATTACTTGACTTTGCAAAACAAATGAAACGCCTAATTTCGAAGTCAGTGCAGGCGCACTCAAGCCAAGTTAACAGGCGAAATTCAGACAAACATAAAACATCTCTTTAATATTGTGACTAGAAGAAATCAATGAAGTTCGATATTGATGTTTTCGTCACTGTATCACATTGTAATATCCAACGGAGATTACACTGATTCCAACTGACATTAAGCTATTTACTACGTAAATGGTGCAAATTTATGTGCAGCAATCGTGACAGTCATTCTCATTTATGATAGAAAATAACTATCATACTCATTAAGCCTACGAAACCTATGTTACTACTCAAGAAAATATGAGGGTAGGTTTTTAATGAAACTTGTTCGTGAGGTTTTGATGAGCGAATCAAGATACCAGATTGACTATGATCACCACCAAATGTTCCATACGGTCCCGTCATTCATATCAAAACAAATCCACGTACCAAGATTTTATTGAAGGAGACAATAGGCATTACATCGGGAGCAGAGCATTGAGAAAAATGGCAGCAATGCTAAGAGAAGGTTGCGCGCAAGAAGTGGAAGAAGTGTTTTTGGTACAGTTAAACAAAACAAGTACAATAATGTTTAGTTTTCACAAATCGTATTTTCTTCGTAGAAGCGTTCCACTACAAGGTCTCGCACTCAAACACTTACTTACTTACTTACGCCTGTGACCCCCAATGGAGCATAGTTTTCTCCAACTAACTGTGTCCTGGGCTTCCCTTCCCATTTTTGTCCAATGTTTGTTCATTCCTCTCATATCTTTCTCTACTTCTCGGCGTAATGTGTTCCTTGGCCTTCCTCTTTTCCTTTTGCCTTGAGGGTTCCATGTGAGGGCTTGTCTTGAGATGCAGTTCGGTGCTTTTCGGAGTGTGTGTCCTATCCACTTCCACCGTTTCTTCCTGATTTCCTCCTCCACTGAAGTTTGGTTTGTTCTTTCCTACAGTTCGTTGTTGCTGATGGTGTCTGGCCAACGAATACGAAGTATTTTGCGTAGACAACTGTTATTTAACACTCGTATCTTCCGGATGATGGCTTTGGTTGTTCTCCAAGTTTCCAATTTGCCGCTCTTGATTTGTCTGATGGCCATACTAATCTCCTCAATCGTAGGTGTGCCAATATTAATTAGGAGTTCGGTGGATGCTGCTTCGATGTTGGATGTAATCAGTGGGGCTGGTCAATTCAAGAGTTCCTTAAAGTGCTTTACCCACCTATTTCGCTGTTCTTCAGTGTTGCTGATTACTTTGCCTTCCTTGCTTTTCACTGCTCGTTCTGGTTTACGATAGTTTCCGGCGAGCTTCTTGGTTGTTTCGTACAATTGTCTCAAGTTTCCTTCTCTTGCAGCCTTTTCCGCCGTCATTGCTAGATCCTCCACATATTTTCGTTTGTCAGCTCTGATGCTCTTCTTCACTCCCCTGTTTGCTTCTGTGTATGCAGCTTGTGCGGTAACTTTCTCTGCTCTTGTTCGGCTGACATTGATAGCTGCCTTCTTGTTCCTCCTTTCTTCAATTTTTGCGAGAGTATCAACAGAGATCCATTCCTCATGATGGTACTTCTTGTGACCCAGAACTTCGTGACATGTTGAAGTGATTGCCTCCTTAATTCCTTTCCAATTGTTCTGCAATGTTGTGTCCTCTCAATTGAGTAGATCCTGAAAGGCCTGGAACCTATTGGTGAGGGCTATCCTGAATTCGTTGAGCTTCACAGTATCCCGAAGTAAGGCCGTATTAAACTTGTGTGATGTTGTCTGCCCCGTTGTCCAGTGCTTCTTTAGTTTCAGTTTCATTTTGGCGATCAGCAAATGGTGATCTGAGGCTATATCAGCCCCTCTCTTGGTTCTCACATCCTCCATAGTCCTTCCTTTCGTAGAATTGATCTTTACGTCGTTATTTTAGTCATTGGTGGGTGCATAACATTGGATGACGTTGATTGTAATCTCCTCTTTCTTTGTTTTGAAGGATGATTTAATGATCCTGGGTCCATGAGATTCCCATCCTATCAGTGCCTTTTGTGAATGTTTGAACAGCATCAATGCAAATTCTTGTGTATGTGAAGCATTTTCCTCTTCATGACCAGAGTATAACAGCATTTCCCCTGAAGCTAGTCTCGGTTGTCCTATCTGTGTCCAATGCGTTTCACTGATGCTGAGCACCTCGAGGTTGTATCTTTCCGTTTCTGCCGCAACTCGAAATAGTCTTCCAGTCTCACACAGTGTACGAACGTTCCATGTACCTAAAAGAATGCTTGCTCTGGTTGTCAGAAGAGTCATCCGTCTCGGGACTTCCGAGGGAACTCGGCTTTCATCATGCGACATCATAATTCTTCCTCCAACTGCCAGGGCAGAGTTGAAATGGTTTGAATCATTTGTTCTGGTTAGCGTTTTTTTCGGCTAGTTAGTTTTTGACGGGATGGGGTGGCTTACCCCATGTCCACCCCTCCTCCTTTATCCGTGCTTGGGACCGGCAGTAGCCGTGAAGGTTCTACTGGCGGAGTTCTCGCGGTCAAATGAACTAGTAGAATTGATCATTTTACTAGACTACTACTTTTATTTTCTGGGTCTCAAATACGTTCAAGTTTACTTTAATCTGTATTTTGCTTTCTTGTAGAACCTGTTTTCTATACAGTATTCCAAGTTACTTATTACGTATGGCTTAACTGCAGAACAGTAAACGAAACAGCTTAAGAACAATAAAGTGTTATCGAAAACGTTTTGATAGGAAGAACTCGAAAACGTGTGGCTTTTTGAAATGATTCGGAAAATATTTGGTTTTTTTAAGAATGAAGTTAAAGTCTTAGTGATTGGACTGGATAACAGTGGGAAGTCAACTGTATTAAAGAAATAGATAGTCCTGACCATGGAATATAATTCCTAAAATATAGTCTCCATATTATCTCGAATTTGTGATTGACAGAAATGCCACTTAGTGATATGATTTCTTCTTGTCTTCCCTAGCCCCACACCCTTGGGACTGAACACTCCATCGTAATGCATAACGTACATCTCCAATAATAACTGCCAACTGACCTGAATTAATGGGATCGAGCATCGTAAGCTTCACCCTTCTGGAATTTTGAAGTATCTGGAACTGTGTCCCAACCAAACTGATTGCTCTAAGGACTAATTGGTTTACTTAATGATATTGGATTTCGGAGGGCGCTATTTGCAAAGGCTGCTGTACGTTACCAGTTTGTTTGTTGTGGTTATCTGTTTGTCCGTGCTCATGCTTGTTCTATTTCTGATCGTTGTCGATTGCTTTCGATAATAAATTTCAGCGTTCTCTTTGTGCTTATTGAGTCTTCAACTTGCCATTCCTCTTGTTCTTCCAGATATCTTGATATACTGCTCCTCACACTTCACCAACACACAAAGTACCTCTCAGCTATACTCAAACTTATTAAAGGCTGGAGTTATATACTTGTAACGGTTTTAAATGCTGACGCTATTCTGTTCGAACGTCGCTTTCCAGATGGTCTGAATCTTCTTGATGACTGATTGTTGCTATTTTTAATTAGTGTAAGTTCATTCTATGCGTTCATCAGTGAATAAGAACTTTAATATGTATATTTCTTTTTAAGACAGAAATGAATATATTTTTACAACATGACCCGTCTTAAAACGATCAGTTTGACTGCGGTCAGATCCGAATTTACTAACCGGTTAATAGTAAATCACTAATCAAACAACCGTTATTATATGACTTCATCGCTATAAAAACATGCGGGAAAGGAGTAAAATTTTTCACTTAACTAGACATTTTCAGTGGATTTCCACGGGTAAATACTCAGGTACAATTGTGGACGACTGCTGTGTAAAATTTAGTGGTCTGTTGTGATGGTGGTGTATGGACACACATTATCGTCCTTATTGTAGAATAGCGATTAGTACATGTCATTTTACGATACTTAATTAGCAATGTGCACTTGGATTCAAAGACAGACGCTGGTCTTAGTCTTAGCACGGAGTAGAATATTTCAACCAAGATATTATTCGCGAAGTCGAAACTAGTGAAATAGACTTAAAAAGATAAAGTGATGAGGAATTAAAAAGTTTGGGGTTTGAGAGAACACAGAATAAATGCAGCTGCGCCATTGCAAACGGCTTTGAGCCATGTCATTCAGGGTCTCTAACCATCGATTATTATCATCTCGCGGACCCCCAACCAGGTAGTCGATGCCTACGGACATGACTCAGTACACTTGTCAGTGACTTCATGCATTTCTGCCATGTTTTAGTCTGTCCGCGCCTAGCTTTCGTTCGACCTATTCCTACACCACAAAATATAGCTCCACAAGGCAGTCGGTGGTTAGACATACGTAACACATGTCCCAACCACACCAACTGATGAAAATTCACCACTTCATCTATTGATCTGCCATCCTTACCTAGCACCCCATTCCCTAACAACAGCATTGCTCACTCGGTTGTCCCAGGATACACTAGCAATGCTTCGAAGACACCTATGATCGAAAACCAGTAACCTACGAATATCTACTCTGACTGGCCATGTTTCACAGCCATAAATTAGGACGGAGCGAACTACTGCGCAGTAAACTTGTCCTTTAGTCAGCGCACGGATATTGCCTGCGCTATAAGTGACGCAGGTTGACAAAAGCCGATCAAACGTTCTGTATCCGTGCAGAGATTTCGTTAGTCACCAGGCCGTCAGCACTGATGAGACTCCCCAGATAAGTGAGGCGGTCTACACGTTTGACTACTTCACTCCCTATCACTAGTTCAGGTGCCGATACAACCCAGTCTCGAAGCAACATTTCGCAATTCCAGGATGAGAACTGCATACCGAACATGCTTGGCCGTCATCGGCATATTCTAAGTCAGCAATCGATTTTCCTGATAGAAGGTCTACTACTGAAAATTCAGACGAGGATAAGGTTATAACTAGGAACATGTCTATGACAAAATTGAACAAGAATGAGGAAAGTGGACATCCCTGGCGGACACCACTTGAAGTAACGAATTCTAATGACAGTTCGCCATAAGCTCTCACTCGACCAGTAGTTTTAGAGTAGAGAGCTTGTATAAGGTTAGTGTACTTCTTTGGTACACCTTTCAATGGCAGACACTGCCACAGAACTTCACGATCCACTGAGTCAACTGCCGCTTTTAGGTCCAGGAACACAACTATTGTCGGACGTCTAAATGTGTGTCTGTGTTCCAAGACCTGTCTTAGTTTGGAGATGTGGTCTATACAGCCACGTCCAGGACTGAAACCAGACTGGTTTTCTCTAGTCTGCTCTTCACGAGCGTCTAAGTATAATGGAGGCTAACAGTTAAGAAACTATATTAGTTAGACTGATTCCCCTGTGATTGTCACAATAGGACTTTTGTCTTTTCTTATAAATTGAGACAATCAGTGATTGAGAACATTCGGATGGGATTACGTCCAGTTCACAGATTTTACCTAAGATTTCAGTCAATCTAGCTGCTAAAACTGGATCACCATCCATAAAAATTTCAGGAGTCAATCTGTCGGGTCCTGCTGCTCTCTCTCGCTTCAGATTTCTTATAGCTTTTTCAACTTTGTGAAGAGTGGGGGAACGTACGTCGATTTGCCATTCAGGATGACTGGAGATCGTAGAAAACCGTAGTGTGGTTGAAGGCCAGTTGAACTGACCCCTGAAGTGGTCTGCCCATCAGTCCAGTCTCCTGGATTGAGAATGAGTAATAGTCTCACTCACATTCGGGTTCCTAATACCAGTTTCCTTGATAAGGTTGAACAACTGTCTACTGTTGCCTATCTCCGCTGCCTTTTCCATCCCTCTCGCTTTTGCCACCCACCACTGTTCACGGTCGTTGCGTAGGCTTTTTATCAGCCTGCGCTTAAGCTGACTTCGCTCTTGATCATGTTTAGAGCGAGGTGGGATAAGTTTTCGAGCACCCATCAGTTCAGTAGATGCTACTGAGATCCACGGCTTCTTCCTAG
The DNA here is from genome assembly GCA_944470395.2 of Schistosoma turkestanicum. Taxonomy (NCBI): domain Eukaryota; kingdom Metazoa; phylum Platyhelminthes; class Trematoda; order Strigeidida; family Schistosomatidae; genus Schistosoma; species Schistosoma turkestanicum. The sequence continues at coordinate 19,009,843 of OX103972.1, read as the reverse complement.
CCTTATGGTTTACCTTGCTATTAGATATCAACGCCGTTTCCAGCCTTTTTGATATCATTCCAACCTGCCCCTGGGTAGGAATCGCTTACATGGTCGCCCAACTGTTTTTCTAGTTGTTCCTGAAATATATTCTTAGCTTTATTATCATTAGGTAGAACCTTGAGAGGTTTCCTCGCGGTGTCTTTCCTACGTCCAGGGTTACCGGATATACGGAGAGTAAATCTGGATGCTATTTTATTTTGACAATTTGAAATCAAATTAATGACTTTACTAGGATCCTGCATGCGCGTTTCCGAGACGCAGCATACATCAATGGCTCGAGATTTTGAAGTCCTAGCTAAGGAAGCCTGATGCCTTATTTGACACAATGTCCGTACATCAGAAGCTCCAACATGTAGTCTAGAGCGGGGTTTCAGGAGACAAGGAATAACTTTTCGTGAACTCACATCGTTTGCATTGGCGGTGCAGTGAGACAAAGGAATGTGGGTAGAGTTAGTCGTGGAGATAAGAGAGAGATTAGAGGGTGTAGGTAGGATTTGATTGTGACCGATTTGGTCTAGCGTGCTGTTACGAGTATGAGGGCAGCTGTCACTTCCCGGCTGCCCACACCATGGAAGGTCGTTTCTTGAGGAACCTGAAAAAAGTAGGTTAGTGTTGGTCTTAGAGACTTGGAAGCGTGACCGCAGAGCCCAAGGAACAACTGCTTAAGGCCGGTCACGCACGGCCTTTTTATCAAAGGTTTTTTGAGTGTTAGCACTCTTCAGAGACCTCAGTGGGCACCCTTATCGCTGGAGACGGAAATCCGTGAGGTAGAGTGAGGTGTGACATTTTTAGGGTCGACCTTTTCTAACCCTTCCTTCCTTCTGAGAAGGCAGCATCGCTGCAGATGCTGGTTTTCTGAGGGAAACACCTTACTGCTGTCACACCCCTCTGCAGTCAGTAGTACGGCTTCGACCTCAGACCTTGCGGAGCTGCCCTTAGTCTGATCGTTCTCCAATCGACCTGCCTGGCATGGTAGAACCTTGAGGAACATATGTTCCAGCCAGTATAGCTCGGTTGGATCATCACGATAGGTAAGCCCGACGACCACGTCAAGATAGCAGCTATGGTCGGGAAATGGACAGTTAGGTCGCTTAATTAGGGCAGTTGTCAAACATCTTTATTTCAAAGCTGCTTTCGCGGTACCCCACAGTTTAGTGATGCAAAGTACTTCCGTACCTACTAATTCTAACCAATCACTTCAATACAAATCAAGTAGCCTTCACTTTGAAAACTCAAGCGAATTTATTTCCTATACGAAAACAACCTTGTATATTTTATTTCATTATTTGTGGCTCGTTTGCTCATACCGATGTTATTGAAGTCAAATAATGACCCGTTACCTAGGGGTTGAAATCTAGGCTCTTTTTATACTAGACTAACTCTCGAAAATCAAAAAGTCTGTGGGTAGACAGTTTACATCAAATTGTTACTATTATTCGCAAATTAGTTTGTTTTCTCTGTTTTAGGCCTTCAGAATCTAAAGAATGTCAAGTTAGTTACTGAAATATATCGCAGTATATTTGTGGTAGATTGTTGTCAAAAAAGATTTCGTCGAATACTTCAATACAAAAAACAAAAGCGCAAGCTAGAAAAAGATCGCAAAAAGACAATCTTGCGCAGCAAAATAAAGGAAAATATAGAAAAAAATCGTTATCATAGCAAGAAGTTTCTAAAAAAGGCGATCTCTAACAAGTTGCAGATTGCACTGAGTGAGGGAATAAGAATCTACATAGATTGTTCTTATGAAGCTCTTATGTCTTCCAAAGTTGGTGTTATTTTGGAAAACTATCACCATTTGTAGGAATGCAACAAATTCGCCCAGCAGCTTTGCAGACTTTATGGGGCAAACAAAAAAGCCACAAAGCCCTTGAGCATTAACCTTGTGAATTTCTCACAACATGGACCCTTGTTCCATGCTTGTCAGTCTAAATGTGATGGGTTCCTAAAGTATAAGGTCAGTCTGATAAATATGGTTGTAGATGTTGTATTTTTGTATTCTGCTTCGTGCTGGAAGGAGTTTACTTTTAAAAATGCCTTGATTGTATCTATTGTCAAATAGATATCGTGATTCTTATCAAAAATTGACGCAGATTCAGGTTCTGGCAGGCTAGACGAGTTGTAGCCAAGATTTTATACATAACCTTTAAGATGTTACTTGTACCTGTATTTTTTAACGTCAGTTACGTTCATTAAGATCCAGTATGATTTGGCGGTAATTTAATGTCGTTATGCATTATAAAAGGTACTTTTAAAGTGTGCGCTAGACGGCAACTAATTTCTTTGGGGCTTATCCACAAACTACTGAAAGGAATTGTATCTATTTATTGTTAAAAGGAAAGTAAGATTTGGGGAAATAAAACTGGCTCTTTTCCAAATACAAAGAAACGTTAACACAAACAAGGTTGAATAGCTGAATAATGTCCAGCAACTGGCACGAAAATCTGTCGAATTCACAGCATTAAAAAGTGCTGAAGAGCTGAACGCAATAAAAGCAGCATTCAAGTAGGTGCAAACCTATGAGTAAATGACTTACGTATCCAAATTTAGTCTTTTCATACACGCGGTGTGTATTTCACACTATTTGACTGACATTTTATTCGCTAAATTTAACTGTATTCTGAAGATTCTGTGAGCACTAATGGCATCATCTGGTTATTCAAATAGGGGGATGGAGTAGTGAACCACAGCTTCGGAAAATCTACCACCGACCATGCTACGTATTGACATTGTTTGCTAGTAGATACATGGCTATCTATCTACTCCATCGTTGGTGTTTTAAAAAATACTTGAAAAACAGCATTTATTCAAAATATAATATAAAACAATTGTTTCAACTACTATTAACTCATTATGCAGCACCACTGTTTCGCTAGTTGTGTAAATAATCCTACTTATATGTATGCAATTTCAGCTTAGTAATAAAATTCGATGGAACCTAGTTGCGCACTTCTATTGTCTTGTTTTATTACAAAATGCTTCATAACTATTACAGATTGGATTATATAGTGAAACACCATCAAGCATTACACCAGAAAATATCGAAATTGTGTACCTTAGTCCGGACGCAAAAGAACCATTGTTGTCTATATCGGAAAATTGTGCTTACGTACTGGGATGTCTTGTAGATGAACATATATTAAAGGTAAATACTTTTTCCAAAGTAGTCATACTTTTATGTAATAAAAAAGTATAACTGAAATATCTTCTAACAGAAAATATTCGCTCGACTAGTTCAGTGTGTAAGAATAATGGAACAAACCAGGCAAAAATAACGTAAAATGAAACAGCATCCGAGATTTAAAATGTGGTGTTTTGTCTTATTACACAGAACATGAACCATTACCCTCTATCCAGTCACTGACTTTCCTCATGTGGGTTCTTACTCTTGCTGCTAAATTTTATGCATGATACAACTTTTGTATGGTTATTTGCGTGCTTGTCCATTCTGCTTACATGTCTATGAAAATCCGAAAGTTTATACAATTTCCATTAGCATTTGTGACCGCCAGTCAGTTAGTTACAAGGTAGAACAGAACTTCATATGTTCGTACATCAGTTCAAGTCGCCATACCACACTGTCACAGAGACGCAACTGTCAATTCAAATCCCATAGTAGTAGAGGTGGTAAGACTATTAGCAGTAATCGGAGAGATTAGGGTTTGAAGATATTATTCAAGCAGTAGAGTCTAGTGAAATAAACGTAAGAAGAGAAAGATAAAGGCAATGGGGAATTCAGGTTAGGATTTGAGGGAACAGAAAGAATCAATGCACCTGCTCCATTGAGGACGGTTTTGAGCCATGTCATTCAGGGTCTCTAACCATCGATTACTATCATCTCGCAGGCCTCAACCAGGTATTCGACACCTACCAACATGACTTAATCCAATTGTCAGTGACTTCATGGGTTTGTACCTTGTTTTGGTTTGGCCGCCCCTAACCTTTTTACGACTGCGTAAACTACCTTAGCGTGATAAAACTCCGTGGACAGGAATTGTTAGTGATTTGTCACTAGTGTAAAGCGCTAGTAGTTCTGTCAGTTCCGAAGTGTAACGGTGGATTAAAGCTAAACTTGATTCTCCAAGGAGATGATTGGCTACTAAACTATAGTTAGTACTACAAACTGTGACATTCAAACGATTTACCTCAATTGTTTGCCTTTAATGTATCTAATGGCATAAGAGTGGCAGCTAATGCTTTTCCGGATAATAATAATTACAAAAGAGTGCCTGGAAAATCAAATAATTGAATGTACTTACATAGACAGTCAGCGACTATTCGCGTTTGTTATGTCAGACGATATGACCACTTCCTAGTATGACTGTTATATGAATGTATTTGACGCCAGCAGTCTTTTCATCTTGGGAGTTTACTGACATACTTTTTTCAATGGTATTGTTACTAACAACCGATGTTCTTTTAGCTCGTTTCATTGATAAATCTTAACTGGCGAATATTAGTGACTATCACCGATCCTGATTTTCGTTTCGCTAATCCCTATAGACCGTTAGTGTAGTTTCCGAGTAGTGTCTTTAACTAATTTTCTTGAGATAAATCACAATAGCCACTTTGCCCTAGATGAATACGCTAAAGATTCCATGTGCATAAAGTGGCAGATAGATAATGATGGGTTTGGTTCTCAAATCTCAGTTTGCGAGTACGGTGCACTTTTTGCTCCCAACGCAGTGAATACTGATCACCTACACTTCAACCGTGTTATTTACGTGGATAAATACTGCACGTAAGAAATTAGTTCAGGGTAAATGTGGAAATAAGTATGAACTATCATCACATTCACTTCAAGATTTGACAGGTTGTGTTATATTAACAATGATTATTGTAATCAACTTTCTATTTTTTCTAGGGACGCAGTCAACAAGAAGCTGAGAATCAAGGTTGCCGTGCTGTGCGACTCCCGATTCAAGAGTTTACATCTAGAGAAAAATCTAGCCCCGTGTTAGCGATAAATCATGTTATTGATATACTGTTAGCCTATATGGCAAATGGTGGTGATTGGAAGGCAGCTTTACAGTCCTACTTGCCCAAACGATTTTTAATATAATGCATGTACATGTGATATTTTATTATAACTGATAAAGAAATGTTAAAAGTTCTATCGTACAAAATCATGTGAATCTCTTAAGACTGAATTACATGGAAGTTAGCGACATAGCGTAGCGCGAAACAGTCTTCAGTCTGTTTACTTTGGTCAGGAAATCATTGCATGTAAGACCTAAGAGGCAAAATTAGATTTATTACTTCAACTTACGGTAATTTAGTACTGATAAAAATTCGTAAGGTAAGCAACGACACTAAGATGCACCCGATTCCTAGTGCCATCAGTAAGACACGGTTTAACTTTGTGACTTTAGCCTCATTAACTTTATCCATTACTATGAATCCAAAACTTCCCATAACAAACATAAAACTGGCTGCAAGTCCTTCGAGTATGTACTGACTGTTTAGGCGCCAAACCATTATGCCTACCTAAGCTTCATAGAAGAAATGATGAATTTAACTAACCGGTCTTTGATTGCCCTTGGCATCAGTTTCTGTTCCCATACTTGGCGGTCCAACAATCATATCGTAAATAACCCCTATAATATAAAATATATTTTCATAAGTGACCATATACAATAAGTATAATAATAAATAAAATGTACTACCAACTGGACCTTAACCTATTATTTCATATTTTTGATGTTATACTTGTACGACAGAAACTTACATTGTACTTGAAATATCACCTTATTTCCAAGATTGACTTGTAGCTTTAATTGATTTCACTCCCTCAGTTAATGACCATATCTACACTTGCTAATAAAATGATTATTCATACATTCTCCGTAATATAGCATGAAAAGTTGAATAAAGAAGGCATACGTCTCGGAAAGATTTCTTTCTGTGAGCACTCAAATACTATCATCCTAATGGTTGGAATGAGGTGTCAGTGCATTTGCACTAACACTTAGAACATGCTGATTACGTAGTCCTATTCGGTGAAGACGCTGACAAAATGCGAAGTCTTCTGATCACCCTAAGCATGTTCGGGATGCGGTTTTCCCATTCAGAATGCAAAATTTTGCTTCAAGATTGGGTTTCATCGGCACCTGAACTAGTGATAGGGAGTGAAGTAGTTGAGTGTCTAGATCGCTTCACTATTCTGGGGAGTTTCATCAGTGCTGATGGCCTGGAGACTGCCGAAATCTCAGAACGGATTGGCTTTTGCAAATTTGCGTCACCTATGGCGTAGACGAGATACCCGTCTCCTAACAAAAAGACGAGTCTACTGTGCAGCAGTTAGCTTAATCCTACTATACGGATGCGAAAAGTGGCTGGTGAGGTCTTCGATCATAGATGTCTCCGAAGCATTGCTCGTATATTCTGGGACAGCCGGGTGAGCAATGCTGTCGCTAGGAAACGAGTACTAGGTAGGCATGCCAGATCAATTGATGAAGTAGTGAGTCCATCAGTTGAGATATTTGGGACATGTGTTACGAATGCGCAACCACTGACTGCCTCGACGAGCTGTTTTGTGGTGTAGGAGTAAGTTGAAAGAAAACTAGTGGCGGCCAGACATGGCACAAATCCATGAAATCACTAACAAGTGGACTGAGTCATGTATGTACGCATGTACGTGAATACGTCATTTTAATGTGCTTGATCTATTTCGAGTTAACCCCGGTCGGAATACGAGATCGAGGATCCGTCGACACGACATGCTACTGAAATCCGATTATCGCAACCCACATTGAGTAAAAAGAAGGCTTGATATGAAATAGAATCTGTATTCTACAAGCATCCAGAAAGTACGTGGTCCGAGTCCAGAAGACAATCAGCATCCCGGACTAGGGATCCGAGTCATAAAACGTCACAGGTAATGCGTATCTATGCATTTAGGTCGTAAAGGAAACGGCATCGAAGTCTGTGACATTGACAGTTAAGACGACCAATAGGAAACATTGCACAGAAGTCGTCTGGTGTTTGCCCATTTTTCCACATTAGATTTCTACTTCATTTGAATGAGGGTGCTGTGGAGCTCATTTGATTGACTAAGATTTATGACGGCTTTTCAGGTATTCACCACTCTAAGCTTAGAGTATCTAAAGAAAGCAGCAATCACGATCATAACAGTCCATGTGACGGACCACTATGTTGTCGCAAAACAAGCAATCTTAATTGGCCTTTGACCATAAAACGATATAGCTGGAGATCACAATCCGTCTTACAGCAACCGTTTAGGTATTTCTTGCAAGCTTTAACGTCACCAAGATAAAGACAGGATCGCCACGTAATGGTAATAACCTGACGAACCTCCTGACAGTTTCGGTTCGTCGGTTACACTGGTGGTAAGTGTTAATAGCGTGAATGACCAGGAGTAGTGGTGGATTGCTCGAAACGATTTCATATGACCAAGCGCTACCAGAGAAGTATTGCTAACTGTTCGCGTGATGGGCTGTTTGCGAAAACGAAGAGCGAACGTTCAGCGCTTCACACATATTGGTTGGTGCGGAGTTTTCACTTAGAGGAGTTAAAGAACTCTGATTCTAAACCAACGTTGCCCGTGAGCTCCAGTAGTTTGATGGGAAGAATGACGAATGAACCAATAATAATTTGAGTTGCTTACAAGGGGCTAAAATTCCTAAAAAAGCAATTGGTAGGCAAGCGTCAAGTAGTAGATTCTAGCAACTGAGAATATTCAGACTAAAGCTCATTCTATATCTGCAACAAACAACACCAGATACATAGGATGTGGTTTCCGGAAAGCTGTTGAGGACCTAAGGTTTTTGTAAAAGTGATTATTAAGAGTTTAGATACAGCTGTGACTTAAATGGTGCACAATATTACAAATTCAATCTCGATAAAAGTACTATGTTGTTGAACGGGATAGTAAAATTAATCTTACCTCCTGTAATTAAAAAGTAACTGAGGATGAGGAGAGAGAAGAAAACCATTGGAGATGGCCATGTTATGAAACTTGGTTTCCTTATTTTAATTCTCGGGCACTGAACAATTGAAAAAATGGGAGCAAACATATATTCCATCTTGGTCAGTAGTGCGAACTTTTGAAAATGCCGGTGTACAAAAGTGACGTGGATAAAGAGAATCGGTTTACAATCTACTGTATACAAAATAGTAGGTAGATGAACTAAATCCCTGCAGCTCTTTGTCGAATGAAAACGTAGTTTTATTCAAAGTGTAATCACTAATGGGACTAATTGCACTTGTTCTGGCAGATTCCAACATCTTTTACACGAGATGGTATAAACTAGTTGATTTCTTTGAGCTCAATTCTTGTCATTTATTACGGTCACAGGTCTTTGTTAGTGTCCAATAAATTGGGTTCTAGCAATTCTACTGCACTAATTCTAGTCAGCTGGCAGTTGTTCGTGAGTTCGTGTGTCCTGTGATTTGAATGAGTTCGTCTGTAAACCAGCAGCTGTCATATGACCAGGCCGGAGATCAGTTAGTTGTGATGTGGAGGATAATAAGGAGAAACGTTTGTTGCAATTAAGAAGAAGATTCGAGAACTAAATGAATATATAATTTAATTAACTGGTATAGAAGATTGTGCTTGAGGACCGAAGTGTAAGTAAGTGAGAATAATCGGAGGTATTAGGGGAGATAAGTTAAGTTAATGATCTGAGGAAACGGCAGCAGTAATAACGAGCAAGTCTATAATCATGCCTCAAGCACGACTGGTACACTAGGGAGATGATAATCCGTATGTGAGTACGTGTTTATTAAGTCTCTTCCTAAAGATGTCAACTAAGGGGGCTGAGGTTTTTTCGTCTGGGAAAGCGTTCGAAGTTGAAAAAACTCTCAGTGAGAAGTGTGCACGAACTTGGTTTTATGTTGTTTGAGTTGCGATTTTTCGAGGATTATCTCGAGAGGTGCGGTGGTGATGCTTCGGCAAGATGTTCATATTGAGATGATTTGGCGTGCTCACATTGTTGTACGCAATCAGCAAATCGCCTCTAATTCTCTTGTGGATAAAAGAAAATAATCCCGAATGCTGAAGTCTATATTTGTGAGTTTTATTCTTCAACCCTATCAAACATTCCATATCTCGACTTTGCACTACGTCCAAAAGATTGAAGGGGAGCGACAACGTTGTGAACCTCTAAGTGTGGGTGCGCATATGTCCTGAACAATAATAAGATTTATTCAGGGGCGATAGCACCAAGTTGTCTTCGCGTGAAGTGAAGAGCTGTATTAACCTTGACTACGTCCCCTATATAGTTCTAACTGGCGTCTAGGCTTTTTGTGGTTTTAATACCGAGATCAAGCCCTGAGGAGACATTAGTGAGCCGATTTCCATTGAGGGTCCTTGCCGTTTGTGTCTTACTGAACAGAATTCTTATAACGAGACATTTCAGCTGATTTAGTTTAAAACTGTTTTTCACTGTCCATTCCACCGACGATATAAGCTCCTTTCGAATCTCAGGTGAATCCTCTTCGCTCCCAATTGGCCTCTAGATCTTTAGATAGAATGCGTAGATCAATGCTACTGAGCCATTTTTGTCTAACGGAAAGGTGAGTGGACCTAATATGGTCTCCTGTGAATCTTTCGATGCAGAGACTTGCCAACTTGCATATGCTATATTTATCTTGGTCCGAAGCATTCTATTCTCAATACAGTTTCTAAGCCACTATAGGAGCCTATCAATGAGGCCCTTATTTGTAACCTTCGCAATAAATGTACGTGAGGTATGCGAGGTTTTCCTTTACTTTCTACTTTGATTTGATTTCGGCTTTCGGACAAATCTGTCTGTTTATGTTAAAGTACTTTTTTGTTAGAAATCTGCTGTTTACATACAATAGTTGAATTCGCTTCATCAGAAGCATTTAGCATAAATACACTTTATACGGGTTTTAGTATTCTTTGTCCAAGAAGTGCGAAACTAATTACGATTAAAATTTACTGTGGTCTGAATAGAGTTTATCTCCTCTTTAGGTGGTCTATATTTGATGTTTCAGCGTTTTGGTTACGAACAGAAGCTGAGCTATCTGCAAAAGTGACCACACTGAGTGGATATCGTCATTCAGCAAAATATCCATCAGAATGAGAAAATATAAGGCTTCATTCAGGAAAATCATTTTAGTAAGGTGACGCTTTACATAATCATGGTGAGGTCGGTTGACAGTGAAGTTAATATGTGATCGGTGATGGATCGTGTTTTCATATTTATCGATCTTCTTCATCAGGGTGCTTTTCACATGATATCAGCTGAGATTTACCTTTATTACTTCATTTTGTCACTTCACGATACAACCTTAAAAATAGAAAAATCTTTGACTGAATTCAAGATCAAGCCTTGGGGCGGTTGACTGCTATCGATTTTCTTCATTCCAACAGATTATTGAAGATGGAAATCCGATTCTTCTGTGTTGTAAACTTTGTTGTTGATTCTAAGATAATGAGCAGTTAAATTTAGTGGCCACTTTGCTCTATGCTGCCATATTTTTATACGAGAGGAAGAATGTTCGCTTTTGAATTCTTTTGATTAGGAACATTTAATTCAACGTAAATAATTCAAAAATGTATCGTTTGCTATTTAAAGAATGTAACATACCTAAATCAAATGAACTTCGTTTTGAGATGGTGGAGAAAATTTGTAGCTCAGGTGAGTGATTGTTATGGAGTTCCGTTCTCTGAGCTAAATCTTTTAGTTGTGAAGCTGTTATTCTGAACAACATTATCAGCACAAATTTCAGATAGAATTGAAGTATTTGAATTTTTCCATGTATTACTCGTAGCTTGTTCTGTTAAGGTAGATCTTGATTTGTGTTCTTAACCTCATGAAAATCGAATACTTCACTTCTATCTGAGATTTGTGCTGATGATGTTGTTTAGAAGAACAATGATAGCTCCGCAGCTAAAATATACAGCTCAGAGAACGAAACTCAATCATCAACTTCTTTTTATTGTTTATCTTCAGTATTCAGACTAATTATCCAAATAGAAGCTGCTAAAGTCCATATGTTACGTTCCTGATAATTCTTTTATTGATTTTACATTTAAATGAAAACCTAAAAACAAAGACTATAAATTTACTAGCGGAAAATGTTCTGTTTTTGATAGTTCTAAATAATTTGTAATGGTTCAATTCGTAGGCTGGCAAAGAACACGCGTAACAACCTATTACGTTCGGGTTTCGAGCGTTTTTCTGTCGTAAATAATTAAGAAATGAGTACGGGATTGTCCAGATGAAACAAGTACATTTGCTGGCTATTTCATGATATCAAAAGAATATCGAAATGGTATCAGAAAAAATGGGTGAAAGGTACAGAGCAGCAGCGACTGCTCAGAAGCAAAGTCGGTACAAAAGTACGAATAAACAGAATGTTTGGTAGAACGTCCACTGGGACATTTGGCTAAAATAATGATTGTTTCTATTCAAACAACCATGTTTTCTCCGTAAAACTAAAATCACTTCAACTTAACCTAAATTTATAGCCATCTTACCTGACAGTTTATGGAAATGCATTCAGGTAACCTAATTCATACTCCTCAAGAAAAGAAGAATTCAACCTCTAGAGTGGTGTTATCAACGAATTTGAACTTTGACAACTAATTTACCATCTCTAAAATATTCAGTAAACTAGAAAACTAACAGTTTTTATAACTTAAAGAGCTTGAAAATTGATAAGGGATACTCAGTACTGTAGGATGAGGGATCAGATATATAGCTTCCAATGCAGATTATTGACAAGTCCATTGAATTGCTTCGTTTTCTGCTTGGAAATTTTTCCGATACATTCTTCTTTTGGATAGGTATTGCATAAATTCATTCTTAGTATCCAAAGATGCAGTTGATGAGTCTATGGGCTGAATTGATCAAATGTTGGAGAACTAAGCAAATAACTGTTTTGAGATACGTGACAACCAGGTAAAACAGTACTAGAGGATGCTTTTGAAATCTTAACACTTAGGGTGCTCAGTTCAAAAGAGAATTCTCTTAGAATTTAATATGCCTCACGATTTCAATCAAATTACCCGTCACCTTTGTTTTTATACTTTTTTGAATCTTAGTGCCAGCTGAAAGTAAACATTTAGGTGGTATGTCTTCAATCAGCGACAAAGCTTCAAATTGGATCTTGGTTTCAACATGTCACAGTTACTTAGGAGCTGCCAACGGAAGAAAGCATCTGATGAGAGTATCTGTTAGAAAGGAACCAAAGAACAAATTTGTAGATGTGTACTTCTTTAGTTTTTGTATGCTTTGAATGTCTTATCTTATTATTTTAGGAGATGAACAAATTCTGTGTCCAACTTTCTGTAGTTGCTACTTCGCTTGATGATAATATTCAGAGCGTTCACTTCTTATGAGAAGATACGGTCAAAATGATCATGCGAAATCAGTTAAACTAATTTCTTGAATGGTGAAAAAACATGAAAGTACTGATTGGAAGAATACCAAAAAACTACACGCTAGTAAGGTGACCGAAAATTATATCAATGTGGACTGAACGTTACTCAGTAAAGCGAAGATCACATTTAGTACAAATCACCTTCTCCTCATTACTATATGACAAGTGAACTTATGGCAAAAATACTTAGCTGATGTACTTCTATGAACATCTAGTTTTCAGTTTTTCCAAATTGTTAGTATGATTTTTAATGTCTGTAGTCGGGTAGCACCCTATCTATAGCTACGGTATTACGTAATTGATTATATTAGTAAAAGTGGTGAGTAACTACTTAGACACAGATAAATTATTATTGCTACTATTAATTATTGAGAATAAGTTATTATATACAAAATATAAACAAGCTGCAGTGAATAATTTTTGCAGTAATTGCATACGTTAAATGCTTTTAATTACTTACTTCAGTCTGCAATAATCCCAAAATACTCATTCATGTTAGCTTAAAGGTAACCTAATAAACTTAGTAATGACCGAAAAAAAGAGTATATTTGTTGGTTAGCAATCTGTATGCGACCAAGTCTGCTAACACAAACACCAGCTGCTGCCCGATGACAGGAATAGCTGAAATGCAGAAAGTTAACACCTTTAAAGAAGCAAAGTGGGGTACCGAAAGAATTATGTACTAAAGCAGTCGAATGTAACACGGTATTAGTAGAAGCCCTAAAAGATAAATCTGATCGGCGACAAGCAGAAACTACCGTCCTATATGATGCATAAGAGTCCTCAAGAAAAATATTTTATGAACATACAAACGGAAATGACAAATAAGACTGTGAAAAAGAAGATAAAGACCAAAGACAACTGCGGAGACCCTGGATTAATCAGCCTTGAGAAATGAAGTGGTATAACTGAGTCCAGAAAATTAGTGAGACCGAAAAAAGATCTGAAAAGTGATAGAAGAATCACTACAGGAAATAGTAGTCGAACTGGACAAACTGTTTCGAAAAAACGACAAGTACTTTGAATCAGCAACACCAACCAGTTTGGGGACACAATAGTAAATATCATTCAAGTTTCTAAATAACATCATCTTCAAGATTGTAAAGATTTGCGGGTTCGCCTTGGAGCTCAAATATAATCAGTTGGAATCTGTTCTAATTAGAGTCTTAAATTCAAGACCATAACTTATACAGCTTGAAAAGCAGACATTTAAAGAACTCGTGGAGTTTTAATGATAGGATGATCCCCAAAAGCCTCCGGTGGTTTTAAAAAGGCCGAAGAACACCCGTCCAGTCATGGCCTGATAGAATTTGTTGAATGTCAATATGGTATAAGGTGATTGGATGATGGCGTAAAATCACTATTCACGGACTGGGTGATTTCAATGTTTTCACTCAACACGAAAACTATAAATACACACTGATTGTATGTGCATTTTTGACACTTGCTAGAGCATAGGTTTCTCCTGTTATCGTCCGACTATTGATTTACGACCTGAGGGGCAGTTCTAATAGTCCTAGTGCCAAAGGTTGTAGTGTATTAGCCGTTTCAGTGGAAGACATAACAGTTTAAGACACTCGATCTTCCGTTAAACATTAGTTAAATGTATTTACAATGGAAAAGAAGCTAATCTTCCCGAAGAAGAACGTTCAAAGTATTTCTTACTCAAAAAGAATGTAAAAGTGACATTTAAACGAAACAAAGACCTTTTGAAATTAGTGAACAGGAATTTATAATTTAACTGAACAGTAAATCTTGTTAGGTTTAGATTGTTTGTTGTATTTAAATGGAAACTAATAATTTCTTCTAAATAATGATTTTTGACAATAGAAATAATGATCAAATCACATTTTAATTTTAATTTAATTTCAGTAGTCGCAAAAAATTTGATTGTTTCAAGATTTTCATTCGACTTCCGTGATTCACTGATATTTATGCCCTGATACAGTTGAAAGTCCGCCCTCTGGAAATGTCCTCATATGACCAAACGTGTAGAGTGGCTTTTGTATACAAAATCGAGAAGACGACAAGCGAACCTTCGGTGCTCCAACCAGGTTGGTGGTACGGAGTATCCAACTAATGGGGTCGGGAAACCCTGATTCCAAACTAATGGTGCACACGAGCGCAAGTATTCTGATGGAACGAATAGAGTATAAACCTATCATGGGACTGCATCTTGTGAAACTATTGCACTGACTGGTGGAATAAACCTTTGCGATAAAAATTCAGGGAGAGGCCCTCCAAAAATACCAACTGCTTCGGTTTAGGTAGCCGGCTCATTCACAGTGATTTGTTTGACACATAAATACTTAAGTGCCTATTTTTATGAATGTTTATGTGCTTAAATAAGACAAATTTAATAAAAACTAATAATACATGATGATTATAATAAATCGAGTTATTGTCGCCTATCAACAAAACATGACTAAAACTGTAAAATCACATTGGCTGAGATGTAATTTAAGCTTTTGATTAACATTACCTACTAACAATTGATTTATTTGTAATAAAGATAGTAGAATATAGTCAAACTATTGACCATTAAGAAATGAACACAACATAAGTGGATAAATAAAAGCAGTGTGACAATATCAGTCAGTAAAAGTTGAAAAAAGATAATATCATGATATTTTAAGGAAATATCGCTTCGTGTTATCTACTACTCAAATTACAAGACACATTTTCTATTAATTAGAGGAATAGATGATCTTGTCAGAATTTGATAACTATTTAAATTATCAGATTTTAGTGTTCAATGGTGAATCTTTATGTTGTAAGAATGTTAGAGAGTTTGAATTATGACTTAATTTGACAACTGATACATTTTGTCATAGAATGAGAACAGTTAACCATGATCTTAAGATAGAAAGAATAACCTTGAAAGACAATCAAAAAGACTGAATGAACGCTTCAAACACTTACTTAATTTCATTTTTTACATTCAATGGATATGTTTTAGAATATGGAAAGCAGATTCTAGTTCATATAATATTCGTTAATACGTTAAAGTTCAAATCTCAATCAACAGATACAAACTCAGTATTTGTAAGTGGTAAGTAAAGTGATTCTTAACTAATTATTGTAGAATATCAGTATTTCAATGAAAATCAATTTATCTTTTATAAATTAGTCCGACTGAACCTGAGTTTACGAGCTCGTTTAGTAAGAATCTGTGACTATCAATCGGATACTATACATACCTATTTAAGTATGTATCATTATCTTTCAACTTTTAACAAGTTATACTCAGAAAAAATCGATTAATGAAGAATGGTGAAATGAAAATAAGAACTAGAGGCTTACTAAAAAAGATTACATAGAAATGATACAAATAAGTTTAAAACACGCTCCAATAATTAGGAAAAAAATAATCAGTTCCATATTCAAAATCTATCAACAACACTCCTTTCTATCGACTCTTTTTATTTTAGCACTTTTTAATATCTACTAAATTCAATGCATTCATCGCAATCGTAACATGGAATTTCAAATGAAAAAAGAAAAACAAACAATATACTACTAATTATTATTATTATTATTAATAATAATTTTTTAAACATATATACAGACAATGAAAGTAATGAAATGTTGGAAAAAAAAGAAGAGAATACTTGTTCTTCCAATTAAAACATTATATTCAAGAAGAAGAAAAAAAAACACTTTATTTTGTTCAATATAAAACAATTTATAATATATGAAACAATGAAAAGGTAAAATCACATTTGTAAAATTTTTCATCAACAAAGTGCATGATGATGTTGTTTAGTGATAATTGTTGGTAGGAAATGAATACTTCCATACAGCAGAGAATATGAAGATCATTTATTCATGAATTACAATATATATTTATAAATATATATATATATATATATATATATATATATATATATATATATATATATATATATTACATGAATATGATATATTAATATCCTGTTGATCGACTAGTTTCCATAGTTAAATTACCTTGTCTTGTTGTAGTATTTATCATATTTTCATTGTTACAATCAACATGTAAACTTTCAAAGATTGATTTAAATTGATATTTGTATTCTTTTAATAATTCTATTAAATGTTGTAAATGTTCTGTTAAACTTATATGATTATTATTACTGCTATTACTGCTATTATTATTATTATTTTCATCGGTAATTTCCAAAGAATCCAATGATTCCGCTGGTTCTAATGAATGAAGACGTTGTCTTTCTTTAGACCAATAATCAAATAAACCTTGATAACGTTGCATTTCTGTATAATTACCTAATTCATGATAAACACGTTGTAAACCACGATAATCATATTCTAAACCACTATATGTAGGACCGAATAAATTTAAACCTAAACAAAAACAAAAAAGGAGAAAGAAATAACAAGCTTATTTAACAATCAAATGAATTAAAACAATTTTAAAGATAAACTTCTCAATGATTCAGATAGCACTTTACTAGAATAAAAGCATAAAGAGAAGAAATAGATTGAGATAATAGAAAATGATGCAAAACAGTTAATGTCGAGTACTGGGTTAGGAATTATTCAGTTGTTAACAGTTAAGATTAGAATTTGTTGAAATATGTGCATCCTGTACGGATTGCCTTGGTATCAGACAGTTTGTTGTACGTTTTGTGAACTCCAAAAATGTTTGTTATAATCAATAGCTCAGTGGCGCTTGAAGCGAAATGCATTGAGTCCGAGTTCCAGTAAGAACAAGTAAGTTTAAGTTATATCGAACTAACAGGTATCAAATCAGTTCCACTGCTAAGCATAATCCACTTGTTTATTTTGTGAACAATGTCAATCCATAGATTGCTTTACTGGAAATCAGCTCTGTATGACTTGGAATCAATATTTATTTATTCAAGCATTATATTGTATATCAAAATACTAAGAAAACGGAATCAAAAATCCAGAGAGTGAAAAAATAGTAGTATTAAAAGGTGTGGTGAGCTAAACACGTAGGATATATTGTTCAATAGGACCAACAGAAATAGGATACGGAAAATATGATAAAATATACTTGGAGCCAAAACTTTTGATGGAGATAAGCAAAACGTAGGCATATAAGTTATTTTAGTTGACTACAAGTATATATATATATATATATATATATATATATATATATATAAAGAGAGAGAGAGGGAAAGATACGTGTAATATTATTAAACACAAAACTAAATATCATGTCCTCACCAATCAATAATTCAAATCCTCATTGATCACTATGAATCTGTGTTTACTATTAGTATGAATTAACAGAATGTGACCAGACCATAAAACTAACCACTGAAAATACACACACACTACTAATATTTTGTTAAATCATAATAACAACTTAATACATTTATTGACAATCCTATTTAGACATATATATGAATGGTGTGAAATAAGTAAACAAGAACAGCATGAAAAAACTCATACAATTTGATGATTAATGATATTAGGTGGTGATGTTTCTGTTATCATGTTCAAACAATGAAATAGAGATATTTTCAATGACTAATCAATATTTCCATTTTGCTTAAAGAATAATTCTTTTTTTGAAAAGTTAAACCCATGAATAGAACTTTGACTAACTAGAATTGCATTGAACTAGACAAACTATCAACTCAATTAAAAGAACTTCGGTTATTACACTGTGACACAAGAAATATATTGTAGAGCTGTGGAGGGACTTGTACTTATTTGTATTTTGGACTGGTACGGTTCGATTCAAGGAAGAAGCTGAAATTGCAGGTAGAGTTTACCATACATAGAACACACAGAATTCGGCTAGCAGTGGGATCAAAGAGACAGGTTTTGTTCTAGTCGGGACTGGCCAGCTGGATGTACCTGCATTCTAGAGTTGTTCATTCTGGGACTCGAACCCAATTCTGTTCGCTTCAAAGGCTGTAGCATCATCCGTTTAGCTAATAGGTTCAGATAGTCACTTACTTGTGCAACGGGTATGAGATTTAATTCAACTGAAAATGGTTTTGTGATACCCCATTGTTGATATTTTTGATTGAAATTTGATCAGTCTTAGTTGGTAAATGAGCATGCTGTTCAAATTGCCTTGACAATAGCCATATTATGATACAAGTTGATATAAAACAGATAGCATGAGGCTATCAGCGAAATCCAGATTAAAATTCAGTCAAAATTATCAACAACGAAATATTCCCAAACGATTTTAAACTTTATTGAAAATAAATTTAAAACAATGTCAAAATACACTAAGTTACATGCGATTTATTTATCTAAAGAATATTGACAACTGAATTCACTGAAGTGGTTAGTATTTAGAGTAGATTATTCAATAACTTAATGCACATCAATAATTTACAATACCAATAGATTTAACTAGATTAACTGGTAAATATAACCCAAAGTATTGAGTTATATTTTTTGCTACTTCCTGGTTGAACTTACATATTGCTGTGATCCAATTGACTTATATTGAGTGGAACAATTGTTCCTGGTTAGAAAATAGCAAAATACGTCATTTTACACAGATGATCCATTTCTCTAGGAAAGTCAGCTTTCCAAAAACGATATAGAAAATGTTTACCCGATAATTAGGCCACAGCTCTGACAGTTTATAAACTCTCAATGTCGAAGTATAAAACCTGGAGATTTAGTAGAAGAAAGCTAACTACTTACAAAAAGACAGTGAGTGATCAACCTCAATCAGTAGCTCTGTAGTTTCTGAAGTCACATTTTCTAACATGACGAGACCATCAAGTCTGTAAAAATTAAAGAAATACCCATCAACAATTGTAAAATTCCAGCAACACTGAAGCTAACTTCCACATATCTACTATGATTCTTAAAGTTGTCAATTATTTGAATAAATAACTGTGTTTCAAGTGCTATTCTTAATCGACAAGCAATTTTACAAACATATTTCTATGAATTGGTTATATACCAAACAAAAAAAACATTCAATTCATTTCGACTGATTGAATACACACGCAAAAGAATTCAAAGAAATAGTATATCATAAAAACAGGTAATTATAACTCAAGTGTTTTACATTTCTTAAGTATCATTAACAATTAAACTGTTAATTCTATGTGCATAGTTCACTTACTAATTTGTACAGAACGTAAATACAGTTGTTCAGCTTCTTTAAATCGATCCATATCATAATTGTATAGACTAGCTAAATGACCAACACTTAAACCAACTTCAAAATCTGTTGGTCCAAGTAAACGTTCTTTAATTTCAATAGCTCTTAAATGCATAATTTCTGCTTCCTTCATTTTTTTTTTCAAAAATTGAAATGATAAACAGATGTAGAGAGAGAGAGAGAGAGAGAAGAGAAAAGACGAAACAATTAAATGATAATTTGTATAGATTAAGAATTAAAAAAAACAAAACAGAATATGAACAATAACGTTACAATATACTGTATAATAAATATTAAACGGAAAGCAATTATCAGCGTTACAATATTCTGCTCATTGGTTGAAGACACTGGTTGTTATGGGTGAAAACCAACCTATCTTCTTCTTCTAAATATTGAGCTTCACTATTTGTTCTATCAATTTACATTTTCTTATCGAATTATATTTACTGAAGTTTAAACTTTCTTACCATAATCAATAACATTAGTATTTCGATTTATTTGTCATTTGTTAATTTGTTAATTTCATTTCGTTGTATTGATATAGAGAGTATGACAATAATTTGGGCTAACCTACTTTTATACCAGGCTGTATGTTGATTTATGATGAATAAAACAGAATGCATTCATAAATATGAACTAACTGGTTTATTTTATTCATCAAAAACTTAGAGTTAGAATGAACTAATGACTGTTAACAAGGATTTAATTTAATTAAAGCTGTAACTTTATAATAGTAGAAGTATTTGGATGTTAACGGTTGGGTTACTATTGGTTTGAATTGATATCATTTTTTTTGGCTGTAGTAATAGGGATAAACAATGTCATGGACACTTTTAAAAAGAAATGCACATAACTTTAAAAACTAAATACAAGAATTGTGATTTGTTTACTGAGTTTTATTAACCTGCACTATCTAAAATTAAAGATATTCACCGATAATGCATGAAATAGTAGTGTCTAAATGATAAAAAGTTACAATTTTAAACTTTGCCCAAAAAACAGACAATAATAACGTACTAGAGCTTTGTGTCATGACTAGTGCACACAAAACAATTTCGTTTGTAAACCAAATATCAGTATGAAATGGTAATTAACTCATCTGATGATAAGATACACATGTATTTATTTACTTATTGAGGATTTGCAAAAAAGAAGTCCGTTTACCGGCTTTTCCTAATGTAGCCCCCTCTCAGAAGAAGGTTAAAGCTCCAAAATATTTCGGCTATGAATACATGTCAATCTTTTTATCAAATAGTTATTCTGGTTAGCGTATCACAACTTAAACAACATTGAAATAAACTGTCTTAAATTGGTGTCGCTTACGATGATTTGTATATATATATGTGGTGACGTTTGTGTAATTTGACAAAAAGTATACACAACACAAGACATCAAATTGTAGAAATAAAGAATATTAAGTATTCGTCCACTCTCTCTCTATGGATAGTGTATTTTATGATTATTCAGAATTCAAAATATCTTAGTAGAAGAGTATTACCTTCCAATAAATTTACATAAATATATTATTTATTATACAATGAACAAAAGATTAGAAAGATTGTCTAGAATTACGTGTTATGTTTCTTTTTCTAATCAATAATATCATACATAATACACCATAAATGACTAGTAATGACGATTTAAATTTATTTTGTTGATTAGTATCAATAATATTTCAATATCAGATCAATATGCTTGTTTTAAATTTTATGGTAATTTTTTCTAAAAATAATTCATTGTTGTTAATAAAGTAAAACAAGAATTGCACCTAATAATTAAATGTTAATTTTATACATTATTGAACGATTCACTAAAATTCACTTTCAATAGTCCTTTTTACATTTTAAGCTAATTTTATTTCTGGTCCAGTTTTGACGTATTATTTATTCAGTTAAATAAAAACAACTCTTTCTCTTCTAACTAATTGTTCCTCTATGTTTATATCAGTTTACTGAGGAATGTAGGTCAATTATCCAATGTTATAAAGTGATATTTACATAGCTGAACTATTCTTATCAATTCAGGCAAGTGATTACAATCTACAACACTAATACACAATTCTCCTTCATTGTAATAAAATATACTTTTTTTGTTTGAAAAAACACTTAAAATTCGAACACTATCTACTAATTCAAAAGTAGTAGAAGCTAATGATCAAGCAATTATTGTCAAACATTTAAGCTAATAGGTATTTTGTAGACGGTAACATACGGAATCACATAATTAGAACACTCAAGTCAGGTGTTACATAGCCCTAACTTTGAAAAATTTTAGTGAATAAAATTATTAGCGATTTTTAGTTTGATACTGTTCGAAGCTATCAGTACTAAACAGGTATTTAAAATGCCACAAGTGGCTAGTGTTGACAATCTGCACAGAAAGCACAAACACCAACTCAGACTTATAAAAAACAACGAGATAATGCAAATAATTATAAATTAAATTACATTACAAGTCATGGTGATGATATATTTTTGCTGGTTAGGATGATAGTCGTTTTTCAACGTATAAAATATGTATGGTTAAGAGGGAAAATATAGAGTTTATAAATAATAATTATCAGAATGTACAAAACACAAATGAAACAATCCTGATTAAATTAAGTAATTTTAGTAATAAAAAACACGAGGAATTTAATGACAGTAGTAAAATATTTTGAGGGTATTTGCATAACATGGAATTTTAGTGAACAGTAGTATATCTGACAGAAAATGTTCGTTCCCGCATTGAACCAGTCAACTGAAGAGACAATCAAACTATACATCATGATTATAAATGTTTCCTACTTTATTTTCACAAGTCTAAAATGGGTGGTATACTATGTACAAAATTTAGTAATAAGCGATCACTCACAGCCTCATCGTAATTGTTTAGATAAACAAAAGCTCCGGCCTACAGAAACATTACGTAAAAAGAAGGACCTTTATCACATTGAAGATGCATAGGTATTGGATTACAGATTACAGAGATCAATGTTCTGATTTTGTGAAAGAAATAATCTTAATCTGTATCAACAATGCACATAGTTTATTTATTTGAAACTTAAAAAAAGATTCTTTTGCATTGATTATGTATTATTGTCTTATTGTTGTTATAAGAATTCAATGGGAATCTTTTTATTATTTATTATATGTGAAGCACTGATTTAATTGTTGTATAAGCAAGAGATTTTTTTCAGCAATGAATATTGTAATGCTCACGTAAACAAAAGTTATATCATATCGTGAATGGATCTATGGAGTTGTATGTAAATTTGTAACGAATCAAAATAAAATTGATTGATGAAAATAGTATAAAATCTATTCTATTTCTTCTTATGCATTTTGTTTATAAACTAACTAGAATAATAAGTGACAGTTGGTGTTGATTGATCAATGATATATTAGTTGTAGTCGCATTGATCAGTTAGATAATTTCTGTTCGTTTAACAAATTCACAAGTAATCCACACTGAGCATGATACACTTGCTTCTATCTAGATGCTTGTAAAGTATTTTATTGATGACTAAAAGCCAGAAAATCACATATCTTTTAAAGTCTCTTAAACAAAAAAGTGAGTGGAGTAAAAAATAAAATCTTAGCTACGCTATTCGTAATCTTTCATCCAAAGATAAACTATACGCCACAAGCAATTACGTGGCGAAAAAATAATAATAGTTTATTGAACACATTGAACTATGGTTGATGATATTGATACGATGCTGAATCCTAGAGTAAGCGAATATTCCAGGTAGAAACAATATTTCACTCGGTTTATTTCATCACTGAAATTGCAGATTTTATGGTCTATAGAAAATTTACAACGCAAGTATACTGTTAAGACTTGTAGTTGCTTAAACGAACTTATTTACAATAAGTCCAATCTTTTCAGATCAGACTCACTCAGTTTAATCTGAATGTAGTCTTAGAGGCAAAGATTAAAGTATGAACTCTTTTGACTTAGGCAGCAAAATGTATGAGAAGAAAGGTACCAGCTTACTTTATTATTTTGCATCGATTGGTAGAGTCGACCAAGATTACCAAAATGTTTTGCAGTTTGAATATTCCATAATCCGTAGGTCTGTCAAAAAAAAAAACGATAAGTTTTAAAACTAAGATTTCATATTAAACAATTCAATTTACAACGAACAGTAGCTTATAATCATCGTTGTTACCAATGAATTTTACAATATTTGCTAAGAAACACGCCTTCATACAATAAAAATGGATTTATCTTTCATTTCTGTTATACTGTTTAAATGTAATTAATTCATGTTTGGGAATGCGCAATTCATTGAGAAAATTCCATTAAAAACTAATCATAACAAGATTTTCAAATTAAGCATTGG
Organism: Schistosoma turkestanicum; assembly: GCA_944470395.2. Lineage (NCBI taxonomy): Eukaryota > Metazoa > Platyhelminthes > Trematoda > Strigeidida > Schistosomatidae > Schistosoma > Schistosoma turkestanicum. The sequence goes on along the minus strand of OX103972.1, from coordinate 18,985,997 downwards.
AAAATTTTTGAACATACATATATATATGAGCATAATGTTTAACCTGGAATTCCTAAGTTTGGTGGGTGACTACTTATGGGGACATGTCAAAACCTTTTACAAATATACCTAAGATATACATACTGTAGGGGGAAATTTCCCAGATTTTCAAAGTTTCTTTTGCATTCTAAATTGTAAGAGGTTGGTGGTAACAGAATTATGGATGATAATAAGAATGCTTACTTATTAGTCAGAATTTTCAAAAAGTGGAACAATTTATTAATACATAAACATAATAATATGAAACATGAGAAAATTCTCCGGGACGATTACAAAAAAGCACAAATCAGCCCCAAATTTAATCATATTTACATGCATACATTGTAAAACTTGATGGAAAAATAAAAAATATTAATCACTATTACAAAGTGACATTAATCATAGGGATCATTGACAGAAAAAATACAAATAATTTTGAATCATTTAGAAATACACTGATCTTATTATGCAAACATCTAAGCAAAACAAAACAAATCGAACAATACAAACTAATTAATAAAGTGTGAAAAGAGAGTAAACATTTTTCAAAACAATGCAAACATTGATTCATGTTAAATAGTACTAGGTATTGTTAAAAATGGTATATAGATATCATATATCATATATAATCGGATGAGTTTTAAAGTCGGAATAATTAGGAATGATGCTAAGTACTTGTCTAATCTTCCTGGGGTTCTGACTGGTCATTTGTGGGACGGATCGGCACGTGATATGGGCGGTCGATCGTTTCGGCATATACCTTGGACGTATATTTACTGAGTCAGAGGAAAACAATCATGGCAAAATCTGATCGGTGTTGGATACCTTGATTGTCTAGCTCTGTTTAGGCAGTTTACCTTAAGACATGAAATTCGTAGATTCGACTCCATGTATGGTAATGACTCCACTTTAGGGAGGAGTCATACGTAGAAACGAACCGGTAAGACTACAGTTTATTGACGAACTAATTACATTTGGGACAGCACTACTTGGACTTTTGTGCGAAATTCATGAATTCATACCGCTGAAAAGTATCCTTGTACTATTGCCGATAGCACATCAAAATGGAAGACCTAACGCTGTTGTAAATCTACCTTTTAGTCTCAATTTCGAACATTGTTACGAGTTAATTGTATAACGTAAATTCCTGAAGATCTTCACACCAGCCAAAATAGGATCTCTTAAGTTACTATTCTTCGGCAAAATGTACTACCAATACTCTTAATGTTTCATGTTTTGAACCAAAAGTTACAGAGACAGATACAACGCAGAACTTCGTACATAAGTACATCAGTTCATGATGCCATACCACATCAGTAAAGAGACGCAACTGTCAGCTCAAATCCAAGAGTGATTGCGATAGTAGAATTATTAGCAACAATGGAGAAGATTAGGGAGCGAAGATATAATTCAGTGAGATAAAGTTAGAAAGAGAAAGATAGAGATTATGAGGAATTCAGAAGATTAGAATTAAAAAGCACACAAAGAGTTGATGCACCTGCGCCATTGCAAACAATTCTGAGCCATGTCGTTCAAGGTCTCTAATCATTGGTGACTACGCCTCGCGGACCCCAACCAGATAGCCTATATCTACCAACATGACTCAGTCCACTTGTCAGTGACTTCATGGATTTCTGCCATGTTTTGGCCTGGCCGCCCCTAACTTTCTTTCAACCTACTCCTACACTACAAAACATAGCTCGTCGCGGCGGTCGGTGGTTAGGCATACGTAACACATGTCCCAACCACCTCAACTGATGAAGTTTCAATGCTTCATTTATTAATTTGCCATCCTTACCTAGAACTCGTTTCCTAACGATAGCATTGCTTACTATGCAGTATTAAAGCGAGGTTTTCTGCCAAAAAAGCTAAAAGCTGAAAACGCACTTAAAACACAGACAGAAAAAATCTAAACTCATCCAACTATATACATAAGCAGAGTGAAAGACAACTTTAATACATCAATGTTTAGTTTCAAAAAAAATGATTAAAGTCATATCGAAACCGATAAATCATTCAGTCAAATAATGTTGACGTATGTCATACAAAAGGAATCAAAAACTGTGAGAGATGTCAGGAACGAATTGATTAAAGTTAAGCTGATTAGTCGATATTTAACCAAAAGTTATAAAATTTATGCAATTCTCAGATGAAGTTAGAAAAAAAATATCCGTAACCTAATACTATAGCTTACTCGTTCACAAAGTTCTAACGATTCCATATGCAGATCACGTGCCAACTTTAGATCAGATCTTGTTCTAGATGGGTCATTATCATCGATGGCTATTTCTTCAATTATCAAAGCTAGAAATAAATGATATAAAAAAGCATTAACGTTAATGTTTCTTTATCAAAGGCTATGCAGATATTCGATAAGGCTGAACAAGGAAATTTTCTGTTGACAATCAAAAATAAAGATACTTATATTTTAGTAATCGGAATAAAACAATGTAAAGAAACCACGAAAGAGGAAGACAGTATGCAAGTAACAGCTACAAAACAAATTTGTAAGAAATACAAAAGAATAGATTTGTTTCGTAATCGTTTACATTTGCTAGCGATCCGAAAAATTATTCAGAATTAGGTAGCATGCACAAAATTGGAAGGATGGTATTTTAAATGTTCAATGGAGTGATCCAAGTTTAACAATCGTCATATGCAGTCTAAAAAACTGTAGACAAACAATTTAAAACGAATACGATGTGATCTATAAAATATGGATACAGTGTTTGTTGAGTTGTTCACAGATGGTATGGAAAATAGTGACTATGAGTTTTGCTAAAAAAAAACTAGCTACACCATAACCGAAGTATTAGTTCATGAATGTAACTTTGAATTAATTGCTAGTAATGTAAAACCTATGATACAACCCACTTGTTTAATGCAAAGTAAACTTGCGTGCAGTTTAATTCTGTAACCCACCGCTTTAGAGTCATGTGCTTTAATCGTTATATCATGACTTTTAAGCTCATAAAAGTAAATTGCTCTCGCTGACTAAAAAATCATGAAAATTTAACCTGAATACAAACGTATTTGGTGAGAAATCAATTATTTACTTGAAGAAATTTTGTGAAGATCGGTTAATTCTGCGGATTGGAAACATCACAGAAAAATCTTACACATAATTAATCAACCAATGTTAGAGCAGTGGGCGGCGGTTTCGTACTGATATGGGACTCATCAGCAGTGCGTATCCAGGTTTCGAATGGTGCTCTAACAATGATTGATTAACTATTTTAAATGTGTAAAAACAATAATCTCCATAACTCTAATTGAAGAATAATCTTAGTTAGAACAACATTGAAAATCGAGGAGTATTGGACAGCTGTTTAGTCATAGTATAAGACTCTTCAACGATGCATTTACTCAGGACCTCCAAGTCCCATAGTGATAGCACCTGCATAAGAAACAGTGAGGAGGAATCTAATGGTATACTCTAGACTTCAATTAGTTTGTGATACAGCGCGGTGACCACCACATATAACTGTTGACAAACTGCTTCACGCTCGAAATAGTGAGAATCGCTTATTTCTCTCAACAATTTACTCAATCTGACTTTGATTTTGTTCTTATTGGCTTCTTAATAGATGACTAAACAATGAAAAATGATGTAAAAGTGTTCAGTTAGACTGTGTAAATTAATCGTGATGGTAAAAAGTCAGTCAGTCAGTCAGTTGCAACGTAGAACTTCGCACGTAAGTACATCAGTTCATGTCGCCATACCACATCAGCACAGAGATATAATTGTCAATTCAAATCCAATAGTAGAAGAGGTAGTAAAGGTATTAGAAGTAATCGTAGACGTTAGAATTAGAAGATATTATTCACGAAGTGTGATTCAATGAGATAAGTTTAGAAAGTAAAAGCTAGAGGTGTTGAAGAACTCAGAAGATTAGGATTTGAGAGAACACAAAGAATAAATGCACTGGCGCCATTGCGAACGATTTTGAGCCATGTCATTCAAGGTCTCTAACCATCGATTATTATCATCTCGCGGACCCCAACCAGGTAGTCGACAATTACCGACATGGCTAAGTCCACTCGTCAATGACTTCATGGATTTATGCCATGTTTTGGTTTGACCGCCCCTAGCTTTCTTCCAACCTATTCCTACACCACAAAACAAAGCTCGACGAGGTAGTCGGTGGTTAGGCATACGCAACACGTGTCCCAACCACCTCAACCGATGAAGTTTCACCACTTCATCGATTGATCTGCCATCCTTACCTAGTACCCGTTTCCTAATAACAGCGTTGCTCACTCGGGTGTCCCACGATATACGAGCAATGCTTCGAAGACACCTATGATCGAAAACCAATAACCGTCGAGTATCTTCTACTCTCATTGGCCATGTTTCACAGCCATAAAGTAAGACAGAGCGAACCACTGCGCAGTACACTCGTCCTTTAGTCAGCAAACGGATATCTCGCCTACGCCATAAGTGACGCAGGTTGGCAAAAGCCAATCGAGCCTTCTGTATCCGTGCCGAGATTTCGTCAGTCACCAGGCCATCAGCACTGATGAGACTCCCAAGATAGGTGAAGCGGTCTACACGTTCGACCACTTCACTCCCTATCACTAGTTCAGGTGCCGATGACACCCAGTCTTGAAGCAACATTTTGCATTTCGAGGGCGAAAACCGCATCCCGAACATGCTTGCATTGTTGCTTAGGGTAGTCAGAAGACTCTGCATTTTTTCAGCGTCTTCACCAAGTAGGACAATGTCATCGGCATATTCTAAGTCAATAAGCGAGCCACCTGGTAAAAGGTCTACTCCTGAAAATTCAGACGAGGATAAGGTAAGTTCTAGGAGCATGTCTATGATAAAATTGAACAAGAATGGAGAAAGTGGACATCCCTGACGGACACCACTTGATGTAGAGAATTCCGGTGACAGTTCGCCATAAGCCCTCACTCGACCAGTGGTGTTCGAGTATAGGGCTTGTATAAGGTTAATGTACTTTTCTAGTACACCTTTCAATGACAGACACTGCCACAGAACCTCACGATCCACTGAGTCAAATGCCGCCTTAAGGTCCAGGAAAACAACTATTGTAGGACGCCTAAATGTGTGTCTGTGTTCCAGGACCTGTCGTAGTGTGAAAATGTGGTCTATACAGCCACGTCCAGGTCGAAAACCAGATTGGTTTTCCCGAGTTTGCTCTTCACGAGCTTTCGTTAAGCGTCGAAGTATTATTGAGGCCAATATTTTAGATACTATGTTAGTTAGGCTTATTCCCCTGTGATTGTCACAAGAAGACTTCTGTCCTTTCTTATAGATTGGGACAATCAAGGATTGAGACCAGTCGGATGGGATTGCGTCCAGTTCCCAGATTCTACCTAAGATCTCAGTCAACCTAGCTGATAAAACTGGACCTCCATCCTTAAATATCTCAGGGGTAAGTCTATCAGGACCTGCAGCTCGTCCTCGTTTCAGATTTCCTAACGCTTTCTCAACTTCATTAAGACTAGGGGGACTTAGGTCGATTTGCCATTCAGGATGACTGGGGATCGTGGGTAACCGAAGAGTGGCTCGTGGCCAGTTGAACTGATCCCTAAAGTGTTCTGCCCATCGATCCAGTCTCCTGGATTGAGAATGGATAATAAGACCATCCTTTTCCGAGATAGTCTCACTCACATTCGGGTTCTTAATACAAGTTTCTTTAATAAGGCGGAAAAGTTGTCTACTGTTGCCGATCGCCGCTGCCTTTTCCATCGCTTTTGCTTTCGCCACCCACCACTGCTCGCGATCGTTACGTAGGCTTTTCATAAGTCTGCGCCTAAGTTGACTTCGTTCTTCATCATGCTCAGAGCCAGGTGGGATGAGTTTTCGAGCATCCATCAGATCGGTAGATGCTACTGAGATCCACGGTTTCATTCTAGCCTTATGGTCAACCTCACTAGCAGATATCACTGCTATTTCCACAGCCTTTTTGATATCATTCCATCCTGCCTCCGGATGGGAATCGCTTAAATGGTCGCCTAACTGTCTTTCTAGTTGTTCCTGAAATATATTTTTCGCCTTATTATCATTAAGCAAAACCCTAAGAGGCTTTCTTACGGTGTCTTTCCTACGTCCAGTAAGCTTCAAACAAATACGCGCTCGCACTAGGGCATGATCTGAATCCAAACATGTGCCCCAGAACGAGCGACAGTCCTCTATCGAACCCCTCCATCGGTGGCTGATGGCGATGTGATCTATTTGAGTCCAACGTTGAGACGACTTTGGAGGTCGCCAGGTCAACAGGTGCTTTTTCTTATGCTTCAAATTAGTGTTTGCTAAGAATAGGCGGTTGTCTGAGCATGTTTGCAACAGACGGTCACCATTGTCTGTTCTCTGAGCCGCGACACCATAACATCCACCTAGGTGTCTCTCCTGCTCACTTAGTCTACCTACTTGAGCATTACAGTCACCAGCCATTATTACTATATCAGAGCGCCTAGCTTTTTGGAGGAGGTCCGAAAGCTTTCTGTAAAACTCATCCTTAACCTCGTCTGAACTGCATTCAGTGGGGGCATAGGCAGATACGATGAAGAGGCAACGGCGATTGTCCCTATCTTTCCGAGTCCTTACTGTCCCGTTTAGTCGGACAGCGCACAATCGACTATCTATTGGGATCCAGTCAAGGAGAGATTGTTCTGCCCTACGACTCAATGCTATGCCTACGCCAGCAAGACCCCGGGAAGCAGCATCAGGGCTACCGGATACACGAAGAGTAAATCGAGCTGCTTCTTTATTTTGACATGGTGTGGTCAAGTGTATGACGTGACTCGGATCCTGTATGCGCGTTTCCGAGACGCAGCATACATCGATGGCACGAGATTCTAAAGTCATAGCTAAGGAAGCCTGTTGCCCTATTTGACACAATGTCCGTACATTAAATGCTCCAACATGTAGTCTAGAGCGAGGTTTAAGGAGACCAGGAACGACCTTTCGCGAACTCGTATCGTCTGCATTAGCTGTGCAATGTGATGAATGAATGTAAGAAGAGTTAGTCGTGGAGATAAGAGAGACGTATTAGGGGGTGTAGGAAGGATTTGATTTTGACCAATTTGGTCTCGCGTGCTGTTATGGGTATGAGGGCGGTTGTCACTTCCCGGCTGCCCACACCGTGGAAGGTTGTTTCTTGAGGAACCTGAAAAGGAAAATAGATTAGTGTTGGTGCGTGACCGCAGAGTCCAAGGGACAACTGCTTGAGGCCGGTCACGCACGGCCTTTTTAAGAAATGTTTTTTGAGGATTAGCTCCGTTCTTAAAGGCCCTTAGTGGGCACCCTTACCCAAGGAGACGGAAATCCGTGAGTTAGGGGAGGTGTGACATTTTTAGGGCCGACCTTTTCTAACCCTTCCTTCCTTGTGAGAAGGCAGCATCGCTGCAGACGCTGGTTGTCCAAGGGAAACACCTTACTGCTGTCACACCCCTCTGCAGTCAGCAGTACGACTTCGCCCTCAGACCTTGGGTAGCTGCTTTTAGTCTCATCGTTCTCCAATCGACCTGTCTGGCATGGTAGGACCTGCAGGAACATATGTTCCAGCCAGTATAGCTCGGTTGGATCATCACGATAGGCAAGCCCGACCACCACGTCAAGGTAGCAGCCACGGTCGGATGGTAAAAAGACTTGAAAGAAAATTTATTTCAATTAGCAAACAGGCGTACGTTGTTCATATTAAGACGTTCATGATGAGCACTTCTTAATATGCGGGAAATTGTCAAGATACAGAAAAGCAATTACAAGAAACTTTTAAAATGGCAAAGGACAGGAAGATATATTACAATTATATAAATCTACCCCTGTGGACAGGGGTGATTTTACATTGACTTTCATGAGAACCAGATACTATGGAGGCATGAACAATACATCTTGATTCGCTGGCGCAACTAGCACGTTGGTTGAATTATTCGCACCATTTACATATATAAATATATACTGATTAGTTCCAAACTATCATCCAGTCGATCAATATACACAGCATGAATTTCGACCCAATCCACTTATATGACTGACAAAGTTATGATTACTACCGATTTCGACATGCATTACAGCGTTCCGATGACAATGGTCCTTGAGAATGTTGAAAAACAATCACCAGCATCAGTAAAATCGGTTCTCCAGCGGACCAGAAGTGTATATGAACAGTCAGAAAAACTTGCCAAATTAATGCTAAACTATCCACAGTGTTTGTAAACTGAACCTCCGGTATTACAGGAAATAGCTCATGAGGCTAACAAAAATTTGGGTTAGGTTCTAGTAACGACGATTAGGGCTGATTGACGGAAACACCTTGAATCAAAATGTCTCTAGATTATTCAGTAAAATGTTAGATAGAGGAAATATAGCAATCTAGGTTTTGTATTGTTGTTTGATGCAAATTCTAAGTTTACACACATTAAATATAGTTGTTTGCCAACCAAATCACGCTATCCTGACCTTAGATATCAGGTGATTGTTTACCTATGCATGCCACACTCCAACAGGTCAAATATATATGCAATTGTGGTGTCCATAACGTACGATTGATTAGAAAAGAATTCTTCATTAAAATTACTGTCATTAAACTATCTGTGCACTTTTAACGAAGTTCACTCGCTGGAACATGAAACGCACTACACATAACATTTAAGTAAGCGAATTTCTGAAGCTTTGAACCATGCTCATTGTATGAGAGTTAGCGATAGTAAACAGCTCTCCAGCTGACATGAGACTCGAAACTAAAACTTTATGACTAAAATCTAAGAGTTATTATCACCTAAGCACTATTTTGCTAAATTTTTATTGAGTAAATGACTAGTATTGTAACTACCAACTAATCATGACGTAGTATGTTAAAGAGCTGAATAACCATTTGGTATTTATTTACCAAGTACATGCAGATAGTATGCTCCAATGAGGGTAAGTAAGTTTTGAAGAGTATGTAGTACCTCTACATACATTTGAGTGTGTTCGTATTTAATTTGATGAAGCCTTTTGATCAACTTATTTAACTGAGGCATTTGTATAGCAATAACTTAGATGTACTATTGGCTCTTATTTTGGTTGGATTTGCATGAACAAGTATGACTGAACATTGCTTACCGCCAAAGTACATACTCATTCCACTCGCTTTAATGTTAGCCTCTTAAATAGTTCGATGACTCATCCATTTTCCTAGGTTTATATATGTACATTCTAATTCCATTCATTCGCAAACTCGCCCATTCGGCACTCGCATATTATTTTTGATTCATGTGTCAGTGGTTTAGTGGTCTATTTGTGAGGCACCAAAAAATGAACGTATTCAACAGTTCGTATTCCTCTTTTGATTTATAAATCGTGAGTTATTTAGTAACGGTTGTCTGGACGAGCAGCATACAAAGTCTAAAAAAAATACCGAATACCAACCGCCACGAAACTAGTGAGGCACCGGCCACCACAAGTATTCAGCACAGACATATCAATCTTATGACTACCTGTTCGATTTCAATCCAACTTCAACTAAATGGTCATGTATTTTTTTGGTTAGGATGTGTATTGTTTTTTGAAAAATAAAACTGAATTAGCTAAAAGAGATTTTAGGCTTTCAAAATATGGTCGCGATATAGCATTGTCAGTAATTTACACATATTGATGAGAATAATACTATTCACAAATAGAAATCTGAACTAATCACTTACAAAGGTGAAGGTTTATTGTTCTAGGCTATTCGTTTACAACAATATATATATATATATATATATATATGTATTTAATTACTCGACAGAGTAGCATTATTACATTGCATCAGGTGAATATCTTACACCATGAAACAATTCATAAACTATAAAATACAATTCTTTTCTAGATACAACTAAATAACTATAATTTACCTTTGACTCGATTAGCTGAGGCTGCTTGCATACAAACACCATAGTTTAAGCGACGAAGCATTAGGCCAGCTATTTCAGCGCAATTCAATGCATAAGTGAAATCACCTGATGTATATTCAAGGACATAATGTGCATATGCTATAGCTTCCAAAGCTAAAGCAACCATAATACTAGCACCGGGTAAATAATTCAGTATTAATGCTAAAGCAATCTGGCAAAAGAAGATAAATAAATAGGCGAACTATGAATAATTAATCAATAAAAATAATAATAATAATAATAATAATAATAATAATAATGATAATAATAAAATGACCAGAAGAAAAGACACAAGTAGCATTAAGAGTCAAATTGAAATAAATGATAAACTAATGAACAGATCCAACTCATCAACTAAGTAAAACAAAATAAAATACATGAAAATATCAGACAAAGATTATAATGAGTTAGCTGAGCATTCAACTGTCCAGTATTACTGAACAATTGTGCAATTTGTTATACAATAATCTTTGTAGATGGACTAAGAAGAAAAAAACAGTCCAAAAATAAAAGTTGTGTTTAAAAATTAATATTTGTGTGACAATACTTTTCTCCATAACTTTTATAAGATGAACAGTTAAGTCCAATACAATGGATTATTGCTTTATGTTCAATTCAAATTTACAATCATATTTCTACTTTGACAATGATCCCAATGAAAATACAAGTATCAGTAATAATTCACTTGGATTCAGAACAAACTTTTAATTTAATATAAATATTTAGTGATTCATTCATTAGATACTTGTGGTATGAGGCACAGTCTAAGTTCAAATAGAAATTAGACCATATGGTTGTTCAATTAGAAGAAGACACGGCAGGATTCGAACCCAAAGACTTAGTGGCAAAAAGTCAAGTGAGCATTATCGATTCAAAGCAAGCGAACAGGTAATAGTATAGAATAGAATGAGATGATATGGAGTGAACTGTGAATAAAAATGTCGAAAATGACTACAGATTAACACGTAATCTCAATCGAGGTAGTTAAGAAAATATATTTTAAAAAGTGTATTAATCACATGTGCATATACATTTAATTTTATCACTAATCCCCATATGAATCAGTACAAAATGATAACGAAGTAGAATTAGTATGGTATATTTAATAATCGTATGATTTTCAAGTGTTCTAAATTACGGAAAAACAAGTACAAACTTGTATACCTTTCTCATGCAAATTAACCACATACATATATATTTACATAGGAATAACTATGTTTGAACAAAAAAACACTAAAAATAAGCATTATGTATATGAAGAAATACAATCGTGACTGAAAATTAAACATTTTTCTTATACGACTTTGATAATCATCATCATCATCATCGTTGGATAATCGAATGAAATGATTAATTTATTATAAAGATAGAAATAGAAAAAACATTCATCACACTCAATAATCCAATAGTTCTAACTGCCACACTACATTAGTACAAAGATTCAATTGTCAATTCAAATACCATAGTAGTAGAGACAGTAGAAGTATTCGTACTAATGGAGAAGATTTGCTTTCGAAGATATTATTCAAGAAGTATAATCTCGCAAACGATTTTCAGCCATTTCATTTAAAGTCGCTAACTATGAGTTACTATTGTCTCGCAGACCCCAACCAGTTGGTCTACATCTACTAAGATGGCTCAGTCCAGTTGTCAGTGACTTCATGGATTCGTGCAATGTTTTGGTATGGCGATCCCTAGCTTTCTTCATTACTTCATATATTGATCTGGCATTCATACCTAGTACCTGGTTCTTAACAACAGCATTGCTTACTCGATTGTCTTAAAATATTCGAGCAATGCTTTGAAGACACGGATGATCGTATACCAGTAACCGACGAATACCTTCTACTCTTACTGACCGTCTTTCACACCCATACAGTAGGACGGAGAGAACTGATGTGCCATACACTCATCCTTTAGTTAGCAGACGGATATTTTGCCAACACCATACGTGACACAAATTGTCAAAAGCCAATCAAGCCTTATGTATCCGTTCTGAAATCTCGTCGGACACCAAGTCATCAATACTGATGAAACTCCCAGGATAAGTAACGCGGTCGACACTCCACTCCCTATCACTTGTTTCTGGAGGAAGCCGGAAAAGAAGTTCGATTAGGGTTGTTCTTGAAGACCTAGGAGTGTGACTGCAGAGACCAGGGGACAACTGCTTCAGGCTGATAACACAATGCCCTTTTATGAGAAGTTTCTAAAGTATTAGCTCCGCTCTTCAAGTGACTTTGCCGCCGTGGACAGAATTCCATGAGGTAAGTTGAGGTGTTGTCCGAGACAAACACTTTACTGCCGTCACACCCCTCTACAGTGAGCAGCACTTCGCCCTCAGAGCGTAAGTTGCTGCTTTTAGTGTTAACGTTCTATAATCGATCAGCTTGGCATGGCAAAACCTACAGGAACACATGTGCTAGCCAATATAGGCCGGGTGAGTCATCACAATAGGCAAGCCTGACCACCATATCAGAGTAGCAGCTACGGTGGGGTCTGTACTAAAAAAATTTCACAATTGAATCATATTATGTTTTATGCGTATGAAAAATACTTTAATGTTTTAAGATATTAATAATTCATATGAAATCCTGATGTTGATAAAACTAATAAATCTAAATCAAAAGAGTACTGAATATGTGATTTTATTCTAAATAATTTTAAACTATTTAATAAGGAATAGAAAAAAACTGATCTATACTAGTCTAGTAAGTTAATTGAAGTTAGAAACAAGGAAAGACTAGATGGAAGGAAATAGTTAAAAAACTAAATAGTCAATTCACAGATGTAAAAACAATTATCACCATTATTATCACTATTATTATTATTATTATTATTATTATTATTATTATTGTATTAAAAAACAACAAACCAACAATACTGTTTTAGACTAGATCTTTATCCGACCTATATCTTGTTGTGACAGATATATACAAAAGGAATTGTGAATCATAATAATAACAATGATTATTATTATTATGCAATACAACAAACGCACAATGATAGTTATGTCTGTAGATCATATCTATGCCACATGATAGATAATCTAAGATAAAGAGGATGATACACGGTTTAACAAACAATGGCAAAACGAACCCGATAAATTTTTGCTGCTTTACGCGTTTTATCTGTATTTAGCATTAAACAACCATATTCAATAAGCAAATTGGCATACACCAAATTACGATAACCATAAGCAGATCTGTTGATAAAGAGAGAGAGAGAGAAAGAGAGAGACATACAGATTATCTTGTATGGGTGTAGAGAGTAATAAAAAGATACCGTATACAATATAAAATTTTGATCGAAAATCCTGCAAAACTAAGCTAATATCTCAAGGTTATTTGGTCGGAAAAAACAGGGCGTTAAACACAGAATATTTGTTATGATAAAAATCTAACTGAAATGCTTCACATTTGATTTTATAAAATAAACAAACCGAATAAATAACTTTGTGTTTGTAATGTGCAGTTATCCAGAATTCAGACACCAGTAGTAAAAGCTTTCTTTCGTGGGTGTGCACTGCTGATGAGTCCTAAACTAGGACTCTTTGTGTGCTTTTTAATTCTAGCCTTCTGAATTCCTCATAATCTCTATCTTTCTTCTTCTAAATTTATCTCACTGAATTATACTTCTCGAATCATATCTTCGCTCCCTAATCTTCTCCATTACTGCTAATACTTCTACTATTGCTATCACTCTTAGATTTGAACTGACAGTTATGTCTCTGTGCTGATGTGGTATGGCAACCTGAACTGATGTACTTACGTACGAGGTTCTGCGTTGTATTTCTAGGTTTTTAATGTAGGTCTAACATTGATTGATTCATGACTTAAATGAAACATAACAATCTAAACAGCCTTCTAATGAAAACTTTCTATAATTATCCGTCGAGTTAACTTTCATGCTAGCAAACACTTGAAATTGAATGATTTTATGGTATTAGTGTTCGAACAATCAAATGCTACTGATATGAGGAATGTAGAGACGGTTCCATGAATACTGATGAGATGTGGGCATCGCATACAAGGGACAATAATATACAGCTAGTCATCATATGAATAGTTTAATTTGTAGCCATTACACACAAACCTAAACTTAGTTGTTGCGTTGACAAATTTTGGAGATTAGATTAAATTTGATTATTACTAGAATGTATACAATGTGAAACACACATTGATATCGGAATTGATGTATAAATTATGGAAAACAATCAGCTAGACAACTACATTTGTTACTGTAAAAGAATAATAATCATAATAATACCGTTTTAATGTCATATTTGTTTTTGTACAACTAATGATCTAACAAAACAATTTATGATACATGTAAATAAATACAATATTCAAAAATATTACAAACTTTTCTTAGTTTTCTTCCTGTCAGTGTTATAATCATTAGTTAAATTTATAAGTGAAAATTTGACTATGAAAACAAAGCCTTATATTTAGAAGTTTAATTAAGAAACAACAAATTTAATCATCCTATATCCACTTTTATCGTGGCATAGATATATATATGTGTAAAAATAAGTATCGTTCAAACATTTTATTATCTGTAAGACTTTAAATCTTTCCAGACATAATTCAGACAGAAAATAAAAGTGATGCAGAAAAACAGAACAACGGACAAGAGAGAAAAGAGGTACTGTTATTGGTCTCTTTATCTATTTGTCAGTCAGTCAGCTAGAATGAAGAACATTTTACGCACGTACACCAGTTAAAGTTGCCATACCACATTAGCACGGAAATTCAATTGTCAGTTCGAATACCATACTGGTAGAAGTAGTAGAAGTATTAGTGGTAACAGAGGTTAGGATTCGAAGGAATTATTCAGGAAGTATAATCCAGTGAAATAAATTTAAGAAGACAAAGATAAAGGTGATGAGGAATTCAGAACACTAGTATTTAAGGAAGCACAAAGAATGGATGCGCCCGAGCCGTTGCAAACGATTTTCACCCACGTCAGTCAGTCTCTAAACATCGGTTACAATTGTCTTGTGGACCTCAATCTGGAAGTCTTCAGCTACTGACATGGCTCAGTCCAACTGTCAGTAATTTCATGGATTTGTGTTATATTTTGGTTTGTCCACACCTAGCTTTCTCCCAACCTACTCCTACGCCACAAAAGGTGGCTCGTCGAGCCAGTCTGTGGTTGGGCATATGTATATGTACGATAAATCGATAGGGAATAATACTTACTACTCAATAAAAGCATAAAAAAGGATGGTTCTTCTGAAGTCAAAAATACCATTACAGTTTATTAGGTAAAATAAGCTATCCACCAACCTAGTCAACTTGGATCGAGTTTATAATCAGTATCAATTAATCATTCATAACAAAGTAGATGAATTCATGTGTTCACTGTGTCGAAATGTCATATGTATTTAAAAGGTGCATTTTAAGATCATTATATTAATCAAGATAAGCTATAACGACCAAAGCAACTAACTGCTGTCATAACTTCTCTAGTGGTCCGCAATCTGACTCTATTTTTGGATGAACAGTCGAATATGCTATGAAATAAACCTCCTCCTTAATTTACGTATATCATACTTCGCCAAACCCTGTTTGTGAAACGAAGGTAATAAGAAGCCAAGTAAGGCTTTGCGGATGACTTTATTTTATGCGATCATTGATGCAGACAGACACGATACTATATAAAGTGTAAAGGCAAAGTGAAGCGAAGTGCAGAAGGGGAGTGAGTCAACTCAATGCGATGAGGAGTGATTAAGTATTTATAGTCAGAAAAAAATAAGCGAGACATTTGATAAAGGAAGTAAGTGTGAATGACAGTGAAGCAAAAACAACTAATGAGCGAATAATAAACAAGGTCGAAAGACGTGTGGACATCTCCAGAATAATGGATAATTAACTTATCCAAAGACTGGGACAAGCCCTATGGGCTCGATAAATATGTACACACACTACATGTCACGATATCTATTCAGTCTGTACGATGGCTGTAGAGATCTATACTATCAATATTATACTGACGAACAAGTACCTATAAATGGTAACTAGAATAAAACCAAACCTTTAAACATGTACGCGCACATGTGAAATCAAGTTTTGTTAACACTAAACACAATTTTTAATAAATTAAATGTGAATGGATAAGCACTATGGTCTAGCACTTATTCATCCAGTGTAGTTAACTTTATGTCTATGGAGCTATATATTTATAATACAAAAAACGTCAAATTCAAGATAAGTTTAGCAAACCAAAATTACAACTTATAGTGAATAGAACATAAGACATTGATTATCATGTAAAACCAGTCAGACGTAAAATGTTGACAGATTAAGTTGCGCTTTTTTATGTATATGCATTGAAGTCTATAGACTGTACTAATTATGGAACAACGTTAATTGAAAATTCAAAATAAGCATTAGCGATACAAGCATACACTTAGATTACTTTGCATGTTCTAGAAATGCATCCATTAGAAACAAAAGTGAATGCAAGGAAATGTTATTTGTTTCTGCACACAAAATTTATCATTCACTTATTTGTCGTTTACAAACTTATGTAGCTGGTTTCCAACCAAACTTTGCGTATTAGGATCATTGGTATTATCTGGTTGTGTAAACCGAAAATAGGTGAAGCTGGCTTCGAACATGAGGCCTAATGGCTGCGAACTAAACATTTTAACTAATGAACAACCGTTCAGTTCATGCATCTAATTCTGGCAAACATCAACTTTAGGCATAGGGAAAAACATTTTTTTTAACATGGCTACCCCCAAAACCGACTCAACACTAGACTTAACTAGACCACATCGCTATCAGCCATCCAACAGAGACTTGAGAAAAGACTACTTCTTGTTCTGGAGCATATGTTCAGTTCATGTTCCAGTACGAGTACATATTTGTTTCGAGTTTTTGAGATGGTGGAGAAGATTTGTAGCTCAGGTGGATGATTGTGGTGGTGGTGTTTGGTTCTCTGAGCTGGGTGTTTTGGTTGTGGAGCTTTCATTGTTCTTCTGAACAACATCATCAGCACAAACTTCAGATAGAAGTGAAGTATTCGAATTGCTCCACGTTTAGCTTGTAGCTTGTTCTGCTAACCTCGATCTTGACTGGTTGCCGTTGACCTTAAACCTTGCAACTTCGTTTTGATTGTATCCCCCTTTTGATCTGTTTCTTGATCCTATGTTTGCAGATGATTTTTCTGATTGGTTGATAAATTGGGCCAATGTCGATGTGTTTGTTGGCTGCTGATTGACCTGGGTGCCAAGCTTCTAAAAATTCCCTAGTGTTCTTTGTCCTTCGAGCTTACTAAACTTAAAAAGCTACATCAAAAAACCCGCTAAGAGTTCAACTTATTGATGAAAATATCTATAGTATATTTCAAGAACATCTAGAGGTGTCATTTAACCGTGTAAGTGACGTACACCCAGGGGCAGCCTGCAACGACATTTGTAAGTCTGTCGAAACAGCAACAACATCTACTAGTAACCTAAACAAAAGGATGAGAAAAGTCAGTAAATTTAAACGGCATCTACTAAATCGATGGATACTTGGAAACGCCTTTCAACTGGCTCTGAGCACGATGCAGGTTTAAAAACAGGTTGATGAAAAGCCTAAGAAATGATTGTGAGCAGTGGTGGTTAGCGGAAGCAAAAGAAGTGAAGAAGACAGTGGTGACAGTTGATAATTAACTGTTCAGACTTATTAATAAGACAGGTATTAGAAATCTAACTGTTAGCGAGGTCATTTCGGAAAAGATAGGACTATTATTCTCTGTGGATTCGGGAGATTGGATACATGGGCAGAACACTTTAGGCATCAGTTCAACCGGCCTTCAGCCCGCCTCAGGTACCCATCATCTCGAAACAACCTGGATAGCAAAGTAATGTCAGTCTTACAACCCTTAATGGGGTGGAAAAGTTTATGGGTAATCTAAAGCGAGGGAGGGCAGAAAGATCTGATGGATTAATCCCTAAGATTTTTAAGGATGCTAGTCCAGTTTTAGCAGCTATATTGATTAAGATCCTAGCTAGAGTATAGGTGATCCCGCCTAACCTTTCAATCGCCGATTGTCCCACTTTAGTAAAACCATAACTGCTAACTAGGACTCGTGAAGGGCAAACAAGAAGAAACCAGGTTGGTCTCAAATATGAATGTGGACCTAGAGACCAAATATTCACAATTCAGAAGGTTCTGGGACATACATAATTTCCGACGTCTGACAATGGCTGTACTTCATGACCTTAAGGGTGTAATGAGCCAGCTGGTCGTGAAATTCTGTGACAATGTCTGTAATTTCTATTTGATTTTGTAATTGACAAACATTTCATCGTCTGACTCCTGAGGATCTAACCTTTCAGCAGTAAATTCGCCTGTTAACTACATTCAGATTGAACTATATGAGTTTGATCCGAAAAAATTGGACAGGTAGTATATAAGTTTGGCTAGGTGAGTACAAGTCTTAACAGCATACTTGCGTTGTAAATTTTCGATAGACCATGAAATCTACAAAATCGGTGAAATTTCAGGGATGAAATGAACCAAGTAAAATTTATTACTTCTTTTGAGTCTGCCTGGAATTTCGCTTACAAGGATTCAACATTGTATCGATCTAAATTTTCCATAACATCGACCTCGAAAATGTCCCTTAGATTTTCTTTCATAGTTCGAAGTATTCATGAAAACAGTATTTTTTCATCTACTTTTGTAATGGCCATTACCTTATCCTTACTTAATTGCTTTATGGAGTATAATTTATCTTTGAATAGATTACGAACGTTAAATTTCTAATGGCGACACTTTCATCGTCTGACATTCTAAGGGTTGACCTTTTACCAGGAGACTCGTTTGTTGACTTAGAATATGCATATGACGTAGTTCTGTTTGATGAAGACGATGACAAAATACAGGGTTTTCGACCTCCTTAAGCAATAATGCTGGCATGTTTTGGACAGGATTCTTAACCTTCGAAATGCGAAATGTTGTTTCATGATAGGACTGCATCGGCGCCTGAATTAGTTGAGTATCAACCGCTTCACTTATCTTGAGAGCCTCACCAGTCCCGACGGTCTGGTGTCTCAAGAAATCTCCTCACGGATACAGAAAACTCGATCAGTCTTTGTCAACGTGCGTTACCTGTAGCGTAGGCAAGGTATCTGTCTATAAACGAAAAGACAAGTTTACCGTACAGTAGTTCACTTCTTATTTATTTATGAGTGTTAAACATGGTCATTAATAACAAAAGATATTCAGAAGCTACTAGTATTTGATCAAAGATGTCTTTAAACAATTTTTTATGCATTCCAAGACCATCGAGTAAGCTCTTTATTGGTTAGGGATAGAGTACCAGATGAGGATGGTAACTGGATCAATGAAGTAGTGAATCTTTATTGGTTGAGATGATTGAGATCTGGGTGATAATCTTATCCAGTGGTCATAGACCTTGAATTACAAAATTACGAAATCGTTTGCAATGGCGCAGATTCATCCAATGTTTGTCTTCCCCTAAATTTTAAGTTTCTCAATCCCGCATAACTTTTTATTTGATTTAATTTGATTTATTTTTTTTTGACCGCATCGTCAATCCTTAATTTTTCCACTTACCACTGATACAGTTGCTATCTCTACTTCTTCAAGATTTTGCCTAAAAATTCTATATTTGTGTGCTAATTAGGCATGTTAACTGGAATTGATATGAATACCAGATTTTGAGTTGTGACCAATTGACTGACTGACCAAAGGAAAGAGATTATGTTTAAAATTAAAACAAATAGGTCTGAAAAAATATTTACTAGTGATATGACAGAGCAGTTTAGTCAGAGGGAAAACAAATCAAAATGAAGCTGGAAAAACTTTCGAAAACAACTTCTCACAGATAAACTCATTAGGAACAGCTGAGTTAGGTGCTTGTAGAATAAGTAAGTAGCTGAATTCTGTATGGAGTGCTGATAATAGTACCTAAGAAGCTAACGAAAGCTTTGTAGCTGACCTATCCAACTTACGGAACACAACACAAGCAAAAATAATACACATGACAACGAGCTGAATAGAAGTAAAGTCCGATAGTTGGGGGTAAACCCTATCGTATATCAGGATCATTGTTTCCGAAAAGCTGAAGAACAGCTGTTGGGTACTTAGTTTATAGTTACCACATTCATTAAAATCATAAAAAACGATGCTATACAAAAGGTGTAAAACTACGAGGTCAAAAATCTTATAATGTTTGATTCTCATGGATAAATTGAGATGAAAGTGATAAATAAACTAATGATGAAAGTTTTAGATACATAAAACTAAACTCGAAAATTGATGAAGCTTTAACAAAGTATGTAAAATTGCTTGCATATAATTAATAAAATACACCATAAATAAAACTACGACACTGTAACTATTTACACTCAACCTAAGAACAAATATTTAAAGTTATTCCACATCATTTAACGCAACGTATTCATAAAATAGGAGTTAATGTTCTCAGCCTTACTTCACTACTTTTTTCTGAGGGCTAATCATACTAACGACTTTCCAAACAAAAACAGTCGAAGCAGGTCCCGGATGTGATTGGAATTTGAATATCTCAATCTGTTCATCGTCGCTTTATTTTCTGTTACTCATCGCTTACATTGGTGTACCAAGTACCCAATTATTCATGAGATAGGATTCGTCGCAAACAAAACATTTCATTATCGATATTTCTAAATGTAATTTTTTATGGTACCTATGAAAATTGGTTTCAGAGTAATATAAAGATTATTTAAACTTATTGTGTGTTTTAAAAATCGTCCAGGATAAAAATGCTTCAGAACCATTAAAGCCAAGTCAATTAAAAAGTACAAGTTCGTACTTACGTACATCAACTAAAGTTGCCATATCACATTAGCACAGAAATTCAATTGTCGATTCGAATACCATACTGGTAGAAGTAGTAGAAGTATTAGTGGTAACAGAGGTTAGGGTTCGAAGGAATTATTCAGGAAGTATAATCCAGTGAAACAAATTTAAGAAGACAAAGATAAAGGTGATGAGGAATTCAGAACACTAGTATTTAAGGAAGCACAAAGAATGGATGCGCCCGAGCCATTGCAAACGATTTTCAGCCATGTCAGTCAGTCTCTAAACATCGGTTACAATTGTCTTGTGGACCTCAATCTGGAAGTCTTCAGCTACTGACATGGCTCAGTCCAACTGTCAGTAATTTCATGGATTCGTGTTATATTTTGGTTTGTCCAACCCTAGCTTTCTTCTAGCCTACCCCTACACCACAAACTATTGTTTATAGAGGCAGTCAGTGGTGATGGAATCGCCATCTGTACCCAGTACCCGCTTCCTAACCCCAGGATTGCTTACTCGATTGTCTTAAAATATTCGAGCAATGCTTTGAAGACACGGATGATCGTATACAAGTAACCTACGAATATCTTCTACTCTTACTGACCGTCTTTCACACCCATATAAAAGGACGGATAGAACTGATGCGCCGTACACTCATCCTTTAGTTAGCAGACGGATATTTTGCCAACACCATACGTGACACAAATTGTCAAAAGCCAGTCAAGCCTTATGTATCCGTTCTGAAATCTCGTCAGTCACCAGACCATCAGCATTGATGAGACTCCCAAGATAAGCAAGGCGGTCAACACACTCAAATACTCCACTCCCTATCACTAGTTCAGATGCCAATGCAACCCAATCCTGAAAGAAAATTTTGCATTATCCGGAGGCATATATATATATATGCTGTTGGTTGAAGAACTGGCTTGATTCTTTCAGAGGTGAATATCTATTATAATGAATAAGTTGATGCACAAATTTTGATTCGACTTGGTCAATAAAAGCTTCCTATTCAGTTTCGCTTTTCTCACTCATATCCGTATTAGGAATATACGACCGCTCGAAACAACATAATAATATCTCAGTACATAATTAAAAACAAACGATATTCACATATGGACAAGTAAAAAAGACTAAAGATCGAATTTACTGTTTTTAACTTGTGATAAGATAGGTCTGTCGTAAATAAGTTTAAACCAGAGGTTTAATAAGCAATTTCATTGAGATGCCTCTTTGTTAAAGCTGACAGAAATTCAAAAGCCAAGGGTAACTTACGATGAAGAATGGGTATTAGAACCTTACAGCGTAAAGGTTAGTTAGTTAATTAAGTAACCATCGACAGAACGGGTTAAATCTAAATTAGAGTAGAAAGACGCTCAATTATATTAAACCACTGTTTATAGCGCTAAATAAATTAAGCTAATGTAATTTTTTTTACATCAACAACTATTTTGCAAAAAAAGTTAGACATACCTGGTATACACTAATGCGTGTTGAATAATTCGTAGTCCTAGATTATATTTTCTTTTGATGATACACAATTTGCACATAATACGGAGAACTTCAACTGTAACATGAGGAGACGGTGGTGTACCTTGGTTGAAACATATTTCTAACTGTTCAATAGCCAGTACAGTAAAATGAAAAGCTATTTGATAATGACACATGGAATAATGATAAGTCGCAAGTTGTGCATTCATATAAGCACTAGTAGACATACACATATCCAGATCACCATCCAATAGGTTGAGCACAACTTCGGAGGTCGAATAAACAGTTGGAAAGTAGGACTGAGTTTAAAATTGATTTGAAAGAAAACAAAACTACAAATTAATATGAATTAAGAGTTGGAAACCATTCAAAGTGTTTGTAATGGAATAAAACACTTTACTGGCACTTCTTAATCTTAGCTGACATTAACTGCATTGTGGTGAGAAACGTTTAAACGTTTGACGGTAATTTCAGTAGCTCAAAATATTTAAGTTTTTAAGACAAGTATTCGACAGAATGTTTTAGTATCTAAATATACAGATGAAAGAGATAATGCCATAACAGCAAGATATATCAAGAACATGTGGTAACATATTGCAGCTCTATAATAAAAATCATGACTGATACACGTTTAATAAAAAAATAACTGATGTAGATGTAAAACTCACTCATGTTTAGTGAGTGAGTGAGTGAGTGAGTGAGTAACTCAAATTTATACATGTATGAAGAATATTCGGTTTGAAAGTTTACCTAATTTATTTGCAGCTAAATTGTCCTTACAGAAAGATTAGAGCTATTTAAAATAGCATCAGCTAGTTTGTTTTTATGGTTACTAACCAGTACAAATGCATGGTTTCGTTATAGGCATCATCACACGTGGTCAGTAAGTTTCTCAAAACAGGCATTTTGCAGATATCGAGTGTTGCATACAAGTATGTACTTCGTGTTTCGGCAAATAAACGTAAATAAACCATCTACAGTATAAAACGTGATAAGGCTATAAAATGTAGTGAATAGTTCTTCACAAAATGTTGAATATTCCTTCAGTGTCCGACACCAAATATGTAAAGAAACCCATTTTATTAACAGTAACGTTTGAATTACGTCATAGATATTCAAGACTGAATTCTGATCGGCATTTCTTGGTATATGCAAATCCTGTATGTCTTGCATTGATATAGCCAAAATGTCACAGATGTTTGTCGGTGAAACCTAGTTTCAGGGTTTCGACCCACCTGAGACTCATCAACTGGATGTACTTACTTCTGAGTGTGGATGTTCATACTGAAACTTGCAGTTATTTTCACTTTGAATGTGTCTCTAGACACAATAGCGCAGAAGATAATGAGTTTGAATTTGAAGCAAAACGTACTGTGAGTCCAAATACGAACACCAACACTCAAATTCAGGTATATCCAACTAACGTAGTGCGAAATAAGACAGAGAGCATGGACTAGATTCACAAACTAGCACCTTAGGAATTGACCTAAGCAGTGCTCCATGAAATCTTGTGCATGAAAATATCAAGCAATTTTGACAAGTGCTCTTAAATACATGAATTAAGAAGAAATATACAGTTCTAAGTAGCGTAGCACACAGGAAATTTTAAATATGTTTTATGTATAACATTTACAACGTAAGTATATATGAAGCAAAGACAAATATTCAGTTAAAGAGGAATAATAACTTAATGCTAAAAAAATGAAGCTATGCAGGAGATCTACTTCTTTGGAGCTTAAAATTCTCACAACCATTGAAAATAATGTAAAAAGCAATATCGTCGGGACTATTTGGTGAGTTAATTACAATATTTTGATTATTTCAACTGTTTTTAATAATTATATGATCAAAAAGGTCAAAAAACTCTAGTCTATGCATGTACTTTAATCATCAGGAATATTGAGTCCACTAAATAAATAAAAATAGTTGAAGAAAAAACAACATACATCTGAAATTAAAGAGGCTGGTTGAGTTATAGGTGTTTCGAAAACACAAGGAGATTCATCACCAGCAGGTCCAACGATTCTGATAGAAGTAGATGAAGTACTTTCAGAAATTTCATCTGACGATCGAGACGCTGATAATCCAATAGAATCAAAAGCATTTCGAGATGCATTCTCCAGGCTAACTGGTAACAAGGAATAGTCAAAATTATTAAGATCAATTGACTTGGTCATTAACAAGTTCGACTTCCACATCGACTTCAGTAAATTGGGTGCTTCATGTTGAAAAACTTGTTGATCTTCAGGTTCTAAGTACATATTATGCGCATTCATCGCTCTAAGCATGCTAATAATAAAATTTAAAGCATGTACATGTGAAGATGGATAATAATTTAAGCGGAAGGTTTAAACTGCATTTATAATGCTTTAGAATTTAAATACTTCCATAAAAATACGTTATAACAGACTATTTATCTTACATATCGTTTATGATCGTCGTGAACGTGAAATAATAGTCTTTTAGGAATTCGCAAAAGTATAAAAGCTAGACATCATACTTATAAATAAAACTAAAAGAAATGTGTGTAAAATTATGAATCCCCTGTAACCCGTAGTTCATGAACTGTGTTCATGTTTAGGCATTAAATTATAAACCATACCCATTATTGATAAGCCAGAGAAACTACAAGTTTGATGAATTACAGTTTTGACCAGTAACGAAGGATAAAATAAGTGGTACCATAAGAAGTAATGAACACATAAGCAATTTACATTGGTGATACAGACGTTTAAAAGTATATACCTTGAAAGCACTTTTAACAACCAGATGGAGTACCCAGTTTCTTCGGAGCGAATACGACCACATATTTCAGAAGTTAGTGGTTAGATAAAACCCAGAACATTTCTTTATAAATGGTATCCTTATTGGATATATACATATATATATATATATATATATATATATATATATATATGTATATATATATATATATATATTGGAAATTTTAAACATAATCTAGAGCTACTACTTATTGCCAAGCCAAGAGACGTTAAAAACGGTTGGAAACAACTACTGGAAAAACTGTGGCTTTATTATATTTATTATCAGAAACTTTAACTGGAATTTCAAATGCTAGAGATCGATGCTATTCTGTCAGAGCTCGTAATGGTACAGTAGTCGTTGTCGTCGTCGTAGTAGTAGTAGTAGTAAGAATAATAAGGGTATCAATTAAAAATTGGGCAACAAATAATGAGGTTTAAAGAGAATCGACTACATGCAACTAGATCATGGCAATATATTGTTGGTTATCAATGACAGTTCTACTAAGACTGAACAAATTTTCCTGACAATAGGAGGCCGCATTTATATATTTCTGGCTCAACTACATATAGCGATTCTATAGTGAAACCTGAATACAGAGGTGTCAGAAATCGGACAGCGGGACAGGTTAGGAAAGGCCATAATTTGCCAATTTTATCCGGTAAAGTTAAAAACCAGCTTAAATCGTAATGAAATCTATTAGTGTAGGTAAATCAACGGATGTTATGCTTGTGAGTTAGTAACAATAAAACAAATCTATTGAGAAACTTTTTTTGATTTCATAATTACGAACACGGTAAATCTATAAAACTATTAAGAGTACAGATGTAAAATTAAAGTAAAACAGTCGTTGGAGGACGCTAACAATGAAACACTGATACTTATGATGTATTTTAGACGACTTGCACAAAACCATCACAAATACAGACAAATGTCTTACACACAACGAAAAAGTTGTTATAACTAATAAGTAGAACCATTGCAACTTAAATTTAGTAGATAATTACGGTTACACGATATTTGAATTAAAGGTCTCTAATGAGAATTGCAGACTTGAATTTTAGCATCGGAAAAATAAGATCTTAAATTAAAAGAGTTCTAAACATATATATCATTAGAAGACTACACCTTCACTTACATGCACATAGCTTCATACTCTAAACGCTGCTGAGCATGATGATATTTTTTATGAGTGAAAAAAGAACGCACAGTTTCGTGAACAATCCGAGCTGCTTTGTATGCATGAACATATTCCGAACACTCGCACAAAAAGTTTGAAACTTTGAGACCAAGCAATGCAGCAGCTGTTACCTCTGGAGCTGCATTACGTTTTAACCGGGTAGCTCGACTAAGAACTTCGTGCAAGTTTAAAACCAAATTATTTGATAATGTATGTGGTTCAACAAGAGGGGAATAATCTGAATGTTTGATAACTATATTCATGTATTGGTTGACTGAAAGTTGAAAATTAATCAATACAAAATTTATTAAATTTATAGTACGTTTCAAACATTAATCTCAAAGTCACCAAACATCAAATCAAAATAGTGACTGGTCAACATGTGACACTTTAGGCTATATTAGTCACTTTTAGCAGAAATAAACTTCAGAGTGAATTACATTGATAGCTTGCGTTGGTCTTATATTTGGTTTTTTAATACATAATAATGCTAGACAAGTAATCCAAAAGTCTTTAGTTGGTGATAGTTAGTTACGAAAAAAATTCGAGAGTTTAGAATGTAATAATATTCTAAGAAAGATAGTATATTACTTCCAATAAACAAGCAGAAGTGGGAATAGTTGTATAACGTACTAAAACTATCAAAAACTATTGCCCAATGTATGGTTATGGAAAGAGTAATTTTAACCAACAAAATTATTAAATTATTTGATTGATTTGTCTTTCTCAAGATCATCAGTCTTAATATTTTTTTAATGCACACTTGTTCATGCCTGATCGCTAAACTATGTTTGTAAAGTCTAGCACTTCTTAAATGGAAAGAGAGTGAAAAAATGAGTCAAAGTTCATACATAATTCAGTGTTCAACTGCATACCTGTTTCCATTCATAGAAAATATTTAATTTTTAAAATCGTGGGTGTATATATCGAATCTTACTATCCAACTTAAAAGGTAATATGAAGTCTAAGTGCTTGTAGGACATGTAAGAACTTCATTCACATTCAACCGGACATAAATCCAAAAGGCAGCGTTCTATGAAACAAAAGATGAAGGGTATTGTAAATAAATAGAAGCCAAACACAAGTCTATGCATTTTATGTTTACCAAGACATTTTACGAAAGGAAGTAATATTGTTATGCAGTTGCATCTATGTGCTAATGTGGTATGGCGACTTGAACTTATGTACGTACAAGCGAAGTTCTACGTCGTAACTGACTGACTGACTGAATATCATTAAGCTGTATCGATTAGTGGCAAAGGCCAACATACTATCAACGACAACAAAACATTAAGGCTGAGAATGCACAAAAGTAGTCAAACATCTTGTCGAAATTACCAGTGGCATCAGCCAGCTAGTTTGAGTAAAGAGAATACTTCTGACTTGGATAGGATTTTTTATATATGACTATAAAGATAGCGAATAGTTAAACGGTTTATGAATTACGCAAACTATTTAAATTATTTAGACATGAGAAAAGTGATTTACTCTCATAAGGTAATACTAATTTATGCCTCTCACCCACACCACCGGTAAACATTTTCGAATCATTTTATATACTGTATATCAAACGTATACATACAAAAGCACTATATCCACTAGGTAAAATACAATGAGTTTAGAAAATTCATCCACCACCAGTACTGCAGTCTGATGAAGAATTGCCCAAGGGAATAATAATAACTTTTCATTGTCCTAACTGCAAGACAAAAATTGTGTTTTTCGTCAATGGTTTTGATGTTAATTTTACTGTGGTTAAGAAAATACATCTTTACAAACAGGGAGTTAACTGATGGAAGTAAATGATGCCAAAAAAATTAGAAATTTAAAAAGTGATTCTTTTAAAGAGATGTAAAATTTAACCTAATAAAGACAGGGAGACTCACCTTCATTATTTGCCCCGCTAACACCATAGAAATGACCATGTTGCATCCAAGAGTAAATGAATACTTGTACATCTCTAAAGAATATAACTGAAGACAAATTATTACATACCTGCATGTTTCATATAGCTTGTTAAAAACATGTGGGTCAGCTAAGAAACTGAAAACAGTCTGCAAAGCCCCAAAACTCCCCTCATCCGTAATAGTGCGATGATACAATACATGCGTCATTGGCAGCCAATATATACAGAAGTTCTTTCAAAACAGTGAGAGAAATAGAGTACTTACTATCGTGATAAACTGTCGAAATAATTTAGAAGGTAGGCCAAGCAAGTAGTTAATGGTAAAATTTGGAGGAGGATTTTCTATTAGAGACAACAAACAAGAAGTACTGAGTGATATTTCCTTCCGAAACATTGACTGTTTCAGCTTTTTCGATATTTCATAATGAGCGAACGCTCCGTAAATAGTTTTTATTTCTCCTTTGTTTTCGAAGTGGTTGAACTGGAAAAAATACTCCAATTCCAGTGGCGATGAAAATGGTAGAATGCTCGAAAACAACTCAAAACAATCATTTAGTTGAGATGTTATTTTCCATCCAGAAGGTATACTGCTGAGGACAATTTTCGACAAACATATAAGAGGAGAAGAATTGCTGTCTTGAAACATAGAAGTAACACACAACAAGTAAGTCCCGCTCGTTCTATATATTCAATTGTTTCGTAGAAGTGTGAAGTACTGCATTTTGCAGGTATTTATTTTGTTAACTTATAGCAGACTCGGACCTTTCGAAAAGTTTGATGTGATGCCTTTATCCTTTTAATGAAAAGGAGATTTGAGCTTTAGGTTACAAAGCCAAAGGCCTTTCATATTTTTCTAGTGAAAAACCCTAACTGGACACACTCACTCACACATCCTCACCAGATTACCATGGGGTACATCTTCGATCCCCTTCATTCACGACTTCTGGTCTGACTTGGCTTCATGTATCCTCGATTTGTAAGGTGTTGCGGACAAGAGCGTTGTTTAGCTCTGAATAACAGTCGCATCCTGACTGATAAGCTTTATGCGATTTGTACTCTAGCAGATATTCTGTAAGTCTATTTCCTGTTATAACTCAGTGTGTGCTTATACTTTTTTACATATCGTGACACTGTTTTTGTTTCCACATTTTCTCGCATATTTATACTATTCTTATTACTTCGGAACACCTACCTCAGCTACTTCAGATTATGCATAGATTGAAAACATCTAAGCCAGATTTAGCTGTGTATAAGCCTCATTTCATGAGCACGGTGTGACGGTACAGTCATGAACGTGTCACATATTTTACACTTAAAAGGTTTAATAGTAATGTTT
Source organism: Schistosoma turkestanicum (assembly GCA_944470395.2). Lineage (NCBI taxonomy): Eukaryota > Metazoa > Platyhelminthes > Trematoda > Strigeidida > Schistosomatidae > Schistosoma > Schistosoma turkestanicum. The sequence goes on along the minus strand of OX103972.1, from coordinate 18,956,619 downwards.
TCAAACCTTACGACATCCGGGAAAGTACTTACTTACTTACTTACGCCTGTTACCCCCAATGGAGCATAGGCCGCCCACCAGTTTTCTCCAACCAACTCTGTCCTGGGCTTCCCTCTCCAGTTCTGTCCAATGTTTGTTCATTCCTCTCATATCTTTCTCTATTTCTCGGCGCAGTGTGTTCCTTGGCCTTCCTCTTTTCCTTTTGCCTTGAGGGTTCCATTTGAGGGCTTGTCTAGTGACGCAGTTGGGTGCTTTTCGTAGTGTATGTCCTATCCATTTCCACCGCTTCTTCCTGATTTCCTCCTCCACTGGAATCTGACTTGTTCTCTCCCACAGTTCGTTGTTGCTGATGGTGTCTGGCCAACGAATACGAAGTATTTTGCGTAGACAACTGTTAATAAACACTTGTATCCTCTGGATGATGGCTTTGGTAGTTCTCCATGTTTCCGCTCCATACAGTAGAACTGTCTTGACATTTGTATTGAAGATCCTGATTTTGGTTTTGTTTGAAAGTTGTTTGGAGTTCCAGATATTTTTCAACTGTAGAAATGCAGCCCTTGCTTTGCCAATCCGCGCCCTCACATCTGCGTCCGATCCACCTTCGTTGTCGATGATGCTGCCAAGATATGTGAAGGTGTTAACGTCCTCGAAAGCATCTCCATCAAGCGTGATTTGGTTGGTGCATGTTGTGTTGCATCGGAGAATTTTGCTCTTTCCTTTATGTATGTTGAGACCTACTGCTGCAGAGGCTGCTGCTACACTGGTCGTCTTCTCTTGCATTTGTTGTTGAGTGTGGGATAGAAGAGCCAGGTCATCTGCGAAGTCCAGATCGTCCAGCTGCGTCCTAACTGTCCAGTTGATACCGTGCTTCCCTCCAGATGTTGACGTCTTCATAATCCAGTCGATGACCAGGAGAAAGAGAAAGGGTGAGAGTAAGCAACCTTGCCTGACACCGGTCTTCACCTCAAAAGAGTCTGTCAGCTGACCTCCGTGCACGATTTTGCAGTTGAATCCATCATAAGAATTCCGTATGATGTTGACTATTTTCTCAGGCACACCGTAGTGTCGAAGAAGCCTCCACAGTGTTTTCCTATCCACGCTATCGAATGCTTTCTCGTAGTCGATGAAGTTGATGTAGAGTGGTGAGTTCCATTCAATTGATTGTTCCACAATGATCCGTAATGTAGCAATTTGGTCAGTACACGATCGATCCTTACGAAATCCAGCCTGTTGATCTCGAAGTTGGGAGTCTACGAAGTCCTTCATTCTGTTTAACAATACTCTGTTGAAGACTTTGCCTGGTATTGAAAGAAGAGTGATGCCTCTGTAGTTTTCACACTTGCTGAGGTCGCCTTTCTTTGGTATTTTGATGAGGTATCCTTCTTTCCAATCTGATGGTACTCGTTCCTCATCCCAAATCTTCTTGAAGAGAATGTGAAATATTTTCGCAGTTGCTTCCACATCTGCTTTCATTGCCTCTGCTGGAATGTTGTCTGGTCCTGCTGCTTTGCCGCTCTTGATTTGTCTGATGGCTATACTGATCTCCTCAATCGTAGGTGCGCCAATATTAATTGGGAGGTCCGTGGATGCTGCTTCGATGTTGGGTGGGTTCAGTGGAGCTGGTCGATTCAATAGTTCCTTAAAGTGCTCCACCCACCTATTTCGCTGTTCGTCAGTGTTGCTGATTATTTTCCCTTCCTTGCTTTTCACTGGTCGTTCTGGTTTACGATAGTTTCCGGCGAGCTTCTTTGTAGTTTCGTACAATTGTCTCATGTTTCCTTCTCTTGCAGCCTTTTCCGCCGTCATTGCTAGATAATCCACATATTTTCGTTTGTCAGCTCTGATGCTCTTCTTCACTTCCCTGTTTGCTTCTGTATACTCGGCTTGTGCCTTAACTTTCTCTGCTCTTGTTCGGCAGACATTGATAGCTGCCTTCTTGTTCCTCCTTTCTTGAATTTTTTCAAGAGTACCAACAGAGATCCATTCCTTGTGATGGTGCTTCTTGCGACCAAGGACCTCCTGACATGTTGAAGTGATTGCCTCCTTAATCCCTTTCCAATTGTTCTCCAATGTTGTGTCCTCCGCATTGAGTAGATCCTGAAAGGCCTGGAATCTATTGGTGAGGGCTATCTTGAATTCGTTGAGTTTTACGGTATCCCGAAGAAAGGCCGTATTAAACTTCTGTGATGTTGTCTGCCCCGCTGTCCAGTGCTTCTTTAGCTTCAATCTCATTTTGGCGATCAGCAAGTGGTGATCTGAAGCTATATCAGCTCCTCTCTTGGTTCTCACATCCTCCATGGTCCTTCTGAACTTTTTGTTGATACAGATATGGTCAATTTGGTTTTGAGTAGTGTGGTCCGGTGAAATCCATGTGGCTTTGTGAATGCGTTTGTGCGGAAATATTGTGCCACTGATGACCAGTTTGTTGAAGGCACATAGGTTTGCAAATCTCTCACCGTTTTCGTTCCTTTCTCCCAGTCCATGTCGTCCCATGATGTCTTCATATCCAGTGTTGTCCATTCCAACCTTGGCATTCAGGTCTCCCATAAGAATCGTCAAATCCTTTGGTGAACATTTATCGACGACTGACTGCAGCCTTTCGTAGAATTGATCTTTAACGTCGTCATTGTAGTCATTGGTAGGTGCATAACATTGGATGACGTTCATTGTAATGTCCTGTTTCCTTGTTTTGAAGGATGCTTTAATGATCCTGGGTCCATGAGATTCCCATCCTATCAGTGCCTTTTGTGCATGTTTGGACAGCATCAGTGCAACTCCTTGTGTATGTGAAGCGTTTTCCTCTTCATGACCAGAGTATAACAGCAGTTCCCCTGAAGCAAGTCTCAGTTGTCCTACCTGTGTCCAATGTGTTTCACTGATGCCGAGCACCTCGAGGTTGTATCTTTTCATTTCTGCCGCAACTTGAAATAGTCTTCCAGTCTCCCACAATGTACGAACGTTCCATGTACCTAAGTGAATGGTTTCTCTGGTTGTCAGAAGAGGCATCGGCCCCGTGACTTCCGAGGGGACTCGGCTTTCATCACGAGACGTCATAATTCTTCTTCCAACTCCCAGGGCAGAGTAAAAATGGTTTGAATTATTTTTTCTGGTTAGCGTTTTTTTGGCAAGTGAGATTTCAACGGAATGGGGCCGCCAACCCCAT